>CM024599.1:26587347-27219109 GCA_014182555.1 Eucalyptus erythrocorys
AGGCTGCGCATCTCTTTCAAGCTGCTGGTGAACATGTTAATGGTACTTTCCACCTTAACTTCTGCTTGAGTCACGGCAATTGGGTTGGAGCTGATGTACATGTTAACCATTTCATAGAAGTTAATTGATATCATCTTTTTATAAAGCAAATCGATTTTGATTATTAAATAATCCAAATCACTACTCTCTCTCTCTCTCTCTCTCTTTTTTTTTTTTTTGGGGGGGGTGGAACATTTGTTTTCTTTAGAAACTGTATTCCGGGACTTCTGTCATCTTACTAATATTGATGCTTGTCCCATATTTGATTATTGACGCAGAGATTTTTTTCTATTTAGGGTGAGTTGTAGATTGAACTATAAGCCAAAAAGAAAGATTCATGGTAATGAGGTTCTAATGATGGTAAATTGTGTATGTTAGATTTTGTTTAGGGCTTAAACTTTCTTTGGTCAAGTAGAGCCTTATTTTTGTTAATATTTTGAACGAAAATGCTGCAAAGATTAACTTGTGAAGAGTAAATTCTTTAGATCTTAAGCATTGCCTTTGAGGAGCATGCTTGAGAATGGAAATGCATAAGATGGTTTAAATTAAAACTATTGCTTGTATTTCATCGTGCTTAATCCGTCGTGCCAAGTATTGACTCTTCTGAGATCCTTCTACGAAGCAATAGCAATCCTAGATAACTAACGGACTTGTGTTTAATAGCAGACTCATAGGGGTCAAAAATTTCTGAAAGTCTCCTATGTTAGTAAGGACAAGAATCATTGTCTTACTGTTTGATTTTGATATAAACATTAGGTCAAAATTTAGCAGAGTCTGAAAGTACAGAGAGTTTGAGAGTAATTTCTATGTGCAGTGGTCCTCTGTTGGTTTTGTGAGAAATCGACTTGAACCTAGTGAGTCTTGAGAATCCTGTATTGGATGTGTTAGAAAGATTTGTATTTAAAAGCTTCTTACTTTATTGAAGTCGCATGGATATAGGCATCACTTAGACATGAATCTGTGGAACTATATGGCCTTTATCTTTGTTAGATGTCACTAATTGATGTTTCATTTGACCGAGTTATTTTACGTAATTATATATGCAACTGTGTACTAGAATCTCCTAAATTGTGCTGTGGTTGCAGTACATCATTTAAATCTATGTTGACATATGTACGTTGTGGGAGTCAATCATGGTTTGTTAGGCGATATATGAAATGATGGTAATTAGCACTAGATTTCGTCAGTAAGTCTACATCTAGATTTTGTGACTTCCATTGGATCTTGGTCAAATACAACACTGGTTATGGGTGAAAAGCAGATTCTGATGAAGGAGAGCTCAAGTAGGCTAGCTGTTCAATAAATAAACTACGATTTTAGTCTTCTTGTGTGGGGTCAGAAGGATAGACTTCAAATGGTCATATAACACATTAATGAAAAGGCTATCTCCAAACCTAGAGGATGAACAGAAAGATATTGTTTGATCTACGTATATTCTTAGATGCTCTGGCAAATTATCCTTGACATCTCTGTTCTCATTATGATCTTGAGAAGCTCCTTATGAGAAACCATTCCTCTCCTCGTATCTCAAGGTCTTATCCCTCATTCAATGTGGCATTTTGTTCTCAACTGAGCTAACTAGCTGAATGTGTGTAGTGTATAGCTTTGGATTGCTTAAGTGTAATAGTTGAGGCCTTAGTTAATCAAACTGTAGTAGATTTTTGCCTGTTGATGTAAATTGCCGACCACATAGTAACTTAATGAGATTATTATCGAACAGTGGGTCTTTGTCTGAGTATCTAGTTGTTATTATTCTGCTCACTGGTTGTGTTCCAAAGCATGGCGATGGGAGGTGTTATTTGCCTGATATGTTTCTCGTTCACAGTTTATGCTTCTCAATAACTCAACCAATCTGGAACTTGAAGCTTTTAAATTTGAAGCTTTTATAATGTTTTGTTTAGTCAAGAAAAAGAAGCTCGCAGCCTTACAATGAATTACTGTAGTCGACAGTCAGCCTTCCTTGCTTTGTCCTTTTACTTTGACTGTATAAATGTTAAGTGTCACCCCATAATTGAGCTCTTTGTTTTCGGTGTCTTGAGCTCCAGATTTGCGCTCCCTTGCTACCCTGTGGTTATTTTACTTTTACCTAAAGAAAAGGTGAAGTTGTCATGTTATGAGCATCTGCAGTCGAGCTTTTCTTTTCTCAGTTTATGCTACTAGAGAACAAAAGGTGTCAAAATTAGCTGGGGCTAGTTATATATGCAAGCTTTTTAGGTTCTCATCCACCAGTTCCTGAAGTTGGTATAAGCCCTTGTTTGTGTGGTGGGTATGTCATTGGGCTTAGAGAGGGGAATGACTGAATGGAATCCTCTCCACTCTCACCCCCTTCTCTTGCTAGTCACTCTAAATTATTGTTCTTTCTGTTAAACAGTTCCTTAATCTACCGTTTTCTTTATAAATACATTTTGTTGATTTCTCATTGTTGGTTTTCCTTCTACCTTACATGGGGATAATCTTTGCAGTAATTTTCCCTCTTCGTCAGCTCATGTTAAAAGATATCCTTGGTTACCTGCTTACCTTCCTTATCATTATTGCACAATTGGAGTCTTAATGATGTCAGCATGTATTTGAATATGAATGAGAAGCTGAGATTGAGTCATATATCGCATCTTTTTTCTTTTTGTTGCATAAGAACTAAGAGATCAATTTTCTTTTCATTCAGTGTTTTGACAGCTAGAAGTTTCTCATTTCACTCTTACTCCCATGTTGCATGCTTTGTAAAATGAACTCATGGTGCTAATGGCAGGAAGTACAAAATCCCCAATCCCAAGTGGTGATTTTGGAATTAGTCAAGATCAACTTGTTTTGATGACCAAAGATCATAATTATTCTGCACTTGAGGAATATGGGGGGGTAAATTTACTAAAAAATGTCATTTCCTTAGGTTCGTGAACGATTAGATATCGTTATCTTAATGTTTGCAACTTTTCCTTCAGGTTAAGGAGCTGTCAAATTTATTAAAAACAAACTTAGAGAAGGGTATTTGTGGTGATGATGCTGATTTACATGCACGGAGAAATGCATTTGGGTCAAACACGTATCCTCGTAAAAAAGGAAGAAGTTTTTGGGTGAGTAGTTTTGTAGATGTACGTAAATATCTGAATGTACTATGTATCCACATGAAGTTGCTGAAGCTTCTCATTGAAGATGGAAATTATGTTTTAATGGTTTGTTTCATTGTTTTGTCCCCAATTTTGGGTCTACTCAGATGTTCCTCTGGGAAGCTTGGCAAGATCTCACGCTGATTATATTAATCATTGCTGCAGTGGCTTCTCTGGCACTGGGTATAAAGACAGAGGTAAGGTGGAGAAAGCATATTAATTCAAACCATAGATGTCAAATTGCCTCTTCTGCCTAAAAATGATGGTATTACTAAAACAGTACTTGTATTTAGGTATTGTGGGGACATCTCTTACATTTTATGAAAGAACCATGTTAATTAGTGTCCATTGGACATTAATTAAGAATACTTATGGCCAGTGCATTAAAAGTGCAAACTGTTCTGACTAAGGGTTTGTTTATTTAAATTTCAGAAAAATCAAAATATACTTTTCTGGTTTCCCACCAAAATTTAAAAATTATATATGAATCTAAGTGTCAATGTTTGTATCTTGTGAAAGTTTCAAGTGTTTCGCATTTAAGAAAAGTCAGTGTGTGGAAGATTTGGATTAAGCAAATAGTAAATAGCCAAAGATCCAGATAGATTGTAAATTTTGTTATAGTTTTAATGTTTGTGCTGGTGGCCTGCTATATAATAGGGCAAGTCCTTGTCATATACCATGACTTTTGATTCTTTACCAGGCATGACCACAAAGTATAAGTTCACTGGGCTCAACTCTTAATGATTGTGGGGCTATCGGCTTTGTTGTAATTTTTCATTTCTCAGAGGCTAAGTCAGGATGGGTTATTTTAGTCTCAAAATTTCTGTCACATGTTGTTGGTATTTGTCATCATTTGAAAAGTAAATGACATTGCGCAAGTTGAGTAATCAGTCTCCCGTGATGGCCCCACAGTGTTTTGTCAGTTTATGCTTTTGATTGTTGCTCTCTTTGTTCTCTTGTCCCATTTTCCCCCATCTTTTAGAGAAGCCCCTAGAGTCTAATAAATTTATATGTGCTATCTGTGATGTTGAATTATTTGTTTTGTGCTTACAATTTCTATCTAGGGTATTAAAGAAGGATGGTATGATGGTGCGAGCATTGCTTTTGCAGTTCTCCTTGTGATTGGTGTTACCGGTATGAGTTTTTCTGGTGTTTTTTGTAAAACTTGTTAGTCACGTCTCATGACAGCTCTATACTCTTTCATCTTGGGAAATAGGTATCTCTATTTTCATGGGCATTTGAATGATGATCAAGTGGTACATTGGGTTTGTTAGTAGGATCAGTAGGGCCAATATTGTTTGAAGCTAGTAGTTTGGACCCAAATCTACTTCAGGTTTATTTGGCTCGATTCTAGCTATCAGATGCTGGGATAAGGTGCTTATGTACTGGCCACTAAAGTGAACATGGCTTCGAATTAAATAGAGCAATCAAGTTGGACTTTGAGAAGGGCAACTGGAAGCCATTTCAAACTCTTCGAGGAAGTTTTGTAATCTCTCATTTGATGTTTGTTGGAAAATATGGCTTCAAATTGGATAGAGCAATGAAGTGATACTTTGAGGCATGATATAGAGATTATACCAAGGGAGAAAGAGGGGCAGCAGAAAAGCTTCTCACTTATTCCTGCCAAAGACAAAAGTTGTCTACTACTTTTCTTTATTTTAAAACATTTATTAGCCTCTTCATGATTCCCACGTTTCCTTTGCTTTTATTAGAACAAGTATGAAAAGGTCAAAAGCGAAAAGCTTTAGTGAAAAGAATCTACTTTATGGAGGCGTTGCCTCAGCAGTGAAGTGCCGCACCTTGAAGTGTGTAATGTAGGCAGCTCCTATGCGATGGCACTTTTCCTAAGACCAAGCAAAGCACTGAGCCTGTGCTTTGCTGCCTCGCCTGAGTGCTTGGGCGAGTGCTTTTTGCCGTTGTTAGATTAACTAATCATTTAATATTTAGATATTCTGACAGAACCAATGATGGTCAGACTAAGTTCTGGTCAACAGAGTTTTGTTAATGAAAGTACGTGGCAACTCAATAATGTTAAAAAAGTAGCAGTTGATCTAAAAGGATATATAATACCTTTGTGAATGCTTTGCAGCTATAAGTGACTATAGACAGTCCCTTCAATTTCAGAACTTAAATGAAGAAAAGAGAAACATTCACATGGAGGTATGCTATTTACACTTAGTTTGATGTTTGTGAAAGTATATTTCTCCTCTTGGTTTCAATATGGTGGAACATAATTGTAGGTTGTTAGAGGCGGTCGAAGAGTTGAGGTGTCAATATATGATATAGTTGTTGGTGACATTGTACCCCTTAATATTGGTGATCAGGTAAGCTGCTTCATATTCTTTTAGATTTCAACTCAGTCTTTAGAAGTATTTCAACCTGATTTTCATTCGATCATCCTCAGGTACCTGCGGATGGAGTTTTGGTTTCTGGTCATTCTCTCGCAATCGATGAATCTAGCATGACTGGAGAGAGCAAAATTGTATGGCTCACTGCTGGTTTTTCTGAGTGTTAGATTATGCAATTTGATTAGTAATTCATTATTATTTTTTCTTTTTACAGGTTCAAAAAGATTCAAGGCATCCTTTTCTAATGTCTGGATGCAAAGTTGCTGATGGGAGTGGTATCATGCTGGTAAAATGAATTCTTTTGCAGTTTCTTTTGTTTTAAGTTAGTCGTAATAAATCATTTCTGTGACATCTTTGGAGTCTCATGTTAGTTGTTAAAGTGCATAATCAATACTCCTCTACAAAGTGGGTTGAATTAAGTCCAGTTGCACCTTTCACTTGACCCTGTGATTGTAAAAGTCCCTCGTTGTTGACTGCCAATTCTCGAGATGCACAACAAAAATATCCATTTTAACGGGTGCTGTTGGCCGCAAAATTATTCTCATGCCCTTCCATTCTATTTGATGAAGTAACTTACAAAATCTGTAGATACATTGGCTTGAAATTAACTCCTGTTTATAGGCTGATGATTTGTGCCTTGTGTTTTAAGATGTTCCCATAATTTTTGCATCTGAATGTCCTTTCTTATGTTGATCAAAAGGTTTATGACTTATGATATCAAGAGTTCAAAACAATAGAATTTGGTAACTTGGTTAGTGCAACCCCAGTGGGAGTAATAAATATGGAAATATAGTTAAGCTCCACGTCAAGTATTAGACTGTCCTTTTTGCTGTATTCTCTTGCATATGCTTCCTGGGTGATATTTAATTGTACATGGTAGTGGCTTTGGTCAAGTAATATGCATTATTTTCCACAGGCAGCTTATTTATTTGATGTAGCTTTAGCTGCACATACTAGTGTTGAAGATATTTCTCATAATTGCATATTGTGGGTGTTTACTGAGCTTGGGAAAGTGATTGCTGTTTCTCATATGCACGGACACATGCACATGTTGTTCCCTTGATTAGTGTTCAGATTGCCTATGAGATCTTCTTTCTTCTAGGTAACAAGTGTTGGAATTAATACTGAATGGGGAATGCTTATGGCCAGCATTTCAGAAGACACTGGTGAAGAGACACCCTTGCAGGTCCTTCTCTAATTTGTCTTGAGTTGTATTTTTTTTATTCTTTGTACTTTATGTAAACATGTTGATTGGTGAGGTACTTTCTCTATTTCTTCTCCAAGTTTTGTGTTGGCAAGCATTTAAAGAGTAGAAAGATAAATTGATCTATTCAATAAATTGCTTTGGTATTCTGAAAATTGGAAAGGTGTCTGTTTTAGTGAATAATGAGACTTTGGGATAAATTGATGTGCATTGGCTATAATGAGGCAGAGGCCGGATTGAGACGGGGAGATGAAAAATTGAAATGATGGATTGCTGTCAAGATGACAAAGATTAGCCAAGAAAGCCAAGTTTCCTTGGAGATATGGAGACAAAGCTCCCATATTTGACGTTTGACAATTGGAATTATGGAAGTGTGCTAGGCTGCTTAGAGAAGCCATTTTTAATTAATTCTAATTTTTTCTTTTTAGAGAAAAGTCTGAATGCTTCTGTTGTTGCATTGTTTCTGAATGTGGCAGGTACTGAGGATTGGTATGGTTCATAAATTGTTTATCTCTGGTGTTTTGGCTCATAATCTATATTGTTACGGCAAAGGTCATTCCCCCTATTGCATTAAAAAAAAATCATTTTTCTATCCAAATGCTTTATCCCCGGGGGATATTTTGAGGATGCCATTGCTAATGAGTGCTTTGGTACTGTGTAGCTGGATCAAGGCTAGTATTCCTGGACTCATTCACTTATTCGATTTAGAAAGGGATTATTTTCTATGAGTGCTTGGGTACTGTGTAGCAGGATCAGGTTCTGGAGTACTTGCTGGGATCTTTTGTAATTTCTAGGGTTCACCTTCTCCTTTATCATTGTTGAGAAACTTCTTAATAAGATTTGAAAGCAGTAGAAATGAGATTCTTTTGGCTGGTTTAAGGTCGAACTGAGTGATATCAGCCTTGTTCAAATCCCTTATCTCTAATTTGCTGGTGATCGGAGGAGATCAACTAAGATATTTAAGATGCTGTTTGGATTGTAATATTGATTCATTGCCGATAAATTGATGGGTCTTACTTTGGGTTATCTGGCAAAACCTTTGGTTTGGAATGGCATTTTGGTGATGGCAGAAAGGAAGAACAGGTCTGGATATCAGATTTTTATTTTTTATTTTTGGTGAGGGTGGGGAGATGGTTGTTGGTCGTTGATTGAGAGTGTGTCATCAAATCTTCCTGTGGTTCTCTTTATATCCTTTTTCCATCTTCAGTTGCACAAAAGCTGGAGATTTATAGATCTTCTATGGGAAGATGGTGCAATCAGTAATTTTCATTTGGTTAACTGGCATGGTATCAATAATCATGTGCAAAAAGATGGATCTAAGAAGTCTTAACAGATATTTCTGCAAATTGTTATGTGACTACCTGGTGAATATAAGCTTGTGGAAAGCAGCTTTTATTTGAAAGTAGACAGTGGCTGGCTTGCTGTGAAAAGTCATTATTCTCATGGGATCAGTCTCTAGAAATGGAAATGAAAGCTGTGTAATGAATTTTGTAATGGCACTTTTCTCAAGTTGGATTTGGTAACAGAGTTAGATTTTAGCTTGATATTTGGTCTGGTGGGCTCTTTTTCAAATTTGTTCCATTTGAAACTTTGATGCCCTGAGTGAATGGTAAATTACCTTGGTTTCTCACATTTATTGGGGAAGCTCATTATTGGTAGTTGGAATTAATGTAATTTACTTATGACTTTTTCAGTGTCAATGACCAACAGACAGACCTTTTGATTGACTCTGGATTTCTTCTATCATCAATGAGCTCTCTTTCAGCTTTTGGCTCTTCTTGTAGAAGGATTGACACTCCCTTGATGTCTCACAGAGAATTTATTTTTACTTAAGAAAAGACAACCTAATGTTTGATAGGGCAATACGTGGTACAGCTTTCACCATGAAATCTTATTTACATTGCCCTAGAAGGAGATATTACTTGTAATTTCCATGGAAATATTTGGGAGGAAGTGCTGGAAGTGAGGTTGCTTTCTTCATGAGAACATCATCTAGGGAAGGCAGTTTATGGAAAGAGGTTAGTTCGTCATCATAGATTGGTCTGTTATATAAGGAGGCAGGGAAAACAGGTGAATTTAGGCATTATCCAACAGATTAACGGAAAAGTTAGTAGCAGCACTCTTTGTCATGGCATCATGTGGAATATAGGGCTAGATAGTAATAGGATAGGATTTAAGTGTGAGATACATCCAGTCAGAGTGAAGAGGAGGTTGATTGTGACTAGGTCCATATTGGGTCTAATATAATTTTTGTACTTGTCTATGAGCATGTGCTTTTATGTGTTTTGGCTCAATCATTTCCTTGTATTTACTTGACACTGAATGAGGTTGCCTATTTATGAATAGGTACGCTTAAATGGGGTCGCTACGTTTATTGGGATTGTTGGGCTGACTGTAGCTGTAGCAGTTTTGATTGTACTTCTGGCAAGGCAAGTACCATTTAGATGATGATCGTCTTTTGAAAGAATACATATTCTCTCTCTCTCTCTCTCTCTCTCTCTCTCAGAGCATGCATACTCAAGTGCATATATGCGTGCGGAGATCGAATTTATTTGGATTGACAACCTGTGTATGTGCAGATACTTTACCGGCCATACAAATAATTCAGATGGCAGTCCTCAGTTTAAGGCAGGGAAGACCAGCATTAGTCGTGCTGTTGATGGAGCCATCAAAATTTTCACGATT
Organism: Eucalyptus erythrocorys; assembly: GCA_014182555.1. Lineage (NCBI taxonomy): Eukaryota > Viridiplantae > Streptophyta > Magnoliopsida > Myrtales > Myrtaceae > Eucalyptus > Eucalyptus erythrocorys. The sequence goes on from CM024599.1 coordinate 26,596,725, forward strand.
GCTGTAGGTGCATTCTTCTTTTGTATATGTGCAACCAGATTTTCCTTTCTTTTTCCTTGTCATAACTGACAATGGAATGCCAGGTTACAATTGTGGTGGTTGCAGTGCCTGAAGGGCTCCCTTTAGCTGTTACGCTGACGTAAGCACTTTCAACCAATCTTTGTTTTTTCTGGGTTCATTTACATAAAAATTGTACTCATTACAGTTATGAGGACCGTATTACTACATTATGTATCTTTTCATTTTGCATTTTATAACTTGGAATTGGTGCATGAGGATCGGGTTGGTCTGTTTGCATGCCTTGTTATGGACTTCATAAACTCAGTGTCAGCCATGTCCCTTGAGCAATAGAGTTGACTTCCGTTTATTGCCATCTTGTGGATTGGCCAAGTATTTCAGAAGAAAGAAGAAGATAATAAGTTGTGCCGACAAACTTGTCTCCATTTTTTTTTTTCATTTTCAATATTTTGAAGTGACTTTCCTTTGAACTTTGAACTTTGTTCTTTTCCACATTGTGCTCTTATAGTTTGACTTTTGTTGAATACGAAATGTCTAAAATCATTCAGAATATGCAAATCTTGACATGTTGAAATATATAATTCTTTTTGTAATTTCCTGATAATTATTTTTTTATTTTATTTTTTGTTTTCAAAGTTTTTGAGGGGGAAATTGGAAGTAATATGTAGAAGCCCAAATAAATGGATCCTTATCATTCCTTGTAAGAAGAGCTCCTCAACCATTCGGTTTCTTTCTAGCCCTTTGAGCTAGTTTATCCAAGTCTAGAGCACAAGATGCTGAACTCTCTCTTATTTGGAACCATATAACATGCGGGCTTGAAGGGAAGGACCAAAATTGCTTAGTTATTTTCTGAATGTTCAACTTGGTCATGGCATTTGCCAGGTCAATGAGGAATTGATCTAGAACAGACCATATTTGATGGCTTACTTGGTACATTTCCCTGTTTCTTTAAATTTTGGAAAGAGGAATAGAGAGAAAAAGAAGGGGGGTTACAGGAGGAGCTGACTTAGCCATATCTTATTAAATTTGCTTTAAGAATATGCATTGTTTTCCACTTTATGAAGTCTTTTGTAAGTTCTAGGCGCTCCATAATTTCCTTATTTTCTTGTTCGTGTTCTTTGATCTTTTCATGCTCCTCTTAAGCCAAGGTATGTTTACACTTGAATTATGCTAGGCAATGATATAAACAAATATATAGATATGTACTTCTGAACGATTGTAGGGAGCGGAGATTGTCCTTTCGATATGTTGGGAAGACATTAACTTAATGTCAGTATCTGTCATCCACAATATTGACAAACTTAGATTACAGACTCTTGAATTTAAAGAGTGATTGTGATATAGTTCTACCATGGAGAGGTGCTTAATTTCATTAGAGAAGTGAGAATATTGCAATTCTAACAATGTGCATTTTACTGTCTCTCCATTTGTTTCATATATTCTTTCCCCCACATTGCAGACTTGCTTACTCAATGAGAAAAATGATGGCGGACAAGGCATTGGTACAAATTCTTGAAAAATTCAACCTCCCTTATGGAATATCATTTACAAAAATGGAATGAGGTCTTGAAGTAGTGAACTTGCAGGTGCGAAGACTTTCAGCTTGTGAAACTATGGGATCGGCCACGACCATATGTAGTGACAAGACTGGTACCTTGACTTTGAACCAGGTGCATTCTTGTTCATATTCTTGGTGATGCATGATGGGGATGTGTTTTGAGTGATAATAGGAATTTGATTGATAATGAGTCTGAAGGAACGGTACCAGCCAAAGGACTTCAGGATATGAGAAGTTTACCACCAAGGCCTAAAGGAAACCCACCATATAAAGGACTTGGTGGTGATCAAAGAAATTTGGATAAAGAACCAAAATAAGAAATTCGCTCACTTGAGGAAAGTATCAAGTATATTTGAATGCAAGTCATCCGATTACAAATGAGATTACACCTTTATTTATAGAGGAATCTGGAAATCCTAGAAACTGAAATGAATTTTGGAGTATTCATATAATTTAGACTGACATCACAATAAAAACTAGAACTTAATGCATTTAACTAAGAACAAATGCATATTAGACTCTCTGAATTCGTTGAAGCCGAATAGGCACCTTAGAAGATTAACAAATAGCCATGGAAATTGACCAAAACGGCCTCTAGTCATTAGGTAGTTGATTAGCAGCCTTGAAGTCGACAAGAAACTTGTAAATTGAAATCTTGAGTTGATTGGCAACCGTGAAATCGACAACTAGTATTGTGAGTCAACAACTAGCACGGAGAATTGATTTCTTAAAACTTGGACCCATTGAATTACACTGCAGCCGAAATTTGTTTTTGCTTGCATGAGTAATTATTGAGCAAGGCCAATCAATGAATTCGGAGTTGGGCTTGAGAATTGTTCTGTCGAATCCAATGCTCCTGCATCACGTGGTTTCATTTGTAATGTTAATATATAAGATTTTAATTTGAGATATTTTTTCCCCTTTGTGGTGCAACTTCTTAAAACTTAGGGTTTGTTAGTTTATACTCTTTAAAAAGAGAGAGGCGACTTTCTGCTTCCTGTCAAAAATTAAGATATTGTCCAGATTGCAGAAATTATGAAAAATTATATGTAAAAATTTACGTGTCAACTTTCGCATATTGCAGAAGTTTAAGGTGTTTTGGGCTAATAGATGGTCAAAATATGGTTGTCAAATATTTAGATTAAGCATACAATAAAAAGTAAAAAGTCTATCTAGACACAACCTTTAGCTTTATAATTTCTGGTTGCATTTGGTTCTTTTCCTCTCCCAAATTTCATTGTTTTCAAGATTGAGATTTTAAAGCAAGTGTAATCTGTCTCAACGAATTTATTAAATTCTAGCTTTGTTGTCAAGAAGGTTCTGTTTGATGATGGTTTTTCATAATCTGACAGATGACAGTGGTTGAAGCTTATGTTGGTGGGGTCAAAATGGACTCTCCTTATAGCAGTTCACAACTACCCATGACAATGGCTTCGTTACTCATTGAAGGTATTGCACAGAATACCAATGGCAGTGTTTTCGCCCCTGAGGTATGTCTAACAGTCTTAAGGTATTGGAGGCAGAGTATTTGGCGTTGGATGCATGGTTATCATCTGTTTTCTGACTTCTCTAGGGTGGGAAAGATGTTGAGGTTTCTGGCTCACCGACAGAGAAGGCCATCCTCCGCTGGGGACTTGAGGTTTTCAATCTCAATTTAAATATGCTACATCTGCAATTCCTTCTGCCTTGACCTTCAGTTCAATAACCATTTGTAGGTTAGATTCTGAAGTTTGAACTGAATTTTATTTTCTTTTTGGTAGCTTGGGATGAACTATGAAGCGACCCGATTGGAGGCCTCTATAATTCATGTTTTTCCATTTAATTCTGAGAAGAAACGGGGGGGTGTTGCATTAAAGCTGGTAATGTTTTGATTCATAGAAAATCTGCATTAGCGATGTGCTTGCTAATTTGTTTTTTTTTTTTTTTTTTTGGTTGATGTAGGTAGGGTAATAATATGTATGCTGCTTTAGTTGCATGAAATAGTGTTAAAGGTTGTTTGAAAGGTATTGGCAGATACTAATGGTTTCTTAAACAACACCATTCATTCAATTTGGAGCGAGAGTACTGCTCTCTTATGGCATGATGGGGCTGCTGCACAACCCACCATGACAGCTTCTTAAATCAAGTATTAGTGAGCTCCAGCTGAACTGGAAATGCTATGTAAGCCACTAGAATTCCCAAAAATAGATCTGAGGATGGGCAGAACAACTATTAATTGACAATTTTCTCTTGATAACTTAACTCACAACTACACCTCTAATATGTATTTGCATCGCTATGAGGCTTCCTAGTCAGGTATTCTCACTTAGGATACTCTCCAGAAGAGAGGGATGGTTCTGGTAAATAGATCTGCAGCCTCTATAGGGAGGAAGCAAAGGGTAAATAAATTGTTTCTTCACTGTTCTTGTACAGTGAATCTTGGAACATGATCATTGTGATGATGGGGACCTATTAAGTCAATGCAGCAAGTTCTAAGTAGAGTTAAAAGTCTTACATTAGGGAAAGGATGAAACCCATCCATATCCCACCTTCAATGTGTTTTGGTTAGTTCAGAGGGAGACAAACCAGAGTATGTAGTGCAGAGGGTGAAAAACCACATTTTATTGTTGGCTCTGTGGTATCAATTGCATCAACTCAAGTGTGAACTTCTGGTCTAATAATTATAGTTGAGTTGATGCAATTGATATCATAGTGTTAGTGATGCATGCGTGGCCGAGTGATTCCATGTAGGGATTTTTTTTGGTTTAGTGTTTACGAAATAGTGTTCTTGAGGATGGTTTCGATGGGTAAATGTAAGAGCATGATAGAATGGGGTGATGGTGGTGGATATCGAAGGATGAATTGCAGAATAAAAGATAGATTACGATCCTACCAAGGTCTAAAGGATGCACCACCAATCGAAGATGAAGATTGGGATAAACAAAGTTCACCACCAAGGCTTAAAGGACAAACCACCTGCCAAGAATAAAGGATTTCAGGATAGGAGAAGCTCACCATCAGGCCTGAAGGAAAATCCACCAGTTGAGGATAAAGGGCTTCTTGACTCACCACCGAGGAGTAATCCACTCTCCAAAAATAGAGACTAAAATAGGAGTTATCCACTCTCGCAAGATATTCTCTTACGTAGAGGAAATTTCAAATATTTTCATTCATCAAATCTTGTCTGGTTACAACTTAGAGACTTCCTATATATAGGAGGAACACAACTTAGGAAATAGAAAAGTAATAAATAGACGTGGGTATTAGCCTATCATTAAAGACCTAGGAACTTAGAACTTTGACTCTTGAAACTTACATAACAATAAAGACTCCTGGGAAAATGGAGATGTGTTTAATGACTTGGGAACTTGCATTCTTGATTCTTCAGCCTCGCAAAATTCGTGCTCCCACCTTAGCCAGAAGATGAATATCCCAAGACTTCATCAAATAACCAAGGAAGTTGTTCAAAATGACCTCCTATTGATATGTTGTTGATAAATTTCGAGATTAGCAACTAAGAAATCGTACCCAGAAATCAGCGACTAATATATCATGTCGAGAATTCGGTAACTCATTGATCATTGGTATCTATAACTTCGGTAACTTATTAATTGTCGGTATCGATAACTTCGGTAAGAATGGTTCGGGTATAGTCTTAGTTGGAAATTTCATTCTCGACCTATGGAAGCACTTTATGCCCAAATTGTATCTTGGCTTGAATGAGCAATGATGGTGCTGAGTGGGCTAATGAAGCTAAGTCAAATGCTTCTGCATCAGTGAGTGGATGCACTTGCATGTAAGTGATTTTTGTGTGGGGAAGGCATTCCCTTCCATTTAAATGAAGTGTTATTTTATTGATTGAAAAATTGGAATATGATTGTCATGAATCATTTTAACAAGGTATCCAAGCAACTCTGTTGAGATTAAAGAGAATATTTGCATTCATTGATCACTAGAAGATGTCTAATAACACTTATTGCCGTAGCCCCAGAAATATCTTGATTTACATCCAAATCAGTCCCTCTGATCTTGTTGTACATTCTGCCAGCTTAATGATAATAAATTAAGGCTTCATTTGTTTCGTGAAAAATAATTAATATGGAAAGCATTTTCTTACAAACAATTGGTTGTATTGCTTACAAAAATAAATGAACAAATAATACTTTCATCGTCCATGAAAATAATTAGACTAAATTGTTGTCAATAATGAATACATTTTCGATTGATTAATTATTTTAAGTGCTAAAAGTGATCATTTTTAAGAAAATGTTTTCTAAATCATTCATTTTCTTCATTTTCCGCAAAACAAACGGAGCTAAACTAAGAATTTTCGGAAAAAGGTCACTTTGCTTGCCCAATGATGACAGCTGACTTTGTACTCTAATGTACCAAAAGGCTTTCTTCCCAATCATGTCGCTCATCATATTGTGTGCGCTGAAAGATTTTGTTGACTATGGTCCACACTAGTAATTGAGATCGGAGGTTTTCCTTTTCTAATCATTACATGTCCTTTTTTAATGCTTTTGGATGATAGTTCTGTCTTGTCTTATCCTTAGTTAACTTTGCTTTTGATCCAATAGAGCTCAGGGTTCTCTTTGACCACCTCATGCCTTATATATAGAAGAATGATTGCAGTCTCTATACATATTTCTCTTTAAGCCTTTTTCTCCTGTTCTGTTCCAAGGATACTTTTTCTGCTGGTTCCGAATGTTGCATCATGACATAGTTGCGCAGTTTTTGTGGATTAAGTAATTTTACAATATATTGTATGCACAGGCAGACTCAAAGGTTCATGTACATTGGAAAGGAGCTGCTGAAATAGTCTTGTCCTCATGTACCCAATACTTGGATTTGAATGGTCAGGTGGCTGCATTGGATGAAACAAAGGTATGTGACATTAAGCCTTCACACCAGCATTTGTGGAATGATAACTGATGTTTCCCTGTTTGCATTCTCTAACTACACATTGATGCTGACTTGTGTGTTGCATAGGATCCTTACTTTTGACTACTAACAATCCAACCTTGGTTTTGAGGTATAAATTGTTATGTTAATAATTAGCTGTTAAGTAGTATTATACAAGGTAATTAGGGTTTTGGATGTCTCTCAATGCTTTATAAATTGAAGTTCTTAATATAATCTTTCCACCATTTTGGTAAGGAGGTACTTTTTACTCTTTTGTGTATTCTCTCTATTGTGGTTGCTAAAAAGGTACATGGCATCAGAGCTGGGAAAGTGACAAGAATCCAACCAGACCCTAAATTACCCTAGTTTCTCTACTCAGTAATCAATACCACTTCAATCCTTGTTGGCTTCTTTATCATAAGTCCTGCTAGAGCTTGATCAGGTGTGTTGAGTTCAGCCTGAGTGTACAACCCCTGTCGTCGGTGAGTTCCTCTGTCATCCTTTAATCATCGTTCAATAGCATCATTTGCAGCTTCAGCCTCGAGTTTCCTATTCCTTGGTTTCGTTCTCAATTTCTTCTCTTCCTCCCTCGAGATCCTCTTTGCTTGTTGTAGGTTCCTCACTCTTCGATCGTTATTCCTTGCCACTTTCATATTGATAGTCTCCACTGACCTTTTGCTGTTGGGTTGTCTCATCAGATATTGCAGCTGGCATCTTTGCTGCTGGTGACTTCTGTCAGAGTCATCACAAGTCAAGCTCTGGTCTTGTCTTTCTGTTCGTCCCCTTGTCTGCCTTGCTGGTGTCTCTGTCAACTGTTCACTGTTAATGTTGTTCTGTTGCTGTCTCGGTTGGCCTCTCACCATTCGCTGCCTTTGCCTTCTCCTTTTTCAGGATTAATAGTGTGTCTTGTTGGCTGGCCACTTCATCAATCTCAATTACTGTTTGTCCTGTCTAGGCCATTAGTATCAGTTGAGCTGTGTTGTGGTTGTCTTTAATTGAGCTCATCCGTCATGGCATATCTTTGAGCTATCAGAGGTTGCCATTGATCTTCTCCTCTATTGGTGTCTTGTCTCTGTTTCCTTGGAGTCACTAGTCTGAGAATATTGTCTGATGTTTGGGTTAGCTACTCTCTAACCTTGATCCTGCTCCATTCCCCCCCTCCCCCAAAAAATAAGTTGCAATGTTTCCTCTGCAAGAATCAATCTTCAGCAAAGTCCCCCAATTTTGGTTATGTGAACTCTCAACAATGGCTATTGTGGGCCTTATCCAATGTGAGACTCCCCATCTATTGTCTGCATTATTGAATCAGCAAAGTTGCTGTCAAGTTCCTACTTTGTAGGCAACCGTGAGCATGTGAGTCAAAACACACCACCATGAGCATGAGTCAGACACACCATTGTGCTGCTACAGTTGATGCTTATCGTTTTATTTGCTAGATTTCATAGTGTCGAGTTCTCACAATTCTTAGCAGGGTTGTCAGAAAATTATAGGTGTCAGCTTTTATTCATTGGGTGCTCCCTTCACTAAAAGTCAATTCTGGTCTTGGTAATATCCAGTTGATGGTGCAAGGTCCGGCTTTGTTAAATTCAGTATGATCAGAACACTGTCTAGTGGTCTACATAAGGTTTCCATTACACAATTTGTTGTCACAGTGAAACTCTACAAAAGAAGCAAGTTGCACCTACTATTATACTTTTCATGCCGGGCACTTTCTGTCTTGTTGGTGGCAAGCTGGATGTATTAAGGTAGAACGAGAGTGTTGAATTGTAATTAAAATGTCAGGAATTAGTTGTTAATTATTATTAATAAGGTGATTAGCGATTGTGGGTCTCTCAATGCATTAGAAATAGAGCTCTCATGTGATTTTACAGTAAGCCATTAGTTTAAATAGTCCTTTGCGTATTTCTCTCTCCTTTCTTGTGATTCTTAAAATATTACACCTAGGAATAATGAGAAATGATGTTTTTTAAAAAGCAATTAATAGATTTAGTGCATAATCATGTTGCAGTTGCAACTTGAGATCATTTACTTCTCCACAGAGCAATGACTAGTAACAAAAACCATTCAAAATACCTAATTTTCAAAGTATGGTACGTGTAGACATGCTTTACTTTGTCGTGAAGAATTGTAGTGCTTGTACATGTTCTTAAAGAAGAAAAGTTGATATAAGCAAATGACATTGACCAACTTAGGAAATTATCCAATTGTATGTGCTTAGAAGACACGAGACTACTCACTATTAATGGAGACAAGTTTCCTTAGGCATGTAAAACAAATGCCTGTGCAATGTCTTATCAGATATATCATGATTTTCCTTGTCTAAATAGAGGATTAAGGGTGTGTAGATTCCAATATTAGTTAAACTGCCACTTCTATATGAAGTCTGCATGGAATCCACCATAGAGTGGATGTATTGTAAGAAAAGGTAATTGCCTTAGTGGAAGACGTATTTCTACTCTGCTTACCTGTGGTAATGTTTTAGACCATAGTGTTGCTGGCTTGCAGGTTGCTACAACACCTACTTGAAGTGCTTAGATGCTTCAACATATGATTTTTCAGCTCTAACCTTATTTCTTGACTTAGCATTGTGTGAGAGAAAAGTGCAATTTTATATATATATATATATATACACACACACACACACACACATACACACACAAAATAAACCCTAGACTTTTTCACTCTTATGTTCTAACACTCCCCTTAAGTTGGAGCATATATATTAATTATGCTTAGCTTGTTACAAATATAATCTATCCTCCTATTGCCCAGAAGTTTAGAAAAAATATCTACAAGCTGTTCACCAGTTTGAACATGACTTGGAACATGACTTGGAAGGATCAATTCACTCTGAACTTCTCTTTAATAAAATGACAATCAACCTCAATGTGTTGTTCTTTCATGGGATTGGAAGCTATATGCATTGCAGCTTTATTATCACACCATAGGGTCATAGGTGTTGAAGCTTTGAAACTTAACTTAGTCAATATCTATTGAATCCACGGTAATTCACACGTCACTTGTGCCATGGCTCTATATTCTGTCTTGGCACTGGAGCGAACAACAACACTTTGTTTTTACTCTTCCATGATACTAGATCCCTTCATAGCTTGCGATTGACCTCCTATCATTTGGAGACCCTGCTCAATCAGCATAAGAAAATCCTTCAACTTTGCTTTGATTGTGGTTCTAGTAAACTATCCCTTTTCCTGGAGTCTTCTTCATGTATTGTAGTAGACGAATAGTTGCATCCCAATGAGATGTTCGGGGGAAAAACAGAAACTTGCTTACCACACTAACTGGAAAGGTAATATTTGAACGAGTAACTATAAGATGATTCAGCTTACCCACTAGTCTTATATATCTCGGAATTATTAGAGATTTCCCCATCCTCAACGGTTAGTTTAGCCCCTTGATCCATAGGTGAATTAGGAGGTTACATTCTGTTTTAATAAGCAAATACAAGACATTTTCGTTGTGACAAAACAATACGTTTGTTTGATTATGCAACTTTAATTCCTAGGAAATACTTAAATTTTCCTAAGTCTTTAGTCTAAAATTGGTGTTAAAAGATAGATCTTTAGCTCAACTATACTAAGTCTATCTCCCTTGATGATAATATCATTAACATATATAATCAAGAACAATTGCCTTCCTCTAAATGTTAATAAAAGAAAGAGTGATCATTTTCACATCTTGACATTTCAAAAGAAAGTATGGCCTTGAAAAATCTTCTAAACCATGCTCATGGAGGTTGCTTTAAACCATATAAAGATTTTTTTAATTTGCAAACCAGTCCTCCAGACTCCCCTTGAACAAGGAACCCCAGAGGTTGCTTCATATAAACTTTCTCATTAAGTACCATGCAAGAAAGCATTCTTAACATCAAGCTGAAATAAGGGCCAGTTATTTTTTTTTTTTGGTAAAGAAATAAGGGCCAGTTATTTGTGGCAATAAGAGAGATCAAAATTCGAACAGAAGTAAATTTGGCAACTGGAGAAAAAATGTCCAAATAATCAACCCCATAACTTGGGCATATGCTTTGGCAATGAGTCTCTTTTAAATGAGCAAGAGAACCATCGGGATTGACCTTCATAGTATACACCCATCGACAACTAATAACAGTGGCAAAGGAAGAGGTACCAAATCTCAAGCCTCTAATTCTTCTTCCATTATTGTCTTCCAGTCAAAACTTTGTAATGCTTTAGTTATAGACTTAGGGATAGGATGTTGTTCAACAGTAGATAAAAATGACTGAAAATGAGACATAGAAGAGTAAGAGATAAAATTTGCAATAAAATGTTGAATACATGTCATTTACTTTTTTGATGAGCAATAGAAAGATCAAGATTTGATAGAAAAGAGTCTAATGACGGATCTGATGCAGAAGATGACGTAGTAATGACAGGAGAAATGGGGGGAGTAGTAGCTACTCAAGGACCTCGTGTATAACCCTGGAGAGGAGGTGTCTCTTACGGGATATTGAAGAAATAGTTGAAGTAATAGATCAAATGGTGATCACATATAAGTCTTCATCCAATTTAGACATAGTAATTGGAACATCATGATAAGGAGTGGATTCGAAGTATGAGACATCCACAGTTAAAGTATTTTCTCAATGATGAAAAATAACAACGATACCCTTTTTTGAGTACAAGAAAACCCATGAACACATACTTGATGGCCTTTGGATCAAGTTTTGATATTCCAAGTCAATCATGAACAAAACAAACACAATACATAATTCGAGGTGATAAGACAAATAGTGGTTCATTTGGAAACAAAGTAGAAAATGGAATCTCACCTCGCAAAATAGAAGAGGGCATGCAGTTAGAGCAACATTAGACGAAAAGATTTTGAGGACTTTCATATTAGATAACATAGATCTAGTAACTTCCAACAAATGTCGATTCTTTATTTTAATAACACTATTCCGTTGAGGTGTATCATGACAAAGAAGATTCAATAATCATACCATGCGGAGTCATAAAATTAGACTCCTTAGTTTAACATGCACACCGAATTGAGTATGAATTTCATATATAAATGCACGAAATATAGAAAATAATTTTGTATGACTTTTCATTAAATACAACCAAATAACTCTCGAGTAGTCATCAACAAAAGTAACATAATATCGAAAACCCAAATTGGAAATCACATGACAAGGACCCCAAATATCTAAATGAACTAACAAAAAAGGAGACTTTGCTTGTTTAACAATTCGAGGCGGATAGCTAATATGACGTAAGTTGCTAAGTTGGCATGAATCACATTCTAGACTAGAAAGAGAACGAAAACTAGAATCTAACTTTTGAAGACTAGACTATGTAAAGAGAGATGACTAAGACGACTCTAATGTAGTGAGGTAGCACTAGGGCAAGAACAGAGCGTCTTCTAGCACATAAACACTAGGGATGATCGGGCTCAGGGTGGGTAGGGTCTAGACCTGAACCCTATTATAACCGATTTTCTTTTTTTGGACCCTGTTCCCGACCCTGTTTGCATTGGATCTTGTTCCCGACCCACCCCTTTTTCTGGTCTGCCCCTTTTTCTGGTCCGGAATAGGGTTGACATTGTTTATATTGGAACCTGTTTTGCATAAAAATTGTTGTATCTTTATATTAAACTTAGAGAAGCAAGTCTAGATGAGTTGTCTGTTGAAACAAAAAAGGCCGGACCAAGCATATCCTTCAACCAAACTCATTGGAACATGTATAAAATTTGGACCCCACCTTGAAAAAACAACCAAGTATATAATTCGACCATCTTGCATCCTCAGATCCCAAGGTACATTGAGTTTCTCATATTCCAGTAATATACAAGCTAGCAATTTAGCCAATTAATTAGTTGTAGGACAATTTTTGGCCGATCACATATCAACCTTGTCCTTGATGCGCTCGATCTTCTTCTCCTTCTTTGGCCTTGCATTCCACGTGGTACAAAATCTCTGATAAAAACCTAAAATTCATATATAAAGAAAAAACAAGAGTCCATACTCTAGAGACATGCAAAAGTTATGATTTAATAAAGTCTAAAACAAGACATCAACAACACAAGTGGAGCTACTCCGAGTTTTTACCAAACCATCTTCGCCAGCTATCATCGAAATATCACCATCGTTCATCGACTCAACACTCGAACCCTTGCTTCACAAAAATGCCCAAAACATGGATATAGAGAATGGAACGTAACACGAGTTCATTGCAAACATCACTGGAGATTTGGTAATATGCATAACAGAGACCCTCACTCACTCTCCTTACCAATGTTCATCATGAGGAGCACAATTCGAAGAGCATGACGAGATAAAAGTTTAAGAAAGTACTTGGAAAACCCACTGAGTCTAGGCTTAATATACGATTACTCAATCGATTTCACACGAACCATAGCCAAATTAACCATAATCATTTTAAATCGACTCTCAGAGGCATTTTGTCAAACATGTGGTGGGCGACAGATGAAAGAAAACCACGGACGAGAACTGGGCTCAGAACCATATCAAAGTTAAACATGAGTTGGCAAGGAATGCTCAACATTGGCAAAGGACAGAATAAGAGAACCCAACACGCACATGCAAAACATGAGAAAAAAAGCGCAAAAGCAAGGCACGTAAAAATGCTGGTTGAGGGCTCTTGCCCAGCTCCCCGGAGGGGGAGGGGGGGCGAACGGCGGGCGAGATCGATAGATCGGACTATGTCTGGTCACCTCGCACGCTCCTGAGCCGGGATCCTTGGGAAATCGACATGGGTTGAACCAAAAACTAGGAAACTCATCGCAAAAACTTGAATTCGAGGAAAGGGAAGCCGCGGATTGGAGGTTCCGGCTAGGAGGCGTAAGCTTGCGCCGGGGATGGCTGAGCGATACTCGAGCTTGGACCCAGGGGCGACGACGCCGAAGCCCACCTTCCCGCGCTGGAGGTCGGTGATTTTGACGAAGCCGGTGTTGCCGGGGAACTCCCAGCTGCAAGTGTTGTGGGAGGAAGGTGACGGTGGGCGAGCGAAAGCAGCGTCAGCGACGCAGCGCTCGGATGGATCGGCAGAGGTGAGAGCTTGAGAGTAAAGATAGAAACTGAAAGTTAGAAACGAATTAGGGTTTTGCCTTAAAAACTGGTTCTCAAACCGGTTCCCGGGTGGGTATTCCCTCGAAATCGGTTTACGAACCGGTTCAAACAGGGTATGAACTTTGGGAACCGGTTCCCGGACCGGTTTCAACCGGAACCGGTTCCCGACCCTGTTTTCTAGATAGGCCGATCCGGGAACTGGGTTTGCTCGGTCCGTTTGCACACCTTTAATAAACACATACAATCCCCCGCCTCATGTCCTTTACTAATTGTCCTTTTCGTAGCTAGATCTTATAAAATACAATAATTAGGGTAGAAAGTCACTAAACACCGAAAGTTTTTTATTAATTTACAAATTAACATTAGGTTAAATGGAAATTGTGGAAGATAAAGCATTAAGGACAATGGCAATGAAAGAATTAGGTAAATAGTGCCAACCCCCTTAACATGTGTAGATGATCCATCACCTAAGGTAATTGTGGATGAAGATGGAGTTAGAGGAAAATATGAAAGGCCTGACATATGATCATAAGCCCTTGAATCGATGACCCAAGGACAAGAAGTAACTAAAAGAAATACAATAGCATTACCTAGTAGCATTACCTATCTGAACCAAAGTAGCAGTGGAAGAAGCAGGTTGTGAAATCTCAAACTGGTCATATCAGGCAAATTTCTCCTCGGACATGACAACCACCTCGCCTTAAGAACTCTGGAGAAGGGAAAACACTGGATGCAGTATTCCCAAACTGTTGCTGCTACGGTAGTCTTCCATGTAATTTATAGCAAAATTTTTGAATATGACCGGACATGCCATAACAATGACATGTTTGAGTGGCCCTTGAGGTATCTATAAACACATAAGATTGTCATTTTTATTCTATTGACCTTGGCCTCTCCTTGTCCTTGTGCCTTGGCCTTTCCTTCGGCCACCACATCCACCATATCCTCCACGACTTCCATCATTCCTAATACCATTGCCTCCCCCTCGGCCACCGCATCCACCATATCTGCCACGACTTCTTCCATCATTCCTAATACCATTGCCAATTTTAGATTGGGACACGAGTTGAACTATCTATCATAGATGTACCCTAAGAAGACTCACAAGATACTCAAAGAACTCGTGCAAATGTATCAGCAAGTGACGCAACGATCTTTCCTCCAGGAATCTGAGACCTAATAGTTTCGTATTAAGGGCCTAGACCTCCTAAAAATCCCATCACAACCAATTGTTCAATCTGAAGTTGCATTTGCTGAACATTAGCTAAAATAGGGAGGATAGTATTAAATTTCTTGTACATTCTTTTAAAATTAGCTAAGTATCATGTAATAGAGTGTCTCTTCCTTTCAGATCGATTAAACTCTTGCGATAACTCATAAATCCGCAATAGGTTATTTGGTTGTTGATATGTGTTACCAAAGCAACTACGTTACTCTATAAAGTTTAATATCTGACTGAGAATACATTCATCAATAAAGTCCCAAGTTTCATCGTCTCTAGGTTTAGACTCAAGTAAGTGTTTATGTTGATTATTGCTTGTCAAAGTAAGCTTCACAATTTTTTTCCATTGATGGAAATTAGAATTGCCTTAAAGCTTCCTATCAGTAATTCTATTAAATGAGGTTATTATAAGGAAATAACCTTAGTTGTCACAGAATGATTTTTATTAGGATCATTCTCTTTTATCCCTCGAAGTATCACCCATTCTCCAAAAAGCATTGTAGTTGCACAATCCCGGAACAATGTCGACTTTAATAAAAAAGAATTATTTACAACCTTGTATATAAACTTTCTAAAAGTTTTACTCCTAGTTGAAATCGGAATCTCAGATCAAGAAACATAATCAAATTAGGAAGCCTCTAAATATAGTGTGTATAAAATCCTACTTAAAATAAGAAAAAGGAAACTTGCCAAATTCCTAATTTAACTAGGGAACTGTAGTTATCATCTAGCTATGAACTTGAATATACTTATGAAGGTATTCAAATAGTCTATCAATCATGCTGCATCATCTCTCCCCTTGTTGAGTTCGCTTGCAGCTGGGCATGCAAGCCTGATATCTCTTCAAGTCATCTGTTCACTTTTATTTCAGCAAGCTTTCCTCTAAATTTAGTGCACGCCTTCACCAACAGCTGCCTGCTTGAATGATCCTTGCTCTTGGTATTTGTTGACCTCAATCAACTCATTGGTCTTAAAATGACAACTTTGTTTCTAAAAGAGAAACCGTGTTCCTTCCATTATGATTCATGTTTTGACCATAACAAGAAGGCTGACCAAGAAGAATAGGTGCGACTTGCATAACGATGACATCACAAAGTTAAGAGTCACTATAAGCTGCACACTTACAGGAACGAAGGCACTGTTGCATTACAGGAATAGTAGTGTCGTCAATCCAAGCCACTTTGTATGGCTGCAGATGTGATGTAGTTGGAAGTTTGAGGCGTTCTATCTAGAGGCTGAGACCATGTTCGTGCAACTTCCGGCTTATATGATAAGCTTTTTAGCTTGATTGCTGCACTTAATAAACATGTGAAAGATGGAAGTTTTTTCCAATTTTCTTTCTCCACTCTATGAGCTACACAAAAAAAAAAAAAAAAAAAAAAAAAAAAGAAGAAGAAGAAGAAGAAGAAGAAGAATATATTGAACAATAGAGAGAGAAAGAATAATCCACAACTTCATGATCTTTTAAATCATCAGCCTCATAAGTACAGTAATTGAATGAGTTTTCCTCTTTGTTGCCTCCATGTTCATCTTCTTCGTCTTCAACTTTCCCAAGATGCAAATAATTGTCTTTGGACATTGATAGCTCATGTGCCCAACTTCTCCGCACTTGAAACAAGTCTTGCTTCTCTTCTCACTTGCTTATTGAGAGCTGAATTTCTGCGCATGCTTGAAGAAGCAACTTTTGGAATGGTTTGCACAATAAAGAGTGGGGAAAAACTGTCTCCTGACAATCACTGTTAACTGGCTTTGAGGCGGCCTTCCCAGCTTGGATTTTATTCTTCTCTGTAGTAGAATAATTGCAGTGTTCCTCCACATCAAGTGCAGCTTGGAATGCATGCTCCACACTATAACAGGCTGTCTAAGCGATCACCATTGAATATCAGGCCTTAGACCAGCCTCAAATCAACACATTGATTGACTTGCATGCTACTTGGCTGGGAATCCTCAATTCATCCAACTTTTGCACATACTCAGCCACCAGCAGACAATTTGGCTTCAAAGATTTTTACTCTTTTGCACATCCGCCCTAAATAATTGTGTGGCATGTACTTCTCTCTCATCTTTGCTTTCGTCTCTTGCCAAGTGCTGAGAGGTGGTTACCACAATTTACTCATATCAACCTCAATGTCCTGCCACCATATTTTAGCCAAGCCAACAAAAGTTTTAGCCCTGCAAATTGGACCTTGTGAGCATCTATCCTGTCATACCTGTTGAAGTACTCATTCATAGATTTTATCCAATCTGAAAACACCATAGGATCTGCTTTTTCTTCAATATCAGGAGATTTGATCTCGATCTGCTTTTTCTTCGACATCAGGAACTTTGATCTCGATTTTTCATGGTAATATCTCCAGTGATTTCATAAGGCTTTGATCCTCCCTTCTCAAATTGGAGTGGTGCTGCTGCCACTTGAAGATATGTGAATATTGTTATACCACCAACAAGGAAGAAAATAAAGATCAGTCGCATGCAGTTATGCATGCACAATTTTAATTGCGCTTCTCACTGATGTTGTTAATGATTGTCATTGTATGTTGTTTTCTCATAATTGTACTCCATATGATATAACATTTCCTGATCATAAATGATGGTTGTAGGTGGTGGTTTTTATGAAGGCTATTGAAGATATGGCTGCCAGTAGTCTACGCTGTGTTGCCATTGCATATAGGACCTATGACTTGAAAGACATTCCAACTGATGAAGAACAATTAACTGAGTGGGCACTGCCTGAGGATGAGCTTATTTTACTGGCTATTGTTGGCTTGAAGGCATGTATACTTCGGTTGGGTTTACTTATTTTTCATTCCGATATTTTCTTTGAGACATTTGCATGAAATGCTATAATGAGAATGTTCTCTCTTTTAGACAAATATGATGGAAAATGATTTTGATAGCTATCACAGTGTGCAAATGGTTATCTACAATGAGGGTGTTCTCTGCTCTAAACATATATCATGAGAAATGATTATTATAGCAATTATAGTGTGCAATGAATTATTGGTTATCATTGTTGTCATCACTGTCGTCGTCATCATTTTCATATTACTTTTCCCTTGCATCTTTGAGTATGTGCTTTCACTTGAGAATGGTTGCAACATGTAACTCTTTCACCATTATATAGATGATTATAGCTTCGGTTCATAAAATAGGAGGAGATTCTGGTTTCCAAGGGCACTCATGATGAATGATAGTAACTTGGCATTGTAACTGATGCTAGATGGGGAACTCTAATAAGAATAATGTTCCCAGGGCACTATTTTTTATTTAGTGATTCTTCTTACAAAACAGACTTGTGACAAGAAGTCTTGCATCTAAATGATTTGTGTTTCTTCCAACTTTTTGATGGTTTCAACAACAGATTGATAACTTCTGTTTTTTGTTTATTTTTCACTGCATTGCAGGATCCATGTCGGCCTGGTGTAAAGGATGCTGTACGTTTATGCCAAAAAGCTGGTGTTAAAGTACGTTCTTTTCTCATTTAGAATCTTAGATTTGTGTCATGTTTAAGATTTTCGTGGATGAGCATGCATAGTTTTGTTAGATCTAGACCTCTATGAAGACTGAGATATGGTGTTATGGATAAATGTGATATATATGCTATATAACTCAAAGTATAGCACATGAATTTCCTCTTAGATTTTGCAACTTTGCATCTGTGAAAACGAAAAATCCCCACATGCCCTCCTTCCAAATGCGGTGTAATATTTTCTCGTTCACATTTGTTTCCGATGTATTATCTTGGTATTTCCACCTTGATAGCCACGGATAACTTTGTCCTTACATTGTCCTATGGATAAGAGGTACAGAATATCCCTTTTGGACTTCAGTCAAAGAGTCAAGTCTGTGTCCAGGTCCAAATACTGGGAGTTGCCAAGTTAACCATGTGAACCATTTTGGTCTGCTTGACTGATATGTGGGATGTGATGGTTGCTCATACTAATCTAATAAAGCAGTTTGCTTTGTCATTTTCACTGGTGACATACCATGAAGGTGATTGTCAAGGCCTTGCTACTAAAACAAAGCTTGGCTCATTGCCACTGCTATGTTTGGGCATTATCCTGCAGTCTTAAAAAAGTTATTTACATGCGACTCATGGAGATACTTTGCGTTGTCTCTTGTATTAGAGGAAACGGGTGGAGTATTGCTATTCATAAAGAATAATTTTCTTTTTTCCCTTATAATGAGATCACTCCATCTTACCCTGTTAAGCTTTTAAACACTTCTTATTCATCTTTATGCAAATAACATACACAAATATCCACAAAGCATCCTTCCTAAGTTTAGAAGATGGCTGGAAAAATTAGGTCATCTAATTTGTCTTTTGTGTGAAATGTATCCTTTTTCTCGATACATAGGTACGCATGGTTACGGGCGACAATCTTCAAACTGCTAAAGCTATTGCTTTGGAATGTGGGATATTAGGTTCTGATGCAGATGCTACTGAGCCTCACCTCATTGAAGGAAAGGCCTTTCGTGCCTTATCTGATTTTGAAAGGGAAGAAACTGCAGGAAAGATACACGTATGTTCTGACTAATTAGTTGTTTTCCCCTCTTCTGGTGTAGAATGAAATTTGATAGTGCCTTTGCATATGTAGGTGATGGGACGATCCTCGCCTAATGACAAGCTTCTGCTTGTCCAAGCTCTGAAGAAACGAGGACACGTAGTTGCTGTCACTGGAGATGGCACAAATGATGCTCCTGCTCTACATGAGGTTCATTTTCTCTTTTTCATGGGAAGTTTTGGATCTACATATGAATATGATTATGCTGGCTGCTGCATTTGCATTACTGGCCACCTCAGTGGATTCAATGACATGACCCTGCTCACATATCCATAGGCTCCTAAATCCTATAGTTGACAGGTGGACAGTCAGAGTAACTCTGGTGCAATAGATGTTATCAAATTGGTTTGTACACCTTGTTGTGATCTGGATATCTTATGGTATTGTTATCATTAAAACATTACATATATATTTTACGTTTCCTATTTGTGGTGTAATATCCATAGACTGGATGTGTTCTCTCTGATATTGTTTTTGGGGCGTAAACTTTTATGGTATTTAGGCAGATATTGGCCTTGCAATGGGTATTCAAGGTACAGAAGTTGCTAAGGAGAGCTCCGATATCATTATTTTGGATGATGATTTTGCCTCTGTTGTGAAGGTTAGTACTTGCCACCTTGATTGGCTTATGATCTTGTATCTCACCGACAGAGAGTGATGTTCCTGGAAATTTTCATTCTTATATCCTCTCACTAGGGAAAAGTAGTTTCTAGATAAATTTCTGGTCAAATATATAAATGAACGTTGTTGTCCTGGTTCCACCAACTAAGGTTCTACCATATGTATGATATGTGCTGAACTGCATGAGCTATGATGTAAGATTGCTTCTTTTTGGCAGTGACTTTGTCTGTTTCTTCTGCTTTGCTTTATTGTTTGAGTGCTTCGTTTTTTTTTTTTTTTTTTTTTTTGGGCTGTATGCATTTAAATAGATGACTGCAAAATGCAGCATGCAGTTGCATATGATGGTTTATGGGTGTGGAAGGAGGATGAAGAAAATGATATAGTTATTATGCTATTAGTTCTCTTGTTCGTAATTTTGAGATCTATCTTGTCGACAACCCTGTTGATGCAAAAGAAGTTTAAAGGAAGTTACTTATATGTTTTAAGTTCTAAGAACTTGAAGTTCTTGAAATAATCTTCAGTTATTATGTACACCATGCAGGTTGTCAGGTGGGGACGATCCGTATATGCAAATATCCAGAAATTCATCCAGTTCCAGCTTACAGTTAATGTTGCAGCTCTAGTGATAAACGTCGTTGCTGCTGTTTCCTCTGGCGATGTTCCACTAAATGCAGTCCAGGTTTGATGCCCCCACTCTTATCTGTAGAGATTGTTTAATTTATTCTTACGCCTATATGTTTCCGTATGACTCCCATGCTTGGCTGGCTTCCTCTTTGGGCAGCTTCTCTGGGTCAATCTCATCATGGACACTCTTGGAGCACTGGCTTTGGCCACAGAGCCCCCTACGGATCATCTGATGCATAGGCCACCTGTTGGCCGGAGGTAAGGATTTATTGGTGATTTATCAGCAGTTGAGATTTGAGTGTGTGAGAGAGAGAGAGAGAGAGAGAGAGAGAGAGAGAGAGAGAGAGAGAGGAGGTCATGCAAATATTGTCTTTGTTTTTCTACAGTAAATCTTTTCCACTTTCGTGCCCACAATGGGAGAGAGGGGGCAAAAAGGAAAAAGAGAAGGGGGGGCAGGGGCTGGGTCCATGCAAATATTTTCGTTTTTCAACAGTAAAGCTTTTCCACTCGTGTCCATAGTTCTTGATATCTTGATTATCCTTTTCTGAATGTTGCACTTGGCTCACCCATTTATACATTTCATGGGAAGATGTATGAATGTATTTAGTTGTATCTTTTATGACCAGAGAACCTCTCATAACCAATATTATGTGGCGGAACTTACTGATACAGGTAAAAGATCAATGTAATTTCCTCTGTGCTAGGCTCATCTATTGTTTGCCAAAAGTTACGATTTTAAATTTTGTATTGCAGGCTGTTTATCAAGTTTGTGTTCTGCTTGTCCTTAATTTTCGAGGAAGGAGCCTGCTAAATTTAAAGAATGATGGCAGTGATCATGTGAACAAAGTGAAAAATACTTTGATCTTCAATGCATTTGTCCTTTGCCAAGTAAGCATCATTCTTTGAGTTAATATAATGGCGGGATGAAATGTATGCATGAGTAGTTATTCATGTTGGACAGGGAGGCTTTTAGTGACCTTCTCTCTTTGCTTGAAAAAGAGGGTAATAAATTTTTTACCTTAAAACATCTGTCAAATAGCATATCATTTGAACTGCAGATTTTCAACGAATTCAATGCTCGGAAACCAGATGAATTAAATGTGTTCAAAGGGATCACCAGAAACCACCTCTTCATGGGAATAGTGGGTCTGACACTTACTCTGCAGGTCAGTCATTCTTTGTCTTATTAGATGTGTTCAGTTTTTCTCCGTAAACCATTATGATCCAATTTCTCTCTGGATTCCTTCAGGTCATTATAGTCGAGTTTCTTGGAACATTTACTTCAACAGTAAAGCTTAATTGGAAGCAGTGGCTCATATCAATCGTTATTGCTCTCATCAGGTTAACTGACATAGATTTCAACAAATATGGTGAAAAAGTTTGTTGATTTCCTCCTCTTTTTATTCTGTCGAAGGTTGGGTGTATCTCATGCTTTGTTCAGGTTAACTGACATAGATTTCAACTTATATGGTGAAAAGTTTCGTCGATTTCCTCCTCTTTCTATCCTGTCCATGGTTGAGTGTATCTCTCTCATGCTTTGTCCAAAATTCTTCTCGTTCTTTTTGGTGAACTGATTCTGTGTTTGATTCCTGAATAGTGACAGATTTTTCTTTTGCCTTTCTTTTCCTGGCTGGCTTAGTGTCAAGCTGGCAGTTTTGTGAATTTCCTGAGTCAATATCCTCAGGGTCATGACTGATTTTGTTTGCCTAATGATGGAATTTCTTCTTCCTTTTAATTTTTTGTGTTGTGTTTTTTAAAGCATTGAACCTTGCTTAATTGATGAACATAGGTCCCAGAGTAAATAATCTTTGGTCATGTCCCATCTATACTAGCGCTAATGTGTTGACTATGTCTCTTGTTTTTGTTCTTGTTTGTGATCAGTTGGCCTCTTGCCATTGTTGGGAAACTGATACCTGTTCCAACGACTCCCCTGAGCGACTATTTTGCTAGGATAATCTGCTGCCGTAGAGGTTCCTGAGGTATGATGGTAGAATTTGTGGTGGAGTCTTGTGCTTACTTTTTATTTTGAGCCTGTCTAAGATTGTGACATTTTGCTCTTCAGGTTACCTCATTGATGGCGAGAAACATATATAGCTGCTAGGCTCCATGTCAATTCTCTTTCGGCCATACTTCCTTATAAATAGGGGTGAACATGGTTCGAAGGTGAAGCTTAGAACTTGATAACTGGACCAGTGGAAATCTGTAGGTTCAAGTTCTAGGATATACAGGGTAGGTTCTAAGTTCCAAAAAATGAAAAGTTTGTTTTGATGGATAGATTTTAGATTTTTAGTTGGAGAAACTTGGAACTTGGAACTTAAAACTCATAATAAGTTTTAAGGTTTTTCTTGGTCCATGTCTCCATGTAATTCTCCAATATTTTATGCCGTTCGATGATGAGTGTATAATCTGGAAGTACTAGTTTAAATGTTCATTTTATAACTAAGAATTTTACTTTATTAATGTTTATATTTTTTGTATGTCTAAATATAAGTTATGGTTATTGAATTGTAATCGTTCAAATAATATATAGGTAAAACCTAGATATACGCTGATATCGATTCTGGAACTTGTGATGGGGTAGGTTTTAAGTTTTAGGATCATAGGTTTCAGGGTACTTAGGGTAGGTTCCAGTTTCTAAAAAAGGAAAAACTTGTTTCAATAGATAGGTTTAGGTTCCAAGTGGAAGATGGATAGAACCTAGAACCGTTTACCCTTACTTTTGACTAACTTCAAATCTAAGAAAGTTAATGTTGTGAGGTTTAGAGCTTTTGAATCATATATCACTTGTAATAGTGTTTAGGACCTTACAAATTTTGAAGCTCAAGTTGAGGCAATAGTTTATTTTAAAGAATGAATCTTGTATTTTGAGAAAGTTTTGTCTCCTTTCGGTCAAAACCTTGATAATTTAAGGTTTGGATCATTCAAATCATCTAATTTGCATATAATGGTGTTCATTTTAATTCAAATAGATTTTCACAATCATTGCAGCACTAGCTAGGGGGATGTTGGCCTTATGCTCTGCAAGAAAGAAGTCTTGATTTTGCTCAAGGTTTTTGCTATGTGAGGGTGGGGTTACCATTGTTTTGAGGTCTATTTCTCATGACGTGTGAGATTGTGATTTCTATTGGGTTTGTGGACTAAATTTGCATATCGTAGGGATCTCTCCCAAGAGAGTTGTATAATCTTTTTGACCTTGTGGTTTGCTTAGGTCTCGTTTGGTTAAGCTTTTTCAGGGGGTTTTGAGCCCCTGAGTCCATTAGGGAAAATATGAAGTGTTTAGTGAGTGTTTTTGAGATCCCATTGGCGAAGTGCTTGTACTGGGAAGGCCCAAAGCCAAGGGTTTTCAACATTTTGGGAATGGAAGTCCCATGGACACAGGTCATCTCTTCACTAATACTGTTCATCTTCCCTAATTTTAATTTGCATTGAAGAGCTATAGGAGGTTGACAATTGTCGCTAAGGGGTTACACGTCCCCTACGATTGTCACCTAGGTCGCGTGACCTAGGGCGTCACCTTGGTCCCAGTGGCGATTGAGGTCAAGCGATCTAGGTGAGGTTGCTTGGGTTGTGTGATCCAAGTTGTTGCCGGAGGTTGTGCGACCTAGGGAATTGAATGAACTCAACCTAAGCAGTGGGCAACGTCGAGCAACCTAGGTGATGGTTGCTTAAGGTCACATACCTTCGAGCATTAATTACTCTAGATTCTTTCATTTTCATGTAAAGATCATTTCCTTCATAAGTACGTTCACTCACCTAAGCAACCGTTGCTTGGGTTGCTCGATTTAGGCAATGCTTGAGGTCATGCAACCTTAAGCCGCCTTGCCTAAGGTTGGCAACCTTAGTTGAGGATGCCTAGTAATTGAGCTTCGCTGAATTAGTTTTGATTTTTTTTAAAAATAAAAAATAAAAAATAAAGTTCTTTTATGAATGTAAAAAAAGCATTTAAGTCATAGCTATCTTTTTTTTTTTTTTTTTGGTGACCCAGGGAACCCGTATAGTCAGTAGCCAGCTGCGGGTAAACCTTGGGGGCGACACGTGAAAATCACCACCCCGTGCACTAGGCAAGTCACCAAGTGACGCGCTAGTGAGGCGTTGAGGATCTGAACTTTTCATGGAGGGGGAGATAGCCCGAAGCCAGCGACGCCACGGCGGTGGGTGGTTGTTGACATCTAAATTTTGGCGATCCGATTAGTCATTTATTGCATTAAAAAATAAGGGATTAATTTTATCCCTGAAAAAATAATTAATTGCATGGCATATAGTTTAGGGACATTTTTGTTTTGAACCGCCGGTAAGGGAAAGACTTTTCACATATTCCGTTCAAGATTTTCATATATTCAGGCAATATACACTAGAGGGTGTACTTCGAGCGGAAATGAAGGTTTCAGGTGGAATTTTTCTAAAAAAGGGTAGAAGAGAATATTGCGCAATATATTCAAGAGGCTATGCACAAATAATTGATTTTCTTGCGCATTGAACAAATGAAATAAAATATTCCATCAAAACCTAAATTTCACACCTATAAAAAGGGTTTCATGCATATGAAAAAGGGGGGCAGAAAATAGAAATAGATGGCCACATTGGGGGTCTCTCGGGTTTTTTTGAAAAGAGAGAGAGAGAGAGCTGTCTGTGAGGGGGACTCTTCCATCGGAAAAGAAAAAAAAAAAACAAAGAAGAAGCAGAAAGGAAAAGGTGAAAAGTGAGAAAGCAAAAGGTGAAAAGTGAGGTGAGAGAGGTAGAAGGTAAAAAAAGAAAAAGGTGAAAATTCCCCCAGGGTGACTGTTCATCTTCCTCGAAAGGGGGTGCCCCGCCTACCCGGCGCCGTCGGCCGTGCCGGTGCCGTCTCCGCCGAGGCCGCACCATCGCCGCCGTGCTCGCTCGACGCCGAGCCGCTCCCGCACGCACCTCGGCACCCGACGGTCTCGCCACGCTGCCCGACACTGCGCCGCCCGTCGCCGCCTCGGCCTTGCCTCTCGCCCGCGACGGGGACCCTCAATCGGCCGCCCTTCGGGTCCGTAGCCAGCGACGCCAACGCTCCGCCTCGCCTGCCGCCATTAGTCCCTCGCTCGTGACGCCCGACGCCCTCCTCTACTCAGATCCGCTCGCATCGCCGTGTCGCCGTGTCTCCGGGCAGCGCCTCGCTCCTCCTGCGAAGTTACCGCAGTTGCCGAGCCTAGATCCAAACGCCGGAGCCCCCACGCCAGCCACGTCCGCTGCCTCGCCGAGCTCCCGCGCCAATCGCCGCTATCCCGGCGTCCCCACATCGTAGAGCCCAGATCTAGGCCGCCTTGAGCCGTGACCCCCCTGTCGTCGCGACTCGCCTCTACGCGTCCCGATCCCAGCGCCGCAGCACCCCCGACGCCGCCGGACGCCGAGTCCGCCTCGCCGGAACCCTAGCTGCTTGAAGCCCTCAGTCTCGCCCCTATCCAGATCTATCGCCACCGGAGCTCCTCATCGCCATCGTTTGCGAGATCCTTGGCCCGCAACGCCCGCCGCCCTCGCCGCGACGCCCCTACCGCGACGTCCCGATGCCGCCCGAGCCGAGCCCGCGACGCCCCCGCCGCCGTCGCGCCGTCCCCGGAGAACCCCGCCGGAGCCCTAGCCGTCGCCCCAAGCCCTCCGCCGGTCCTTTTTTTCTTTTTCTCAAGAAAAAAAAAAAGAAAACAAAACAAAAAGGCACAAAAAAAAAAAAAGGTAAATTTTGTTTTTACTTGATTTTATTTTTATCTTTGTCTTTATTTTTATTTTTATCCTTTTATGTTATTCATTTTTCTGTTATATTTATCGTTACTAATATGACATATTATTTGTTTTTTTCTTTAATGTAATTGCCCCTTTAATGTTAAGGTGAAATTCCATGAGATAAATTTGTTATAAAATTAGTAATTGCTAGTCCAATTTTCGCGCCCGAAATTCGACTCGTAATTACTTAAAAAATTGCCAATTCGATCTCCCGACCGAGATCTGATTTGTGATTTTTCGTGAAATTGGCCAACCCGATCTCATGCGCTAGATACGGTTCGTCAATTTGGGAGATTAATTTTGCTTAATTTGCTGGGGTTGTTTGAATTAATTTTCTTTTAAAAAAATCAAAAATCAAAAATGTAATTTTAGGGTTTGCATGTTTACGATAGAAATTTCATTTTTTTAAATAATAAAAAATCAAGAAAAAATCAAAAATCAAATTAACTGGTTTAGGTTCATGTTTAGTTATTAGGAATTGTCAATTTCAAAAATAAAAGGAAAAAAAACTCAAAAAAATGTTGAATTAGGATTAGGTTTGTCTTGCATATTTAGATTAAGGATTTTATTTTAGGTCATAAAAAAAACAAACAAAAATCATCATGCATTTTAGAATAGAACTGCATGTTTAATTTTAAATTTAAGTCAATCCTTTAGATAGGTTGCATCTTAGGTTTGAAACTGCTAAATTAAAATAATGTCTTAGTTTAAATTAAGATTTAGTGTGAGTTAATCCTTAGTTTAAATTAGATGAAATTTTAATTTAGTTAGAAATTTCATATAAAAGTCTTAGGGTAAGTTACTCCCTTTTTTTAGGATAAATTACATTCTTTTAGGAAAAAGAAAAAAATGTCATGTGCATGTCATTTAGGATTAGGTTCATACAATGCACGTCATATAGTTTTTAGGCCAACTTAATTAGAAATTGCCCGTCAATAGAATTAGATAATTTAGATTGCATTTCTTTATGATTTAATCTATTCATGTCATATAGTTTAGATCATTTTGCCATGTCATGTAATTTAGGTCATGTTGCCGTGTAATATTAGATTATTAGCATGCATTGCATATAGATTAAGTTCCCATTAAACAAAGTGAAAACAAAAAATAGAAATTGTGTGTTAATTAGAAATCATATCTAGGACTGTTGATATGAATTCTGATCTAACAACGCAGATGCTTTCGTTGCTACAAGGTAAGTCCCATAATTTTATTCATTGCTTTACTTGGGTGTTAAATTGGTGGATTGCGCACCCGCATGATCACCTCACATGTTAGGGAGATAAATTAAAATCAATTCAAGCTGCCTGCTAAACATTTTTTCAAAATAAAAGAATGGTACCGAAAGGGTGTTAGAGGAATCTAGCGTAACCAAGTCCCCGTATCTAGAATCTCTGGTTCGCAGGAGTAAAGTAAATCTCCCATTACTTTACTTGGGTTTCTAATCGACCCACCAAAAATAGATTAGTGGCGACTTTTAGTTGAAAAATAATTGCATGTTAATAATTTGAACCTAAGTTGCGAATTGGTATGGGCTTGGGAGAGCCCGAGTTAAGTCTAGGCTTAACAATCCATTAGCCAAATCCTAGGTGGTTCACACCCGAAAATTTGGTCGCGACAGTGGTTAAGTCACAGCTATCTTTCAATGTACTTTAGAGTTATAATTTGCCAAACAATATAGCATTTTGATGTTATACTCAAAATATTCTTATTTTTGCTTCTACTTGAAAACAGTCTTAGTCCAAAAATATTTGCATTTTCTCAAAGTCATTTTCCGAAAATCGAACCAAACGGGACCTTAATAAGCTCACTATTTTAAATAATTGGACTATCATGAGAGGCTTCCCCTCCTAACTATTTTCCTGACAATCCCTTCTATACGCATGGTTCTGTCTTTTCGGCTTTGCTTCAAATATGCCAATTGCGAATTTGATGCTGTTTCTAGTATAAACCTAGGGAAATGGTATAGGTTAACAAAATAATCCAACAGGTTTTGTGATTGTTGCGAATTAAAATGGATTTTTATTTGTCTAAAAAGATATGTTGTCTTTTATAATTGTCGCATATTTTATTCGGCAAGTTTCCATTTAGGGTTAATATCCTGAAAAATCCTAAACTGGTACACATGTGACAAATTTATCCCAAACTATTTTTTTGACCACCAAAAATCCCAAACTGGTATATCTTTGACAAATTTACCCCAAACTGGTACACTTGTGACAAATTTACCCTCTGTTAGTTTTTATTAAATTTTATCGTCAAATTATTAAGTTAAATGACACGTGACAGTTGATTAATATACCAATTTAGGATTTTACGCTCCGTTTATTATATTTTACAATTTTTGTGATTTTTTTTTGTATTAATCCAATTTAGCGAAAGGGTATATTTGTCACAAATTTACCAGTTTGGAGTTTTTTGCAGTCGAATAAATTAGTTGAGAGTAAATTTGTCGTACATGTACCAGTTTAGGGTTTTTTTTGTTAGTTGAGGTAAATTTGTTACAGGTATACCAGTTTTGGGTTTTTCATGGTCAAAAAATTAGTTTGGGGTAAATTTGTCACAGGTGTACCAGTTTGGGGTTTTTTAAGGTATTAACCCTTCCATTTATTCACTTTACCTGAACTTGAAGATTCATATTTATGAAGGTTAGAATTATATTCTCTGTCCGATGGGATAAATTGTTATGTGATTAAGCTCTTCATTAGACATTCTATTGCGGATCCAAGTTTATAAGGTCTAATAAGGGAGAAGTGTTAAAAAAAATCCTAAACCTTTTGTATTTATGTCAATTTAGTTTTAAACATTTTTTTGGTATCGATTTAGTCTTTAACTCTTGTTACGTTTTGCCAATTTAGTTGTTTCCGATCAATTTTGGCCAAATTTTGTTGATTGAGAGTCGGTGGCTGACGTAGCCTTATCGGCATTAATGTAGACAACTTTTAATAATATTTTAATATTTTAGAATTTTTCTTTTTCTATTTTCCTTCTCCTCCTCCTTCCTTCGGTCGGTGATGTGACACCCAAAATTTTACCGACCTTTATTAGTATAATCAGATCATTAAGAGCTTAGATTATTTTAGATCGGGCCAGAAAGCAAACCCGATGGACCGTGAGGAATGTGTGAGCTTGAGAAGTAAGCGAGCCACACGAATTGGGCTTGATAAGCCGAATGGAATATCTGGGCTTGGACTTAATTTAGAGCGGGTCAAGACTCGGATTTGTTAGATTGATAAGTTTAGTTTAGTGGACCGTGATTGTTATAGAATAAGCTTCTTGGGCTAGAAACAAGTATTTAGGCTCGAGTAATTTTGTTTTCAATTTAGTTTATAGATTATAGTTATGATAATTGGATTAGTGATTATAATGCGAATGTCAATTTCTAACTTTAGCATTTCTTATGATAAATTCTCCATAGACTAACACTAAAGAGTTAATATGTCATATAATTTCATAACTTTGTATAATTACAAGAGGATTGAAATCAAGTGGAATCAAAGGGAATTAAGTGAAAAACATTGGAAACAAATGAACTGACTAACGACATGGATTAAAGGTTAATTGATGGCGAACGATAGATGGCGAAGGAAGCCGTGCGTGGAGGCCACGAATTCTCTCTCATTTCTCTTTACTCTCTCTTCTCCCACAGTTTTTCCATCCCCAAAACCGAAACCAAGCAAAGGAAACATCATCATTAGATTTACTAATGATTAGCCTATCCTAGGGATTAGTCTGTAGCCCCATTTCCCCAATTAACTCTCGTGTCATCATCTCTCTCTCTCCAAAATCGAGAACTTCCATCTTCTTCTTCCTCTCTATTTCTCTCGGTCGAGCAACAGTAGAAACCAGCAACACTTTAGCAAAATTTCCTTCTTTTTGCACGAGTTTAGGTGCTGATTATTGAAGAATCTTTGAGTCATCTAGTAGCTGAATCAAGGTAAGGAAAGATAAGTTTCTAAACTAGAAGTTATCCCTTGATTTTGTCAAGGAACTTGCAGATCTAGCTGAATGGTGGAGGATTAGATGTGCTGTTGTTTTATGTTGATTTGAGCTTGATGAGCACTAGATTGAAGTTATAAGTCATTGCATGTTGCATTAGAGTCTTGCGTGTCTCTAAAATTTAGTGGAAGATGGCTGTGTTGGTCGAGCAAGGTGGAGTGATGGTTATCGAGCGAATAAGAATGATGTATGTTGCGGTAGGGAGCCGAGGTGTGAACATTTGCTTTATACCGAGCTGTGGAAAGTTTCTATATAGGTAAAGACCTACTGCGGTTATCTTTATATGCTGTGGAAGAGTCTTAAGGTGCTGTAAAAGAGATTAGTAGAGAAACTAACGGTTTGGTTGAGCTAGAAACTAAGAAAACGGTACAAAATGTTTATGTTCTAGAGAAATATAGATGGAAAGTCTTTTATTTTGTGTTGCCTTAATTTCTAATGATGAAGATAAGAAAAAGAACAAGTTTACATAAGAGAACATCCATTAGATTGAGTTTGACTTTTAATTATAGCTATATGAATGCAAAAATATGTAAGTTGAAGTAATTCTTTTTGAAACAGTAAGCTGTTTTGTAGAAAACAACGAGACTTTCGATGACTCTGTGAATTTTCTTATGTAATTATCTAGGTAGAATTGGACTTTGAACCCTCAATGAAAGTTGTAGGACACATATTTAGGAATAATATATCAAAATTTGAGAACAAATGGACAAGGTTTGGCTCGTAAAACGATTTTCTTTGTAGATACTAAATCTGGAAATTTTTACAGAATGTAGGAAAGAATATAGTAATTACTGCTCTTAATACAATAAGATATAGACTTAGGTTTCTTCATGGAAAATATCAATCTATGTCTTTAATTTAACATACTAAAATTTCGTAGCATTTTGATAAGATTTGATATACTTTCTGTTTGTATGATCAAAACTGCTTGTTTTAGTCCTTAAAACTGTTTTAATCCGAGAATGAGAAATAGTTGTTGTGTCTCTTATATTTGACTTGCATGACACATATGGAGTCTAGTGACCTTATGATAGATGTTAGTTTGTATATGAGTAAGGCTCATCTATCATTTGAAGTATAGGTACCAATAGTAGCATGCGTGTGCAGTGAGTATGATGCATAGTGCTTGATTATGGGGTAAAAATCTGTTTGGCATGGTATGAGACATGTTGAAATGGGTTTTATCTTATAATTTGGACACGCATGTGTTTTTCATACATGAGAGTTAAGTGTATAGATTATACTTGAGGTAGTTGTGTATTTTTGAAGTTTTTTGCATACGATGATTACATTAATCAAATGTGTGATGTGTGAAATGTGTGCTTGAATAAGTAAGAGATTTTCATCGGTCCTAAAATACCAGTGATGCTCTTTGGGAGTTGGGATGCCCATGTTGTGTGATCTTGGATGCCTCGGTCTCGTGTTACTGAGATATCTCGGAGTGAATGCCCTTGTGTGTGATCAAGGATGCCCCGGTTGTATGATACTGGGATGCCTCGGAGTGAGATGCCCCATACTGAGTTGATCTTGGGAGGACCTTGGTTGTGTGATACCAGGATGTCTCGGAGTGAGAAGCTCATAATAGAAATATTGTGGAAGTCCGGATAGAGAATTCCGGAAGCGACTTGATCGGGCCGACTGTTTCGGTGGGTAAACTGATCGAGGATGGACTTGATATTTACACTAAATTATAATTCTACTTGGTGAGTGAGTTCACCCATTAATGTTGCATTTCATTTTGATATAGATTGAGAATATGATAGATCTGTGCATATGTGATGCATTAATATTCTTTTAGTTATACTCGTGACAATTCTGTCTTAGTATCTTAAGCTGTTTGGTCATGATTTTCTTGTAAATTTGATAGCTATGGATTGTCTAGGTTAGAGTCTTATTATTTCTTCACTGGGCATAGTTGTTGCTCATTCCTTATATTTTTCAAATTGATAGTATGGACGTGCCACCAATAGCTCGTTACAGGGTGGTAGCACGCCTCGAGATTTCTTTTCACAATGTGTATGACCTTGACATGGACATAACTTTCTCCAAGTATGAGGTTAC
The DNA here is from genome assembly GCA_014182555.1 of Eucalyptus erythrocorys. Classification (NCBI taxonomy): domain Eukaryota; kingdom Viridiplantae; phylum Streptophyta; class Magnoliopsida; order Myrtales; family Myrtaceae; genus Eucalyptus; species Eucalyptus erythrocorys. The sequence continues at coordinate 26,629,082 of CM024599.1, forward strand.
GTTGTGGATGGATGATGGTAGAGCTGAGATGATTCCGATGAGGTTCGTTGCATGGTTTGTTAACCATGAAGGAGAGATGTTCGGTCCTCTTCCTTATGGTGCTGGAGGACTAGGAGCTGGGACGGATGGCGCCTAGACGCCTATGATCATGTAGAAGCTGGAGGAACGTCTTTTGTTTTCTGTTAGATGTGGGCTTGTGTGGGATTAGTGGAGTTAGATACCCCTCACCCTTATCCCTGACTGTATACTTGCATCTTTACTTTTGTACTTGTAAATATGATGTAAATTGGCGATGAACACGTAGGAAGTTCATGATGATTTTTGTAGGCCTGGATGCTGGTAAGGAAGGAAATGAAGCTTCTCATGATCTTTAACTATATCCATAAATGAATTGTCTAATATTAACAACCGGTAGGATTATTGCATGATAACATTACAATACAAAGTTTAGATTTTAAATAATCCATGTTATACATGCTACCCTTCAAAGGTGAACACCATAGACTAATCGAATGGAATTTATAAGTCTGGTAAGATAATAATAATTGTAATTTTCACTTGTGCTTAGTACGCAACACTACTTGGGTGTCACAGGCGAGGTTGAGGTTGACCTCGCCGACTAAAGGAATGAGGAGAGAAGAAAAAAAGAAAAAAATTCAAAAATATTAAAATACTATTAAAAGTTGTCTACGTCAATGTTAATTAGGCTACGTTAGTTGGCCGGCTTGTGCTCAGTTAGCAAAATCTGGCCAAGATTGGCCATAAATGACTAAATTGGCACAAAATAAAAAGATTTATAACTAAATTGGCATAAAAAAAAGGGGTTTTGACTAAATTGACACAAATATAAAAGATTTATGATTTTTTTAACACTTCTCTCAGCCTAATAGCCTTATGTGTTTAGAGATACAAAGGCAATCTCTCTTGAAAAAGTGAGAAGGGTCCAGCTATCGGACAACATATTTATGAACTTGAAATACATAAGGGTTATAGGGGGAAAATTGTTTAAAATGTTCTGAATCAACTGTACTTTTGTTAATTCAATATGAAACATTTTAATTTTGTTAATTGAGTTTTAATTGTATTCAAATTGGCCAATTGAGTCCTAAACTCTTTCAAATCTGTTATGTGAGTTTATTCGATCAATTTTGATGGGATGCTAGTCGTTCTTTATTATGTGGCTGGCAATGCGTAGACAATTTTTGATAATAATTTAATTTTTTTAAAAATTTTTCTCTTTTCTTCTAATCATGGAAGGTTTTTATGCTCTTGAAATATAACAATTCAAAATAATGAACAACTTGGCTCTAATACCAATTCTTGTGATTAACTATGCAATCTAGAAGGGGTGAATAGGTTGACTTATGAAAACTCAACAAATTTTGTGGAATAAGATAAGTAAAGTTTAAAATATGTGGAATGTGCTTAAAATCGACAATATCAAGGGCATTATGTTTCCATCAAATTTAAAAGATAGAAATTAATGTATACAGAGTTTATGGTGGTTTGATTTGTGATTAATGCCTACGTTTAGTCTTCTAAACTAAATCGGCATAAATGGGCTTAAATTCATAAGTAATTTCTTGAGTAGTTGCAGTGTAGTAGGTATTGCTTCTTCTCGAAGTTGTTACATCACATGATCAAAATTCAAGCACCACTACAATGCTTGAGCACCCCTCAAATTAAATTACAATCTTTGACGAGTAGTCTCAATGGCAAAATGAACTTCTTGCTCATAAAAGTTAGAATATCAATGCATCAATATTTTAAGCTTTTTTTATTTTGCAGTTGTATCATTTTCAACATGTCTTGATCTTGTTATGTAGTTTTCAATCTCCCAAATAGCCACTAAAAAATGTCTAAATGTGTTTTGTTTAGCTTGTTCAAAGGGGTTTCGGCCTCTAAAGTCCTTTAGAGAAATATTAGGGTGATTGGTAAGTCAAATAAGCCTTTTTAAATAGTTTTGACCAATGTTGCTCTCGAAAATGTTGAAAGTCCTAGAGACTGGCCTTTCAAGGTAGAATTTGCAAAATGCTGAAATTGATGTTAGATATTTCTTTTTTTCAAAAAATTTTGATTTTACCCCTCATTGCTACTATTCATTTTCTTTGCGAGGGCAGCTAGACCAGGTTAAATTTGATCAGTGAAGGACTGATAGGAGATTGATGAAGGGTCAACGAGGTCTTGCGACCCATGTAATGGCACTTGAGGTCACATAACCCTCGCTAGGCCCTCAAGGTAGTGCGACCTTGGCTGATAGCTTGAACCCTTTGTTGGAGCCTACAAAGGGTTTGATTTCTTTTTATAAAAAAAATACAAAAATTACCAGCAAAGCCCTTTGCAATTTTATTTTTTTTAACCAAACACTACTTCAATCAAAGTTGCTTTACAAAGAATTTTTAACCAAATGTGATTTCCATTTGCCCAAACCCCATTAGGCTAAAAAGTCTTTGTATTTCCCTAATGAGGTTTTAAAATATTGAACCAAACACACAATAAGAGCATTGACATAGCTATTGAAGATAATCAACACAATCATTAAAGATCCTGTTTGCCCATTCAATTAGATCTTCCTAGTAATGGCATATTTTCCACAAATGGAGTTGGCCATGCTGAAGAAAAAAATTAAAATCCATTTCTCCCAATGAATGACAATTTATTTGATTCTTCTTCAAACATCTTTCCTGAGTTGCTAGCTGTCAAATTCTTTTATACTGGAAGGATAGTTCAAAAGATATCCGTGTCTTTTCATGTAGATTGCATAAATGCTTGAGCAAGTTTTTCACCGGTGATATAGAGGGTTGTTTCTATCAACAATCCGTGAATCTATCAAAGCTTCCCACTAGTAATTGATTTATGTGATGCTTTGCATTTGATCTTCTCAAGCACATTAGCAATCAAGATTCCAAATTTGTTCACCTCATACTTCCTAGTCTCCATAAACTTCTCATTATTTTTAATTTTTCACTCTTCATCAAGGTCTATGCAGTTCGTATTGGTCTTTTTACTTTGCCCTTCGAATCTCATTAATGACGATAGAACATCCTTTATATCACTTTTTTTTTTGATCAATCCTATTCTATACCTATTCTACACTCACTCTCAGACTTTTGCCCTGCCTCTTGCAGGGCGTGGGCGTCGAAACCCATTTCTGAAACTTGCGCGTTCCCACCCCATCCCTCCCTGAGAAGGTGGGGGTTTGAACCCCTCACCTCCCCCTTCCATGTTGGAAGGGTGGCCACTGGGGCGAATCTCAGTGGTTTCCTTTATATCACTTGAAATAGAATGAATCTACATTTATGAGCGATAATGAAAAATAAAAGGTTTTGTCAACTTCAAAGTATGGCATAACTTTTCTCCGCGCATGAACTAAAATTATTTAGACACTTCAAGCTTTAAAAATCACACTTTAATTTCCTGACACCTCTCATTCGGATATTTGATTTATGAGAGTATTACTACTCTTTGTTCATGACGGAGTATCAGCAAAATTATAATTATAATTATATTAAATTATGAAGTCATAAGTATAAGGGACAATTCCAAATAAAAGTATAAAGTGCCACCATTTTTTTATATAAAGGCTTCAAGTGAACTTTATTTTAAATTAAAGCATGAAAAGGAATTTATTTCGAATAAGAATTCAAAAGAGCTATGTCAGTTTCAATGAATGACATGACCTCATAAGCTAATTGATGGCATTTTTGTCATTTACTTTTGAATTAAAAGATAAGTAGAAGGGTTGGGCCCTTGCATGTATTTTTTTAATATTTGTGTTTTTCTAAGTTTTATTTTTATTTTATTTTTTTGAGTATTTTGTGGAAAGAAAAAAATTAAAAAAGGAAAAAAGAAAGAAAAAGTAAATTAAAAAGTAAATGAGGGAAATACCTTCGATGAGCAAGTGAGATCAAGTCTTTTGTTGAGATCAACGTAGTAATTGAGGCTCCTAATTGAAATAAAAGTCATTTCAAATTTTTATTTGAGAAAATAAAGACACTTTATGTTGTTGTTTTAAATTTTTTCCAAATATAATATTGTATTTATATAAAATAAGGAAGAATACCTAGTACTTTTTTTTTTGAGCCACGACATTTTTTGCAATTTCCAAAACTGACCCTAGGGTTTTTTCCTTCCCTCCCTCTCGCGCTCTCTACTAAATTCCTCTTTCGCTGAGGCGCGTTTCAGCTTCCTCCGACGCGACCAGGTCCTCCACCACCCCGCCGTCGTCGATCGCCTCCGCCTCCGCCTCCGCGTTCGGACGATGGACGGCGCCCAGAAAGGCCCGTCGTCGCTGATCAAGCAGCTCGCGTCCTGCAAGCAGTCGACCCGCGACCGCTCGCTTCGCGTCCTCCTCAAGACGTGGCTGCCCGCGCAGCCCGGTCTCTCCGAGGAGGGCATGAGGAAGCTCTGGAAGGGCCTCTTCTACTGCGTCTGGCACGCCGACAAGGTCCCGTACCAGACCCACCTGGCGGACCGCCTCTCGTCCCTCCTACTCTCCCTCGATTTGCCCCTCTCCGTCCAGTACTTCTCGGCCTTCGTGGTCACCATGCGCCGCGAGTGGGTCGGCATCGACGCGCTCCGGCTGGACAAGTTCTACGTCTTGATCCGCAGGTTCTTGAGCTCGTCCTTCGCCCTCATGAGGAAGTACTCGTGGGATTTGGGGCTCGTGGGGAGGTTGGTGGGGGTCTTGGAAGAGAGGGCTTTGCTCGCTGACGATAAGCTCCAGGGCAATGGCGTTAATTACCATATTGCCACCGTGTATCTCGAAGAACTCAGGCCTTTTCTGCCTGCCAAAGCGGAGACCCTGGAGGTTTTGCTTAATCCCTTCTTGAATGTGATGGGGAGGTCGTCGGATAAAGTGTTGCTCGGTAAGATCAAGGCTAATGTGTTTGATGTGTTGCTCAGGATGGGGAAGGGTCTGTTGGATGCGAAGAAGTCGGGGGTTGAGATTGATTTGGGTGATGATTTAGTTGTTTATGGCACCATAGCCTTGAATATGAGATTTTCGGGTAAATTCTTCGAATTGGGATCTTCAGCTGAGTGCAATCAGGGGAACAGGAAGCTGCTGTTTGGCATGCACGAGGAGTTCTTGAAGTTGGAGAAGGATTTGGCTTCTTCGGAGTTCAAGATTCCCATTCCTTATATTTGTGCCAATGACGACCATGAGGAAGTGCCGGACTTGATTCCCATTGGCAGCGAGACTAAAATGGATGATGCTGATTCGGGTTTTCAAGAGAACGGTATGAATGGAGTTAAGATTACCAAGAAGCTAAAGAAAGCTAAGAAGGCTCTTGGTGGCATGGAGGCAGAAGCAAAGAAAAAGAAGAAGAAGAAGAATAAAAAGAATAAGAAGGATGTGAATCTTGATAATAGCACTTTTGATGTGGAGAATGCTAATCCTGGCTATTTGATGTCGGAGTTCACGACGGATGAACTTAACAGTAATGGAAACATGATCTTCGATGAATCTATGATGTCTAACCTCCAAATGGAATTTGAGAGGGTCGCCGCTGCAGAGGGTCTAAGAATAGATGTTCCTACTGACTGGGATGCGGAAAAGGCCGCAGTAAATGGTGATAGCTCCAAAAAGAGAAAGAGAGAGAAGACTAGAGATAGGCAGCGATCTCTCAAATGTGAAATGACTGAGAGAGGAGATGATGGAGGTGCACCCTCTGCAAAGAGTGGGGACAAGAGTGTTAAGCGAGTCAGATTTGCGATGAAGAACAACTTGGTGTGGAAGCCTCACACTCCCTTACCTCCGCAAGATCTAAGGTTGCCACCTTCTGCTACTCCTAGAGGAAGTGCACTCAAGAAGGGGCTGTCTCCTGGGCCCATCATGGAGATGCCCCCCTTGGGGAAAAAAGCAAGACAGCGAGCTAGAACTGTAAAGAAGGTCCGAAAGACGATAAAGAGCATTTCACCTGCTGTCAAACGTCTGAAGAAGTTGAAGGCGCAATCTCCCTAGTGGGTTTAACTTTGTAAGATCAAGTTTTAGGAAACACAGATTCACTTTTAATTGTTGATGTTGGATTGTCTTCCTTGGACTCTCGGGAATATCTACGCAGTTGATTTAATTTTGTATGATCAGGTTTTAGGGAAACACAGATTCAGTTTTAATGCTTGATGTTTGAATGTTGGCCTCGGACTCAACTTTCCCAACCATCTCTTACTTCATTGCCTTATTTGTGCTGATTTTGAATTCTTGAATAGAACATTGATAGGGAAATATTGTGAAAAATGGACAATGAAATTGAACCAGAAACAAATTCAAAGAATGAAATCAAATAGCATTGACATTGTTGTTAATGTAGCTGCTTGTTGATTGCCTATGCTCATGAACCTGTAGCTTTTTGGGTGTTGGCCTCATGGATGGTTGCTTTCTTTTTGTTGAGGATTTGTCTTGGGGATTTTGCACATCTCTTAATGTTGTTGAAGCTTTTGTTAGAAAAAAAATGCCTTGTAGTTGAAGCTCTGCTATGTCAGCGATTGTTGTTGGTTTATAGATGGTTATAGGTGCTTTCATGGAGTCTAGTACCTCAACAACATGACCATTGCCTGCAGTGTGCTTATTATTACTGCAATTTGCCCTTCCTTCTGGACCGAGTGCACTGGAACTCTGACAGTAGCCGAACATGATAATGGTTTGACAAGAAAATTTAATACTATTATCTTTTTTATTGTCCTTTCTTGGTAAGTTTGGACTTATATCTTACATCACCCTGGTTCTGGTCGGTTATTTCTAGAAACTATATAATTTTGTGCTGATTTGTCCATACCATATGATAAGATGAAGAGTCTACATGGTGCCTCTCATTAGAGCCAAATTCTAGGCACGATGTTTGTTGATTGAAAAATGTCACCACCATGGAGAGGTGATGAATTTTGTTATAACCAAAGGGTAGAACATGCTCTCTATTCAGCAGATGAAAGAGCTACGATTCTGCTTGGAGATTGTGTGTATGCTCATCATGGATTGCTGAAACGCATTTGTTTTAGAACCAGTCTTTTAGTGTTGAAAAACATTAAAGTTTCATATTCTGGTTCTTGATGCTCTGGGGGAAATAAACAGTGCGCATCAAGAAATCACAAGTTAATTGCAGAAGTACTTGGTGATTGTGCTTTTTAAAGATCTGCTATTCAATTATGCTATTCCGTGCTTCGACTCCAACTTTTGATATCAGGCTTGGTTTAGACTACGCATGTCTATTGCTTCCTATGATGTGTTCAGTCTGGCAGTTCATTACACTAGAAGTCTTGCTAATTGAGTTTTTGACCAGTTGTTGAAGGATGAAAAATGTCATGAATCAGTTGATTATCAAGCAAGGTTTTGTGATTTGCCCAATACTTGATTTCAGTATTGAGCAACATGAAGTGTGTACTTTCATTGCTGCTTTAGCGAAAGCATGAGCATTACTCAGGAAGACATTGGTGACAATGTTTGTGCTTAGATGCAAACCCGTCTGTGCCTTACAATTCTGGCATCTCTTTGTTATGTTCATCCTATCATCTTGTTGCTCTCTCTGTTCTTTAAGGAGCTCGTTGAACATGGCATCTCTTCTCTTTGAGACATTATGTAGAATTTGGAGGGTAACTTTACGATTTCCTTGTTAGAGGTGGTATGGCTGTCGATCTGATTGTGATTCCATAGATCAGTTCACCTTTATATGCAAATACAGTTAAAGTTGCAGCTCCTGTGATAAATGTCGTTGCCACTGCTGTGTGTGATGTTCCGCTAAAAGTGGTGCAGGTTTTGCCCATTACTCTCTCTCTCTCGGTGACATTCTGTTATTTATTCCGTTACCTATTTGTCTCGGTATGCATTCAATGTTTGGTCTCTTTTTCTTTGACCAGCTTCTCATGGTCAATCTCATCAGAGACATTCTTGGAACACTCATTTTGGCCTCAGAAGCCCCTACAGATCACCTGATGCATAGGCCACGTGTCAGTTGGAGGTTAAAATTTGTTGGTGGCTGTTAATATATCAATTAAGGCAGCTTTGTGTTCGTGTGTGTGTGGGTGACACAATTGATGCAAATGAACTTTTTATTCTTTTCTTCGGCAAAGCTTTTGCCTTGGTCATGTCCACTTTTGCGCCCATAATCCTCGATATCTTTATTTTTCTTTTCTAATGGCTGTAGTCTGTTTACCCATTTAGATATTTTATGGTAAGATGTGTGTGCCTTTGGTTGAATCTTTTATGACCAGAGAACCTTTCATTTATAATATCATATGGCGGACCTTGCTGTTACAGGTAAATCTCAGTTTGATTGCCTTTCTGTCTGGGTTCATCTCTCGTTTGCAAAAGACACTAATGTAAATTTTGTATTGCAGTCTGTTTGTCAAGGATGTGTCCTGCTTGTCCTCGACTTTTGAGGAAGGAGCCTGCTAAATCTAGAGGACAGTGAACAAACAAAGCGAAGAATACTTTGATCTTCAATGCATTGGTCCTTGCCAAGAAAGTGTCCTTACTCCTTTGAGTCAATATTTGGAACGAGATGTGTGAGAGTATTCATTCCACTTGGGCCCTTGTCTGTTACTTTCTGTCAGAAAGTGGATAGGCTAGACAGTTATGGAACTAGGGAGATTTGAAAGCATCAGCATAAGAGCAACGGTTAGAGGCCCTTTGGTGGAGACGGATGTATTGTGTGCTGTGAGCATCCATTTGGGCCTTGCCAGTGAGATTCGTGGGTGCAATTTCTCACAATTCATTTCATTGTGATAAGAGATAATCGTATTCTGTAATTCATTCAGGATAAGGTTACAGATATATATGCTTGACCCTACTAAAACGTGAATTACTATTCTACCCTTATTGCTAACAATACTTTCTAACAACGTTTAGCCAAAAAAAAAAACTTTTTAACACCTTACCACGATTTGGGATGTAGGTATCAAATAATCCTAATTTGGTATATAAGAAATTCACTCTATTCCCCCATAGGGATTTAGTAAAAATGTCTACGAGTTTATCCTCTATCTATGTTGAAGTATAATCTCTCATTTCTGAACTTTTTTTCCACACAAAATGACAATTAATCGTAATGTGCTTAATTCAGTCGTGGAAATAAGATTAGATGTGATATGAATAGTTGATTGATTATCACAATATAAAATTGATGAATTTTGATGGTGACATTTCAATGTTTAATAGGAACATCCTCAATCATAGTAGTTTACCCTTCACATGTGCCATATCTTGATATTCAATTCAATATCAGTGCTTGATCGCAAAACTACATTTTTTTTTTTTTTTATTCTTCAACAACGAAAATTATCTCCAAGAAAAACATATGATAATCTGGGGAGAAGTACATTAATGGTGCCATAAGTTATCTACGGCGCTCATTTTGGTACCAAAAGTTTCCGTCGAATCACTTAAGTGCCAAAAATTTTGAAAAACGATTATTTAAGTGCTAACGCCGATGAACTTGGTCGGAAATCCGATGTGTCCTTTTTTTATTAATTTTTTAAGCCGACGTGGCTCGTCGGAAAGTTGAGTTAGCATCCAAACACCAAAACGACGCCGTTTGACATTTTTCCCCCAACTTCGAAACCCTAATCCCCAAATTGAGAGAAAACGACGCTGTTTGTTTTCGTCTTCTTCTTCCTTGAAGACCCACACCAGCAATGGCAGTAGCAGCAGCACCGGTAGCATACCAGCAGCAACACAAGCAACACACCAGCAGCAGCAGCGCACCAGCAACACTTCTGACCCATCTTCTTCTTCCTCCTCCTCCGCCCTTGCCTCCGATTTTTCCTGCAACTTATTGCTCGAGCAACAATCTCAATTTCTCTTCACTCACCTAGTCAAGCAATTACAATGGTGATTGAGCAACGGTGACCGAGTGACGGTGGCCGAGCAACGGCAGACGAACGATGGCGGACGAACGGCAGAAACCCTAATTTCAATCCTCATTGAGCTAAACGGCGTCGTTTCTGTGAAGCTATCCACGTAGGATGACAAAATGACGTCGTTTTCTTAAGGAGGACCGAAAACGACGTCGTTTAGAGGCCCCATTGATTTTTTTTTTTTTTTAAAAAGCCACATAATCATTTTGGCCGGAATTTGTCGTCGATGGCACCAAAGTGATCGTTTTTCCTCCGATTTGGCACTTAAGTGATCCGGCGGAAACTTTTGGCACCAAAGTGAGCGCCGTACACAACTTGTGGCACCATTAGTGTACTTCTCCCGATAACCTGAAGTAGATCTCCTATCCATAGGACATCTAACCAATTGGCATCAGAGAAGCCTTTAGTATTTAGATGACCATAATTCTTAAACAATAGTTTTTTGCTTGGTGCTCTCTTCAAATATTTGACAATTTGAAGCACACTATCCAAATGAGTAATATGCGGATAACTTCTGAATTGTGGCTTACTGCACTAATGGCAAAAGATATATCAAGTCTTATAATGGTAAGATAGTTTAACTTACCGGCTATCTTCGATGCTTCACTATATCATGGAGTAATTATATCATGGGGTAATTATCCACGTTATGCATCATGTTTTCCGGAGGGGTCTCTAGGGGTATCAAATGCTTTTGTTCCAAGAAATCTAACCTCACAAATGATGTTAAGTATACATTTCCATTGCAATTAGTTGATATTGACATGTGAGTAGGCTACTTTAATACTAATAAAATGTTGAAAACGTCTTGGATTTTTAGTATTGAATTATGTATACAGAAATTGCTTAAGTTTTCTAATAGCATTTGAATCACTGTCAATAATAATGGTATCATCCACACATACAATTAAAAGGATACAACCAACTAAAGAGACCTGAAAATTGAATGATTAATTTTAAATTAATTTAATCCAAATTTGAGAATCGCATCGCTAAATCTACTAAACAAGTATGAGGAGATTATTTAAGTCTATACAAAGCCTTGTGTAAACGACATTCTGCATTCACCCCTTGAGCTATGAACTTGAGTGATTGCTCCATGCAGACCTATTTAGTCAAAAGGCATTTTTCACATTCAGCTAATGAAGTAGCCAATTGAATTGCACAACCAATGAAATAAATACATGAACAGATGGAATTTTGGCCATCGGAGAGAAAGTGTCATCATAGTTGACATCATAGGTTCATGTACACCCTTTTGTAACCAATCGTGCCTTCAATCAATCAAGAGTGCCAATTAGTGTCTACATTTCATCTCTCATGGTATGACGCCATCTCGAATGAGCCTACTGCATAATATTGCCCGCTTTGGACACTGAGTCATCACGGCTTTAAAACACGTTATACAGATTAAAGGGACCCAAGCCTTTATAAACTAGCCTAGAACTCGCCCCCTAAGCGATGTGGGATGGGAGACATGCCTTTAACCTCACTCGCGTACTGCCAAGTTGATTTCAATCCAACTTTTCGTACTGCCCCGGGTCTGGGTCGTTACATTATCCTCCCCTTAAGGCACAGCGCCCTCGCTGTGGGCCCACATGTGATCAGGAGTCGACTCTGATACCATTTGTAACGACTCGGGTCTCACTGTATAATATTGTTCGCTTTGGACACTGAGTCCTCACGGCTTTAAAAACGCGTTATATAGATTAAAGGGACCCAAGCCTTTATAAATTAGCCTAAGACTCCCCCCTAAGCGATATGGGACGGGAGACATGCCTTTAACCTCACCCGCGTACTGCCAAGGTGATTTCAGTCCATCCTTTCATACTTCCTCGGGTCTAAGTCGTCACAGAAATAGTATGACACTTGTGAACACAGGCATAAAAACTAGAATAGGGAGCATAACGATCAATAGGATGACTAACACAAGAGTGTACACCTTTTCGAAAAGCAATTGGCAAATCAAAATCAAGATTAGAGTTTGGTATTGTAACTGGTGGGGGAACATATGAATCGGCTGCTAGTAAAGATTATTGTTCTAGTATGGATTGTACTGCATCGATGATAAGTGCGATCAGCAAACTGAAATCCCATGGATGTAGCTAGAGAAAGCAAAGGAAATGGAATTGTTGGTATGATACAACTATCACCGTCACAAGACACCATTGGAACCACCAGAGAGGTAAAATATGGATGGTCTTTAAAGAATGTCACATACACAGACATGAACATGCAACGATGAGTAGGATCGTAACATTTGAACATGCAACGATGAGTAGAATCGTAACATTTGTATCTATTATGAGTCCGAGAGTATCCCACAAAGGCATATTTTTCAACACAAGTATCTAGTTCATCAAGACCTAATGTAATACAAGATGATGTACAAAATAAATACTCCCACAAACTTGAAGAGTGAAAAGAGAGGAAATAGAGAACGAGGTCTCCTCTCGGAAAATAGAAGTTGGAAGCCTATTAAATAAATATCACGCTGTAAGAACAGCGTGGCCCCAAAAAATTTTAGGTAGGTGCATGTGAAGCATGAGACAATGGGCTACATCAACAAGATTTCAATTTTTATGTTCGACGCCTGCATTTTGTTGTGAAGTGTATGAGCAGGAAGTTTAATAAATAATACCATGAGAATCAAAATATGATTGGAAACCAGAAGTTGTGGCAAGATATTCTCTAGCATTATTTGACCATAAATATTTGATAGAAATATTATATTGATTCAACACTTCTCAATAGAATAAGTAAAAGTAATGAAAAATCTCTGTACGGTATTTTATTAAAAATAACCAAGTCATTTGGGCAAAATCATCCATGATGTTACAATATATCTGAATTCAGATAAAGTGAATCATCTCAAATGGACTAGACACACAACTTTGAATGTGGGAAGGAAAAGAAACTCTATGATATTTTCCAAACTGACAAGCTTCACATTGAAAGATAGAGAACAAGGTCTCCCCTTGGAGAATAGAAGTTGAAAGCCTATTAATTAAATAACACATCGTAAGAATAACATAGGCCCAAAAAATTTTAGGTAGATGCATGTAAATTATGAGGCAATGGGCAAGTTAGATGTAAAGTAGAGAACGAGGTCCCTTCCCGGAGAATTAAAGTTGGAAGCCCGTTAATTAAATAATTTGGATGTAAAATAGAGAATGAGATCTCCCCTTAGAGAATAGGAGTTGAAAGCTTATTAATTAAATAACATGCTGTAAGAACAACATGGTCCCAAATTATTTTTAGGTAAGATGCACATGAAGCATGAGGCAACAAGCAACATCAAGAAGATTTCGATTTTTACGTTTGACGACTCCATTTTGTTGTGAAGTGTGTGAGCAGAAAGTTTGGTAAATAATACCATGAGAATCAATAAATGGCTAGAATCCAGAAGTTGCGGCAAGATATTCTCTAGCACTATTTGATTGTAAATATTTGATAGAGATATTATATTGATTCAACACTTCAAAATAGAACAACTAAACGCAATGAAAAATCTATGTATGGTCTTTTATTAAGAATAACCAAATCATTTGGGTAAAATCATCCATGAAAGTAACAAGGTATCTAAATCCAGAGAACATCTTAGTGAACCACCTCAAATGGAGTCGACACACGACTTTGAATGCGGGAAGGAAAAGAGACTATGATGTTTATCGAACTGACAAGCTTCACACTGAAAGAATCTCACCAACTCGGACTTAAGAAATAGATGCCAAAGTATGTTCGATGTTGGCTGATCGGTACGACAATGCATTTGATACATATCGGCAGATGTATGCTTCATAGCTATGGCTGATAGCACCTTCTTGTCAAGATAGTATAAACTATTTGATTTATGTCACCTACCAATCATTTGTCTGGTTCATAGATCTTGAAAGACATAGCGAGGAGAAGAAAAGATTATAGAAGATGGGCTAAGATACTTAAACTATAAGGACATTATGATAAGCGAAGGACAAATGACAAAGAAAGAGAAGGACTTAAAGGAGCAACTTCGGTACCACTAACCTGAGATTGTGAGCGATTTGCTAATGTGACCGAGTTTGCAATAAAGGAGATGTAGAATGAAATGAAGACAGTAAGTTAGAGTTACCAGTCATGTAGATTAGTAGCTGCAGAGTCTATAACCCAAGAGTTAGACACTGCATGAAACAAACGTAATGACTTACTTATGGTGATTTGTGCTAAAGTGGCGGTAGGAGCTGAAGATCCTGTCATTCGTTGAGAGCCAACTAATGTCAACTCAGCACGTGTCAATGTAACTAAATTGCTTGTATTCTACATAGTAGTGGAACTTGGTGGAATAGATAAGGGGGGTGGGACAAGAGAATTCTCAGCTTCTGCAAAGGTAGCAAGGTTTGGTCTAAGCTCTGGGTGAAGAGTATAGCACTAAACTTCTCTATGTCCAGCTCTTTAACAACGATTGCAATAGCATGAGCTACAACCATTCCTAGAATTAAGGATGCCATGAGTGCCAACCCCTCATCATGGCCTCCACGGCCTTCATTGTGAACAAAATTGTGTCCACAAACTTAGTAACCACAATCGCGTCCTCCACATCCATTGGACCGCAGGAAATCATAGCACCCATCTCCAAACTTGGTGCATAAGAAATCTCTTTTGTGATTGCAGAATGAAGTGCTTGAGAGAAGACTATTTATTAGTAAGATAAGAGCTTTGAGATGTGGTATGTTGACAAAGAGATGAACTTAGGCCTCGGTGACTTGATTTTCTAATATCACTCTCTGATCCTTTTGGTGTTAAAATAGCTAGATCAACCGATGTAGGAAGATGAGTATCTAATTGCTCCTAATGGGTTGTGAACCGAGCATAATGATTGGATAAAGATTGATATCCCCATCAAATATCAAATAACATTTTCCATGTGTCACATACTTGCGTCATATTATTCTGCCCAAAATGGAGCAATGCACATTTCTCTGCCTTAGCAGAGGCACATTGAATAAAGTGAGGACTAACCTCAAAGCTCATACTTTTCCATAAAAGAGTCCTATTTATTGCATCTCTCACAATCCAATCGGTAGTTTTTTTTTCTTCTTAGACGGTATTGTAGATATAAAATAGTCAAGTTGCGTGTGGCAATAAGATAGATCTTGACCACTTTAGACTAGGACGGATAATTAGTTCCATCCAACTTGATAGAGGTTAACTGAAAGTGATCAAAAGGGGATCTAGAGGTTGATCTAATATTCAGCATTGGTGAATAATGAATGTGATCGAGCCAAAAAAAAAAAAAAATGAAAACTTCACGGCAACCAACATGTAACTTCGGTAATTTCTGAAAAAGATAGGGCTTCATCCACAGTACTTCACCGAGACTTCATAAAATCTTGGAATCTATACACAACCCCAGAACGTATGATTCCATCAATCTCCTCCAAAATGAAGCACATTAATTCTTCTAAATCCAATTCAATGGCATATCGTAATAACCAATACCAAAGTGCCCCCTAAATCAACTCCCATTGAGAAATAACTAGAATTAGTCTTCATTTAAAAATCATCACAAAACATTCTCCCCCTGGTAGAATTTTGCACCTCTATAGGATTTCGAAAAGCACCCACTGTCCTTCCTTCACGAGGATCCCACACATAAGTCTTGCCACGCTTACCGATCCCAACGATGGTCCAATATTCAATGTTTAATCGGAGACTTAAGGCATTTGTAGAAGTGAAAGTAATACAAGAGAAACCTTTCTGTACATCGGACCCGCGAGTAGGGAGACGCAGCTGAGTGACGCGGGCCTGAACTCGTTGGAGCCGTGGGTGGGGTGACGCCGGAATAGAGGGGGCCGGAATAGAGGCGACAGTGTTGGGCAATGCTGGAATAGGGACGACAGATCTGAGTGATGCCGGAATAGGGGCAACAGATCTGGGTGACATCGCAACAGTAGAAATCGGGCAGGGTCGCTGGAATAGTGGCCTTTCGACCATATATATATATTTATTTATTTTAATGGCTCACGCCATGGTGAAGGTATAATCTTATTCTATTCAATCAGAGTAGAGATACAAATATCTATGCTTAACCCTACTAAATCATGAATTACTAATCGACCCCATTACTAAAATACTTTCCAACATGATCCAATAGAGTTTCACTTCCACGTGGCTGTCCAATTTCTAATCGATCTTTCCCCGTTTCATAGACATTGGATTAGATTGTCAAAAGGTAACTCAAATCATAAATTTTTTCCCTATTTCATGTTTTGTTTTTCATTCCTACCAATCACATTTGGACCTTACAATCCCTATGGAGTTAACAGTTAAAAATGCAACATGCTTTAGGCCCTCCCCACTAGGATGGAGTGGTTTTGAGAATTCAATTCTTCTCATTTCAGGTCAAGTAAATTGAATCGAGTGCAGATGACTTTCAATTCCTGAGCCTGTAATTCTATCAACATATTAAGGCTTGTTTGGTAACGTTTCCGTTTCTCAATTTTTTTATTATTTTATTTTCCGAAATAGAAAAAGAATATAAATTCGTTTAGTTATGTCAACTAATTTTTTTATTTCTAAGAATAGATCAGTGGTCAATGAATTGATTTGGATTAGAAATAAAAAATATAAAACACATACTTCTTTGTTCCCATGAACATAAAGAGAAATATGACAATTAAAAAAAAAAATAAGCTCAACGTAACCTAATGTTTATCTTTATACAATCGACATGAGATTTAGTCTCTTGACCCAATCTGAGTCCCCTTTTTTGGGAAAAAATGAAAAATAAAAAATTCAGAAAATTTAGGAAAAAATTTAGAAATTAGATTTTGAGAAGTTTTACTAGATTTTAGTGTTAATTCTAGTTTAGTTTTAATTTAGCAAAAAAAAATGTGAAAGTCTCTAAATGAAAATTAGATTCAAAATTAAATAAGCTTGAGGATTTTTAAATGCCATTTTCTTTTAGAGATAATGTTAGGTTGCGAAAACTAGGCAACTCTAGTCTTCTTCCCTTAAGATTCTATTGGAGACATCATTTAAGATCATTTGCAATTCTGTTCTAATAGAAACTTAGATAGCTTTGAACAAGTCTTTTGCATTACCATTTGTTTTATGTTCATAGCAGTCGAATAAGTTGGTCCTCCATGAATTTCCAATGTCATTTTCTTGGAGGTTGATAAGTTTGTGCAAATAAGTGCACCAAGATCGTCTCCATCCTTAGTTGTTCTGTCATTGCTCATTTTATCAGGCAACCTTTGCTCTTCTTCTTACAGCTAATAAAGCTTAAAATATTTAGGCACCTGTTTGTTGTCATGCTTAAAATTCTACTATCAATCTTCTCACATTGTGAGTTATATAGACTGGTGGAACTCTCCATTGCTATTTCTAGCCATCCATCTTTGACTAACTTTTGCATTGGAGTTTTTGAGGGCATCTTACAATATTTTAATTAATTAAATCCTTACATAAATCCGGTTTTATTCAAATATGAATTGTTAATTCTCTACTAACATTTTTAAAATTAAATGAAAAAAAAACTTGGAAATTTTCTTTTAGGGTCGCACCAAATACATTTATGTTTTCTTTTCCTATTCCTAGAATAGAAAATTTCTGTAGTTAACAAACACGCTCTTCCACTCAAAAACTTGTTTTGAGAATAGACATAGAATGAACTATTTTTGAATAGAATTCATTTCAAGGAATAGAAATGATATCAAACACACTCTTAGTAGGTGGGTTCTTACGTTTAGATCTGTTTCATGAGAATGATGTCATGCACGGTGGACACAAAAGCTAAAGGAAAATGATTTCACAAGCCGAAAATTGCGGTCCGAAGAAGAGAAACTACCAACGTGCCCTTTGTTGCTTGAATTGAAATTGCTCTTCTATAAAATACCGTACATGTCTGGATTGAACTCATTAATCTTGTTCATGTTATGTACAAACTGAGTAATTTTTACAAGGAAATAAGCTTGTCTTGTGCTATTTGGCCCTTTGAGACCCATTTATATATGTTTGTAGACATTAACTAAGTTGACATGTAATTTTATCAATGCGGCATGCTCACACACATTTAGACATGTTTGGGAAAAGTGTTAAAAAAGTCGTAAATTTTTGGTAGTTGTATCAATTTAGTTCTAAATCTTTTGATTTGGTGCCAATTTAGTCATTCTAGTTAATTTTAGCGGGATTTTGTTGATTGACCACTGGTCGGTTGACGTGCCACATTAGTGCTAACAGAGACAACTTTTAATAATATTTTAATATTTTTTTTGAATTTTTTATTTTCATTTTTCTTTCTTTTTCTTCTTCTCCTCCTTTCTCCAGCTGGTTGCCGGAGCTCGGTGACTGGCCAGAGGTGTTGGCTGGCGAGGTCGACCTTGACCTCGTCAGCCTCTAGCAAGCCTCACCGGCCACTAGCGAGGGCTCAAGCCTCACTAGTGGCCATGAAGGCGGCCTCGCGCTGGGCGGCGAGGTTTACCCTTGGTCAACCCTCGCTGGCCATGGCCGAGGTCGATCTCGCTAGATTCGGCGAGGGGGAGCCTCACCCAGCCTTTGGCGAGGCTGCTTGAGTCCTCGCCAGTGGTCAGCGAGTCTTGCCAAAGGTCGGCGAGGTTGTTTGTAATTCACGTCATAATGCATCGATGTTGTTTCTTTTTTGCTCAATTTTTAAGGACCAATCCCTAAAAACTTTCAACTTAAGATTTAGTCTTGATTCTATCCTAAGCTTTTTTTTTTTTTTTTTTGAAAAAAACCCTAACTTATTGTCCAATCCCAATTTTACCTCAATTTTTTTCTTAGAAAACCTCCAAACTATGAGTCCAGTCTCAAATCTGCTCTACATTTTTTTGTCTAAAAAAAATCAGCAACTTCAACTCTAGTCCGAATTTGCCTCCAACTTTTTCATCTAAAAAATTCACAAATTTTCAATTTAATCTTGAATTTGCCCTCATTAACCCTTCTTCTAAAAATCATCATTAATTGTTTGATGTGACATTTTCATGTTGGAAACAAATTTGCATAAACAAGGTGACGTTGAAAATATTTACAAAACCAAACTGTCTTTTCATATGTAAATTAGGAAAATTGGGGACAACTGATGATGATTTTGGATAAAGGGCTAATAGGGGCAAATTTCAGATTTAAGTTAAAGTTTGGGGTAGATTTGAGAATGAATTTAAAATTTGTGAGGGGGGTTTAGACCAAAAAAATTTAAGGCAAATTTGGATTGGACTTAAAGTTTGAGGAGTTTTTTAGATAAAAAAAGTTCGAAACAGAAGTGGGATTCTACATTTAGGAGATTAGGGCCAATTTTTAATTGTAAGTTCTGCATTTCTTTCCATCAATTATATGCTTTGGTAGAGGGTTTGTCCTACGTCATATAATACTGTCCCAAGCATAATGAATACGTTGTTCTTGCATAAGTATGATAGTAAGTTTCTACAAGAAATGTACGAACGAAAGTAAGTGTGCAGAAGATTATAGCGAAGACCGTAACACAAATCGACCTATTAAGTGGGGCGACAAATTATAAGTGAAAGTCTAACTAAGTGAGCCCATTAAGTATCCAATACAATTTTATGGCATCACCTTGTAAATCATTTTTTTTAAATTTTTTTATTTTTATGTCGGATCAATTCTAGCATTCCTCAAATACAAATTGGAAGCCCACAATAAAGTAGAGAAAAAAGTTTTAATAGTATCGACAGGCATATACACATTTGGGGAAGGAATGCTTGCAACCATAAATTAAAATATAATTCATCTAATATTTACATCTTAAAATTACAGCGTACGAGTTCAGATGTGTTCATAAATTTTATGCGCCTTTATAAAACGTCTTTTACTTCTGTTTTGCACTCAAATCAATTGCCACACACGATTTACGTTTTCTTAACTAAGCAAATCCATTCGACCGGATAGGATCCTCTTGTTTTTTAGACCACCTGAAATTTCTAATGCGGTGGCGCTACGCAGCCGCACTAATGTAATTCACCCCGTCCACAAGAAGAACTTGCAAATTTGGATTGGGGTTGACTTGATCAATAGGGTTCATACCTGAAGTACACGTGGTGGGTTATCTCCGGACATCTCTCCACTCCACTAGATCACATGAACCTTTCTATATCACCGTCTTCAATGTCGAAGACATTCTACGCACGCAGACACAGCGAGCCTATTTTGTTTGGAAGATAGAGAAGAAAAAGAAAGAGATCGTGTGAGGATGATGTACGAACGGCAACAACCCGCGAGAATTGTGGCGGCGGAGGATGAGCTGAAGGCGGCGGAGAGGAGGAAGAGGGCGGTGGATGAAGAGAGGTTGGAGATTGTGGACTTGAGCGGATTGTCACTGGATTCTCTTCCAAGCCCTTCTCTCGATTTGGGGATCATCGGCAAGTTGGACCTCTCCAACAACAATCTTCAGGTCAGCCATAACACAAACATCTCTCTCTCTCTCTCTCTCTCTCTCTCTCTCTCTCTCTCTCTCACGCCCACTGCAAAAAAGAAAAAAAAGAAAAAAAAGGGCATTACATGCATGCGCGTAAATTTTAAAAGTGAGTATTTTCAAATATTTACCAATTTATGTGAATGTTTGTTAGATTTGAGAACATACGTGTATAAATTTGAAATGGGAATAATTTGTAGGGATTATATCATCTTTTGATGATTTCAAATTGCTATTTTGTTTGTCGTACAATGTTAAATCATTATTATTTGTACTTCGATAGCATGCTTAGACTGTAATTGAACTTTTTATTAGATCTTAGCATCAATATCTTCGTCGATTATGTGCTTTAGATAACGGGGCACACGTTATAGAGAATTATCCTAGTATACAATGGATAATATTTTTCACTGGATTTGGACAACCGTTTGTGGTGGGCCTAAGTGAAAGATTTTCTTTAACAAAAAACCTAGTTTCAAGAGTTTTTGTTTTACAAAAACTCAAGATTTAGAAAAACGTTATAGAGAATTATCCTAGTATATAATGGATAATATTTTTCACTGGATTTGGACAACCGTTTGTGGTGGGCCTAAGTGAAAGATTTTCTTTAACAAAAAACCTAGTTTCAAGAGTTTTTGTTTTATAGAAAACTCAAGATTTAGAAAACATTTTTAAAAAAATAATAGGTTATATCACTTAAAAAATAGTCAACGAAAATACTTTTATTATCGACAATAATTTATAAATAATTATTTTCGTGAGTGGTGAAAATACTTTTCTTTCCATCATTTTCGTAAGAGAAACAAGAGCTCATTTTTTGGAAATTATTTTTCAAATCTTGAGTATTTCAAAATATAAATGCAATGGTTGTAAAAGTCCCTTATCCTTTCAAGAAGGGGAGGATAAAGCAATCGTCCCTCAACAAGATTTTGAACCATCAAGTGTACTTCGTTCCCAATTTCATTCTATCATTTTAAGAGAGATATTTGATGTTTCGACGCTTTTGGAAACAATCATCATATTCTCGCTATGATAACTCGAATTTATACTCACTTCTTCTCATTTGGCTGTAGTTCCATTTCCATGCTATTTCTGATTTATTCCATTCCATCATTCAAACGTGCTGTGGTGGCACCAAGTAGAGGAAAGCAACAAAGGAAAAGATAATGCATCTTTGCATCCTGGACCGAACCCCATCACTTAAATAATTCCAATCTCCTAAGAATTCCCATGGCCATGGCCTCCACCGCAAGTGGCGTCCTCGAGCCGCCTGGCAAGGCTGAGGCACGTGACCTCCATTTTGTAGATCGTCACCGGCTGCGGCTTCCGGCCCCGCCATGAGATCTTCCAAGGCCTCAATGGCAGCCCCCAGCCTTGGATCAGCCCCCAGCCTTGGATCAAGGTTGGCGTCACTGTGACATGACCTCGACCAAGGTCGTAGAGAGAGAGAGAGAGAGAGAGAGAGAGAGAGAGTGGTGGCTACAACGAGTAAGGGGGCACGGGGCGGGCTAGCCGGTACGGTCCTCACGGCAGTCGGCTATGAGTTGGTGTTTGAGAGGCGGGTCTAGCATATTTAGGTGGATGCATCCAAAAGGAATTCTTGGTGGATGGATGCAGTAAAGTGACTATAAGGGCATCATGGGTTGGGAAATAGTAATTTGGCAATAAATGTTTGTTGTGAGATGGAATGAGGTGTCTAAGCCAAAAGAAAAAGAAAAAGCAAAAAAAAAAAAAAGTTTCCAAAGATGTGATTTTGAAAATGGAGAATGCAATTTTTTTTTTATTGGATGGAAATTCAATTTTTGGTACTCTTCCAAATAATAAAGATTTTGACCACGTTTGTGCTGCTGAATTTTTTTTGACATTCTGTTCATTTTGCGGAAAATGAATGATTTTAATATTTTTTTTTTCTAAAAAGTGTAAGTGACTTGCATGCCGCTTACGCTTTACACACACAATATTCATGTTCACTTATGCTAGATTCAACTCAACTATGGCAATATTGGAAGAGGCAACTTTTCTCGGTTCTCCTTAGATGAAGGATATTTACTTCGAATTATTAAGTAGATTTATCCACTTATCGACCGTCAAAAGGGTGACCACCTAAAGTTCTTCAGAATTTATTTAATTCCTCTAACTAAACATCCTCTAACTAAACATGGTTCGACCCATGAAAGTTCATATTGCACTGTCCTGTGTTATCTTTCAAAAAAGATAAAATTGGATTTACAAGACCTGCTAAAACCTGAGGTTAGTAAACATAGGATTGCTCTGCATTTGGACACACAGATGATACCAGAGCCGCTGGCGGCGAGGCTGGCAAATGTGGCGGTGTTGGATGTGCACTCGAATCAGCTGAAGGCCCTCCCAAGCTCAATCGGATGCCTCTCTAAGCTCAAGCTCTTGAACGTCGCCGGAAACCTCCTCGTATCCCTCCCGGCCACTATCCTGAATTGCAGGTCCGTCATCTCTCACCGACGATTATTTCATGGTCTGCAGGTCGCGAGGACCGATCTCATCTTATCCTTTAACTGCGTGGCTTCCATCATGAGGCTTACATGATTAGCGGTTTAGATGGACTTGGTCTGCAGGTCTACGGACCGTACGGTGGTTTCCCTCGTGGAGCTCACTCAATGAGTGTTAATGTTAGATAGGGTAGTAAATTAGACAAAATATTTACATCAACAGATTAAGGTCATTATGCAGAATAATTCTATCACCTATGCTCTCTAATCAATTATGGCCGTTCCTTAGATCCTTAGAAGAGCTGAATGCCAACTTCAACCAGCTGAGCAAGCTACCGGACGCGGTCGGCCTTGAGCTCGTCAACCTCAAGAAGCTATCTGTCAACTCGAACAAGCTCGCGCACCTGCCTCGCTCCACCTCCCGCCTCACCTCTCTCCGCGTCCTCGATGCCCGCCTCAACTGCCTTCGCGCGCTCCCCGACGACCTTGAGAACTTGGTTAACCTTCAGACCCTCAACATCAGCCAAAACTTCCACCACCTCCAAGCTTTGCCTTACTCCATCGGACTCCTACTCTCCCTCGTGGAGCTCGACATCAGCTACAATAGGATAGCCGCCCTGCCCGACTCCATAGGGTGCCTCAGGAAGCTCCAGAAGCTCTGCGTCGAAGGGAACCCTCTAGTCTCGCCCCCGGCCGAGGTCATGGAGCAAGGCTTGCACGTGGTGAAGGAGTACCTGGGTGAACGGATGACTGCCGGCTACGAAAGCCCGCGGAAGAAGAAATCGTGGATCGGGAAGTTGGTGAGGTACGGCACATTTAATGGGAATAACAACAGGTGGGTTAATGGAGAAGATAGGGAAGGGTTCGCTGCGACCGACTTCCAGTCCATCAATGGCCTCGCTACGCCGAGGCACGCGGGAATGTTCTCGCCGCGGCGCCTCTTCTCTCCTCGGAATTATTTCTCCAGGTAAACGAAGGAGCCACGTTGGACGGGCGGGGCATTGATTACGTCGTAGCGAAAGCAAATAGGAGAGTTACTTTTTTCTTGTTAATTTTGTATGTACGTACGTACGTACGTATGTATGTATGTATCATTGAAGAGAGCAACGAATTTGTATAGCTCTAGAAGATTGAAAATTTAATAGATTGTAGTATGAATACCATATGGTTGTTGAGATTGTTTCTTTTTCCAGTCGATTTTCCTTTTGTATCCCTAAAGAAATCTCATGCAGTGCCAAAACGTAGACGCATAATTTGGTCATTTATATTAGTGAAAAACAAGCGCGTGATCTGCACTATTATATAAAGTAAACTGCTTTTGGTTAGTTCCTCCCCTTCTTATCAAAGGCATTGAAAACGAAAGTGCGTCGTCGTCGATGCTCATATCAAAAGGATCAACCTTATGGTTACATCGCCATTGCTGCACTCCTGATGAAACATTAAGTTTCGTCGACTAGAGTCTGCTCTTATCTGCTCAAAGATGACAACGTTGATGCTTCGTTGCTCCAGGTTGGAGCAAAGCCGACGAAATATTTGTTTCATTGCGTTTGGTATCGAAATGGCGACATATCTTCCGTCGTCGCTATTGCTTGGCCCCCCGGCATGGCAACTGTGTTTTCTTTTGCTGTCGGATATCCATGGTGTCAAATCTATTTTCCGCTGCATCCAAATTTTGGTCGCCGTATCCCCATTTCCCTGTAGTGACATGTGAGAAAGTAAACCGAGTCGGCGTCTACGTTTACTGCTTTTGTGCTGATATCTTTCGTTCCCAAATAAAACATCATGTGCTTATCTGGCCTGAATGTATATTTGGCTGAAGATAGAAACAAGTCGTTCATTTTAAATAAGCCTTTAGTTTAGTTTTCCTGAGAGGCTTTCGGTCTGCAAGGCCATAGGGGAAATCTAGCCTCTAAGGCCCCTTAAGCAAATGCTTAGGTGTTTGGCAAGAATTTTAAAGTATCTTTCAGCTAAATATTGGCCTTAGGAATGTTGAAAGTGCAATGCTAATCTCATCTAGCCTTCCTAGGTAACATTTGTCATTGTCGTTATCATTTTGTCAAAAATTGAGTAGCAATAGAGATGACATTGATCTTTCATCGCCATGATCACAATTTGTGCGGACGAAATGTATGCATTCATTGTCTTAGCCTGACACGATGGAGCATTTGCAGCCCAATATCGGTACATAATCCCTTGCCGTTGCTTTTGGGCGACGAGTTTTACAGCCTATGGCGACGGCGCCGAGTTGCTCCGCTGCCGTAGTCTAGATTCCTTTGTAGGCGGAGCATCCAATTTGAGCTTCATCTCAAATTCAAAAGAAATAATTATAGGGACATCAAATAACATGACGAGCTTCTACAATGAAATTGCTCGACCAATGAATTTGTGTCTCTTTTTAACTCAACGAACATTACTCCAACCCCTCGATGACAACTACAAGAAAAAGAGAATTATATGGGGATGTGAAGAGGGCCCCGAAACTGTGGATGATTCTCAGCCAAATTGGACTTAGTTCATCATTTCGGGTCGCTACAGCACGAATCTGGCCTTCTCACGAAACGCCCCTGAAAAAATAATTATTCGCATCATTTGTGAAAATGAACTATACAAAAAAATATATTTTTATCATCCTCAAAAGTGTGTAAATATACCTTACCAAAAAAAAAAAGAGTGCTAAATATAAATTATTATCGATGATGAAGATATTTTTTATTAATTAATTATTTCAATTAATGCAAGTGATGACTTTTAGAAAATATTCTTTAAATCGATCAATTTTCTCGAAGCAGCTGGAGCCTTGATCAGCATCATTTTCCCAAGAGGTGCTTGGAAGGAGAAGAGGTTTATTTGATGCAAAGTGAGATAAAATAAAAAAATGTAATATATAACTATTTTTTATTGAATATGGTAGTTCTACTTATAAATGGTTGGACTATTCTACCATGTCATCATTACATCATAAAAAAAAGCACTGATTATTCCATCATTGCTTTTTACTTTTTATTGAAATACTTCTATTTGATAGAAAAAATATTTGCGGGTATACAACGATATGTAGTGCATCATGGATTGTCAGAGAAGTTGTAACCTAATCGTGACATATGTAAACGAAGAAATCGAAGCCGGTAAAGCCGTCAAGATGCTTCATACATGCTGATCAATCAATTAACTAAGGACCAGTAGGTAGACGTACCTTGACCCTAGGCCTTTCATAGGCGGGTGCTTTCTTGACTTGATACTCCGTCTTTTTGGAGAAGAGGCGCGTATGACGCTTTTCCTTATAGCGTGATCCTGTGCCGTCCCTCTCTGTTCCATTATTCGGAGATGAATTGAAATCTGCTAGCTCGACCTGCCCAATATAATTCGAAAAAATGAAATATATTAGATCGACAATTATTTGGCACCGCCACCTTTTTTTTTTTTTTTTTTTTTTTTTATCATAGCACTAGACACAAAGTATATTTATAACAATATTTCTTTTGACATGAAATTATGATCTTAGAAGTAACTCCATCTTAAGTACAATCTGCGTCGAAACTCTTTAATAGATGACCTAAACATGAAATTATTTGAATATGTGAAATTAAGTTTGTATGGCATGGCGCATAGGTAAGAATATGAGCCAATTTCTTTGGGGACCAAGCTAGTCTTAGGTTTCACTCTTTCATGTTCCAAAATTCCCAGACGTACCACTCGAGCATAGCATTAAAAAAGAAAAAAAAAAAAACAGGGGGAGATAGAAAAGCTAAACACAATAAACAAGTTTACCGGTTTATAGGCAAAAAAAAAAAAAAAAGTAAATAGAATTCCGGGAAAGTTACAGGCCGTCTGATTGGGGAGGAGCGGCATGATCGGGTCCAAACTAAACATGGCAAAAGCCGAAACCGGCTATCTGCGGGTCCCACTCGGAAGCAAAAGCCATAAAGGTGAGGCCGGAGGCCATGACTTCTAAACTAAACTTCGGATGTGTCATGCTTGCACTTAGAAAGAACAAAAAAAAAAATATATTTTCTATTTTCTTGTCAAAATTTAAAATATGTATTGATGATAAAATTTAAATTGAAAAATTTTAAAAATAAATGTAGGACTTATTTTACCAAATTTGATAGTTAGAAAAATGGCATAAATGGTCTTTATGTAATATCATTTATGTACTTCTAATTTATTTAATATGAGTCTTAAACTTTAGGCTGATGTGAAATGTTATTCTTGAATTTTAAGTTTGTTCAATGTAATTCTAAATTTTTTTTTATACATGTTCAATTTAGTCCAAAGAATATATAAAAAAATTCAATGTTGTCATTGTATTAATTTAAATTTAGAGAAGATATTAAAGATTTTCACATAGTTCATGAACTATATTGAGCATAAATCAAAAATTTAAAAATTATATTGAATAAATTAAAAATTCAAAAATGAAATCGTATATTGGTTCGACGACTTTTTCTCTGGCCACTTTTAAACATGTAAAAGCGATTTGCAAGGTGGACTTGCATCTTAGACTAGAATGGGACCATAGATTTCACGTGCTACAGTATGTAATATAAAAAAAGAAAAAAAAAAAGCAACAAATGTCAATAACTCTAATTATTGTCGTACCTATTAATTTCAAGCAACTTTAGAATCTCACTCCCCCTTTGTCACGTGCTTTACACGCGCTACAAACTACGGTAAATTTCACTGTTTCAACGAACTAATCCAGCTAATTTTCCACGGTTTCCCGGCGGGCGGGAGAGGAGAGAGAAACTCACCGGCACGTCGGGGACGGGCCTCTCGCCGGAAAAAGGCCGGGCGCGGCGGGACCAAGCGTCTAACACGCCGTCGTAGTTCAATTTCAGCATCAAACCGCCGGGTTTCGGCCGCTCCCTCCCTGCTGCGTCGGCCGGCGCCTCCGACGACGTTTGGGTTTTGGGTTCTGACGGTGTCTTCGCGGCTTTCTTCTTATTATTCTTCTTCTGCTTGTTATCGACGGAATTCGAATCCGATGCTCTGTTGTTGAGCTTCGGCGAGATTTCGACTACGTCGACGACGGTGGAGAAATTCCACCAGCTCGCTTCGTCGGCGCGCTTCAGCGGCCTGATCCCCCTCCTCATCCCGAACCCCAGCCCGACCGGAATCCCGTAGCTCGCCGCCGCTTCGGCGGCTTCATCGCTGGCGGCGGCGCTCGCGCTCAGGCTCCCCAGGATACTGTCGATTCCTTCCCCGGTCTCTTCGTCGAGGATCGATTCCGCATCGAACTCGTCTTCGTCGAGCTCATCGTCCAGTTGGGGCCACTTTGATATGCTTTGGTTGTTGCCGCATTGATTCTCAGGAAACCGTAGAGAATACCTCGGTTCTATTCGGGGATCTGGTTTGGCTGGAATCGGCTGACGGGGTAAGAAGCTGGCCGTCTCGATGTCGGGAAGAGGTAACAGCAAATCGGAGGATTCATCGGAGAAATAGTCCTCGAAATTGGAGAATTTCCGGGGATTTTCCAGATACTTAGCGGAGAATATGGTGGGGTAGACGGTGGAGAGCAGAGCAGCCGCTTCGTTGTAAATCTGATTAGGCCGTTTTCTTGGGGTGCGTGCTCTTCTGGTGGAGATCGAGATTGGAGAATTGCTCGATTCCGAAAGGGTCGAAACGGGCGAAGAAGAAGAAGAAGGAGGAGGCGACGACGATGCTCGAGAAGCCGATAGCCGACGGGACTTATGGATGATTTCCAGATCGAACTGATACGTCCTTCCGCCCCCGCTCAAGCACGAAGACATCGCGGCAGTAGGCGAGGCGAAGAACGGACAATTCAAGGTTAGAACAGAATACCCAAACTGCTGCTTGCTCTGAGTTTTACGGAAAGCAAGAATTCCAAATCTGCATGTGAGAACTTTGAATTGGGTCGGTTGGAAAAGCTGAGGCTGACTTTGAATTGGTTTGGTCTCTGGTGTTTTTAGTTTCTTGGCTTTGGCTTTGGCTATGAGAAGGGCATGGAAAGTTTGTGGGGGAGGAGAGGCCCCCTAAAACCCTAAACCCAGAGAGAACAGCCAACAAGAAGTGAAGGATAAAAAAATATTTTGATTGACAAGAACAAGGAGGGGAGCCTAGAACCAACGAATTAATGAGAAACAGCACGACAGGGCCACCACTGCCAATAAAGGCAAAGGCTTACGCAGAAATGAATGAAGGACATGCAATTTCACGCTGCATAAATTCTATAATTGGAGGGCATGCCCAGATGGAACTTGAGGCTCTGATGAGCCAGTCAGTCAGAAATTTAGAACAAAAACAAAAATGCGTGCTCGTGCGAGAGAGAGAGAGAGAGTATACACAGAAATGGTCACGAGGAAGAGTAGATGAAAGGGAAAAGGAGCCGGTTGAAAGATCAGTAGGAGCGTTACGGCCCTCCTAAGGTAAATACACGTAAAAGGGTGTTTTCGTTCTGGTCACCATCATCATCCCTACGCCTCCCCTTTACTAATCTGAGGAGACGAGGAGGAGCACACAGACAAAGATGCAAGACACACAAACTAGGAGCGAGGAAAATCAGAGGATTTGAATGTTGTTAGAGAGTCTTTGGAGATGAGGACAGCGGAAGTGACAAACGCTTTTGTTTCATCGGCTCCACTGCGTGGACCATTTCCTGTGAGTGTTGTCCCCCCCTCTCTCTCTCTCTCTCTAGCCGTTCAATAATTTTATCTCCCTCGTTTTACTAGATTAAGTCCCATGCCCTGACTTTGCCGCTGGTGCGGAAGCACTAATGCACCTTTTGTTGAGAATTAAAGACCGAAAAAATGATGCTTGTGTCTGTAAAGTAAGAGTGGAACTGTCAAAATTTAGAACATTTAAATTATTAAAAATTTGCATCAATACCTAAGCATCGTCCTGCCAAGTATTATTTTATTGATTTATTTATGAAGATTGAGTGCTGGCTGCTGCTAATTTTATAATAAAGAATCATCAAAACCTACTGTCGTACCTAGGAGTTCGAGCCACCCAGGAGAATATCTCGTTCAACATTAGTGTAATGGCACTATTGAGCACAGCCTTGTGATCGCTGGGTATTTTTGGTGTACTAAATTATATAGATTTTATCCACTTGACTGCTGTATATTTTATCTAATTGACTACTATGATCACTTCGGCCCTAACCATACGTTACTATACCATACCATCGAATTGACCGACTCAGTAGTAGAGGGATTAACTATCTTTTACAAAGTTACAAGTTCGATATATTAGAGGATTCAATTCATGTGGTGATCAAACCTTGTAATTAGGCATATTGGATTGCCTAACTGCTATATAACTTGTGTAGAGTGACCTTCTCATAGATAGCACCTCAGTAGGGCTAGGGGCAAGCTCGTTAATCTTGAAACTTTAGGTGACAAATGATGCGGAGTAGTTGTAATTCAATCTAAATATTTTATAGCATGCATGAAATACTTATGCTAATGCCTAAAGGTGATTGCTAATGCTGGTCAACCTTCCTCACCTTTTTTTACTTACTAATTTTTTTTTGTGGACCATGTTGCAAAATGAGAAAAAGGTTAGTGAGATTTCTCTTAATTTTTCAAACAATATCTCTTATTTAAATCTCAATCTCAATTAATCTTCACAAGCGCATGTAAATTGCTTTATCAATGTAAAATGGAAAAAATGAATTATTTATTGGGTGTAAGCGTGACACGTAAGTTACTAATTGAAGAATGGAATTTGTTAGAATTATTAACACATTCTTCCTATACCAAAACTTTTAAAAAATTGTACCAATTTTCCTTTCTTGTGAGATAACTCTATAGGGGCTTATTACAAAATTTAAAGTTGTAAAACTCACAAATTCGTGATGTGAAACATTTGAATGTGGTATTCATGTCACAAATGCAAGCCCTATGCATTGGAAACTCAAAGGGTGTCCCCAACGGTGGAAAGTCATTATGTTTTGGACCAAGTATTCGATGATGGGTGCGGGACTTTATCATAACGTTTAATGAGGTTGTTAAAAAAAGATTTTTTATTTTTATTTTTATGACGGATGGACTTACCCCCAAGTACGTCACCAACGTCACATTAATAAGCGACTCTTCAATATGTTCTGGCAAAGGTTTTTTATCTGATGACGTGGCGAAACCTTACTGAGCATCTTAGATTCCTAAGGCTGACGTGGCTGCTCTTTATTGGTTGGCGGGGGCGGTTCCATCTGCTCGTTGCTTGGTGCCTTTCGGCCGTAACTTGTGTGGTGGGTGACCATCATACGTTGAGCTCATTAGGTTCAACGATTTGTGATTTAGGAAATCAACCTACGTTGGCTTATCCGCGGAATGATGCTCCTCGACTTCAAACTTGTGGGCGCATGACCCATGATGGACACCCTTTCTTGTTCTTCATTTGTGATTGTAAACCCTTGATGATTACACCAATTATTTAGATTGTCTCTTGTCTTTTAGGATTTTCCCTATTGTAAAATAGATATTTCCAGAAGGCCATCACTAGCTTTTCAAATATTCATTTACACTGAGCAAAACATCTTAATCGTCCTAAATTGATTGGACAATTCACCTTTCATTAGCAAAGATCAGAACTTGTGTGGCCAACACCTGTCGTCACGAATGATAATCTACATCACCTAGAAATAATATTGCTCATTCCTATTGTTTTCTCGGGCACTAATAACTAATGTCAATCACCTAAATCAAAATTGACGTGATTCATTCAATTGTGGGCTAATTACAAGTTCTATTATCGATAACGATGGAAGGATACTTGAGATTGCAACAAAGTGTTGCATCCAACAGGTTTGATGACACTTTCTGCATCAGAGATATTTCAATAAAATCTTTAAAAATCACTGCTCAGATTCCAGGCTGAATTGTGGTCCAACTTTGCATGAACATGCTATTTGGACTTTGCGGGCCATTTTGGGACTTTGTCTTTCGGCTCCGGAGGTGCGTTGGCCAATTTAATTCACATAACATTATTGACCCTTATGCTTATCCCTGTGAAGCTGAGTTGGACTTGTCATAGCCCTAGGATTCGGATAAAGCCCTCTAGTATTAAGACAAGAATCGAGAAACATGTGACCCGTTATGTTTGGTACCGGACGGAGCACGAAATCTGCTATATAGGGCTCAACAATTCGTAATGACTTCTCATATTGGTGTTTGTAGATTGTGTTAATTCACATTAGCATAAGCCATGGTAATTTTAGATTTTATATACCAAATAATTGAATTACAATGAAGTAGTGTTTTTCAAGTCTACATATGGATGGTGCATATCATGTCGTGTCAAATTTAGATTATCTTTTTATAATTTGTGTTTAGCCTCATATTGTGTTGTTGTCATGCAAACATCAGCGAGCCCCATTCCTTAAAAAGTAAGAAAACAGAGGGAGGAAAAAACCACTTTTGCATTTGATACTTGCACTTCATATTAGTTGGGTTATCAAATTTATGTTTTAACACATTACCTCTATACTTTAAAAAAAAAAAAAAAAAAATGTTAGTTTGCCTGGAGTCCTCGTTGCCACTACACTAGTTGAAATTCATGAAGCTCTGAAAAGTATATGAGATAAGAATTGTTGATACCTCAAGTTTTACCTTACTTTTTCCCAAAATCAAGCAATTGACCCAGAGTCGAACAAGATTTGACTGATGAGCTATAAGGCACAAAACAATTTTTCAAACTGAAAAATGAGTCATTTTCGTTGAAGTGAGAAATCCGATATATATAGCCTGTTTCCCGATAGTATTGCAAAGCTTGTGATTGCACAGTTTCAAGCACACGATAAGGAAGTAAAGGCCTCAAGCATTTCAACTCAACAAAAGATATGTTCAACCAGATGTTGGATGAAAAAGTTACCACGACCGGTCAAATCTCGGTTAAACTTTTCTTATACCCAAACAAGGTCCCGGTACCTAAAACGATACTATAGGTTCCCAAGTTGAAGAAAATCACCAAACCTCTAAGTGATGGTAACCAACGGTTTTTTTATAACCTTGTACCGTTGGATCGATGCTGAATTCATAGACTCGAGCCTTTAACTGCACTTGAGGCCTGAAAAGATTTTATGGATTCGCAACCTGTTGGAGCATGCGCCCCAAGCTAAGGCGTGGCATCCGAGCCTCAGGCTTTAGCGCGTTAGGCTGAGGCGCATACTCCTCGGCCGAAGGAGCATTCGAAAACTCAAATGTCTATTGGCCCTCATTTCTCAAAATGTAATCTCTCCATACCCTCTTTCATTTTGAGAGGAGCATTCAAAAACTCAATTGTCTATTGGCCCTCATTTCTCACAATGTAATCTCTCCATACCCTCTTTCATTGTGAGAGTTCTCTCTTTTGTGTAGTTTTATTAATCTCGGGGGCCCAAACTTCCCAACCTTTCAAGGTGAACTCTCTCTCTCTCTCTCTCTCTCTCTCTCTCTCTCTCTCTCTCTCGTGATAGTAATTAGGGTAAATGATATAAATGATCCTTAAACTTTAGCTTAATATGCAAAGTGATCTATGAAATTCAAATTTATCTAATGTAGTAATCAAATTTTAGCCAAATGTGCAATGTCCTTCCTTAACTTTTAATTTCAGGTTTATAAAATTTTAGTATATGTTTAATTTAGTCTTTAGATTGTATGAAAATATTCAGTGTTGTCCTTGAAATTGAATTAATGAAAAGATAACAGTGAATATATTCATATAGTTCATGGCTTAAGTTGAACATATACCAAAAGTTCATGAATTAAATTGAACAAATTAAAAATTTAGGAACAACATAGTGCATTGAGCCAAAATTTAGGGATTTGTATCATTAAAATTTCATGAAACCTAGGCCGTCAAAATGATGAAGTTTCTCTAGAATGATCATTATCTTGCCTAAGCCCTTGCAATACCAAATTTTCTCTAGATTATTATTCTGACCGTAGTGCAATGCTGTTATGGGGAAAAATTTCAAATAAGACCCATAATAGGGTCATTGTCTCAAATAGGGGTCCGAAATAGACTTTGTATAAAATAAGGTATTGAAGTGCCTAAAATAGTATCAAATAAGGGCACGAACTCATTGGCCCGCTAAATTTTCACCAAAGGACTTTTTTCGGACAACTAGCACAGCGGCAATTTTGCCCATAAATTGTAATTGGGTTTAAAAAAAAAAAAAAGAACCAAATTGAATAGGGATTACGCTCCCGATCAAAATACTAAAAAAGAATCGGGATTAGGGTTCATCCTTCATTTTTTCTCTTCCCCGCTGCTCAAGCAAATTCACAATCGCCTGCTCCGTGCGCGTTTGTCGTCGCTCCGCGCCCAATCTTCGTCGCTTCTCTCCAAAGAGAATACTCCCTGCATTGCGTTCGTTGATGCAATTAATGCCGTGGGCCGGCGGAGAGGAACTAGAATTGGAGGAGGAAATGCGGAAAGAGAGTAGACCCGCCATCGGCTGTTGAAATGGATGGATGGTTTTGAAGAATATGCGGGTGCCATTGTTGTTGTGGCGACTGATCGTGAGACATTCTGGACTCTGCCTTGCTTAGGACTGGAAGATTTGACAAATAGGTATGTATGTCTATTCTTAGCTGGTGAGTCTCGTAGCATACGCTTTTGGAAACTAGTATTGGTGGAACAGTTAGTCTCATGGTGCATCCGCTTACTTATAGTGTCAATGCGAGTAATTGTTGACTTTCCTAATATCCGATGTAGAACGGAAATTTTGAAGGTGAATGCCAGCAATAAGAAGTTTGATGCAGACGTATCACTAGATGTTACAGCTATGAGAATGAGAAAATTATCAAAAAAAGTCCTAAACCAATTGCAATTATGCCAATTTAATCTTAATTTTTTTTGGATTTATTCAATTTTAAACATTTTGCATTTCTGTCAATTTAGTCTATTCAGCTAAATTTGGCCGGCCGGCGCTGACATGGATGCGGACTGGTGTCGACCTCCTGGTCGATGCTAACATGGCAATATTTATAATAATATTTTATTTTTCATATTTTTATTAATTTTTTTCTTTTGCTTTTTTTTCCCCTTTTTTCTTTTCTTTCTATTGTTCTTCTTCTTCCCCCCTCGTCTTGCTGGCCACTAGGCGAGAGCCGCGAAGCCCTCGCCCGGCCTCACCCTAATCTGGGGAGGTTTGGGGGCTATGGGCGAGGTGGCCTTGCCCAAATCTGGGTGAGGCGACCTGCCTATGGCCTTGCTGATCATGAGTGAATATGGCCTCATTTGTGGCTGTGAGGCCATGGCCTCCTTTGGTTGGAGCCTCTAGACCTTCATGAGGTGTGGTCGCCTCAGATCGTGGTCAAAATGTGGCGTTGAGGCTTAATCGGGCTTGGCGACCATTGGTAGAGAGAAAGAAAGACTGTGCCTGGGATAGAAGGGGAGGACCATGAGGCACCTCATGAAGGCTTGAGGATCGCAAAGGCCTCACCGGCCGTCAGTGAAGGCGACCATGGCCTTTCCAGCCTTGGGCGAGACTACCTTCGCTGCAGCAGGTGAGACCATGGTGAGATTGCCCTCACTTAGATCTGGGTGAGGCCGCCTCTCCTACAACCCTTACTAGTGGTTGGTGAGGGCTTTGTGGCCCTTACCCAATGACCAGCAAGACTTGCCAAAGCCTCGCCTTCCACTAGGGGGTGGGGTAAAGAAGAAGAGAAATAGGAAGAAAAGTAAAAAAAGGAATTAAAAAGAAAAAGGAATAAAAGAATAAAAACAAACAAATCCAAAAAATAAAATATTATAAAAAATATTGCCACGTTAGTGTTGGTCAGATGGTTGGTGCTAGCTAATGTCCGCATCAGTCTCGACAAGCCAAATTTAGTAGGACATACTGAATCGACATAAATGCAAAATGTTTAGGACTAAATTGGCTAAAAAAAATATGACTGAATTGACACAATTACTATATGTTTATGACTTTTTTATGTAATTTTTTTTTTCCCTATGAGAACTTTTGGATTTAGCAAAGCAGATCTTCCCAACCTCTTAGATGAGGCTGCTATATTTGACATTGATAGAAGAATACTGAAGGAATTGTATTGTATTGCTTTGATTTGTGTGCATATACGTAAGTCTATTTATTGTGCAAGGTAGAAAGACGGAATTAGGAAAATGAATATACAAGATTACATTTTCCTATTTTACTAGACCAATTATAGATTGACTGAATTAATTAGTCTGTAATCAAAATCAATATCACAAACAAAATCCCTTAATATCTCCGATCATAAATCCAACACTCCCCTCAAGTTTGTGTTTATGTTGGAGATGTCTAACTTGCTTAGTAGATATATGTTGTTTTTGACACAATGCTTTGGTGAAAATGTCTACAAGTTGTTCCACAGTTCTAATTCCTCTTGTTGTAAGTATCCCTTCTTGGATTTTATTTCAAATGAAATGACAATAGACCTCTATATGCTTCGTTCTTTCATGAAAGATTAGATTCGCTGCTAGTTTAAGTGCGGCATCATTGCCACAAAATAACTCGCTTGGTCCATCAACTTGTACTCCGAGGTTCGAGAGTAAACCTTGTATCCAAACTATTTCGTAAGTGGTCTTCACCATGGCTCAATGTTTTGATTCGGTTGACAATAATGACATGATTGACTATTTCTTTTTCTTCCATGAAATCAACGATCTTCCTAGTTTGATGCAAAAATTAGTGATAGATCTTCTGATCATTAGGCAAGTAGCTTAATCTGTGTTTAGTAGGCTGTCATCTTCATATTGCAATCTCGAGATAAAAGTATACCAAGTCTTGGACATCCCTTCAAGTATTTTATGACCTTCAATGTTGCAGTCATATGAGACTACTAAGGGTTATGCATGAATTGACTGAGTATCTTCATTGCATAACATATATCAAGTTTTGTCATGGTGAGGGATTAATTTTCTAGCGAGCTGTTGATATCTTAACGACTCTTCAAGCAATGGGTCTTCATTAGATGATGAACCCGCATCATATTCATGCATTGTTAGTTCGACATTCTGTTCAATCGATGTGGTAGTTGGTTTACTCCTTAACAATCCTACTTCTGAAATAATTTCCAAAATGAATTTTCACTAGCTAAAACATATTCCCTTGTTAGATCGAGCTATCTTAATGCGAAGGAAATATTTGGGAGGTAAAAGTCCTTGATGTGAACAATAGAAAGTAGATATTCTTGGAATTTTCGAACAACAAACTCATCATTTCCTATGATAAGTATGTCATCCACATATAATAAATTGATGACATACCTCCAATTCATGTAAATAGGGCATAATCATATTTGGAGCATTGAAAGCTTGCATTTGTGAGTGCAATTTTAGAAAAGGAAAATGAAAACTGGAGCCTGAACATGTCGATCATTATCTAATGACATGGATTATTGCATCCTAATTTGAAACCAATATCTTTTCTTGGATAATTTAAGGGTGACTTTCTTTTTTGTTGTCCACCGTTCATACTTAACGGATTGGAAGCCACATCATTAAATTCTGTTAACTTGAATCAATGGAAGAACAATATTGAACCTTTATATAGCCTAAGGATTAGATTGAACATTTTCCAATAGTTCAGGGATTGCATTGAACAAATAAAAATTTATGGATGACATTACATATTAAACTCAATTTCAATGATCATTTGTGTCATTTTTCCTTTCTAAACTAGTGAGGGGATTTCGTTTTGTACATCACAACAATTCATGGAGACCACATTAAAATTTGAAAGAGAATGCATTAGGATGAGTGGTTCTAGAGTTGGTTCATGTTCTAAGTGGATAACTTGCTGAAATTGGTTCCCTAGTTTTTAAAACCTAGAACCTGTAGTGCATACTATTGACACTTGAATTTTGATGACCTATTTAAGCATTTATTACAAAGAAAATTAGGGATCAACTGCAGCTTTTAAACAAAAATATTAGTTAAATTGCATATAGACATTATGAACATTAAACCCATAGCATTGGACCTATGGTGGATGGACTTAAATGAATGATTATGAGTTTACTTGGATTAACTGAACTAAGCCCAGTAAGTGGCCAAAATTCATAAGCGTGAGGGGGGTTGCGAAGTTGGATTTTATTTGTTAGAAGCAAATTTGCGGAGCAATTAAATTTGATATTATCACGATTCAAATAAAAAATGAAAATAGAATTTTCTTATAGCTAAAGATGGAGCATATCTCTTCAGAGCCCACTTTATAAAGGAAAGGTTTCTTATTCTTATATTGTTTGAATCAAAATAGGAAATGAAAACCCGAAGCTTGCTATTATAGATAGACTTTTGGGTGCCCAATCTAGGTGGCGGCCATTAGATAACGAGAGATAACAGACAACCCAAAGAGAATATATACGTGACACACTCCAAGGATTAGATCCCTCCTTCACGCTGTCGATGGTTTCCACGCTTTCCTCCTGAGACGCTGAGGGGCTTCTGTTCGAGTTGCTGCCGCCGTGCACTTGCAGTAAGCCCGACGCCCTCCAACATATTTCCATGACGGTGCTGGCACCGGCAAATCTCACCCAACACGAGCAACTCTGACATGGTTTTAACTAACAGTCTTGCAGGTTTTCCGGCGTTCTTACAGGTTGTTTTCCATAACTGTTCGGCCCCTCACTGTGGCGAGGTTCAAGCCGCCGTCGCTGCTGTGTCTTCACGGTGCAGAAACAAACTCCAGCAATCCCAGGTGTTTACTTTGCGTCAGTCCAGCATCACTGGGTCAAACTCAAGCCTCCACGATCAGGTCTGTTGTTTCCCTGACGCCACGACCAGCCCCGGCCAGGTCCAGCAAGTGCCCAAGGCTACTGCTCAATCACCGGTGCAGACCCACTTGCTTCACCACTCCAGCAGCCCACGCGGACACAAACAGGTTCGCAAAAACCAGGAAATTCTTAGCTGGACAAACAACAATTCCTGCACATACACGAACTCGGTCAAGGCAGAAGCGGTCGGGGGACATTCGCTACAAGACAGAGGAGGGAGGTTCCTCTCGTGCACTCACACTAATATTACTTTCTTAATTAAGGGAAGACCAGGACGAAAAGGGCACACATTCTCTTCATAGAAGAGAGTGGGGCGCCCATCTAAAAAGTCTAGGAATATAGCACACAAGAAGGGGAGAAATTATTTTCTCTGGAGATCAACGACGTGCACACACTTTCAGTGCACGGCTTTCAGCTCGTGCCATCAATAGCTTGCCCACATTGTGCAGTTTGCTGTTGCTTCTACACTACCGGGTTTATTTGGTTGCCGCAGCGGTTGATCCCCAATATACTGACAAGCTCCTCAGTCTGCTCGCCGTTGCTGCTCTCGTGCTACCGCATGTTGCTTTCTGCTCCAGAGCTACTGTCTGACGATCGGCCACCTGCAAAGCCAGTAGCTCTGCTATCGTCAAGTTTCATCGCCCCTGCTTGCACCATCGGACTCATGCTCAGGTTCTGAGTGTTTTCCGTGAGCACAAGTACTCCCAGTGATCCTTGCATACCTCAGCAGCCTTCCCGGTAGCGCTTTTTTCTTAACTTTTTGCAGATGGACCAACATTAATCCGTGGCCTCAACGAAACCGGGTTGTCTCTCCCCCTATTAAACTCTATAGTTGATGTCACGTTCTAAATTTGTCCCTTGCATTTCCTTTGAATTGTTCTGATGTTGTCATCAAAGTCAACCTTATGCTGTGCTTGAGCTGGAGGTATAAGTAAACAAATTGATATTGGGCAGGACAGGTTTTGAGAATTAAAAAAAAAAAAAAAACCACCACACACGAAGTCTGAGGCGGCGGACAGTATTTTCACCAGAATATATAGTGGAGATATCAGGCCTATTCAGAGGGAATATTTTATCTTGTTTCAATTTTATTTATCATCCCTAATCTGGAATTCACCTCCCGACAAGATTGATCCGTTTGAATGTTGGTCCATGATGGCATTTTTATTGATTTTGACGATTGAATCTCTCTATGAATGGAAAAGGGTTTCTCCGGATTGGGATTAATCAATAGGTATAGGGAAAAATTGGGGAGTAATGAATTCATTCGTCTTGGTAGAAAAGAGAAACGGCGCACGGACCATGCTCGAGCTTTGGATCAATATCCCCAGAAGAGAGGAGGATGCCTGCGAGTTTCAACGAGAACATTGAAAAAACCTAATAAAATTGAGCTTCATGTAAGATAGCCTAAGGAGGATTGAACAATGGACATGATATGTTTGCTTATAATCCGGCGCTTGACAAAAAAATTGCAGTCAACATACACGCTCAGGAAAGATTCAAGAGGCGAAGGCTACACCAATAGGCAGCACACGTTACGGAGAAAGAAGCACTCTTCGCCGTTGCCTCAGTCATGCCGCTGCTCCTGCAGCAACCATGCCAGCGAAGCATCACTTGTCGCCAACAACTCCAGCAAGGACGTCCCTGCCGTTGATCACGACCATGCTTGCTGAGCCAAATCAGCTTCCTGCCAAGCCATCCAGCACTGGTGCCACCGCCCTCAAAGTTTACGCGATGTCCTTGCAGTCCCGACAAAATCCTCGAGCTCTTGTTCTGTTCCTTTTGCAGGCTTCTTGGTGAACAATCAACGAGTTTCTAGCCTAGCAGAGAAGTCCAGCAGTCATCGATTCTGGCGACACCAGTTATTCTCCATTGTGCCAAGTTATCGCCACTCACGGTTCAAAGACAGTTTGCTGCTATTACCGAATCATAGCACAATGGCCACCTCATGATTATCACCGCTGGATCGAATTCAATAAACAGACAAGACTCCACTTTAATATTTAGTCGATGAATAGGGTAAATAAACTGAAGAGACAGTATAGTAGTTTTTAGAAACTTCTTTCACAATTTGGATTTGGATAGAATAATGTAAACAAAACGGTTGCTATGAAGGATCCAAGTGTATGTGAGTCTCACATCAAGGTATCACTTTGCTTCCATCATTTTTATTCATTATTGTGGATGTAAGCTTTGATTATGTGGCTGACACATGTTGTAATTGTGAAAGTCGTAAGATAATAGCGAATGTGCTAAATTCAAGAAGGATGTGATTTCTAAGTATCCCGATTTGTGTATTATATTTGATGATACATATGTTACTGGGCGATATGCATCAAGAAGTGCATAAGACTCGATGGTGTCAAAGAAAGATGATAGT
Organism: Eucalyptus erythrocorys; assembly: GCA_014182555.1. Classification (NCBI taxonomy): domain Eukaryota; kingdom Viridiplantae; phylum Streptophyta; class Magnoliopsida; order Myrtales; family Myrtaceae; genus Eucalyptus; species Eucalyptus erythrocorys. Next base: position 26,669,909 of record CM024599.1, read on the forward strand.
GGTGGTGGTGAAGCAATTGGTGAGCTAGAGGAATTGAATGAACATCATATTGATTAGGGAGTCTTTTCACTTGTCGTGGTTGCCACCCTAGTTCGTGATAAGCAAAAGTTGCATAGCAATCCTTATTTTAACAGGAGGAGAAAGAGTAACACATTTGCTGTTATTGGCACCTACAAAATCATTCAAGAAATGATCAAATTAAGGACAGATCAATTAATAAGTGACTTCATCATCTCATATGCCACAACACTTGTAGACCCTTACTCCATAGGAGTAGTGTTGGCCATCCCAAATGGCATGCTTGATTTGGAACATAATCTTTACAACAAAGCTGTGAACCCAACGTGCCTTGGAAAGAGGTTTTCATCATTTCTCTTCTTGAAAAGAAATGTGATTTTCTTGAATCTCTAGATGTTGGGAAAGCTATGACTTATGTATTTGAGATATTACGGCTTTTTAAATAATGCAACTATGAGGGCGTTGTGGCTATTATTGATTGTTATTGGATTCTTACTTATCTATTGCGTTTATGTTCTTTCACGTTCTTACTTACTTATCTATTGGATTTCTTACTTATATTGATAGAATGATTGTGCACTATCACAGTGGATATGTCCATGCATATGAGAGAACCTAGTAGGGATAGTATATTGGTACAACCTAAATAGGTAAGTAAGTTTCTTTATGGACATTCAAATAGAGGGCAAAAGAACACCTCAAGTGCCAAAAGTTGACACAAAGGGATACTTAAGTGCTAAAACTTACGAAATGGACACTTAAGTGCTACTTTTTATGGAAAATGGGACACTTGAGTGCCATATCTCGACGAAGCTCGTTGGAAATCCTACATGCCATTTCTTTTATTAATTTTTTCGCTTACGTGGCTTGCCGGAAGGCTGACTTAGCAAACCACATTAAAAAACGACGTCGTTTTGGTATAATTCGAATTTTAATATATTAATTAATTAAAGTAAAATTTTAAAAAATTAACTAATTAAAAAAGGGGGGGGGGGGGAGAGGAGGAGGAGGGAGGTAGTCGGTGGCAAGAGCCGAGCTCTCAACCGCCGGTTGCCTCCCCTCTATCGCCAAGAAGGTGGGGGAGTGTCGGCCGAGGCCGCCGAGCCTGGCTTAGGGCTGACGGCAGCGAGGATCGTGGCCCTCTCCCAAAACTAGTGAGGGTTGCCGATGCTCACCTAGCCGACCCAAGGGTCGTTGCTCGCTAGGGGTCATCCCACCCTCGCCGGATTTGGAGGAGGGCTGCAACCCTCGCCCTAGATTTGGGCGAGGGCACACAAGCCCTCGTCACCGGTCGGCTGGGGCCGCCGGCCCTCGACCTAGGCTCGGCGGCCCCGTCTAACACTCCCCTACCTTCTCGGCAACGGAGGAGAGGCGGCGGCGGTGGTGAGGGTGAGCCCTCGCCCGCCGACCGCCTCCCTCCCTCCCCCTCCTCCCCCTCCCCCTTTTTAAAAATTAATTGATTAATTTTTTAAAATTTACTTTAATTAATTATTATATTAAAATTCGAATTATACAAAAATGACGTCATTTTGACACTATTTAGCCACATCAGCATGCAAAATGATGTCGTTTTGCGTGTGACTCGCCGGAAAATTACCGTGTCAGCGTTTTGGTCGGATTTTCTTGCCAGTGGCGCTTAAGTAATCCATTTTACTTCAATTTTGCCACTTTAATGTCACTTTTATAACTTTTGGCACTTAAGTGTCTCATTCTACCAACTTTTAGCACTCTAGGGGTCCAGGTGTCCAAATAGAGTATATGAAGCTTTTAGAATGAAGAGACATGTCTTTCTCAACTTTTGTTATTTGATGAAAGCAAGAGGTTGATTGAAAGACGGTTGATATATTAGGGTAGATGAACAAATAGGAATCTTCTTATCTATGATTTGTTACAAGAACTCTAATACAGATTTATGTAAGAGATTCCAATGTTCAAGACAAACTATTGGTAAGTACTTCATTATAGTGTTGAAAGCGGTTCTTAAATTAGCAAAAGAGGTTATCATACTATATTCTTTTGATGTTGCCTCAAAGGAGATTCCTATGGATCCTTACCATAAACATTACTTGAAGGTAGGATTTTTATACATTCATTTACACCATCGATTTCATTTTATTGATAATCTTGTATAATACTACTCTTTAATAAAATGACAGGGCTGTGTAGGCATTATTGATGGCACCCACGTTTATGCTTCTGTACCTATGTCGAAGCAGATCCCTTTTTGAGGTAAGAAAGGAATTATTACTCAAAACATGATGTGTGTTTATTCGTTTGATGATTGAGAAGGATTTGTCAAGGATTGTCAAGTGCTCTCAATGACACTTAGGACTCCTCGCTTGAAAGTTCCTCGACTACCACTGTCACGTCCCGATCCTCGAGCACGCACACATCCTTTCACTTGATCGATTTTAAAATGCGATATCCCAGGACTAAGTATCGCCGACCCATTCTTTTAATTAAGCGCATGCGAAAGTAATTATAAAATCCCCAGACAATAAAACAATGGGATAGAAAAGCAAGGCCAAATTTTCATACTGAAAACACACAACCAAACTTTTATACATAGCACAAGCCAAGTCATTCACAATTATTTACATTCTCCAGGTTTCACTCTATTTACATCTAGATGAGGTTCACAAAAAGGAGGATAAACTCTCAATCCTCATCAGGGTCATAGTCAGGGTCATCCTGATCCCCTTCTAGTTCTTCCTCGTCTGATTCATCCTCATCAAAATCCTCATCTATCGGCTCCTCTTCCATCGGTTCCTCCTCGGCAGGCACCTCCTCAATCTCCTCCCACTCCTCATCCACTCCCCAGTCTTCATCTCCCGCTGGACCTTCTGCCTCTTGATCTGGAATTACTGGTTTTGCTCCATTATGATTGGCATCACCTCCAGAGTGCACAGAAGAGGTATACTCACCCGCTAATGCAGGATCATTCGCGTCAACCACACCACCGCCCTCGGGATCAGCAGTCCCAGCCCCAAAGGCTTCCTCAAGGACGATGAATGGTACCGCCTCTTCTGGTATGTGACCTACCTGCCTTCCATCAGGATAGTGGCGATACCAAGCTCTGTACTCATAGGGCACCAGATCATCCCTACCCTTATCGACCCAAACAGTTGTCTCGACCAACACATACTCTAGTTCATCAGGGTCAGGGTCAATCTGAAAGTGAGAGGTCTTCTCGGTGATGTGTTCTGGGATACCGGATTCTTCAGGAGGAGGGATAGGAGGAGGTCCTGGTGCTGCCATCTAAGGGCCTGAAATGGTTTATATCAACTAATGAGACTAAGTCTCAGCGAGTTCTACCCCCTAAGTCTCGATTAGGGAACCAATACGCCACAAGATTGCCTAAAAGCACAACATGAGTCAAAAGGACGTACCTGGGCATCAGTCCCAACCTACAACTCAAGGTTAATCACATATGCCCCATGTGTTGCATCAAACGACAATCAATTCACATATATAAATCACGGTCCTTATGACATAGCGTAAAACAGGTGGGAATCACAACTCCACCAAACATATCTCAATACTAAATGGCTTTACGGTCCCACTCGACCACTTTCAGAGTTCAATGGCTTTATAGTCCCACTCGACTACTTGCAAGATTTAATGGCTTTTAGGTCTCACTCGACCAAGGTCCCACTCGACCATTCTCAGATTCAATGGCTTTTAGGTCTCACTTGACCAAGGTCCCACTCGACCATTCTCAGATTCAATGGCTTTTAGGTCTCACTCGACCAAGGTCCCACTCGACCATTCTCAGATTCAATATAAAATAAAGCTCAATTAAACAAACGGATTGCACCACGACGATCAGCACGAAATTCCGGTCACCGGCCATCCCGGTTGAATTTCCAAAAAAATAAATAATTAAATAATTAATTTCGAAAATTAAATAAATAGATAAATGCAATAAATTCAATTTTGCACAATATAAAGCTCAATTAAATAAACGGTCTGCGCCACCATCATCAGCATAAAATTTCGGTCCCTGGCCGACCTTATCGAAATTTCAGGAAATAATTAATTAATTAAATTAATTTTGGTAATTAATAATTAATTCCTAAAAATTCATTTTAGGCCCGAATTATTAAATTGACACCCGATAAAGGACGGGAAAAATCCCTAGAAGCATTCAATAATTAACTGGACAAGTCTATTTGCTAAGTGCACTTTCAATTTAACTAACAAGCACTAACAAGTCTCTAATTTAATTATTGTAATATAATCTAACCACCTAATTGCAATTAAATAAATCTAATCAACCCTTAGGAATAATTAGTTCACTAAGAAAGCTTTAGTGAGTAAAACTCACTTGCACGACTCGACGGCCGGGACACCTCGACGACGACACAACGGCGGCCGAACTTGGGCCGGGCCGAGAGTTTCGCAAGCTCGAAAGAACCTTGAGCTGAAAACAACTGAACTTGAGCCTCAAAACACTGAATTAAGGGCTGCTTGAAGGGCTTTGGAGTTGAATTGCTGGGCTTGTCTTAGGGTCCAATTTCTGTGGGCTAACGGGCTTGAATTACAATGGAGCGGGCTGATCCATGCGTGGAGATGCTAAGCTGATCGCGTTGCTGTTGGGCTGGCCGAACATGGAGCAACGAAAATGGGGAGACAACTCGGTGGAATCCTCGCCTGGGGACCGCTGGAGTCAACGCGGTGTTTTGGCTTGGTTGATGCTTGGACTTTACCGTGAACTCTTGGACGCGTGGGGGGATTTTTGCTTCGGTAGACACAGTTGCTTGAAGACCGAAGAAGGAAAGAAATTTGGTGGCCTTGAAGACCGTGAGGGACTAGCTTCTTCAGTGAAGGTGATCTTCGATGGCCGACAACCCCTGGTGGACGTGCGGCTTCCCTTCAACTTCAATTTTCGGTGGATTCAGCAAGGTTGACCGAAGTATGCTGAGGCGTGGGCAGGTGGCACACGAAGGGGGCTATTTGGTCAACACGGGGACGTCCAGTGAAGTTTGTTGAAGGGCACTCCTTCGGTGGCTTTGATGGACGCGTGCGTGGAGAAGAAGACAGCTACTGGACTTCCTTGTTTGCGCTGAGGAGGTGTTGATTTGGTGGACGCATCCGCACGAAGACCAAAATTTTGAAGGAGTTGATTTTGTCTCTCTCTCTCTCTTTGGGATTGCGTCGCACGAAATTCCTTAAGAGAGAAGGCTCGTCCAAGAAAAGTGAAGGTTTCCGTGTGTCTTCAATTCTCCAACGCAATTATGGGGAGGAACGGTGGAAGTGGACAGAAACTAGGGGAAATCCACGTGAAAATCAGTCCAATGAGGACCCCTCTCTTCAATGCTTATCCCTTCCATTTATTAGTTTGTCTCCCCCTCAATTACTTTCCATCAAAGAATATTAATATAATTGAAATTTTGATGTCGAAATTGTTGTCCAAAAATCCATTCCGAATTTTATTTATTTTTTTCCGGTATCCGATTTTCCGAACAAATCAAATCCGTTGGGGTCCAAAATGAAGTCAGAAAAAGTCCCAACAACTTTCATTCGCCCAATCACATACCCCAGATGTCAACTGTCTCTTCAAAATGGCCAATCTGAGTTTCCGCTCATTTTCCGAATTGTCCGACCCGGTTTTCGTAAAAATCTCGAGACCTCTGAAAAATCTTCTAAGGCGAGCCGATGTTCCATAAATAGCTCGTGACATCACGGGACTTTCAATTTCGAAATCGGCTCAAATTGGCGGTTAATTTCATTCCGGCGGCTTTTAGCGTAACCTAGACTCTTTTGGGTAGTTTTCAGAACTTTTCAAGACAATTGACTCGTGGTCGATTTTCTTCGAGCCATACTGAAACCACTCGACACATTAGCGACTCTCAATTGTCGTGAAAATCTCGAGTGCTCAATTACAGACACAGGGTACCAAAACAATAGAAAAATCAAATTAGTGTTGGTCGATGAGAATTTTCCAATTTAGTGGAGTCACCCACGATCGGCTATACATCTCAGTCGAGCCAACCTATCTTTGATTTCAATTCGATTTTTAACTGTGCTGCAATGACCTCAAAAGATGAACACGGTCGAGAAGCTGATTCCTGGTCGAATTATCAAGTCTATTGCCTTAAAAGTCTTTAATGGCTTACCCAGCTAGCCTAGTTATCTCAAGAGTGATCAGTTCTGAGAACAACCCTATAGACGCGTCAGTGAAATGCTCGCTCAATTTAATAGAAAGCATTACTAAAAATTCTGGATGTCACAACTCTTCCCCTCTTATAAAAATTTCGTCCTCGAAATTTAAACCTTACACACTCTGCTCAAAAAGGTGGGGGTACAACTCTCTCATCGACTCTTCAGTCTCCCAGGTCGCTCTTTCTGTACCGTGGTGTTGCCAGACCACTTTGACTAATGGAATAGTCTTTGTCCTTAGAACTTGCTCTTTGCGATCCACTATCTGAACCGGGCTTTCAACGTACGACACACGGTCGTCCACGTCTAATTCCTCAAAATTGAGCACGTGGGTCGGGTCAGGTTCATACTTCCTCAACATCGACACATGAAAGACGTCATGCACCTGTGCCAACCTCGGCGGTAGTGCAAGACGATACGCTAGAGTCCTTATTCTTTCCAAAATTTCAAAGGGACCTACGTACCTCGGACTCAGTTTGCCTTTCTTGCCAAAGCGTGAAGTTCCTCTCATTGGTGACACTTTCAGAAATACATGGTCACCAACTTGGAATTCTAACAATCTCCGACGCTTATCTGCATAACTTTTCTGCCTGCTCTGCGCTGTTTTCAATCTATTTTTGATCACTGCCACGGCATCTACTGACTGCTGAACTAACTCTGGACCTGTAATCTTTCTTTCCCCAACTTCATCCCAACACACTGGAGTTCTGCACGCTCTGCCATACAGTGCTTCAAAAGGAGCCATCTGTATACTTTGCTGATAACTGTTATTGTAGGCAAATTCTACCAGATGGAGCTGATCCTCCCAACTTCCTTTGAAGTCTATAACACACGATCTCAGCATGTCCTCGAGAGTTTGAATTGTCCTTTCAGACTGACCATCTGTCTGAGGATGATAAGCTCATCTTGTATTGAAGTTTAGTACCAAGAGCACTCGCAAGCTCTTCCAAAAAGCAAAGTAAATCTCGGGTCTCTATCAGATGTTATTGTAACCGGCACTCCATGCATTCGGACCACATGGCGCACATATAGGTCTGCGTGTCTATCCAAACTAAGGTCCTTTCGAACTGCAATGAAGTGAGCCGACTTTGTCAGTCTGTCGACTATTACCCAAATTGAATCATTTCCCCTTTGACTCCTCGGTAGTCCGATCACAAAATCCATTGTGATATGTTCCCATTTCCACTCTGGGATCGCTAGAGGTTGCAAAAGTCCTCCTGGTTTGCAATGCTGAGCTTTTACTTGTTGACATGTCAAACACCTGGCCACATGCTTGGCGATGTCCGCCTTCATACCTGACCACCGATAGTGTTGACGTAGATTCTGATACATTTTAGTACTTCCAGGGTGAATGCTGTAATTACTACGATGTGCTTCAGATAAAATTTCTTCTCTAAGCTCGACATCGTCAGGTACTACCAAACGTCCTTGGAATCTCAATATTCAATCATCAGAAACTTGAAAGTCAATCTTTCTTTTTTCGATGTCCTCTTGAAGAATTCTCTGCACATCAGGGTCTGTTGCTTGAAGATTCCTGATTCTGACCTGAATATCCGGTTCAATTCTGAGGGTGGCCATAAGACTCGAAAGGTGGCCTACCTCAAATTTGAATACTGAATCTCGCGCTTTTTCAATGAGGTTCCACTCCTTTATTAATATATGAGCTATTGAAGACTTTCGACTCAAAGCATCGGCGACCTTATTCGCCTTTCCTGGGTGATATAGAATATCACGGTCGTAGTCTTTCGGTAATTCCATCCATCTCGCGCTGTCTCATGTTCAATTCCTTCGAGAGAACAAATACTTGAGGCTCGATGGTGCGTGAAGATCTGGAACCTTTCTCCACATAGGTAGTGTCTCCAAATCTTCAGGGCGAAGATAATGGCTGCGAGTTCTAAGTCATGCGTTGGATAATTCTGCTCATGAGGTCTCAACTGACGAGAAGCGTATGCAACAACCTTTCCATGTTGCATCAACATGCAACCTAACCCCTTGAATGACGCATCACTATAGATCTCGAATCCTCCAGGTCCAGATGGAATTGTCAGTACAGGTGCAGTAGTCAGCCTTTCTTTCAACTCTTGAAAACTACTCTCGCACTTATCTGACCATATAAATTTTTCTTCTTTCTTTAAGAGTTTGGTCAAAGGCGATGCCAACGACGAGAACCCTTCCACAAACCGTCTGTAATACCCAGCCAATCCCAGAAAACTTCTGATCTCTGTCACTGTAGTTGGTCTTGGCCATTTGATCACGGCTTCTATCTTGCTTGGGTCGACAGAGATTCCTTCTCCGGAAATTACATGGCCTAAGAAAGCAACACGAGTCAACCAAAACTCGCATTTGCTAAACTTAGCATACAATTGATGAGCTCTTAAGGTTTGGAGCACTAATCTTAAATGATTCTCGTGCTCTTCATCACTTCTCGAATAGATCAAGATATCATCGATGAACACGATCACAAACTGATCCAAAAATTCCTTGAACACTCTGTTCATCAAATCCATGAAGGCAGCCGGGGCATTTGTCAACCCGAATGGCATCACTATGAACTCGTAATGACCATACCGAGTACGAAATGCTGACTTAGGAATGTCCTCTTTCCTAATTCTCAGTTGATGATATCCCGTCCTTAAATCAATCTTTGAGAATATTGATGCTCCTTGTAATTGATCGAACAAGTCATCAATCCTCGGAAGTGGATACTTATTTTTAATGGTCACCTGATTGAGTTGTCTATAATCAATACATAGGCGCAATGATCCATCCTTTTTCTTTACAAACAAAACTGGTGCTCCCCAAGGTGACGCACTAGGACGAATAAATCCTTTGTCCAACAATTCATGCATCTGTACTTTCAGCTCTTTCAATTCTGTCAATGCCATTCTGTACGGTGCTTTTGAGATCGGCTCTGTCCCCGGCGCTAGTTCAATCACAAATTCAATCTCTCTTTTTGGAGGTAAACCTGGCAATTCCTTTGGAAAGACATCTGGAAATTCTTGAACTACTGGGATGTCTTCCACTTTCAACTCCTCAACTGTCGTATCCATGACAGTTGCCAGGTAACCTTGACAACCCTCGTCTAGCAGACGAGTTGCCTCGGGTGATGAGATTAAGGAAATCGTGGGTCCTCCTCGATTCCCGACAAATTCAAAACTTTTGCCCCCTAATGGGTCAAACTGAATCGCCTTGCGATAGCAGTCCATTTTAGCTCTTTGATTGGCGAGCCAGTCCATGCCAATAATTAAATCAAAGTCATACATGGCTAGGACTAACAAGTCAATTTTCTCCACTCGCTCACCAATCTCTAACTTGCACCCAAAACATGCCAAAACAGCAATAACTTTATCTTTCAACGGTGTAGATATGCAAATCGTCGATTCCAACGATATAGGCTTCAAACCTAACATCTTAACATACTGCTCGGCAATGAAAGAATAACTTGCTCCTGAATCAAATAAAGCATAGGCAGGTTGGTCGTTGAGCGAAACCATACCTGTAATTACGCCAGGCGCAGCCTCCGCCTGACCTTGTGTAATTGCATAGATGGTACCCTGAGCTGGAGGTCTCGGCTGTCCTCCCTGTGGTGCATTCTGAGGGGCAGGCCCTCTTATCTGTCTTATCGGTGGTGGTGGCGGTAACTGAGGTTGTCCTCTCAGCCTCGTTGGACAATTTCTTGCAAGGTGACCATGTTGGCCACATTCGAAACATGCCCTTGACCTTGGTGGGCAGGGAGCTGACCCGTGTTGCCTTCCACACAAGCGACACACTCCCATGTTATTAGGCGCCTGCCTATTAAATCCACTTCTCTTGAATGGCGGAGCACGGGATTTACCTCCAGGCATGGGCCTTTTCCCTTGACGGATATTTTCCCTACGAGAGTTAAACCTCGATCCAGATGAGGCAGCTCTGTCGTTCTGGTCTTTCTCAATTTTCTGGGCTCTCCGGTATATGTCGTTATAATTCTTCAAATCTAGAGAGACCAATATACTCCTCAAGTCTGGCTTGAACCCATCCCTAAACCTTCTGACTCGGTTTACTGGATTTTCCACTAACTCAGGAGCACACCGCGAAAGTTCAGCAAATTTCGCTTCATACTCATCAACGGTCAACGAACCCTGGCGAAGGCGTTGGAATTCAGCCATCTTTATCTCTCTTGCAGTCTCTGAGATGTACTTATCATTGAAGGCTTCAAGGAAGGTATTCCAATTCTGAACAGTGCCTTCTGGGAAGATCGTCTCTCGGGTGGTCATCCACCAAGTATTTGCAACTCCTTCCAGCTGGTAAGTTGCTAGCACTACTTTCTCAGTCTCATTGCACATCAGCAGTACAAATGCTTTCTCGAGCTTCTGAACCCATGAAGATGCAGCTTCGGGATCTCCTGTCCCAGTAAACAATGGTGGGTTTAACTTCAGGAACTGCTCTACCAGCTTGTGCATTGGTCTTTCCGCGACCACAATCCCTGGCTGTCCTTCAACATTCACTGCAGGTGGAACTATGGCAGGTGCAGCCTGAGCAGCGGCGGCAACTGCGGCAGTAGCGACGGCCTGAGCGGCTTCTTGAACTGTAGCGGCCCGATCCTGAACATGCTGATCCATTCTGGCACCCATAACTTCCAAAACACGCAAGATCCCATCCACTCTGGGATCATTAGGGGCTGCTACCCCGACATCAACGACAGGTGGATTCACTCCACTCGCGCTAGCCTGTGCCGGCGCTCGACCACGTCTGCCTCGGGTCCCGACACGAGTCGGAGCTCTACCCCGAATAACGGTCCCTGCGGGTCCTCTTCACGGGAGTTCTCGGCTCCCGGTCACTCATGGCTCGGCTTATAACCGACCCGCTCCCAATTCACAATGAATTAGAAACTGAGTGACTCAAACAACAAGTAATTCTAGCACTCAGCTACCACAGACATGCATCAGCTGTGAATTTAAAGGCCTTTCCTATCAACTATCCCATGGTCAGCGCTCCTTATCACTCCAATTTCTAACCACTGCTCTGATACCACAAAAAGGGGATGTCACGTCCCGATCCTCGAGCACGCACACATCCTTTCACTTGGTCGATTTTAAAATGCGATATCCCAGGACTAAGTATCGCCGACCCATTCTTTTAATTAAGCGCATGCGGAAGTAATTATAAAATCCCCAGACAATAAAACAATGGGATAGAAAAGCAAGGCCAAATTTTCATACTGAAAACACACAACCAAACTTTTATACATAGCACAAGCCAAGTCATTCACAACTATTTACATTCTCCAGGTTTCACTCTATTTACATCTAGATGAGGTTCACAAAAAGGAGGATAAACTCTCAATCCTCATCAGGGTCATAGTCAGGGTCATCCTGATCCCCTTCTAGTTCTTCCTCGTCTGATTCATCCTCATCAAAATCCTCATCTACCGGCTCCTCTTCCACCGGTTCCTCCTCGGCAGTCACCTCCTCAATCTCTTCCCACTCCTCATCCACTCCCCAGTCTTCATCTCCCGCTGGACCTTCTGCCTCTTGATCTGGAATTACTGGTTCTGCTCCATTATGATTGGCATCACCTCCAGAGTGCACAGAAGAGGTATACTCACCCGCTGATGCAGGATCATTCGCGTCAACCACACCACCGCCCTCGGGATCGCAGTCCCGGCCCCAAAGGCTTCCTCAAGGACGATGAATGGTACCGCCTCTTCGGTATGGGACCTACCGCCTTCCATCGGGATAGTGGCGATACCAAGCTCGTACTCATAGGGCACCGAGATCATCCCTACCCTTATCGACCCAAACAGTTGTCTCGACCAACACATACTCTAGTTCATCAGGGTCAGGGTCAATCTGAAAGTGAGAGGTCTTCTCGGTGATGTGTTCTGGGATACCGGATTCTTCAGGAGGAGGGATAGGAGGAGGTCCCTTTGCCATCTAAGGGCCGAAATGGTTTATATCAACTAATGAGACTAAGTCTCAGCGAGTTCTACCCCCTAAGTCTCGATTAGGGAACCAATACGCCACAAGATTGCCTAAAAGCACAACATGAGTCAAAAGGACGTACCTGGGCATCAGTCCCAACCTGCAACTCAAGGTTAATCACATATGCCCCATGTGTTGCATCAAACGACAATCAATTCACATATATAAATCACGGTCCTTATGACATAGCGTAAAACAGGTGGGAATCACAACTCCACCAAACATATCTCAGTATTAAATGGCTTTACGGTCCCACTCGACCACTTTCAGAGTTCAATGGCTTTACGTCCCCACTCGACTACTTGCAAGATTTAATGGCTTTTAGGTCTCACTCGACCAAGGTCCCACTCGACCATTCTCGAGATTCAATGGCTTTTAGGTCTCACTTGACCAAGGTCCCACTCGACCATTCTCGATTCAATGGCTTTTAGGTCTCACTCGACCAAGGTCCCACTCGACCATTCTCGATTCAATATAAAATAAAGCTCAATTAAACAAACGGATTGCACCACGACGATCGGCACGAAATTCCGGTCACCGGCCATCCCGGTTGAATTTCCAAAAAATAAATAATTAAATAATTAATTTCGAAAATTAAATAAATAGATAAATGCAATAAATTCAATTTTGCACAATATAAAGCTCAATTAAATAAACGGTCTGCGCCACCATCATCAGCATAAAATTTCGGTCCCCGGCCGACCTTATCGAAATTTCAGGAAATAATTAATTAATTAAATTAATTTTGGTAATTAATAATTAATTCCTAAAAATTCATTTTAGGCCCGAATTATTAAATTGACACCCGATAAGGGACGGGAAAAATCCCTAGAAGCATTCAATAATTAACTGGACAAGTCTATTTGCTAAGTGCACTTTCAATTTAACTAACAAGCACTAACAAGTCTCTAATTTAATTATTGTAATATAATCTAACCACCTAATTGCAATTAAATAAATCTAATCAACCCTTAGGCATAATTAGATCACTAAGAAAGTTTTAGTGAGTAAAACTCACTTGCACGACTCGACGGCCGGGACACCTCGACGACAACACAACAGCGGCCGAACTTGGGCCGGGCCGAGAGTTTCGCAAGCTCGAAAGAACCTTGAGCTGAAAACAACTGAACTTGAGCCTCAAAACACTGAATTAAGGGCTGCTTGAAGGGCTTTGGAGTTGAATTGCTGGGCTTGTCTTAGGGTCCAATTTCTGTGGGCTAACGGGCTTGAATTACAATGGAGCGGGCTGATCCATGCGTGGAGATGCTAAGCTGATCGCGTTGCTGTTGGGCTGGCCGAACATGGAGCAATGAAAATGGGGAGACAACTCGGTGGAATCCTCGCCTGGGGACCGCTGGAGTCAACGCGGTGTTTTGGCTTGGTTGATGCTTGGACTTTACCGTGAACTCTTGGACGCGTGGGGGGATTTTTGCTTCGGTAGACACAGTTGCTTGAAGACCGAAGAAGGAAAGAAATTTGGTGGCCTTGAAGACCGTGAGGGACTAGCTTCTTCGGTGAAGGTGATCTTCGATGGCCGACAACCCCTGGTGGACGTGCGGCTTCCCTTCAACTTCAATTTTCGGTGGATTCAGCAAGGTTGACCGAAGTATTCTGAGGCGTGGGCAGGTGGCACACGAAGGGGGCTATTTGGTCAACACGGGGACGTCCAGTGAAGTTTGTTGAAGGGCACTCCTTCGGTGGCTTTGATGGACGCGTGCGTGGAGAAGAAGACAGCTACTGGACTTCCTTGTTCGCACTGAGGAGGTGTTGATTTGGTGGACGCATCCGCACGAAGACCAAAATTTTGAAGGAGTTGATTTTGTCTCTCTCTCTCTCTCTTTGGGATTGCGTCGCACGAAATTCCTTAAGAGAGAAGGCTCGTCCATGAAAAGTGAAGGTTTCCGTGTGTCTTCAATTCTCCAACGCAATTATGGGGAGGAACGGTGGAAGTGGACAGAAACTAGGGGAAATCCACGTGTAAAATCAGTCCAATGGGGCCCTCTCTCTTCAATGCTTATCCCTTCCATTTATTAGTTTGTCTCCCCCTCAATTACTTTCCATCAAAGAATATTAATATAATTGAAATTTTGATGTCGAAATTGTTGTCCAAAAATCCATTCCGAATTTTATTTGTTTTTCTCTGGTATCCGATTTTCCGAACAAATCAAATCCGTTGGGGTACAAAATGAAGTCAGAAAAAGTCCAAACAACTTTCATTCGCCCAATCACATACCCCAGATGTCAACTGTCTCTTCAAAATGGCCAATCTGAGTTTCCGCTCATTTTCCGAATTGTCCGACCCGGTTTTCCGTAAAAATCTCGGGACCTTTGAAAAATCTTCTAAGACTGAGCTGATGTTCCATAAATAGCTCGTGACATCACAGGACTTTCAATTTCTGAAATCTGGCTCAAATTGGCGGTTAATTTCATTCCGGCGGCTTTTAGCGTAACCTAGACCACCGGGTAGTTTTCAGAACTTTTCAAGACAATTGACTCGTGGTCGATTTTCTTCGAGCCACACTGAACCCACTCGACACATTAGCGACTCTCAATTGTCGTGAAAATTTCGAGGGCTCAATTACAGACACAGGGTACCAAAACGATAGAAAAATCAAATTAGTGTCGGTCGATGAGAATTTTCCAATTTAGTGGAGTCACCCACGATCGGCTATACATCTCAGTCGAGCGAACCTATCTTTGATTTCAATTAGATTTTTAACTTTGCTGCAATGACCTCAAAAGATGAACACGATCGAGAAGCCGATTCCTGGTCGAATTATCAAGTCTATTGCCTTAAAAGTCTTTAATGGCTTACCCAGCTAGCCTAGTTATCTCAAGAGTGATCAGTTCTGAGAACAACCCTATAGACGCGTCAGTGAAATGCCCGCTCAATTTAATAGAAAGCATTACTAAAAATTCTGGATGTCACAACCACCAGGTATTTGCTTGTTTTATAAGGAGTAATTTTTTTTAATGATTTTATTGTAGTTGTATATTATGACCAATTTATGAATAACTTGTTATAAGCAAATACTACATGGTACATTCTAGTTATGTAGCAACTTCGAGATTTTGAACTTCTTTTAAAAATCCTAGACTTTTAACTCCATGTTTAGGGCATGCACTTTTAATTACCGTCATGATGTTATGCATTGCTTGTTGCATTAAGGTTTGCCCTAATTCTAGCGATTATTTAATGCTATGATTATTGAGTGTTATATTATTGAATGTGCACCTATATGAACATAGTAATTTAGGCTTAAAATTAACCAATATCACTTGCAAAATTTTTTTTGAAAATAAAGAGAAAAGGTACTAAAAGGGTGTCAGATTAACCTAGCATATAATTAAGTGCTTAAGTCCATTAATATTTGGTTTGTAGGAGTAAAGTGTTTCATCACACTTTACCTAGGTATTTAATCGACCTACCAATAATTAATTAGTGATAACACATGGATAAATTGATATCATGTTAAATTGATTAAATAGAGTACTGAGGTGCAATTGGTAGGGCTTGGGAAAGTCCATATTAAGTCTTTAAGCTTAGTAATTCATTAGCTTTCCTCTAGAAAGGTCATGACACATACCTTCGAATTTAGAACCTACCTTGTTAATAGGGGAACTGACCATTTTTTATTTTTTTTTCATTTTCTTCTTTTTTTTTTTTTTTGGAGTCCACTGTATAGTTCTACATTTGCAAACATATCAATGAGTACTGTATTCACAAAAATGCCATCTGTAGACTCTTAGCAATGGTTTGATCCACCCATCTTGCCAACTAAAGAGAGCCCACTTGGGTACATGTCAAAATAGCTTATGACACACAAATAGTATATATTTTTATGTTTTTAGAGATCATGCCTCGAAAAAGCTTCATAACTTCCTCAACATAATCCTTATTTGCTTACCTAGGAAAATCATGGTATTCCACAAAATCAAGTTCGGTATCTCCATCTGATCAAAAAAATAGTTGAATACCAGTGACAAGACCACACTTAGCATAAAAAGCTGTGAAAGATACTGGTTCATGTTCAAGGCCCATCTTGATGACACAAATTGTGAACAAATTTCCCTTGTTCAAGATCCTCTATTGTGACATTCTTGATCCAACCTCGATTTTTAGAGCGGAATCTCATCGATGACCAATCTTCAGACGAGAATACAATAGGAATTGATAGACCATGAAATTGTCAAGAAGGCCATTTTGCGGTAAAAAAACTCAAAGTTTCATCCACTAAACGTAGAAATATGAAAAATTGGGAGCTAGCCACGACGAGGACTCAGGTGGGCCAAAGCCCACATTGGATGGCCCAATGGGCCCAAGCCCAAGGCAGTACATGAGGGCCTTGGCTTTTTAGCCCATTAAGTCCTATTCTTTTTGCAAAATCTTAGCATTAATTGTACTCAAGTGTGTGAATAGTGCGTGAATAGTGCACAATCCTCGAGAAATGACCAAATTGCCCTCTCTTCAACTAAGGGCCAAAGGGGCAAAGATGGGAAATAGCATGAAGAAGGTAGCATCCACACACTTGAAGAGGACTACTTAGCCTAGGCTACTTCCCTATTCTCCCAGTGCCAATCTTCTCCATTAATGGTCTTGGATTTTCCCCTTCAAGAAGCCATTCCGTCATTAAGTGAATCCTAGATATAGATTTTGTGGGATTGTGAGTACTTCCATTAATTGGCAAGATTTCCTCATCATTCCCCTTCCTCCCCCTTGGAATAGTGGGTCCCTCCCTCGTACTCTCTCTCTTTCATTTTCTCACTCTTGCTCTCAGTCTCACCTTTTCTCTCCCTCTTGAGCTTGGCCGAACCACCCCTTGCCCATTTGCATCTCCTTATAGGCCATTCTCTCTTTTTTTTCCCCTCACATTTCCTTCACTGGTGACCATCCACCACACCACTGCCTTTGAACCACCACCTTGCACCGTCGTTCCTGTAATGGTGTCAAATTTTTCGAAGGCCAGGAGGCTGCTGTCCAGCCCTTGTCGCATCTCCCTCTCCCTCTTTTCCCTCTTAACTTGGTCCCCCATGAAACCCTGAGGCCATTCGCCGCCAAGCAAGCCACTATGTCATAGCCCAAGCTGCCGACTAGTTGACTACATAGGCTATTTAGTGCTGGTTTAGTAGCCCTAGCCATTATCCAGCCTTGCCACTTCTCCCTCGATACTTGTTAAAGCTTAGATTTGGGTGTGAGTGGCTTTCTAGCCCTTGAATAGGGTTGTTACACTTAAGGATTAGTTTAGGGCTAGATTAAGGTTAGGTAATACTTCGATAATGTGACAAATGGATTTTATGCGATAAGTTATAGTAGAGTACCAATAGGTTATCGTGTTTTGATCGATAAATTATAGCGATAGGTTATCACGATAAGTCCTTGCAACGTTCGATAAGTTATCGGTATGTGATAAGTTGTTAAGATATGATAAGTGAAGTGTGATATATTGACATGATGTGTTATAATAGAATGATAAATAATTATGTGATGACATGTGATGTGATATGATGTTGTGATAGGGTTATGTTATTAGAATAAGTTATTGGATGGGTTATTATGATGATGTCAACCTTTATACCATGACTTATCTTGACTTAAAGAAGTGTCCTTTATACTTTATGTTCTAATGACTACACATTGTTAGTTGTTAAATTTAATGCATGCTTCTGTTACATTTAGAATGGGAAAAAACAAGCCTTTATGGCATCCAAGGATACTAACTAATTGTCCTACATAAGAGGTTACGCAAATTAATGAAACATGGGAGCATATGAAGTGCAAGCATGGCATGCTTGTTTGTGACATGCGTCATTGCATAAGGCATGAACATTACATACGCTTGCATCGGTTAATGAGAAAGAGATGAAATGGGCATGAGTGATTGCATGTTCATATGATCACCTAAAGACCTTGATGCGTTTTACATGGGGTAGTGAACCTGTCCTGATACGTTTTACATGGGACGATGCCTGATTCAGTTCAGATGCCCTCAAGTCAATAGAATGTCGCTCACGGATGGATTTCAGAACGAAGTTCCTTACATGAATGTTGTCTTGATGTATTTACATGGGACGTTGCTGCGCTCGATGGGGCAACACAATGTCCAGTTATGCCAAATGATTGCCGACCTTCGGGTTGGCCTTGGCCCTGAGCGGGCATAATAATCTACACATATATGCACGAAACATGCATGAGATTGATGTATGATTTCGTCTGGATCATTGCATAGCATATGTGCATCACTTTGATATATTACATGTTCTTGTGTTTGGCTTATGAGTAGGGGAAGTGTCATAAGAATTGCTTGTATGCTTATATTATGATGGCTTGAGAAGGTGAGGTGACCATTCATGTACATAGTTAAGGAAAAGCAAGAGTTGCTTTGCTATTGATTTGGTACCAATAAATAATTTGCATGTTTAGGGCGATTCTGAGATGAATGACTCCCCTGCATAAGGTCTAGAAGGTTCACTCATCGAGTTTATCTCGCGGTTGTTTGTTGAATGTTTCCAGACCTTAAGAATGGTTGAGCCCTTTTGTCAAATTAGGTTCGGGCTCCCCGTTAAGCATAGCCAAGAGGTAATTGATTATCCAATTGAGGGGATCGATGCTCGTTATACACGTTATGTCACAACCATCTGAGGTAACAAGAGACTTCACATCTTGGTGGCTCATTGTTTATAGCATGGTATTTTTGGAAAAGAGACGACATCCACGGACCGATTCGCGGTTTCGACGGACCACCGGGTGCCAGAGGATCTAGGAAAAGCATCAGCTGGGATGCCATAGATGTGGACTTGCTCGATGGGGCTGTGTTCGACCTTGAGATTGACCTCGACATGATTGTCGAGCTCGAGCTTTGGTACTTGGAGCCCCTAGCAGGTTAAAAGATAGCGGAGTTAGTGTCACGTTTTGGAACTGTCCTCGTAGTACTAGAGGTGCTAGGTTTACCCCAAGCCCCCTTCTTGGAGTAGGTCATAGCCGCACTTTTGAGCTAATTGGATGTGATGAAGCTAGTTGTGTTTAAGCTTGTTTGTTAAGTTATGCATATATGGCTTGTATGACGAGTTGACTTTTTTATGCATATGTATATATGTGTGTGGTTCAAACTATCCCTATTTGTTGGTTGAGTAATTTGATTATGCTTCCACTTACATATTTAATCGATAAATCAAATGGGTCAAAGACGCCTCCTGGGACGTCACAATCGAATGACCTAAGTGAAAGGATAGTGTGAGATGTTGCACGTCTGGAGTGGGTTGGGACATGACATCTATATCGATGTATTCTATAAGAATACTTACAAGAGCAATCTAATTAGGTTGTATATTCAATTGTCTCATATGGCTGAAATTCTCAAAACTTCTATCGACTAGCCATTTTAAGCATACCCATAAATCATAAATATCTAGTCCTATCATGTAATTGGTCAAACAAAATCCAAGCATGCTAAACCTTGCCACATTCGGTTCTTGGTTCCACCTAGGAACTTTGAATGGAACCACATAGTAATAATTTCAACTATTCTGGGAATCAGGTTTGGTTCGGTTTGGTCCTATTCCTAATTCTACTATAAACCCATGTTCACCCTAGAATGCATCGATACTATCAAAAGCTCAAAATTATGCCAACTATAACACCAATATCTGAAGTATTTTTTATCAACAAAATCTTCAAACTTATACTAGTGTAACAAAAATACTATTTATCACAATTTCATCATAGACAGCTATTACAAATTTGATGTAGCGGCTTGTGTGGACTATCGTATACGGATCTACATGGTTTTAGTCTAGTCCAAAGCAATGTGGTTTCATAAATTATGTCACTCTGAGGAATCTAAAATTTGGGATATTGATGACATGGTTTTGTGTAGTTGGAGGATGTTTTTATTACAATATCATGTTGCGTTTAGTCGTCCAAATAAAAAGTTGGGATTTGATATGTTTTATCATTTCCTATGTTTGGTAGCGATCCCAAGCAGGATAAATTTGGATATGAGGGAGATATAAAGTCAAATAGGATTTCTCTTATCCGTAATACAAAAGCTATCTTTAGAAAACCCACCTTATGCTCTCCTTTTCCTTCTCCTTCATTCACCTACATGACTCTTCTATAACTAGATTAACGAAGACAAAGCCTTCTCCTTGGTAACTCTTTAGCTCACATTGGAGCTTTACGAAAGCAGTGAAAGAGTTGAAGCATCATAATTTTTTGATTTGGAAAGGTAAATAGTCAAGTTCTCTCTCTCCCTAAGACTCATGCAAGATGGCCTAGTATGGGGATTGAATAAGCATTGTTGCAGGTGTTAAGAATGATTTGAGTGCGGATTTCTTTTTGTCACACCTCGATCTTCGAGCGCATGCTCATCCCTCAGTGATCGATTAAATTGCGATGTCCCATGATGCATCACCGACCTATTTATTTTAATGCGCATGTGGAAGTGAATAATTAAATCCCCAGACAACACAAAGATGTGATAGAAAAGCAGGGGCCAAAATTTTGAAAACTACAACACGCTTTTATACACGGCAGACTAAGCCATTTACAACACTAGTCTATATTCACAAGTCTACAAAAGATCAGTCTTCTAAAACAAGGCTGTCCCATGACCAGCTAGCCAAACTCGTTTGCAGATTCTTCGGTCTCCACCGGGTTCAAACGGGACGGCAGATCCTCCACCACGCCATCAGGAGGGTCAGTTGGATCCTCGTCTAGAGTGGCATTAACTACCGCAGCGGGGATATCAAAAGTCCTAAGGGGACCCACCTTGATAACCATTGAGTCCGTAGCGAAACCACACTCTGAATCGATGATGTATCCTATGAGGTGGATTCTCATTAACCCAAATAGTGGTCACTACCAGTTTGTAGACCCAATGACTTCTGAGATTGGGATAACTAGAAACCCGCTCGGTAACCCTCATGGGACGGCCAAAACTCTTAGGGGGATTCGCCATCTAGAGACCTGAAAATATTAGCCCATGATGGAGTGAGACGATGTCTCAGCAAGTTCACTCCCTAAACTTCAACTAGGAAGGAAACACGCCTAAAGGCCTGCTAGTCACACACTAGATAGAAGACTTATCTTTGCCTCAATTCCTTCTTGCAAGTCAGTACAGTTTTGCATTTTCAACCATTCAATTTAAATCAAATCGTCGATCAATCAGTCAATCAGCTCAATTAGATACCAACAGTACTATCTATCAATTCAGTATTGTATATCAGTCCTCTGACACCACTCTGCTCACAACAGTTGCAATATATGGTCTTAGCTCGCTCAAGCTGATAAAACGATCTTAGTTTATGTGTATATATATATCGTGCTCGCTTAAGCTGATAAAACGATCTTAGCTCACTCAAGCTAACATGCAAAGGGTCCCAAAAGCTAACGATAAATAGGCTCGCACAAGTTAACATACACATATGCTCTCATAAGCTGATAATTCACCAAGTTAAAAGTACCCAATAAAAATAATCGTGTGTGGGTACACGGTCGGCCTGAGCCAAAATTTCAATATATTTCTTTTAGAAAATCCCATTAATTATGGTAGTCCATAAATACATTTTTGGCGTTATAAACCGATGCTTGGTATTTTCTAATTAAATACCGAAATTCCATGATTTTGGGATAAATATAAAAAATTACAATTTTCACTCAATTTGCACAAATCAACACTCAATTAAATAAACTAAGCATACCATTGCAATCAGCATGAATTTCCGGCCATCAACTATCCCGGTCTAATTTTCGGAAAATAATAAATAATTAAATAAATAATAAAAATAATTAAAGGAGCTAATCGAATCTGAAGTTAGATGGATGGTTGGTGATGTGTGCGTGGGCGAGTGATTCCGAGTTGATTTTTGTGGTTAAGTGAATGAAAGTGGTGTGTAGGAATGGTTGTTGAATGATGAAATGCAAATGTAGGGATAGAAACGATCATCACCAAGGTATAAATGGCGCACCACCAGCCAATGATGAGGATTAAGATCAATGAAGTTTACCATCAAGGCTTAAAGGATGAACCATCCGCTAAGGGTAAAGGACTTTGGGATAGGAGAAACTTACTACCAAAGCTTAAAGGATGAACCACCCACCAAGGATAAATGACTTTGGGATAGGAAAAGCTCACCATCAGGGCATAAAGGAAAGTCCACCAACCGAGGATAAAGGGCTTCTTGGCTCACCACCAAAGAGTAATCCACTCTTCAAGAATAAGGAGACCTGAATGGAATTTATCCACTCTCCAAAGATATTCCATCACGCAGAGAAATCTCAAGTATTTTCATTCATCAAATTTAGTCTGGTTATAATTGAGACGTTTCCTCTATTTATGGGACGAATACAACTTAGAAAATAAAAGAGTAATAAATAGACATGGGAACTATCCTACCATTAAATATCTCAGAGTTTAAAACTGACTCTTAAAACTTACATAACAATAAAGACCCCTAGGAAAATAGACATGCATTTAATGACTTTGGAACTTGCATTCTTGATTCGTCAGCCTTGCAAAATTCGTGCTTCCACCTTGACCATAAAATAAATACCCAAAGACTTCATCAAATAATCAAAGAATTTGTTTCTCCCATTGAAATGCTATTGATAAATTTCAAGATCAACAACTAACAAAGGTACCAAGAAATCAGCGACTAATATATCATATGGAGAATTCGGTAACTTATTAATCATTGATATTAATAATTTCAGTAAGAATGGTTCGGTATCACTTTAGTTGGAAGTTTCAGTCTTGACTCATTGAAGCACATTATGCTCAAATTCTATTTTAGCTTGAATGAGCAACGATGGTGCTGGGTGGGCTAATGGAGCTAAGTCGATTGCTTGTGCTTCAATTGGAGACAAAATAACAATTAAAGTCAAAGAAAAAAGGCGATTACCCTCAAGCAGAATTAGTGGTCCATCGAACCATAATGATCCTCAAGTTGTTGATGAACTTATCGACCAAGAGACTAAAGAGTGGAACATTCAATAATTAACCAAAACAATTGATGAGAAAGTGGTTTATCAGATTTTATTGATTCCACTCAACCATAACCCTATAGAAGATAAGTTAATATGGACATGGAATAGAGCTAGCTCCTGCACGGTTAAGTGTAGTTACAATAGTTTATGCTCAAAGGAAAGGAAACATAATGCGAATTTTGTGTTGTCATCGTACTAGCCTCCCCGAAATTTATGGACCACAATATGGCATATTCAATGCTATCCAAAAATCTGCTTCTTCTTATGGAGTGTGTGTAAGAACACCCTACCAACCGAGGAAAATCTTTATAGGAGGAAATTGGTACCTAAGCCATTGTGCCCATTGTGCAATCAGGCTCAAGAATCCCTCGAGCATCTCCTCCTTCTGTGCAAGTGGACAACAAATCTAGTCAAACACCTTGTCTTAAATTCAACACTTCTCCAAATAAAATCAATAGAATTGAGAAGTGGCTCATGGAACCTGGCATCCAAAGTTGACCCATTTTCCCAAGCCCTCTTGGCTTGCATGCTATGGCTAATATGGAAAGCGATAAATGCCTTTGGTGAATAATCTAGATATTTTTATTTTTATTTGTTTAAAATTAAAAAAAATAATTTTTGTGAATTTTTTTATTTATATTTGACAATAATGTTAAAGATGTTGTGTAAACAATTTTATTAAAAATATTTTTTTTTTGCTAAAAGACATCAAATGGAAAAAAAAATTTATGTACTCTCTTTCTTAATTACAAGAAGAATATTTTCACTACAATGAAAACGTGATAACATATGCTTTGAGGAAAGAAGCTCATTATCCTTAAAAATTACAAACATCTTTAATTATTTCCTAAATTCATAGCTATTTGATCACGTAAACATGTCATATCAAATGTTACATTATCATTTGAAGCATTACCCTCCTCGTTTACATCATCAAAATCCGTTGTACATAAATTGGGATCCAAATCTACTCTAACAAAATGTGCATCATTCACGGCATTTCTTCATATATAATTGTGCAAAGTCATCGTTACTATCACAATTTTCACTTACTTTGTTTATGGATAATTTGGCATATTCTTTAAAATCTTCCACTTCTTCAATACGCCAAAAGTTCGTTCAATTTCTGATCGTAGTGGGACTCGTCGATTAAGAACCTCGTTGAAACTCAAGTAAATGATATCTAATTTCTTTATATGATCCCCAATAACCCGTGGGATTTGGATATCCAATATCAACCAAATAATATTTACCTACACAAAAAAGTTGTAAATTTAATCAACATATAACACATACATATATTAATGTGTAAAAACCATTAATTAACTAATCTTTTGGAGGATAAGAAAATTGTAAATCACATCTCCTAATGGCTTCATAAAAGATACAAGTATCATGAGTTGTTCATTCCCAGCTGGCTCACACAAAAGTAAATTTCATATTAAAATTACACACGGTCATCACATTTTGTGTCGGTGTTCATTTTTTTAACACCTTTTTTTATCAAAAAAACGAAGCTGCTCACTTGTAAGTACCACCGCTGGAATATGAGTACCATCTATAGCTTCAATGCAATCCTAAAACAATAACAAGAATATTATTTGATTTACATTTAATTCATATTTTCTTAAACACAGTTCTATCAATTTTAAACATTCAATAAAACTTTTCAAAATTAGTATCCATGTCCATCAACTCTCTTAACCATGCATTTTCTGTATATGATGAGATCATGCACGATATTTTTTGACCATATGTTGCCTAATAAACACCGTAGGTATATGCAGCTGCACAAAGTTGCCAATATTCTTCTTCCTCTTTTTCATAGTTTTCCCTTTCAAGAGAATCATCCATAACTGATTAAAGTAACAAAATAAAATTAGAATAAGAGATATAACAAATTATTTAAATCATTCATCAACAAAAAATATTTACCATATATATATGTACTAATGTGAATATGTATGTATACAAACTCCACTCAATAAAAAGAACACCAATTAGAAACAAGTCTGATAATATAGTATAAATATGTCTCGCCAACTAATACAAATAACTAGTGCAAATATACATCACATTACAACGTTACACATGAAAAATATAAATAAGCAAATATCTTAGTGATGATTACGTTATGCAAACTTATACTTGAGCCATGTGACTTTTTCTTGATCACCATCCAAGTTCATGAAGATTTGCCTATTATTTTTCTTTTTAGAAAAATAATCTAGTGCAAAAAAATATAACTCTTGGTCTTACTTATTCTCGGGTATAGTTTTCAACGTCTCTATGAGTTCCTTGTAAGGATCAAACTCTTTAGCATAACTTCTACTTTCAATAGCTGAACAAATTCTCTTCATTTGCATTGTTAGCTTATTAGCTGTACCCAATTTCTTTTGTTTATTTTCTTGAGATTGCCTCACCGAACTGAACGACGTTCTTTTATTACTTCGATATTGTTCACTAGTGTTTCCACCAACAGCACCCTCTATATTATCATCAATAAATCCTGCCGAACCACCGATGTCAAATTTTGTGACCACAACATCTTCATTAATACATAAGTCTTGTGCAAGATTCCATGTGATGCTTTCAGTGGTAACAATATCTCCAAACATTCTATCCGACAAAACTTGAAGATCCAAATGTATGCCCACCATTAATCACTTGCATCAATGATATTCTTTTTTTGATCCTATCCTAATCTAGTTTCCTTTAGGATCAATGTCTTCCATCTTTTCCAATCTTCTTTAAGATTATCCCACTTACTCTTCATTTGACATTTATCATACTTTTTACCTCTTAGGTCTTCAAACTTCTTAATTATAATTGTCCATTCACCCTTTTTGTTATTTGCAGGACGATTGCCATTATCAATTTGTTCAACGTACAACTCACAAAAGGTTTCAACATCTTTAGGGCTCCAAAATGCCTTTTCCTTCGATGAACTTGTTATCTACTGATAAATGCAACGTAAAAAAAAAAAATGCAATTTGAGTTTAAAGACAATAAACAACATATGCAATCCACATTAAACTTTTTTTTTTTTTCAATTTTTAGACATTCTTAACCTCGTGCTAAATTCAAGAGTGAGCAGTCAAGAGACAATAACTTTAAAAGAGATTAAAAAAAAAAAAAAAAAAAAAAACATCTTTTAGTGATTTACTTCAGCTTGATAAGTCAGCTGAATTTATTCTACGATTATGCTAATGCATAGACCTTGCTATCTCAGACAGTTGATACATCGTGATATTAACATTTATTTGTTGCAATAAGAACCAAGTCTCCCAAATCAAGAGTCAAATCAATATCCAATGATTACCACACAATTCATCAACTCAAAAGTCACATGAAACAAAAAGAACAGATTAAATGCCGTCATAAGCATAACATAAGGCATCTACTAACTCAAAATTTGACATATTGTTAAGAGCATCTTTCATTTTGTGGGTTCCTTTTTGGGCTTAAAGACAAGTTACTAGTAAGGGGAAGTGAAGACAACTCTGATGACATTTCATCAATATAAGCAGCAAGAGAAAAAGGGGGACAATGGTGGGAATTTCTTTTTCTGGAAAGTTTTTTCAGGCTTTATCTCATCTAAGCCAGACAAAACTAAAGCTCACCAAGAAAACCTTCAGCTACTACATTATGCTGGTGGTAAGTGAATGAGCATAACAATCTCTAGATAATCATAGGGTATGGCATCATTTTTCACATTTCTGACTTGAGCCCAGAACAGTGCAAAGGAGATTGAATCGATTGGGAGCTAAACAAAATTTAACTCGGCGATTATTTTGAAGCAAAGAGTTGAAGAATAAGAATCTCTAAAAGACCATAGAAGCCTATCATCTACATAGATTGCCCTATTAGAATTAGAATTAATTAGGCTATTCTCATCCTTCATTGAATCAACATTTTATGGGATCAAGATTTCCCTTCAGAACAACCACATACGTCAATAATATAATGAAGTCAAGACCTAAATTACTAAAAAAGCCATAAAGTTGCAGTCACAATGCACATCATTCTTCTTATTCATGGGAGATTGAGAAAGCGCGCTCTTGTCCTGCTATAATGAAGATTCATTGGCCATGCTACTTTTAGCATAACACTTGCATTGAATTGATGGATACTATTGTTCAATGTACCATTTTTCTTTTTTTTTTTCCTTGACTAATCTTCCGTAATCCAATAAATCCTAGGCAATTATGGAGCATTAAGCCCAGGCAAACATCGGTATGTCCATGTCACAACCCGAAACTCCAAATTCAATCTAGCTAGGAACCCATTTCATAGCATCCCAATCAAGAGACTTTACCCCATCACTCTCAACACCCTCCTCGTCTCATAGAGTCATCACCCAGAAAGACCAATCATGAAATCCAAAACTACCGAGTATCACACCAATAACAACTCTTGCACTTCACATTCCTATTCAACAACAAACAACAAGCAAAAGTTACAAACTTGATGGACCACATGTCCTTCCCAACAAAACCCATCTCGAAAGCCATGAAACGGAGCAATTCTTTTCACAAGCAATTAATAAATGGACATAAATTGAGGAAACCAGCATTGCTTCCTCTACCTGCTCATCGCTCTTTCACTGCCACCACCAATACAACCTATAATCCATGACTATCACTAACCTTCAACCTTAGTGAAGCCAGAACATTTATACTCCAAAGAAAAACCACAAGCACATAACAACCGGAAAAAACTGCAAATACCCAAAGAAAAATTATGAACAGAGAACTCGAAGCCAAACAATTTGGGTAAAAAATTATTCTAACTTTGAGAAAAAAGCTGAAAAAAAAAAACTGCCGAGAAAAATTATGAACAGAGAATTTGAAGCCAAACAATTTGGGTCAAAAATTATGAGCAGAAAAAAACTCCAAGAAAAATACAATCCATAACAACCATGAATGGAAGTCACTATTGCCATCATCGAAAACTCAATCGTTGCAACAAAAACGACAAGCACGATGAAAAAAGAGGGAGGGCTCAGGTTCCTTCTTAGATCTAAGCTATCGAAAGCGAATCCACTAGAGAGAGGGGGGACGGCGAGGGGAGAGCCGAACTTGCACAGGACGAGCACTTGAGCGAGCAAAGGAAGAGTGCAATCGAGCGGTGAAAAGTATAGTCGAGCAACGAAGAGCGCGATCGAGCTTGTAGTCATCATGAAGGAGAGAGCGATGGGGAAAGGTGCAGTCGAGCAACAAAGAGCACAGTCGTCACAAGGGAGAGAGCGATGGGGAAGGGTGGGGAAGGGTACGGTCGAGCAGCGAAGAGCGCAGTCAAGCTCGCAGTTGTCACAAAGGAGAGAGCGATGGGGAAGGGTGCAAAATGATGAGGAATGGTGCAAAGAGAACGCCATCTAGGGTTTTAGTTTTCAAGTGGGTAAATTTGGTTTTTCGGTAAAGTTTTGAGGGTAAAATAGGTAACTTACTAATTTTCATTAAATGGGCCATTCAGCATTCCGAAAATGATGAAAGCTTAAAGCAAGTACCCAATTGCCTTGAGCTTTCAACATTCCTAATGACTGGCTTTCACTTGAAAGTCTCTTAGGGATGATTGCCAAACATCTCAAATTTTCTCCAATGGGCTTTGGGGCTCCAAAGGGCTTTCAAAATACTGAACCAAATACACCCTTAATAATTTGAAGTAATCTTATAAGTATGAACATGATATGAAGTTGTATAATTCATGGTTTATCTTATGTATTTTGAACTTTTTATTGTTGAATTTTAATTCACATGTTAGCCTTCTATGGTTTGTTCTTGTTGGCAAGTGGAGATTTTTATTAATGCCTAATCTTAGATTTCTATTTGATTTATGTCGTGTTCATTGTTTGGCTACTTAATGTCGCATTGTTGATGAATATGCAATTTGAAAGAATATGTTTATTCTTTCAATGATTTTAAAAATGAAACGAAAAAAGAATTTGTTTATTCTGGATTGAACTTGGAACTGGACTGGACCCACAGGTCAATACAATCCTTGATCGTACGCTCAATAAAGTCGATCCTTGATCCCAAAAATGGGGACCAACACTATGCAAGCCAATCCCTAGGTTAGGTGTTGGATCAGAAGAAACTTAAATTTTAAAATCAGAGTTGGTATTTAAATGATAAAAAGAATTTTTTGTACTAAAATGAGCGTTATATATAATTTTTGACACTTTTGGTGTACTTCCTCCCTTTTGACTTATGATCAAATATTAAAACTATTTACCATTTTATTTATTGGCTTTTTGCATTTTTCTTCTCAATATCTTCACTGTTGTAATTTGTTTTATGTATTTTGGTCATTTTGCCCCCAATAATATATTGTCCGTAGAGTAATCTCTTTAGTTTGTACTTTCACATTGAAGAGTTACTAATTAGCGTGACCTACTCACATGGAACACACAATTCATAGTGTTTTTTTCAATATTTAGATGACAAAGAGCAAGTTTTTTCTCAACAATATATATATTTAAAAGCATGATATAGAATTTAAGCTAAGAGTGGTATGGATGACAAAGAGCAAGTTTGTGAGTTTTTTTTTTTTTTTTTTTTTTTTTTTTTTTTTTTTTTTTTTTTTTGCAACGTGGTTTGAAAGTCTAATTATAACTGCACATGTTTCAAGTATATTTGTGTAGACGAATGATATTTTTATGATGATAAATAGATAGGCATATATATCCTTTATATAAGAATATTGGACTTTAAATCCAGAGATTACTCGTCAAAAGAAAAAAAAAAAAAAAAAAAAGGGTCCACAGTTTACCAACCAATGGATAGAAATGATAAAATTTATGAATTTCCTATCTTATCCTATTAAGCTTAATTTTCATATATGTATATATATATATATATATGTATATTGACAGCAAAATTAATGGACCGACCAAGCAAACAGGACATCGCCGCATCAAAACCTGATTTTGTAGAGCCGTTCTTGCACGATCTTCCCCCCCAAATCAAAGTGCCAGCCCTAATCTCAATCCCATTTTTCAATCGGGAATCGTCTTTGAAACGACTGAGTCGCGGGCAAATCAGACGCCCAGACCTCACAAATCCAGCGATTTTCCTTCCTCTATCTTGATACAGGTTGAAGAGACTGAAGGATTCAGAGACTTTCGCCTCCGCTTTGCAATTCTTTAGGTAAGCCTCTCTTTGAATTGAACTATGATGCGCGGTTTGAGAGATGCGTTTGCGTATTTAATTTGTTGTAAAGTTTGATTTCCAGGGTGGATGGGGCTTTGTATTAGGAATCCGGATGAGAATTGTTCCGAAATTGCGCCTGAATGGATCGTTGCGGTGAAAACGTTCTCATTGTCGTCGGTAATGGCAAATGGGTATGACGGCAAGATAGGTAATGATGGCGCTGTGTGTTTTCTAAGCATGTAGCATCCGTGGTGGTGTAACGGGTGCCGCCATTACTCTCACATGGCGGCTGCTAGGCGCCTAGATTTTTATTTCCATGGGTGCTATCGATTTTTAAACGTTCATCACAAGATGACAACTGGTTCTCCCATTTTAAGGCGTTGAAATAAATTTTAGAGTTCTGTATGGAAACCTCATCTGTTTGTCTCTTTATCCTGGTTCATTGTTGTCGCATTAGAGTTTAATCTGCTAACGGGTTTGTGTAATATGCATCTATACTTACCATAATGACAACTTATATGTATAGCAATTTAAGTGTAATAAATACGATTGCGATTCTCAAGTTGGGTTTTTCGTGCTGAATAGGTATCCTTTCTCATGCAAGCATGCAAGAAGCTTCGTGCTGCAAGTTTTGATTTGGAGAATTCCTCATTCTTACGTCTTGCTTCTTGTTAACTGCACAGTACAACTATAAAGGCGTTTAGTATGATCTTTGGTTTGAGGATTGAAGAACAACATACACCAATTTTCTCACAGGTTATTCAGGTGTGAAGTATTAAGTTGGATTGCCATTCTTCAGTGATTGGGTTGTATGCTTTATTCTGAGCCTGTCATATGTGCGGCTCAAACTTGGTGCCAGAAAGTCAAGAGATGTGCCCTAAATGTGAAGAAGATTCCGATAGTGGCTGTTGCAAAACCATTCCAGTTGTGGAAAATAGAAGGCGTGCTGATGGTTACTCTTCAAGTATTTTGAGAGATGCTTTTTTGTCAAATCTAAGTACAATTTCTAGAAATTCCTTTGATCATGTATACAAGAGAAGAAAACTACGACAGGATTCTGACAGCATTGTCAATGAACAGACGGACATGAAAAGAAGAGGGAATATTCCTTCTGCCAATTGTTCTACTGGTCCTTCGATCACAGAAAAGGAGCCTTCATTAGGTTGCTTGTCCAAACATGAAATTGTTGCTGCTGGAGAACCAGTCCCATCTCTGGTGGTTGATAGCCATACCCATATATCAGATCCTGAACCTTTCTGTAAATACAAAGCCCTGGAAGAACGTGGTCCCGATGAAGCATCAATAGGTAGAATGCACAAAGTAATTTATGTTGACAGTGTACATGACAGTTGTTCATCAAAATCAAACACAGAACTTATCTCAACTTCCTTGAGAGCAGAAGTTGACGAGACTTTTGAATGTTCCTCTTCTAGTGTAACCCCTATGGAGGGAAGAAGTGATGTCCCCCTAAGGGAAAATGATATCTGCATCTCCATCCTTAGAAGCCAGGGATTGCTTGAAAGAACTTGTTCAACACCAACTCTTGCCTCTGAAGACACTATGTCTCACAGCAGTGACTGTAGCAATGCTTGCTCATGCAAATCTTGTGGCCACAATGGTACAGCACTGGAAATGCTAATATGTGATCATTGTGATGAAGCATTTCACTTATCTTGTTGCTATCCTCGTATAAAAAAAATTCCGGAGAATGACTGGTTTTGTCCCTCTTGCTTGAGAAAGAAGCACATTGTTAAAAAGCAGACAGCTACCAAGAAACCAACAAAAACTATTATTGAAACTGCTAGAGGCAAAAGCGCATCTGCTGTGGACAATTCAAATCCAATAGCATCGATGTTAGAAGATGATGAGCCATATACAACTAGTGTTCGTGTTGGCAAAGGTTTCCAAGCTGATGTTCCTGAATGGAGAGGTCCTCAAAAAGAGTAAGTTTCTTTATTGTCATTTAAACCCGGTATTAGATTTAAAGTATTTACAAGTAAAAACAGTGTAAGTTTAAGATTGCAGATGTATGATAGAGATTGTATTTTTTTAGAACTTTGTCCTCCCTTGGAGGAATCTTAAGTTATGAGCTACAGCCTGCCTCGTTCCCACTTGAACTGTACCTAGGAGTACCCTAAATGCAGGAAACTTTGTTTACATTGCCTTTGGTTAAATTATTCTATTGTTTCCTAGTCTGAGGGCTTTGCTTGTACTTGTGAGACATGCATGTTCCATCCATGGAGGCAGTTATCTCTATGATCTGTGTAGCTATAGTCTAATCTTACAGTATTCTCAATAGGTTTCAAAATTAATCAGCAGTAGTGAACATAGTCTATCTGATTTTCCTGCTTGGTTGTCGTACATAACCAATATGGAAAGCCAAATAGTTGGTCCTCTTTTTTACCAGGGGTTGAAGTATATTTGCTCATTCTGAGGATCCAGATCGAAGCATGTGAAATAGATCATTTGAACGAAGTGTCTATATGGCACGTTAGATTTTGACTTGATCAGACACTACGGTCACATGTACAGACATGTTATCTTCACAGTAAGTTTTGGAGCTACTCAAGTGTCAAGAGCCATATAGTGAAAATGCATATTGCGTAAGAGCTAACATTTATCAATTGCATCCTTTTCCCACATCTTAATTACCTTTTAAACTTCCATAAATGAAGGGTTGTTCATGGTCACGTTGAAAAAACTGTTTTTTACCTTGTTGCCTCTCATTGGAAATTACAGGCTGTGGTGGTAAATGTCATTGGATCAGCAATTGATGTTTTTTATTTAGGCTACTAACTAAATGGCTAGCCAGCTAAAAAGGAAAAACAGATTGGAACCACCTCTTGTCATGTACATTTAAACTACTTTGACTGGAGCAACTTTGTTTAATCACTTCTGCAGTTTTTTGTCTGCCTGACTGGCTTGTAAAAGTTCATGGGTCAGTTAATATTTTTCCAAAAAGCATATGGAAATTATGTGCCCTTGTCGTACTTCTGGATACTTTACAGTGGGTCTCAAATACTGTTCTTTTAGCAATGAGCAGATCTGAGCACTGACATTCACCTGTTCACCACACCTGCACCCTAATCGATGACTAGTTAACATGATTGTAATATGGCAAGCTTAGTTTGAAAAAGCAGATTGTGTTAAAAGATAATACACTGAAGCCTACTACCAGTGCCTGACTTTCAGTCTAACTTGCAGTAGATATGTATTTGTCATCTCCCATTGATGTCCATGGTTTGGATAATTTGCTGTTTGATGCTGATGGCAATATTGGTGAAGATAATGTTACTGTTTTTGTCACCCTATCAGTATTTTAAGTTAAGGAGCACGTGTTCTAGACTTCTGTATGCTTTGCTAGAGAGGAGTCTCTCTATTTCTCTTCAGTTTGCTTTTTCAAGTTTATATAGCTGCTAAAAGCATGGATATTTGGATATTATGCAGTGACTCCAACATGGTTGAGGAGCCAGTAGAAATAGATCCTTCAGAATATGCCCATCTGCCAGTAAGGCCCCACTTCTCTTTGTTCTTGTTGCATGGTGTTCTGTTGGCAATATCAGTTGATAAGTTCTTTATTTCTTCATGAAGGATTTGAAATCAAGCAAGCCTTCGAGGCTCAGCTCCATTGGCAATTGGCTTCAATGTCGGAAGGCAGTTGATAATGCAGGTGTTAATGGAAATATATGTGGAAAATGGCGCAGGTGAGCCTCATCTTTCTTCAAGATTATGATGCGATACTCTTCTTCTACAATTCATTCCATACAGGTTCTTATGTTTCACCTGAAACACCCCAATGTTCATCTTAAAAGAAAAGGGATAAATAAAGTTGGGTGGCGGAGAGTTTGAAAAGTGTCAAGATCCTTAGATTGTGCCAAGGAACCTTGATGAGGCTTACTCAGAGTCTGGCTTGGGCATTGGTAGCCAAGCTAGTGTGTCAATGACAATAATCAGTTGTAGGGAATCTAGATTGTTGGAATTAATCATCTATTACAGCAGTATTTAGCTTTATTACTTGTTGTAGCTGTTGAGTCTTATTCTGAGGGCTATATATATAGTGCCTACATGTTATTTTCATACTGACAGCTGAAGACAATCAAGTTCCTCTCCTACCACTCTCTCTCTCTCTCTCTCTCTCTCTCTCTCTCTCTCTCTCTCTCTTAATTCCTCTTCTCCTTCTATTCTTTATCTCTACCCTTCTCTTCTCCTTAATCTGCATCACAATACATCTCTATCTCTTGTCGCATTCGGATCATTACAAATTTGTTTGGAGCTGCTTCAAACCTGTGATGACCATGGAAGCCGTTGACCAGTTGAGAGACTTGGAGAATCGAATTGAAAATGTGGGTCTGCAGTTTATGCCTTTCATGGGCGAAACAGAGCAGAGGCTTGAGAAGTTCCATAACAAAACCATGGCAAAGCTTGACCTAATATTGGAGTTGTTAAGGGCTCGAATGGTAGTTGGCCAAGAGGACAATCATCTAATTGAACCCAAGCCTTCAATGGAAGAAGGAAAAGGATTGGTACCTGAATCGAAGGCGGTTCTCAACTGCAAAAGCTCAATGATTATCAATTTGACTGTACCTGAAGGAGCAGCTGCTGTGAAGCGTGATTTCCCAATTTTCAAGGCAAATAATTCCATGGATGGGGTAAAAGTGAGTGAAGAGCATCTAAATGCCCGTTAGATGTATGACAAAATGAAAAGGGGAATTCCGTTCAGATAGTTGATAGGGGAGGCCCTGAAATGGAAAGTGTAACTGGGTGCTCGGAGGGATTCATCAATCTGGAGTTGCTGGATGCCATCAAGGCATGCCACGCTTCAATAGATATGTGGATTAAAGGACATGCAAGGCAGCTTCATGATTTTAATTCCTTCTGGTTACTCAAGTTTTACAAACCTGTTTCTATGCCTCATTCTTGTGGAGTAAACCAATCAGTAGCTTTTTCTGACTATCAAGGAACTCTTCTTGATTGTGCAAGGGTTGTGATGGAATAATGCTTTTCTGGAAAAAGGCTGAGAAGTGGATGTGAGCTTGAGGTGCACGCATGAATGTCTTCGAGTGGTATGTGCATAAAATGCGGTGGGTTTGGAAATTGACCTAAGTAGTTTGAATTCCAGAAAGTGGCCCTCAATCTAGGAATGCAATGTTAATTGGGTTTGAATAAGTGGGAAACTATGAGGAGAGTCGTGTTAGGGAAATGGGAATGTTGATATTTGATCCAGGTGGTAATAATCTTGACAATATGATCTGTGAGCCTCTCTCGTGCATGAGTTAGAAAACACCTATGAGCCATTTGATTTGAGGCCTGAGATCCGGGCATAAGGGTGCACTTGAGTGATCTAGTGGAGAGAGAGAATGATAGGCTCATTGATGAGTTCTTTGCGTATTTTCGGTCGACTAAAGCTCACTCAATGACCTTGAATTATGTATGGAAATTGCTATCAACAGCACCCTGGTCTAACTATTAATGGATACACAAAGCCAACTAGTGAACATGTCACACACAAGGATGTTGAATACACAGAATGTGGCTGTCAGATTTTCGTATAAGCTGGTGTATACAGAGTAGAAGGTGTGCCCATGTTCTGGAGGATTCTTCTGGCAGATATGAAGACACGGAATTTGTCAATATGGTTGATTTTTTTTATCCACCTATGGAAGTTATATAGAAATAGGATGGAGCAATATGCGTTCGTGCATTGTGAGTCTAAGCTATGGAAAGAAGGATCGAATGGTCTTGGATGGTATAAGAAATACTTGAAAGGAGATACATGAAGTGTTTTCAAGACAAGGAAGCTTAGGTGGTGCTATATCACTTCTTGCTCTTCCTTAAAGACAAGGAAGATTTTGTCATGGGGGTATTGGCCTGATCCTAAGAGTGGGCTAAGGAACCTTGATGTATCGTTGGGCTTAGAGTCGGGCTTAGGCATTCGTGGGCCAGGCTATTGTGTCAATAACAAGTGTCCATAGTAGGGAAACTAGTTCGTTAGAATTAATCATCGATTATCATGGTATTTATCTTTATTACTTGTTTAGTTGGTGACTCCAGTTTTGAGGGACATCTTTATATTTTAATAAATAGATTACATAATTAATTAATAATATATGAATATGTATGATCAGTGTCTACACGTGATTTCATAGTGAGAAATGAGTTAAGAATCAAATTCCACTCTCCATAACCATCTCTGCTCCTTCTATTCTTTATCTCTACCCTTCTCTTCTGCTTAATCTG
Organism: Eucalyptus erythrocorys; assembly: GCA_014182555.1. Lineage (NCBI taxonomy): Eukaryota > Viridiplantae > Streptophyta > Magnoliopsida > Myrtales > Myrtaceae > Eucalyptus > Eucalyptus erythrocorys. Next base: position 26,706,421 of record CM024599.1, read on the forward strand.
GTAATACAAATTCGTCTCTCATCTTGTCACATTTGGATCAATACAGAAAGCTATATTTCTAATGAAGGGTTCAGATCTAGTTAACTCTATAACCCTAGTATAACAACAGCTTATTGTTTTAAATAATGAGTTTTATCTCTATACTTTTAGAATATCAATTTTCTATTGAAGCTACAAGATTACTCAGTTTTAGCCTTTGTTTTGTCTTGATTTCTTTTAAATAACAATTGTTGTGCTTGTGATACCATTTAACAAAGATGGAGATGTACAAGATAGCATAAGAAGTTTGCCCAAAAGAAGCCAAAAAGAACCCAAGAAAAGGTCTTTGCTTTCAACAACCTAGAATAAGATTACATTACGAACTGTTCTACAGAATATTTGTACGAGGGTTACTGATCTGATCTCATCCCTTGACTGGACATTAAATTCATTTTAGATTTGCCATTGACTTCATTGGGAGTGGCATGCCTTGTGCTACCACTTATTGAAACTAATATTATCACACAGACTACCTAATAGATTACAAAATTCATAACTCTGTCAAGGGAAACCTCCTGCATCAATTTGTCTTCCATTAGCCATGGCTTTGGAACTGAGCCCAATGGTGGTAGTAGCAACTCACTTGATGTCTGGTGACTGCACTCATTTGTAGTGATATCTAGCTTGTACTTAAAATCTTACAAAATGACATGTTTCACAATACTTAACTGGTGTTTCTACTTACTGCATGATTTACCTGAGAATGTTTTATTTTGACTAAGTTAAATATAATTTGACGGATGAGTTAATTATATTGCAGAGCACCTATTTTTGAAGTCCAAACTGATAAGTGGGAGTGCTTCTGTTCTGTTTTCTGGGATCCGAGCCATTCTGATTGTGCTGTCCGTCAGGTAACATTAGTCATTTTTTATTCTTTTTTCATACTAGTATTATTTCTGTCCTTAAATTTGCATCCAGCATGAGATATCTTTGTCAATGCTTTAGTTAGAATGCATTATGCTGTGATGCCTGGCTTATCAGTAGAGATGTGTGTTCTTCCATGGTTATCTGCAACAGGCATTTGGTCCACAGACTGGGGTGGGTTCTAGGGGCATTTGCTTGGTTCAAAATTCTATAAGCTAAAGACACATTAATAAGTAAATGAATTAAGTGTTTACTTTCTGTCCAATCTTTCACTTTAGGAGAAATCAGCTATCAGAATATTCTGCTAGAAAACTATGGGAGTGAACGCCCAATACAATTAGGAGAATACTCCAAGACAAAGTGAGACCTTCCAAGAAAAACTTTACTAAGATAAAAGTGTGAAATACATTACTGAAAATAAGTAGAAGGAGAAACCTAAGGCTTGGAATCATGCGCTAGTTTTAACTGTTGTAAGTATTGGTTCCAAAAATGTTAGGACCATCTTGAGATTGGAGGCTTCATTTCAGTTGAAAGCTAAACTCTAGAATCTACATTGTTTCTCTTTTTCCCTAATAATAGAAGAACATGCTCATTTCTCTTGATGTGGATACATGTTTAATCCCAAGGTCAGTTTAGCAGTTGTACTTTTGAGTCTTCAACTAATTTATCAGCTTTTGTACTCAGTCATTTGATGTAGGACAAGTATGACATGCAACACTCTCACTCCACATTTATGAATCTCTTAAGCATTCACCAAGTGACTCTTCAAGAGGAAACTTAGAATGCACCAAGAAGAGGCATAAGTTCCAAATTTTATGTTAGAACATAATTTTGGTCCTAACGGATGGAAGATGGATCAACAATTACAACCTTAAGCATAATCCAGGATACTTCTCCAGGGTTTTTTTGGTTACTGAATCCTGTTCTGTAAGCCTTCATACTTGTCGGGAGTAATCGTAGAATGTTTTAACAAAGTTTTAGGGTTGGATCCCTCGAGATCCCCTTATTGAACCCATTAGCCAGGGGAAAGCTTTTCTCTGTCTTACCATCCTATTCTTCTCTTTAGGTTATCACCATTGGGAATTTGTTAACTACTATTTGAAGAACTAAGTGTGAGCTTTTTAGATCAGTCCCTAATACACAGGTCCTTTTCTCATGCTTTTACTTCAGGAGCTGGAGACAGATCAAGTTCTAAAGCAACTGAAGTATATTGAGATGGTATTATCTGTTTCTGTCTCTTGGTGTTGGTTTGGTATTTTTTCCATATACATGTGTTATGTGATGTAAAATAATACCAATGCAACCATTTTGGCTGTCCAAACAATAAAAGTAACTAAACCCTTTCAATTGGGATTAGATGTGCCTTAGTAATTTTTTTTTCTTTTCTTTGTCTTGGTGTGTGTCTATTGGGTTGGGGGGAGTGGGGTGCTGTAAAATGAGAAACATATGGAATTTTTTTTTTTTTTTTGGCTAAACATTCACAAGCAGACTACAAGAAAGGGCGATAAGAGGAAATGTACTGTTGCTTGGTCAATAATTGAGAAAGAAGCAACAGCTCTGCTGATAAATGAGAAAAAGGTCGTGACTGATTTAATGCTTAAACTGGTCCAATGGAAGAGAGAGATGGTGAATAGTGTTATATGGAACATTGTACACAAAATATGCATTCATTGTCTATTTTTGTCTTTTACTTGTAGATGAGGCCACGACTTGCAGCTAGCAGACGAAAGCTTGTCCTATCCAAGAGTAAAGTCTCTCAGGAACCCTTGGGGAATGCGACCAACATATAAGCCCCAGAAGAGTGTCAATGTACATGCTTGATGATTCTGTGAGGTGTCTGTAATGCCAGCCTTGGCTAATAAATCTCTTTACACAAAAGCTGATTCCGATTTTGAGTTTCATGTTGTTGGTCCCTTCTTCCTATCCTCATTCAGCTATTGATTTTTTCTTATCTTTGTTAGCTGTAGAAAGAGCATACAATTGTCTACTATTAGTGAAATAGGTCTTAGTTGATCATGTTTTTCTAGAAATTTCTGTATAAACCAGAGTGACCTGTAGCCTTTACCCATTGGGGGATGTAGGAATGTATTGTGTAGATTACAGTGTGTGATTTAGTAAAGCTTAGCACAATGGTTCTAGTTCTAGTCAGCAACTGTTTTCCTTATTTCTGGTGGTCTTTAACTTGATTTAAGCTTGGATGCACCATCAAGACTGAATATTCGGAAGAACTTAGAAAATGCTGATTCCAAATATCATGGCATTTCCCTGAATAATCAGGACAGGAGCATTAGCAGCGGTTCATTATTTGTTGTTAACTTTTGTCAGTGATAAGAACTTAATGAGATTTTAGCTAAGCTTTCATTATTCTTATTTTGGATGGATTTGCAACTAGTTCCAATAGTAGGTGCAGACATTTTCCATACGCTGTCTTTACTACGAGTACGAGGATTAAACGGGAGACACCAAACTATTAGCCTGGTCTTGTCTCATCTATAGCATTCAGGCAAAGCAATTCTTTGGAAGAACTATGTATGTCGTCCAACATGGTGCTCCAGGAGTGAATTTATCCCATTTGCGGGCTGTTTAGTTGATGTAAAGCCTGTGAGGAATATTCCTTTTATTGGGTGATGTTTCCATTGGGAAGCACCTAAACTCAAAAAATCTGTTTTTGGTATTTGGCACGCTTGCATCTCTGACTTTACACCTTATTCATTTGGGGTAGAAAAAGTACTTTTGGGGGTAACGGAAAAAGTAGAGTATCTTAAGATCACTGAATGTTACCCATCAGTGGTGGCGGTGGCTGGTGGCTTGGCCACTGCCGTGTTGGCTGGTGGTGCTGGTGCCAACTTTGCTTGGTAGTTCAATGGTGGCAGCATCATGGTGGTGAATCCACCAGCCTCTTGAGGTTGACAATGGTGGTGGCTGCCGTTTTCAGAATGGTCAGTCAACAGCAGTGTTGGTGTCATTCTGCTGGATTTGCATGGGCGCTTTATTGGCCAGCGATGGCGGCTTCTGTTTATGGGTGGTGAGTCTGGTGACTGGTGGGTGAATTATCTACTTGTAATGTTAAATTTGTAAGCTACAAATACCAAAGACGGAAGCAAGAGTTCACTGGAATTCATGCATGTATTTTCCTTTGCCGAGAGAATTCTTCTGTATTGATAAGTTTTCTTGGATTCTGCCTGGCATCAGAGACAAATGGATACGGAAGATCAACGTAAATAATATTGTCTTGGGAATGAGAAAGTGATATGTTAGCTTCGGAGCAGATGGCTTCGTAAATGACAAACCTGGCAAGAATCGTGTGAAGTTAGATATCTTTTTATACATATTAGAATTTTAGATTGGAAAAAGGGGTAAGTTGGCTGGTGTCGAGATAACTTCATCTTAACCCTACCACTTTCCTTGATGATTGAATTTGTCGTTATTAATCTCTTTAGAAGTTACATTCTACATCTTCAGCTTGAAGGTCGCATGTGTATTATTTCGGTCTGCAATTGCTAAGTACGTATCCTGGGTCCTCGAATTGTAAACTTTTTCGAATCTTGGATAAAGAGTATCGAATATTTGATCTTCTATTAGGAGAATTGTACATGGTGAGGGTCTATCGCCAACCGTCGTTAACACCTCTGACCTCCTTTAAATCTTTACATCTTGTGAAAACTCATTTAAATCCAACCTAATTGAACTATATTATTTTTGACCCTATTTTTCACCTACTTTTAAGAGCATGAATGATAATCATTCTCTTCCCGAGAATAATTTTTGGTCCGGAATATATTTTTATATTTATATTTTCTAGACGAGTTTCTGAGTAAAGGCATGCATTTGATAACGACACAATTTCTATTACTGAGATAGAAATACATTGGATAAGCCTCAAAATTTCTGGATGGAGGCTAGCAGCAACGGCTGGCAACGGGTGGCCAATGACAAGGGTGAGTAATGAAAAAAGTTTTTATTTCTATTTCTATTTCAGAAATAGAAAAGTAAAAAAATTATACTTAACATTTTTATTTCAAACTTATTTCTAAGCTAAAAATTTTCCTTGAAAATGGAAAAATGAAATTGCGTTACCAAATGAATTTTTATTCTAAACCTATTTTTGGAAATAAAAAAAAAAAGAAAAAAATATAAAAACAGAATAATTATCGTTCGTGCCCTAAATATTTAATAATCCATATATATCCCGACATTAAATCTATGAGTTAAAATTTGGGCTCATGACCCATTTTGTTGCCACTAATGGATTGGCTTATGATTAGGGGTGAGTATTGATCCAAGGTCAATCATGGAACAACCTTGGACCAACTCAACCTAGCCAATCCCGGTCTAGTTCCCAAATGGATTGAGTCGGTCCTTAGTCTTGGGACCCTTAGACTTTGCACTGTGCAAGTTGGCCCCGGTCCTAGGAGTTTAGAATTGGTCTACCTGAACTAACCCTATATTTAATATATATATATATATTATATCTAATATACTAGAAATGATATTTTATTGTCTATTCGAAATTCTAGCATCGCCTCATCTGTTCTTTTTGTAATTCAATCTATCGTGTAAATTAGAAAGTAGAAAGAAACCTAATCCTAATTTGACAAAAAAAAAAAAAAAAAAAAAAAGGAACCCTCTTCACTTGCGTCAACCTCGCTCGCTTGCTAGTTTTGTCGCTCGCCTCTATTTTTCACCTCGCGTGTTTGTTTTTGTAGTTTGTTACTTTCAACAAGTCTAAATTTTTGTTATTATCTTATCTTATATTTATGTTTGACATGCATTGGTGTTCATAATTTGGTTGCTCAATATTGCATTATTAATTAATATATAATTTGAAATAGTATGTTTGTTCTTTTGAGGAATATAAAAAATGAAACAAAAAAATAATCTATTGGTCCCAAGTTAACCCTAGAGACTTAATAGGATTGGTCTTCGATCTTAAAAATTGAAAATCAACATTGTGCGGTTTGATCATTGGATTAAGTGTTGAAACAGCCTAATCTAGATCATGTTCACCCGTACTTATAATCATTGGAGAAAAACACTTAGTTCCACTAGCAACTTGGAGCAAAATGTCAAGCCCTCATCAAATGAACAAACGAACAAATAGTAAGATAATTTCTTTGTTATAATTTTGAAGAACAAGAATAGAGGACTATCTATTTGGACACCAATGAAACACTCTACAAGTCTCGCAAGCTACAAAAGGAGTTCAAAGTGATGTAGTAGGGATTGACATACTATATAAGAGTGATATTCTCTTTGGAAAAAAGGGTCAATATCCTAAAAAGCCACAAGTTGATACACGTGTAATAAATTTACCCTAAACTAATTTTTTTACTATGAAAAATCCTAAACTGGTACACATATGACAAATTTATTTCAAATGACTACAAAAAATCCTAAACCGGTACACTTGTGATAAATTTACCTCAAACTAATTTATTCGATTGCCAAAAACCCAAAACTAGTATATTTATGACAAATATACCCTTCGTTACGGTAAATTAATACAAAAAAAAAAAAAAACCGCAAGAAAGAGTAAAATCCCTAATTTGTACATCAGTCAATTAGTACGTGTTATCCAATTCAGTAATTTGAAAGAAAAATTTAATGAAAACTAAATTTGTCATAAGTGTATCAGTTTAGGATAAAATTGTCAAAGGTGTACCAATTTGGGGTTTTTGATGGTAAAAAGATTAGTTTTTAATAAATTTGTCGTAGATATACCAATTTGGAATTTTTCGGGATATTAATCCTTGCAAAAAACAACAAATAAAAGGACAATTTCATTGAAGTGCTAGAATAACAAATGCCAGTGTCATCGTATTTTAAGAATAGGGCCATGGGTAGGGATGTAGTGGGTGGAGTTAAATAGCATTTTCAACGTATCTAAACCCTCTAACCAGTCTAATTAGATTTTAGATTTGCAAAATGAGCTTAGATCCCATTTAAATTACTTTATAGGGTTTGATGACTTGTTTGTAGATATCCCAAAACTCAAGTCCAACTAATCTTATTAAAAAATGAATCCTGAGTTTTTGGGAAAATTACACTAGAAGTGTCAAAATTTATGTATATAGCGCTCATTTTAATATCAAAAGTTTTCACCTTCTCTTTAATGTCAAATCGGAAAAAAAAAAATGATCACTTAAGTATCCTTTAATGTCATGAACGATAAATTCCGACCATATTTTTCTTTTTTTTGTCAGTCCTATTCTATTCCTACTTTAACACTCACTCTTAGACTTTTGCCCTTATCTCTTGCAAGGCGTGAGAGTCAAAACTCACTCCCGAAATTTACTCGTCCTCACCCCATCCCTCCCTTAGAATGTGGAGATTTGAACCCCTCACCTCCCCCTTCCAGATTAATTACGAGACTTTTATGATTAAAAAAATTTATGTGATGTTTTTTTTTAATGCAATCCACGTGTACATCATCAATGACGTCATTTCTTCATCCTACGTGGCTTAAACAAAAAAACAAAAATGACATTACATCGCCTCTGGCCAAAACGACATCACTCAAAATGGATCAAAATTGGGGCTTCCCTGTTACTACATATGAAGTACTCTCCTTGGTGACTGATCGTTGCTTGCTTGCCGTCACAATTTCTTCGTCGCTCATCGACCGTAACTCTCACTCATTTAGAGATCTGTCATCTTCTCATCCTTGCTCAGTTAGGTGGAAAATTTAGGGCTCCGATGGCAAAACTAGGGCATGAAGAGCAAAAGCAGGGCGCGGCTCGGAGGGAAAAAGAGTTCTTGGTACTGGAGAAAGAATTCCGAGATAGTGATAGGGATGTCATTTTGTTTAATCAATTCGGTGCTATTGTGGGGACAAAATTGAATAAATCAACTTCATTTTGTTTATTTCTACAACAATCATGAAGTGAATTCTTCAATCAATTACTTGCAATTGTGGTGATCTCCATAAGAAGTTGTTGTCCAATCTTTTTTTTTTTTCTTTTGTGACCCAGGGAACCCCGTAAGCCGACAGCCGGCGAGCAAACCGTGGGGGAGTGACTGCAGGACCTACCACCACAGTACTCCAGGTAAGAATCCCTAACAACGCCTCTGGGATTTGAACTTCTCCCCTTCGTGAGGGGGAGAGAGCCCAAGCTAGCTGCGCCGCTGCGGGCGGTGGTGTTGTCCAATCTATTTTGTAGTTCCAAAAGTTAATAAAAAATTCTTCTTGAGTACAGTGTTGTACATAACCTTTGGCACTTCTAATGTCTTTCTGCCTTAAGTTTTTTTTTAATTTTTTAAATTAACATTATTCATTGGGATTTTGTTAACGAGTGCTTGGAACACTTGTCGAAATGATTAACCTATTGCATTAATATCAATTCAGTTATAAATCTTTTGATAATTTGCCAGTGTAGTCATTCTGGTTAATTTTAATTGAAAAATGTTAACGTGTTCGTCCAATCAGCACTGCCCATCTTATGTGGGTATTGACATTAACGTGGATAATTTTTTAAAATATTTTTGAAATTTCTCTTCTTTTTTTTTTAAAAAAATTTCTTTTTGGCTAGTGGCCAGTCTTAGGCGATGGCCAGAGAGGCCTAGGCAAGGGTTGCTTTCGCTGGCTAAAGGTGAGGGAAGGCCATGCTTGAGTGAGAGTCACACTTGCTCTATCTAGGTGAGGCTTGCCCTTGTTTACAAATGGCGAGAGCCTAGGTGAGTGCCGCGACCCTCGCCAACGGTTGGTAAGGACCTATAGGCCCTTGCATAGTGGCTAGCAAGGGTTAGTGGGTCCTTGTTGGTTGTAATAAAGAAAATTTAAAAAATTTAAAATTTAAAAAGTTGTAAAAATTATCCATGTTGGCACCGACGGTGTTAGGTATAATCATCAGTGTCTACGTTTGTGATTTTTGACCAAAATTGGCTTAATAGACTATGTTAATAATTTGTTAAAAGGTTTAAATCTAAATTAACCAACTTACGAAGTTTAAGATTGAATTAACATAATACAATAAGTCTAGGACTTTTTAATAATTTTTCCCTTATTGTGTGGCAACTAACTAGAGGATATTTGAATTTTCAAAAGTATGGATTGAAGATTTATTTATTCGAAGTATTTAAAGTATATACATTTGAGCGAATTCACGTCACGTCGTATGTCTGCATAAGGAAAAAAGGGATGACCCGGCCATCCATCATCAAAAGAAGGACGAAGCTTAAGAAAAGCCCTTCACAACAAAAAGCCAGCTATCTCCAAAATACGGAGTCCACACAAAAGTATATCTTCAATCCAGCTATCTCCAAAATACGAAACTATAGCAAAAACTTATACAACTTGGCTGAAAGCTAATACCAAAGTAATATAGCCTAAAAAATCCCCACATCGAAGTGATTCTCCAAGCGTCCTGAGAGCATCGCAGGGAAAGAAGCCTAAAATGTTTTTTGTTTTTTTTTTTTAAAAAAAAAAAAAAAGAGTGAATGGGCTTTAGTTTAGTGAGTGATACTCATATTATTACAAGATGGAACACTAACTATTTTGATATCATGAAAAATTTCAAACTGATATATTTATGATAAATTTATAAAAAATTGATATTTTTCCCACTAAAAATCGCAAATTGATACGCTTGTGACTAATTTACCCTCTATTAATTTTCGTTAAATTTTATGATCAAATTGCTGAGTTAGATGACACACGAACAATTAACAGGTGTATTGATTTGGAGTTTTATCCTTCGTTTATTATAGGTATATGAATTTGGGGTTTTCTAATATCAATCTAATTTAATGAAATCAACGAAGGGTAAATTTGTCACCAATGCACTAATTTAAGATTTTTGATGATCAGAAAATTAGTTTGGGATAAATTCGTCACGAGTATACCAATGATAAAAAAAAAAAAAAGTTTTTAGTAAATTTGTCACATATTTAGGGTTTTTCATTGTACTCACCATTTTATGAAAAGACACTTTTGTCGAAAACAATTATGGATAAGTGCATTGGAACAAAAGTGTATTTAAGTCTTAAAAATTACTTGAAAGTATAATTGTGTGTTAACTTTAAAAAAAGTACAATCAAGTCATAAAATTTGTCAAATTGATTCGGTCAAGTCCTTTGGTTGATTACATTTTTTGAAAGTTTTAGGTTTTGATTGTACTTTTGTGACAATTTTAAGACTTGATTTTTTTTTTTAAAAAAAGTTTTAAGACTCCACTGCACTTTTATGATAAGTGTTAAGAGTACTAATGCACTTAGCCTAAACGTTTAATAAAACTTGTAGAGTCAAGCAAAACATTTGTAGTGGTAAATTAAAATATATGCTCTTAATTAACATAACATTTTAACTTGAAAAACCAAAAGGCGTCAATGGCTGAGTCTATTGACTAATCTCTCATCTAATGTCAAGCACTACAGTGACGTTTATCCTCGTGGCGAAGCTCACAACCAAACTTTCCCCCAGGTTATAGGTCTTCATCTTTTATCAGCCAGTAGATCGGCCTACACATGACATCCTAAAAACTAGTAAGCATAACAAACACTAACTTGCCCAACTGACGGTTCAAAACGTATTAACAAGGGCATGAAGTCCACACAATACCACTTTAATCAAGTATTTGAACAATCACAACAGGTTCGTAAATCAAATGATGTAATACTTGGACGAAGCATTTCACAGTTACAAGCCATTCAGAAAAGTTAATTCTCAAACAATGTTCACGCAACTTAAATAGATAAGGCAAACAAAATCACAATGCAACTCATGGTAATGAGAAGGTAGTCCATATCGTACTCGAGTTTCATAAAACAAATTCTCCAATGTACCTTCACGTTATGATGTCCCAATGTTCGTTTAAAACCCTAGAATGGAAAATACAGGGTTTTGTTGCTTGCTGGAAGTCATAAGCCTCATATTCTTAAGCCTTCGCAATGACGAAATGAAATCTCTAATCTGAAAAGTACCTCGTTATGCAGCCGATGTACTCTCAGAAATTGTACACGTTTCTGGGTGTAATCACTATTTTGATTCTGAATTAGGTTGTTAAGATGCTGGTTGTGATTAAATTGCAGAAAACAACATGAAAAGTATCATTCAAAATATCTAATTTCAAAACTTGACTCCACACAAAAAATTGCCCTCACAAATTTAACTCAAACTTCTAGGTCATTCAATCACGTGTTATTCAACGTTTGTTTCTATGTCACACGTCATGCAAAGCATAGTTTCAAAGTACACACCCGTGAACTTTCCACCTGATTTCAGCCAAGACTCATTGTCCAAACTCTTGTAAAGAAAATGCACGATAAATGCAAATTAGGGCCCAATCGGAAAGTTTTGGTACTGAAAAGGTGTTGTGGGATGCTAATCTATCTCTTACATAACCGACCCTCGACCTCAGCCTCCGGTTAGTGCACTTAGATTAGTCACCATGCACATGTCCCCTAGGTAGTTTACTTTCCCTAAAACTTTTTAGGCATTCTAAGTGTCCAATCAACCTAGGTTAAGTAAATTGATCGGCAGTGACTCCTCATCTTTTCAATTTATGAATTTGGTGTGGTCGTCGACCAAAACCTAGAATTCGGAAAGATCTCAAGAACTGGGGCGCTACAAACTAGTGATCCCCGGTTTGCAAGATTCAAGGTGTCACACTTTCCTTGGTGGAGGTTTGAGGCAATGCGGCTGAACTCCCTTTGCACTCCATGGAATTTGCAAGCTTAGTTCTGGCAATATTTTCTGCTACTCCGCCCATTTATCTTATAACCTTGCTTATGCTCGCCGCTGGCACGAAATGTTGTATGTGTTCCGTGACTGGCCATTTTTTTGTTGTTGTCGAGTTAAGGTTTTCATGTTTGAATATGAAGAAAGATAAGTTTCATGGTCTTCAGCGGAGCATCCTTTTCCTTAAGGAGTCATACTAAATGAAAGCAAGCTCTTGGGAAATTGCCATCATATTAAGGAACATTGTACTTCCTGCTACACTACATGTGCATAGCGACTTAGCGGCAAAAACTGAAGAGAAGCGCTTTTGAACGGTTGAATAGCCATAGGTCGTGTTTCCCCGTGTTAATCGGGCTCTCCCGGTTACAAAGACGGATACAATATATCCAGGAGTAAGTTTTAACGGGGAGGCAATCACTTGGGGAGATAGTGCAGAGTCGTTCAGGGCTTGAGAACTTAATAAAGTGGGAAGGAGCCGATACATCCTGGTCGGCCTCGCTTGAACTAACTGCCTTAGAACTTAGAAGCCGAGTCAGAGGGAGGCTGCCACCGGGTTCATGTTTCCATGTGTATACTCTATTTGGTTGTCAAATTGTTATCGACGTGAACTTGAGGTCTTTCCTGCATGTTGTCGCTCTTCCTCTTCTCTGGTGACATCAGCTTTGTGCGTCCTCCCTCCACAGCCAATATGTTGAGGATGTTTTCTCAAGTAGATTTTCTTATTTTAGACTGAGGAACCCACCAAGACCCACATAGCTTTACCATTTTGAATCCATTTTAACCTGTTTTTAAGATTTTCAAACAATCAATATCTGACCTAACTCCTTATATTTAAGTTAAACCAGCTCTATAAGATACCGACCTGAATATCATCAATATTTATATTTAATGAAGTCTCCATGTAAGTTATGTTTATGACTTTGTAACCCCCAAATCAATGATATTTCTCCAACCACATATGATGGAGTTGGAAATAAGAATGCGAAAGAGAGAATAAAGATTTTATTATACTTTTAATATATTAAAAAGAGTATATCGAGAGCCTATTTATAGGCTTAGATAGAAGAAATCAAAGGAAATTAAATCAGATATGCATAATCAAAATAGACATAGAAAATTAGAGAAAATATCCTAAATATCTTCAAAAGATATTTTAATACTGCTAACGCTCCTAATATATCTAACAGATGAAAAATTAGGCTAGTGGTCTGTCAGTGGTGTGTGTGAATATGCATAAATCGTGTTGCGACTTTGCTTCAATCTTTTGAAAGGAAAAAACTTTCTACCCTGCTTCAATCGTGCTGGTTTACCAAACAACAAAACCATGTCTTGGTACAATGGGATGAAACCATAACCACTCATCCACTTAAGCTTCAGAGAACCTGCTTGGTCAGGAGAGGACAAGCCAAAATGGTTGGTCTCTTCAGTACCCACGTCAAGAAACATAACCCCACCGCACATCGCTCTCTTTTCTTTGGCGCCCGATCCATGCGCAGAAACCTGCCTCTTAACTGGGAAACCACTAAGCTCCACTATGAGGTTCGCGCACTGAACATTGAATCTCGACAAGATCTTCAGATTTAGCAGCTGGCTTACTCATTCAAAGGTGGAGATTCATCCTGCTTGTAAATCCGGACGTCCATCACGAAAGATTAGATAATAAGAGGCCTAGAGAGCGAACAACAACTATTTTAGCTAGAAAGTGATTTTGAAACAGAAATGGAATTATTTATTTTTATTATTGGATGAATTTTTGAGGAAGAATATGCATTTGATAACAATAAAAATTTTGTGTTGTTGACACAAAATTTCTCCTTGTCAGGCAGCCGCCGCAATCAGCGGCAACAGATGGCGACGCTGACCGGTGACCAGTGGTGGGGACGTCGACCAGCGACAAGTGGCGGTGGACGCTTCTTGTCAGATTTTAAGCTTGGGACGTCAATGATGGGCTTGACTCAAGCCCAACCCGTCATGTTCGGATGCTTCCACTGGGAGTCTTTCTTCTCTCTTCCTAAATGCATGGCCACATGCACAAAACAAGGGTTACCCATCTAAAGATAAAGATAACAAGAGAAAGTGCTCGAAATGGAGAATTCTTTGCCTGGGTTGCCGCGAGTTGGTACTGCTCAAAAAGTGGCTACTTCACTTCGCTTTCTTTCACTAGTCCTTGCAACTTTAGTAGGTGGTTTGATTGGGCACTAAGGAGACAAATTTTCATCAGTCCACCGGCCAACTGCCCTGTCTCAATTTACTAATATATGGCTGTATGACTTCACCATAGCCAATCTGATGAAGCTAAGGTTGCGTTGGATAGTAAAAATTATTTGGCAAGATAGGATAGGTTTACAATGGCTAATACTGATAGGATAGATTTGCAATGCCTAATATCTCGCTCTTGTGGTTGTTCTTCTCTCTCTCTCTCTCTCTCTCTCTCTCTCTCTCTCTCTGTTGACATTTAGAAGATACCAAGCACCGGATAGAACTAGAATTGTTCAATTGCGTTAATATCCCACCAGTCAAGTATTGCCCAATTACTTTTCCCAATTAATCAATGAAGTAAGTATTGCATAAACTATGACGAGTAGATTAATTTGATCACAATTGAAGAATTTCCTAGAAAACATTATTTGGCTTTTACTAAAAAAATATAACTGATCATATAACTTTTGCGTTATGATTGGTGCTATTTACCACATCATTTATAGACTAGTTTACATAATATATTTCTCATCTATGTTTCAAACTACTGTATAGCAATGGGTCTGGTACGCACTACATAGTCTTTCTTGGAGTTAAGGGACCAAGATGGTCGCAAACATCCATGCAACGCGTAATTCAAAAGTGCGATCATTGGAATGATTTGCCGAATCCCAAAAGGAGGTGGAAAGGGAAGACAGGAGATCATCACTAAGGTTGATTTGGCCTCTGTTCAGTCACAAAAGTCTCACTCGCTTTTTGTCACATTCGATTGCTACTTTTGTCCCCTTTCAGCAAAAATGGGTGAGTGCGCGAGTCCTTTTCCTGCCTGTACCCACGAATGGTGTCCCACCATGGTGCTACGATTAATGTCTTGACCGATCTAAAAGATAACCTAAATTAATAATGGTTCGTTGAATTTTAAAGTTACTGTACCTAATCACCTTTTACTTAAGATGGGTAATGCAACTCTTGGTTTGCCACCGCTGATTGAGCATTAAGAAATTCTAATTCTGGAACTGGAAATCATATGTCCAAATCCTACAAAGGTGATCGGGCTTCTACGATCATATAGAGGAACTGGTACCAGGCGCAATTAAACTGAAGATCACATTCCTCATCCTCATCCTACGAGGTGGAGCTTTGCCCCGCCACCATGCCCTTGCCCCATGCAAGGCGAGGGAAAACATCCTCACGAGGCACCCTACTGAGCATTGTGCCGGGTGTGGGAAAATAGCTCGTTAGTGTTCTCTTAATTATATATTAAAAATATATGATAAGTTAAACTTACACGACAATTATATTCTATGCTACTTTTAGTTATTAGTTAACTTCAATTTATTTGTATCCTATAACTAATAACTAAAAGTATCACGATCAAATGAGCATGACTTTAATGTATAAGTCAGACGACCCAAGTCCAACAATGTGCCCTCTTCCATGGTAGCAACTTTTACTTATCAACTAAAAAAAAAAACTCTGATGTTTGACGGGATTGAATAATTCACGGAAGAAAAAAAGAAATAGCACTCTTGACCATAATGTTTGACAGGATCCCGACAGTTGACTAATTAGTGGCCCAATTTCCCTTATCTTATTTGATATTGCATCATGGGTCAGTAATGACATAATGTAGTCGCCCAATCATCATTATGTGTACACTAAGAACCTAATCCTCCTTGACACCGTATGAATATGCATATCGCTTTTGATTGGCTGGTTACACCTCGTATCATTATTGCACATCGCACAAATTAGCTTTTAGTTGCGGAGGCAACATTTGACTAGTCTCCTTTCCCCGGCAAAAATGAAGTTTTTTTTTTTTTTTTTTTTGGTGACCCAGGGAACCCCTGCACGGCCGACAGCCGGAGAGTAAACCCTGGAGTGACGCTAGCGGAGGACCCACCACCCCGACGCCACACTTAAGAATCCCTAGCGACCGTGAGGGGATTTGAACTCTTCCCCTTGCGTTAGGGGGAGAGAGCTCAAACTATCGCGGCCACCGCAGACGGTGGTATTTACTTCATCCAAAAAAGAGAGTTCATATTAATTATTCCACACGATGAAGCTCACGGATGGAGAATCAAAGAATAAGCCCAACTACGGGAAAACATGAGTACAATGGAGATTATTGGAGTCATTCCATATTGGCTCTAAAAAAAAAAAATCAGTGGTCAATTTAAAAGTGTGAGAGAAAATCTTATCCTTTGAGTTATTTTTTGAGGTAAGAGGGATTCAAGACCACCCAAAACTAATAACAAAACTCAAGTTACCAATAAATTTAAACCTGACAGTCACAGGAGAGATCGGGTTATTCCTAATCTGACCTAAGACTTGATGTATAAGAAAGGCCCACCACAATATGGAGGGATCACTGTCCCCACTATCAATTGGCAAAATTTAAACTTCTAGCTTGGTAGAGTCTTCGTCGTCATATCAAAACCATTATGGTCCTTATGGATTTTCTCAAGTCGATAATTTCTCTTTTAGAATATCCGTTTCTAATGATATATAGCATCAATGTGTTTTGATTTAGAATGAAACAATGAGTTTCTTATCAAGATTAATCGCACTTTGATTGTCACAAAAATAAAACATACCTTTTTGGCTTGAACCCAAATTCTTGTAATAACTTCTTCAGCCATAACTCTTTACTAGCTTTAGTCGCCACAATATATTCAACTTCAGTTGTAGAAAGTACAACATAGTTTTGATACCTTGACTTCTATGACACAACCCTATTGGCCAAAAAAAAAAATATCAAATAACTAGAAATAAATATATGAGAATCAATATCTCTAGTCAAGTTGGAATCTATGTATCCAACTAACTCAAGTTTCCCGATTCAAAAATTGAGTTCCAAATTGGAAATTCCTCGAATATACCTTACGATTCACTTTTCTGCATTTCAATGCACTCTACTTGGATTTGACAAACAGTGACTAACAATACCAACCACATGCGCCAAGTCTAGTTGTTTACTTACCATTGCAAACATCAAGCTTCCCATGGCTGAGGAATATGGAACACTTTCCATGTCTTTTTTTTTTTTTTTATTAGTCAAAAATATTTACTTCGTACTCAAGTTAAGGTGAGTAGTTAGAGGAGTGCTAATTATTTTAACCTTGTCCATATAAAATTTATGAAGAATCTTCTCCATGTACTTCTCTTGCGATAATAGCAACTTCTTAGCATTTGTGTCTCAGGTAATTCTAATACGAAGAATCTGCTTTGATGGGCCTAAGTTTTTCATGGTAAAAGACTTAACTATTCCGTCGACAACTTAATTTATGAAGTATTATTGCCAACAAGCCACATATCATCAACATAAAACAATAGAATTATAAAGTCATCATCAAAGAATATCTGGACAAACACATGGTTATTCGAGGAAGTACGCTTATGGCCCTGCTTTGTTATAACAAACATATATTTTTTTTGCATTAGGCCATGGAGACTCTTCTTAGGCTAGCGCACATAGTCCTCATTTCCTTTCACTTTGAAACCCTCTAGTTTTTCTATGTATATCTCTTCATCTAATTTATCATGTAGAAAGGCTATTTTAATTTAGGGTGAGCATTAGACCGACCCTAGACTAGCCCAACCCTACTGGTTTTGGTCTGGTTCCCAAAGGGACTAGGTCGATCCTTAGTCCTGAGATCCCTAGACCAGCAATGTGCGTGTTGGTCCAGTTATATAACATCTAAAATATATTATATATCTAATATATTATTTATCTTTTTTTTTATATAGTGTATGACTTCAATAGCATTAAACGGTTCCTTAGTGAGGTGAGGAGTCCAAGTAATTTTAGACCATTCTTTAATAGCTTAAACTTTTAATGTCTTTTACAGCATCAACAATCATATTTACAAATGAGGAAAATGTCTCCATGAGCAGTCCTCACGGCATAAATAGCTCATCATGATATTCTCCTCCAGTACTCGTTCTATTATGTCTTCTTTGTCCTCTTAGTCTTCAACTTGCCAAAATCGAAAGAAACAACTTCTCCGCTTGCCATACGACACTTGCCTCCTTCGCTTTTAGTCGCTTGTGCTACTCACTGCTCGACACTCGGCCCACTTGATGCTCACCTCTCTTCGCTAACTTCGCTTATCGCCAAACCCATTAGATTCGTCTGGTACTCGATCACCTTTTCAGGAAGTGCAAAAAATAAAACAAAAAAGTTATCGATCGGTCCTGGGTTGGCCCTAGAATCGGACCGAATCCATAGGGTTGGTCTGATCCTCGATCCTCGAATCAATAGGATTGGTTCGTTGTCCAAAAAATTGAGGACCAACACTGTACAGGTTGGTTCCAGGGTTAGGATGTGGACCGGCCCAACCCGGACCATACTCACCCCTAATTTTAACATCTATGTGCTCAATTTTCAAGTCTAAGCTAACTACCAAGCTTAGTACCATACTCAGAGAAGACATTTCCACAATCGGGGAAAATATATATTATTAAAGTCACTACTCGTTCTTTGGCCAAATCCCTTAATAAGTAATCTAGCTTTGTATTGTAGCTATAAAGTATGTTCATCTTGTTTCAACCTATTTACTCACTTATTCTTCAAAACTTCTTTGTCTTTAGGCAATTTCACTAGCTCCAAAGTATGATTCTCATAAAACTGTTGCATTTTATCCTGCACGGCATCAAACTATTTGCTTTTGCACTCATCTTCTATTACTTCTACAAATCACTCCAATTCACCTATATTAATCAATAACACATACTCATCTGCAAAAGATCTAGTGGACAATTGTCGGTCTATGATGGATCTTCGAATTGGAACATTGCATCTGATGGGGTTTCGCAAGAGACCATGAATAAATCTTATAAAAAATGCATGTTTGGTTTAACCCACAAAAAACCTAATGTAGAGAGCTTCAAGTGAAAATCCAACTGATCAAATTCGACAAAAGTGTTACGAGCATGTTGACAAAATTTCAGTTCAACTGTATCTCGAATTTACCTTTGACTTCAACTTAATGAATTGTCGTCTTCTAAGATTTCATGCTTTTTCTTTCTTTCTTATTGCTCTGTCTTAACGAACTGTAAAATAGAAAGAAACATTATTTCTCCATGTAAATTATCATATGAGCTCAAGCCTTTGAGCTTATAATTTATTGGACTTTCTCTACATGGGAATGAACCCAGCCTAACAAGTAAAAGAAATCAAATGCCAAAAAAATAATTTGTGGAGAACCAAATTGTTGTGCCAAGCCCAATTAGCTAAAAGATTAAAAACAAAATAATATTGTCAAACATCCCAAGATAGTGAATAAAAACCATAGTATTGAATCATAATTAAAGAGATGAGGAACTAAATCTCAATTGCAATCTTGTGTTAACATCAATCCATCACCATTTTTCAAACCAGAGCTATTAAATTGGAACCTATGATTCGATCGCCGTCCACTAAAATACTCAACTAGCCATCCGACATGAGAAGAAATATCTGTCTTATTTTGTGTTGGAAGATCTTAGAGTCGATTTTGATTATAATTGATTCTAGTAAATCTTAGTAAATAGGAAATTGTAATTCGTGTATTTTATTTTTCCTATTTTATTTTTCCCATTCTTACATTATAAATGTACAATGTAATAGCATACATAAGATATACAGAAATAAACATTTTTCCCCAAATTTCCTTCTCCTTTTTTGTCGTGGTATCAAAGCCTCGCTTCCTGCCCTAGCTTCCGCAACCTTCTGAATTGCCATTGCTTCTTTCTATTTGTTAATGAGGATCCCTTCCTGTAAAACAGATTAGCAAAGCGATTAGGAATTCATTCTTGGTACCATGGCAAAAGACAAGAATGTTATGAATCCCCCACCAGATGTTTCATCAACCTAGGATCAGACGATCTCATCTTCTAATCAAGACAGATCGACTGGAGAAGAGCAGATGACCAACGTCGTCCCTGCCAACGTCGTCTCTGCCCCTACCCCTGCTCCAGTATAGATTCCAGGGCCGACTTACTGGCCCCCAGCCCCGTGGTATCTTACATAATGGGCCACTCGGCCTGGAGAAACATGGGCCCAATATCCATATGGGACCGGGTCAGACAACTGTGGGTCACAAACCCGGATTCATGTCGGGTTACGGAATTAAACCCTACCCAGTTCCACACGGACCGCCTTACTTGTTTTCGTTTAATGGCGGCCAGCCGGAACTTGGAGATCCACTTTACACGTTGCCAGCGGACGGGCCGGAGCTATGCCTAATCAACCAACAACTTACCAGACCGACAAACTACCACTCTTGGGCTCGTGATCTTCGGCGAGCACTCATCACTAAGACCAAAGAAGGTTTCATCGAAGGAACCGTACCTTACCCAACAGATGAACAATTGCAGAGACACTGGCAGCACTACAATCAGTTGGTGCGCACCTGGATCGAGAACTGCTTGGCGCCTGATGTCGTCGCCAGTCTTCCTCCGACAGAAGACTCGAAGAAATACTGGGATAACATACAAGAGATGTATAGAAAATCAGATCGAGCAAGACTTTTCTTGTTGACACAAGCCCTAACCGAGCTAAAACAATGGAACCTCTTGGTCATCGCCTGTTTCAACCGGCTATCAGCCCTATGGAATGAGATTGAAGCAACTGAAGACAAATTGGAGGGGCCGAAGGCCACTCTCCAACAATACTATGCAATCAGGGAGAAAGAGAAAGCCACTAGATTTCTTCTTACCTTGAATGATTCGTACGCCACATTTCAATTGCAGATCCTTACGATGGATCCTCAACCACCACTCGATCAGATCTTCCAGTTGGCTGTGCAGGAGGAAAAACAGAGGGCTACCGCAACTGAACATGCTTGGGTTAGTGAAGGAACGAGCTTCGTGGCGTTCCCATCTGGCTTTGTTTCGACGCAAACCGTCACCGAAACCAAAGGGAACCTCAGAGCCGCAGGACAACCAAGAGGAAAGGGCTTTGTGGCTACGGCGTCGAGAAGTGATGAAGTCAACCCTAGGTCTTCACGGATGGATAGCTGGGACCGCAGATTTGGATCGAACGGTCTGGATAAAAGCGCTAGATCTGACGGTCGAGGGAGACGTGCTGGATCGGACGAGCTGGATCAACTTTTTAGAGCGAACGGCTGGGATCCTCGCGCGCAATCGGACGGCTACAGATTAATGAACTACCCGAGTGAATCAGACGGTCGGCATTTTGCCATGTCAGCTCCAGTATACAAAGCATCGTACAGCACATGGAATGTCAGATCAGCAAGCAAGGTCAATGGGCAAAATTCAAAAATTAAAAATAAATATTGTGAATATTGCAAACGTTCATACCACACTGTTGATACATGTTGGAAATTACATGGGAGACCAATAATAAAAAGGAAAGGGAGTCTTCAATCTATCATGTCTTTGCATAGAAGAGTGGTGGAACATCTTAGCAGACTATCACTCAAGAACAGTATGAAAATATCTTGCAAGCTTTGAGCCAACTCAAGACTGGTGACACTAGTGCATGATTCTCAGATACTTTTCTTCATGAAAGAAATTCATTATCTGTTGATGCATGGATTATCAATTCAGGCGCTAGTGACCACATAGTTTGTAACGAGTACTTATTTTCCCATGTCCATCAAAACACACAATCTTCTATTACGGTACATCTTCCAAATGGGAACGTTACGTATGTTACCAAAATTGGTACCATACATCTTGGTCAAAACCTTGTCCTTAAAAATGTCCTATACATTCCATATTTTGAGTTTAATCTTCTTTCAGTCTCAAAAGTATGTATGGACAATTTCTATAAAGCCATATTCAATTCCGAAAATTGTCTTTCAGGACCTTTCGACTGGCATAGTGATGGGCTTGGGTAATGAGGCACAATGACTTTATTTTTGGATCAATTATCTAGGAGATTTAGAGTTATTGAATAAAAGCATTTATTGTAATGCAATCAATTATAATAAAAATCTCCTTTTGCATCAATGATTAGGTCACAGTGCTCGATTTCCCCATCCAAAACGCTTCATATGTCCTTTAGCTAAACAAACTCGAGCATCTTTTCCAATTAGTACATTTCGAGCCCAAAATCCATTTTCATTGCTTCACATGGACATCTAGGGTCTCTATCATACTTCTCGTCATGATGGATCTCGCTATTTTCTTACAATAGTTGATAAATATAGCCAAGTAGTCGTGCCACTTGGTTATATCTTATGCAGTCAAAGAGTCAAAAACATTCACTCACTTATCAAATTTCCTTTCCTTAATTAAGAATCAATTTGATAAATCTATACATCGAATTCGTATAAATAATGGGCGAGAATTTTTTACTTTTGATTGCATAACATTGTTGTCTACTCATGGGATACTCCATGAAAGCTCCTATACTTATACTCCACAGCAAAATGAAGTTGTTGAAAGAAAACATAGACATCTCTTAGAAGTAGCTCGTGCACTCAAACACCAAGCCTCAGTCCCTGAAGAATTTTGGGGAGACTGTGTGGTCACAGTCGCCTATCTGATTAATTGCATACCAAGTCGAATCCTTCATGGTAAAACTCCCTTTGAGATGCTTTACAACAAACAGCCAGATAATAGCCACTTTAAAGTATTTGGTTGTTTATGTTATGCAACAAATGTGGGTCCTCAAGATAAAATGAGTCCCCGTGCAACACGATGTGTTTTTATGGGATACCCTCCTCTTCAGAAGGGTTATCGTGTCATGGAGTTTTCTATAGGGCATTTCTTTACTAGCAGAGATGTTATTTTTCATGAAGACACATTTCCTTTCAAAGAGAAGCCTCCTTCATCACAAGACACTTTATCAGAAAACAATCGGTTTCTTCTATCTGATGAAGATTTATCATTTGCACCTGGGTTTCTTATGGTGCCTCAATCCTCGATCACACCAGCACCAGTGGAATTCCCAAATCCGGAGATGGAATTATCAAGTTCACCAGAGGAAGTTCCTCCATCTTCTTCAGCAGTAGAAACAATAGAAATGGCTGCTGGATTATTCGAGGCCTCTAAGCATATGGATGAGGTACCTCGTCATTCTAGAAGATAGACTCGCCCACCTACGTGGACTAAAGATTATATATGTTCTGCTGTAAACTCTTTAGGTACACAATATCCTATTCCATCCTATGTTTCCTTCAATCGGTTATCAGCAGAACGTATGTGTTGTATCAGTCAAATTTCAGAAGAACATGAGCCATCTTCATTCACTGAGGCAACAAAAGATCCCAAATGGCGGCATGCAATGGGGTTCGAATTTATTGCACTCATGGAGAACCATACTTGGGATGTTGTTTCCTTACCACTGCATCGAAAACCGATCGGATGTAAATGGGTTTACAAGATAAAGTTCAAATCAGATGGTTCCATAGAACGGTACAAGGCTAGGTTGGTAGCTAAAGGTTTCACCCAAAGAGAAGGTTTCAATTATCACGAGACATTCTCTCCAGTCACGAAAGAAGTTACCGTCTGGTCCTTTTTATCTATTGCAGCAATACGAAATTGGTCCATACATCAGATGGACGTCCACAACACCTTCCTTCATGGAGACTTAGATGAAAAAATCTACATGGATCTTCCTCAAGGATTATGCAGATAGGGGGAGTATCGGGTATGTCGTCTTCGCAAATCCCTGTATGGATTAAAACAGGCATCTAGACAATGGTATGCCAAGTTTACTACTACATTAACCAATGCAAGGTTTCAGCATTCTAAGCATGATTATGCCCTATTCACACGAAATGTGGGAAGATCATCGATCTATTTGCTAATATATGTCGATGACATATTGATTATGGGAAATAATCATTCTCATGTTGCAAGATTCAAGGAATATTTGCACTCCACTTTTCACATCAAGGATTTGGGACCTCCCAGATACTTTCTTGGCATTGAAATTGCCAAATCTAATAAAGGAATTTCCCTCAGGCAGAGAAAATTTATCTTGGAAATCATTTCTAAAGCAGGATTATCAAGTTGCAAGCCAACAGTAATTCCCATTGAATAGAATGTCAAGTTGACAACACATAAGTATGATCTCAATTCTCCTTCATCAAACAAGGATCTATTACTTAAGGATCCATCAGGGTATCAACGGCTTGTTGGAAAGTTGATATATCTTACCATGTCAAGACCTTATATATGTTATGCAGTATAAATACTTAGTCAATTCATGCATATGCCAAAAGAATCACACATGAATGCAGCCTTGAAAGTTCTAAGATATTTGAAGGGGTGCCCAGGGCTCGGTATATTTCTAT
Organism: Eucalyptus erythrocorys; assembly: GCA_014182555.1. Taxonomy (NCBI): domain Eukaryota; kingdom Viridiplantae; phylum Streptophyta; class Magnoliopsida; order Myrtales; family Myrtaceae; genus Eucalyptus; species Eucalyptus erythrocorys. The sequence goes on from CM024599.1 coordinate 26,730,451, forward strand.
CTCGTGAATGTAATATGGGGATGACAGCATTTTGTGACACTGATTACGCTACTTGCCCGATGACTAGAAGATCCATCACCAGTTTTTGTATTAAACTGGGAAAGTCGTTGATTTCGTGGAAGACAAAGAAGCAATCTACCGTGTCATTGTTGTCAGCCGATTCAAAATATCGAGCCATGGTTAAGACTACCTGCGAAATAGTCTGGATATGAGAACTCCTTTTTGATTTGGGAATACAGGTCAGTGGACCAAGTGAATTGTTCTGTGATAATGACACTGCACTTAAGTTAGTAGCAAATCTAGTTTTTCATGAGAGAACAAAACATGTAGAAGTTGACTATCATTTCACTTGTGACAAGATCAAAGAGGGAGTTCTTGTAACAAAAGGCATCAGAATAGTGGATCAACCTGCACATATTTTCACTAAGCTACTATGCCAAAGACAACACAAATTTCTATTAAGCAAGCTAGGTATCCTTGACATATATAGGCCACTAACTTGAGGGGGAGTATTGGAAGATCTTAGAGTCGATTTTGATTATAATTGATTCTAGTAGATCTTAGTAAATAGGAAATTGTAATTCATGTATATTATTTTTCCTATTTTATTTTTCTCATTCTTACATTATAAATGTACAATGTAATAGCATACAGAAGATATATAGAGATAAACATTTTTCCCCAAATTTCCTTCTCCTTTTCAGTCATTTTGCTTGCCAATATAGTATTATCAACATGCTAATTCGTCGAAATTTATACAGTTGATTTGTTCAGCTAATTAAGCGAGCCTATTGGACTAGCCATTGAAATGCTTAATTTTTATGCTTATAGTATCTTAAATATATGGGGCTAAACTTGTTCATCATGGTCCTTACACAATCAATCTTAAACATATACTATGAATGACAATTCAGTCATGAACTTTCTAATTTTGCTAATGTAGTTCTAAACCTTCACGCGAAATTTCAATATTCATATTAGTATTCCTCTTAGTTGCTGCATGAAATTGCTGATGCAGCGATATAAAAACCATCCACCATATTAGTATGCTACATAAGATGGTCAACGATTAGCACATCAGCGGTTTCCAATGGCAATTCATATGAATGATTACATTAAAATTCTACACAAATATTTAGAAATTAAATCAACAAAATCAAAAAAGATAAAAGTGAATTGCCATCTCTACGATAGACTATAGTGGTAATTTTCCATCTATTCATCGTTTCAATTTGAACATTGGAGTGCCCAATAATTTCGGGGATCTCTATCGGTGTCTGTTCGGTGGAACATTAGAATTCTTGTGGGGTCACAGGTTCTTCCGCTCAAAATGATATCCTCCGACGCGCCATGGGTTTTTTTTTTTTTTTATCTATCTATTTATTTATTTAGGGACACGTTTTCTTTTTCCTTTTTCCCTTTTTATTTTTTTATTTTTTCGGTTTTCTTTTCAGTTTTTTTATGATAAGCATGTACGTGTGAGGGGAATCTACCCAAGACTTCATTTTCGGACAGTCAAGCAGCGTTTTCCTGGAGTCACATGCGGTGTTCGAGCGCGGCGACAAGCATGGTGGGGGCCAGCACGCACATGTGGTCTCCGCAAGCAGCCGTCGCAAAACACGACAAGCGAGTTAGGGAACTGAACATGGGGTTCAGAGACAGACCCCCAAAAAATCAAACAAAACAAAACATGGGATTTTTCTTTTTTCTTTTAATTTCCTAATAATAAAATAAGGAGAAAAAAAAGCTTTTTTGTTTTGGATGTATGAGGAGGAGAGTGATGGGACTGTAGAATTGATGTGAGGGGATTTCTTTTTTCTATATCCAATACTCATATTTCATTTTTATTATTTTAACAATATTGAATTATTATTCGATGCATCCAATTTTAGCTTTTTCGTTTTAATTTTTCATCTCAGTTTTTTCTAACTTTCCTTTTTTTTTTAAATTAATTTGAATTTTTAGTAAATAAGTAAGTCTTGACATATGAAAACAATATGCAACATAGATCCAATCTATTTTCTGTAATGTTGTTAGCAATTTTTATTATCACTATGAATTTAATTTCTTTAAATTCATAAATGGAAGTGAAGTTAACAAAACAAGTATGTCATAAAGATTATTGTAGTAAACTGATATTCCACGAGGGGCAATGGTGTTTAGTGTGGGAGCCAAGTTGACTAAAAGATCGTCCCAATTATGCCACATTAAATTAGAATGAAAGAATGAATTCTTGCCATAAATTTGATCATCCAATGAAGAATACTAACCAAAATGATATCATATTCTTTTTTGCTTTGTTATTTTAATTTATTGTTTTCTATGCGCAATTCTTTTTATAATTTACAAGCATAGTTGAGCGAATAGAAATGGTCATTGAGTGTCTCTTTTATTCAAAAATACATATATGTTCTAATGTGGGACCCCTCAGAAATGACTTGGTTCATTATCTTGATATATTAATCCACTTCGAAAAAGTATTTAAACAAAATGATTTTATTTTATAAAGAGTGCTACAGATTTTGAAAAACTACAAAACGATCAAGCAAGCTACAATATCATATTTTTAGTATAATGAAAAGATTGATGGTATTGTGATTATTAAATCCTTTGGGTTCCGCAGCAACTCACGGGTTAATGTTCTAGTACACACTATAATAATAGATAAGTGTCAGAGTTAGTTTAATTATAATAAATAAGCCCGTCTTGAATAGATTCGATCATGGTTCACAAATTTCCCCACTTCTTTCATACGTCGAATAAGGCACAAATTAAAATTTATAGTAAGCGATTTTAGCATGAAATTATCCACACTAAATAATGTAATAAACTGATATGATGTTGTCTGCATAATTCGCACTCGCACAAGTTTGTTTTGACTATTTTTTTCATCTCATGAAAATTTTATAACCTTCCAAAAGAAAAACCAATATACATGGCTTCATAGAATTTTGATATGAATGATATTTTCTATAATTTGGTGAGGAAATCAACGTCAATGATTTATTAATATTAGAATAACGTTGAAAAGTGAAAGCACTATGATGTGCCTCTTCTATCCTTAGCTTCAAGGAGTGGGGGATAAGAAGGCTGGACCTAAATAAGTCCTTAAAAGGTTTTACCCTAGTTCAATTTGGATTTAGAGACTTGATGGATGTAAAGCAATGAGAGGGTATTTCTTCATTTTAGGGAAGATAAATATACAGAGAGAAACATTGGGAGTATTGGGAGTGTTGGCATCGGTAAGTCAAAATAAGGAACGCAATCTTATTAACCCATCTGGACTATCAAGCAAGCGAGGCGGCCCTAACACGAGAACAAAGGTTCCTTACTGATTGGTGAAGTTATGATAAAATTAGACATCAAGTATCCAAGTAGTGCCTTGTAACCAAGGGTTTATAGAATTTTGAATCAATTATATTTTCTATAATTTGGTGGGGAAATCAATAAGTCAATGACTTATTAATATGATAATAACGTTGGAAAGTGAAAGACTGATGTGCCTTTTCTATCCTCAGCTTCAATGTATGGGGGGATAAGGTCTTCGGGTCATTTTCGGCGGAGCCATCTAGACCTTCATAATTGGATTCGGCTTCGTTACCTGCGTACACGACATAAATGTATGTCCGAGCTTGACATTTTTTGTTTCTACTGCTCCTTCAAGCGACACTTTTTTTTTTTTTTCGGTTGATTAAATCAAATGTGGATCCCATTAGGAATAGAAGATCGACATGATTTTATTTTGACGAGTGTTGATTCAATTATCGAAAGCTTTTATATGCATGATACTTACAATGATTACTTGCTTTCACAATCACTTTATTTTGGACAGCAAAATAATTTATATTATGCTTATTCCACACAATGTTTATGACACGGTGTAACCAATGAGCCACCACCAAGTAAGACAAGATTTATAACGTAAGGACAATAGTGATTAATTGATTACCATACTACTTAAACAGTGTCACCTGGTGTAACCATTATATATGATTTTTTTTTTTTTTTTTTTACCTTTTCATATGACCCTTATGCTACATAAGCCATACTTGGGAGCGAACTTTTCATTCTTGTAAAATTGGAGTATGTAATATCCTTTTGTTAAAAATGCCAACAAAATGCTAGCATAGACTATTACGTTAGAGTCATGTCCATATTGACTAGACAAATAAGTGATGACATGAATTTTTTGTTATGCTGAATGGAGCAAAGTAATAGAAAATCCCCCGAGAGAGAGAGATATATATATATATAGGGGCAATGGTGGTGACGATAACTACGGCGGTGATAAAGCTGACATCAACAGGGCTGGTGAGGGTTTGCCAACCTTCGATCTACGATTGTGTGACCCTGGTGTTTCGATTGAAGTTGCCGACCTCAAGCCACCACCAGTCGGGATCGTGTTACCCTAGTCCATCTAGGTTCGCGAGATCCATGGCCTGCCGTCGTAAGGGTCGAACAACCCCACGACCCATCGTTTGGACCTCGCCACACCGTGGCCGCCGCCATAGCAGTCGCAAGTGGCATGAGGCCCGCGAGTCTACTTTTTTTTTTTTTTTTTCATCTTTTTAAATTTTTTCTTTTCTCTATATTTTAATAAATTTATTTATTTATAGTTGTTTTCTTTATATTAAATATAACGATTTAGTTTTTTTAACTTATTTTATTTTTTTTTCCCACTAAAAGACACGCAGACCGTGAAAATAACCACCAGTTGATGGGCAAGTCAGCATTTCCTTTCACGAAAATGACCAACTTGAACAAAAAGAAGGAAAAAAATTCAACGACCGCATTGGGAAAAAATAGCGTAGTAACTTCATTCAATAAATTGAGAAATCATAGAGACTTGTTGTGTCATTATCTCTAAAAAGTTTATAAAATCATTCACTCTTATGAAAGAGAAAAATGACTTATAAATATTGTGATTGACCTAAAGTGTATTTCATTTTCTGATATATATTTATTTTAATCCTCATCTATGCTCAAAGTAATGCTCTCTCTAGTATAGAATAAACATGTGGACTTTCTAGACATTTTTAATCTTATTTAATGAAATATTTAGAACTATCTTTCATAATTTGAATAACGGGAATTCATGAAATACCGTTGTTGCCTAAAATGTGCATAAAAAGTGCATTTGATAAGGAAGAATTTCATCAATTGTAAACCTAGTTCTTTCAAGTTAAAATGACTTAAACGAAATAGATAGGTTACAAGGTCCAAGCAAGTCCACCTTAAATCGCTTTATTTTGCTTGATTGTGCAAATCATTTGAGAGTGATATAACATTAAACTTGAGCCTAACAGGAAATGTTGCCTATTTTAATGTGTCTTTTACATCAAAGATCTTTTCGTTTTGTGTAAACCAAATTTTAGGAAAACATTTTTCAGATTTTTCGGCATTCATTTCATGGAAAATGAACTGATTAAGGAAAACATTTGCCATCAACAGAAACTAGTCTTCTAAACTACGGGAAAATATTTTTTACTTTTTAAGATGAGGAAAACATTTTCCTTACTCACTTTCTCTTATCTCGCACCCATGTTAACCTTACCATCTTTCTTTTTTTCTTTTTCCATTTAAAAAAAAAAATCGAATTTTTAAGTTTTTTCTTTTTCTTTTTTTTTTTTACTTCTATCTTAGCCGATCGCCACCATGATGACAGTTGACAACTAACCACAGGTGAGCATCAAGCTCACAAGCCTCAGGTGATCTTGTCGCTTGCCAGATTGTCGAGCTTAAGCTTGCCAGATGAGAGCATCGAGCTCATTGGCATTGGGAAAGCTTGAGCTCACTTTCGACTAGCCAAAGAAGAAGAAGATAAAAAGAAAGAAAAATAAAACTAAAAATAAATTTAAAATTGATTTTTGAAAAATGAAAATAAATTTTAAAATGATTATTGAAGAAGAGTTTGTAAAGGAAAATATTTTCCTTACCAAACAACGAAAAGTATTTTCCGCTTCATTTTCAAGTTTTAGTTGAATATTGAAAAATAATTACATTTTCCTGTAAAATGGCTTCATGGAAAATATTTTCCAAAAACATAACATATTCCACGAAACGAATAGAGCATAACTCATTATTTAAGCTAAAACTCCATTCTATTTGTTTAATATTATTTAAATATTGAGACAAGTTGTTAAATAATAAACCACTGAAGGTACGTTTGTTTCAATGAAAAGGATTTTTTTTTTTTTTTGCAAATTAGTTTTTAGAACTTCCACGTGTTTGATTTGCTAAAAATGACTAATCAACAAAAAAAATTTAAGGTTAAAATATATCCACATTTAGAATTAAAAACAAATTCTCATTTCTAAATAAAGGGAATAATTTTTCCAAGTATAATAAGGGCGCGTTTGATAACGATTTTGTTCTGGGGAGTAGATTCTGATCATAAATGATTATTTTTTATTTTGTTCCCGGGAATTGATTCGAAGTATTTTAAGCCGTTTGGTAACTGTCCAAAATTTCTGATTCTAGAATAGAATTGTGTTTGTCTTGTGCTCATTGACTCCGTTCCAAATCAATTTTTTTTTTTTTAAATTTTATACTTTTTCCTTTTTTTATTTTCTTTTTCCCTCTTTCTTTCTTTTCATTTTTTCATTTTTCTCCTATTCTTCTTCTTCTTTTTCAAGCTGGTCGCCGGACCAAAAGAATCGAGGCTAGACGAGGGCCGACGACCTCACTTGAGCGTCGCCGGCCCTCGGCGAGGCTGGCCCTCGTCAACCGAGCCTCGCCAATAGCTGGGGGAGGCTCTCCTAACCCTCGCCCAGCCCCGCTGAGGCTCGACCTTGCTAGATCTGGTGAGGTTGAGCCTTATCGGTGACCTGGCCGATCTCATCGGGGTTGGGCGACGCCTACCTGGCCACCGGCGGGGTTGGGCGAGCCTTGCTAGGGGTGGGGCTTGGCGAGCCTTCGGCGAGCTCGCCGGACTGGTTGCTTGCGACCCACGAATAGCGGCGGCGAGCGACGATGGACAGTGGCAGATGGCAATAGTGAAGGCAACAAAGAGAGAGAGAAGGGTTACTTTTTTGATTTTTTTTCTTGTTCTCGAAACATTTTAACAAACACTATTCTGTTGCCAAATTGATCCCGGGAACTAAAAATCAGAATTAAGCACTGTTTGGATGGTTACCAAACAATGCCCGAGTCTCTTAAACGCTCGCTTCTTCACCTTCTTCCACTTCATTATTTCAAAGGAGATGCAAATAACCAAAAAACGTTTTCAGTCACACTTTTTTAGCATACCAACAAACAAATTAAAAGTAACCATTTTACTTGACAAGGATTTTTTATGGAAAATATTTTCTTTATCATGAAGTTTACAGTGAGTGAAAATCATTTTTCAGAAAAATGTTTAGTTTTCATTTATTTGATAACTTAGGAAAAGTGATATTTTTTTTTTGTCATAATGAGAATTTGTTTCCCTAATATAAACTTATTGTCTTTAGCCCATGGAAAACGTTTTTCGTAGATCATTAAGTTTTCCGTTATTCAAATACCATAAAGTTGAAAAATATTTTTTTGAAAATAGTATTCATTCAAACAAACTCTTGAGTTTTAACCTCGATGAATCTTCAACTTTAAAGACCAGAATAATTTTCCTATTTTAGGGTTTTTTGAGCTAAAAACGTTAATAGCCACTCTTAAGATTCATTTTCTATGGTCGAAGCATGTGACTTTTTAAACAACTCCGAGGATACTTTCTCAAGTTTCATGCGAACCACTCCATAGTCCCCTTCTCTAAACTTTATATTCTTGTGATGAGCATGAGCAGCAGATTGGTAAAAATTGTTATCCGTTGCACACTTCTAATAAATCTCAAGATGAAGTTTAGGAATGCATGATGCAAAACACCCAATAGACTCAGAGGGCTTGCATCAGACGGAATGGAATCATGACGTGATTCTCTGCGTTATATCATGCTTCTATCAGTGCCTCAATAAATCTCAATTATCGGTTTATTTGAAGGAGATTTCAATAATTGATATTTGAAGAGATATTGACAAGACAGGAGCACGGTAAAAGGGTAGAGGATACCCCCACACCCTTGACATTGACATATGTATTGGGATTGCATGCTAGAATAATTCTTAAAATTGACATCTCTTTAAGACAAGGTGAAAATGTTCTAAATGGGAATCCTTAGGTTTTGTCCTTGTTGGTAAATGGGCTTCTTAGAGGCGCCTATTGAGGACTACTCGATTTAGTTTCTTTGATCTAGTGTATCTAGGGTTAAGTGAAGTAGTTGGAGGTTCCATATGTTTAAAGTGTATAAGTAATTGTAAGATGATGTAACTTACCATTCTCACTCCATAACTGCTCCCCAACCTACAAAGAAAGACCCTAGATCCCAAATTGTAAATTCTCCCTTGGATTTCTCAAATTCAAAGAGACATTTATGCCATTGAAAATAGAATACCTTTTCGCTGCGCATTAGCAATCGAGAGTGAATTTTGTGGACAAGATCATGTTGTTGGGTAAACACAAGGTCGATGGTGATTTAATTGGAATTGAGGAACTGTGAAAATGTGTATTTCGTCCATTTCACATTACTATTAATGCAACGTATGTGGGTTGAACTTATCATGTGCTTCCGATAGCTATAAATCAAGATATCATCCAACCGAACAAACTATAAATATCTCAACGAAAGGATGCAAAATCTAAGTCGTGACCATCATTCAAAGGGCTAATAGAGTTTCTCTCGAATCTTGATAAAGCTAATGTCCTATTTTCACTTGATTCTTGATGATTTTGTGGACCTATTCACTTGCATGAGCATGATGAGCATGCACAACTGTAAGTCGAATTGACAACAAGCTTTCATGATTAAAGCTCAATATCTTTATAATGTTTTCCAAGAACTGTATCCCCTAAAAAGGATTGAAGAAATATTAGTTACGACTTTTAGTTAACCTTTTAACGACAAAATAGACAGGGAGGCGGAGGATGTGGACCGCAATCGCTTCTTTATAAAAGGGCAATTTCAATTTTACCACGATGAGGAGCCATTTTGTAAAAAGGTGGGAGTGCTGAAATCTCACGACCTAATCATTGCACAATAAAAAGAGCATAAACTAGTAGAACAAGGAGACTTCCCACGTAGCTTCCCTTGAAATTGAATGGGATAAAAAGAAAAAAAGAAAGAAACGATCGATTGTCATGGAAACAATTAAGTCCTAAATTTTTTTCTTTAAGCAAAACTATTCAATTGGTGTAGTAAATTCTACGTTTTTACACAAAAGGTGCAATGAGGTGTTTAATAAATTTCCAAAGTACAAATTAAAGTTAGCACATAGGCATGTCTAGATTGTCATGTAGAAATCTCGTAAGTGATTCCTTCATGTCTATAGAATTTAGAGAAACAATTGCAACTCTAATTCCAAACTTTATGTAGGAATGCAAATGTGCCATACACCTTTTAATTAGTTCAATCAAGGCATATGCCTTTTATTGAAAAGTGCAATTAAATCATGAATCTTTCAAATGATTCAACAAAATTCTATTCATTTGCTAAAAAGTATGATTGGATCCTAAGTGCAATGTAAGGATGATGCATATTCAAGTTTTAAGTGATACATAAACAATATTAAGGCTGTTCATTGAAATGACTTGAATGTATGTTTCATAAAATGTTTAGAAATTAATTGAACCAACTGAAATCTTTGATGATTCGATTGCATTCTACGAAGGAGGATTAAAATTTCTAGGGCACTTTGTCCCGAGATTTAGGACTTTCACTAAAATTTTAGGGGCTACTTAACCTCTGAATTTGATAAAAACGATTTTATGTGTAAATTATTATATTATATTTTATTTTACACATGTCTTTTATTAGATAAACCTCGGAAAAGTACCTTAAAATTAAAGGTTAATACAACAAAAATCTCAAATTAATATACTCGTGTTATATTTACTCAAAATAAATTTTCATATTATGAAAAATCTTACATTGGTACACCTATACTACATTTACCACAAACTATTTTTTATGTTAAAAAAATCTTAAATTAGTATATTCGTATCACATTTAGTTTGAATAAATTTTAATGTCATCAAAAATTCTAAATTGTTAACCCGTGCCTCATTTATTCTCAAACTAATTTTTATGCAATAAAAATAATCTTGAATTGGAACACTTGTATCACATTTATCCCCAACAATTACAAAAATTTCCAAATGACCAAAAATATGGATTTGCTAATCTAAGACTTTGGTGAATTATCCCAAACTAATTATTGTGCTAACAAAAAGATCTTAAATTGAAATGCTCGTGTCACATTTATCCTAAGCAATTACTAAAAAATACCGCCAAAATTAGTGATTTCCCAATCTAAGACTTTGGTGACTTACCCTAAACTAATTTTTGTGCTACAAAAGAAATCTTAAACTTGAAGACTTGGGATCACACTTACCCCAAAACTATTATAAAAAAAATTCCAAATCGCAAAATTAGGGATTTCCCAATCTTAAATACTTTGGTGACTCAGGAATTTTATTATGTGAAAATCACTTTGAGCTAAATATGGCATGCGTATGTTAATGTGGAATTTTTTATGATACAAAAAATAATTTCAAATAAATTTGGTACGAGCACTCCAAAAGTTGAAAATTTTCGTGACATAAAATATTAATTTGAAGTAAATCTGTTTTCGGTATACTAGTTTAAAATTCTTTTTTTGTGGTACGAACATCTGAAATTAAATGTAGGCCCGTCCGTGATCCGCTCCAAGTCCAAAAGAAGCTCCCTCAGGCGATATGCTCGCTTCCATTCTCTCGTCTCAATTCAGCCTCCCATCAATCGCTCCCCACTCCGAGGGGCATTCTCGTAACTCCGCCCGCTCCCTCCCCGACATCACACCGCGGGAACTTTACCGTTGCGCATATTTTTTTTTTTCTTTTTATTTCGCTTTAATCGAAGAACAATCAATTTATAATTTCGGCAAGCAAAGCGAAAGACGCGTTTTATTTTTTTCCTTATTCTATTCATCCGTACGCGATTTTCCGCCATCATTATTCTTTTCTTTTTTTTTTTTCCTCTCGCTGGGAAAAGAAAAATTCCGAGAGATTTGAAAAAATTGCTCTCATGGTGGAGTCCCTCTTCGGGAAAGAGAGAGAGAGAGAGAGAGAGAGAGGAAGAGAGAGAAAAAGCGGGGGTGGAGGAGGAGAGAGAAAATCAATGGCGTCCTTGTCCGATCCGCAGTACGATAGTGAAAACCCTAACCACCCTCCTCGCGTTGCCTTTTCCCCTCTCCCCACCAGTTCACTCCCACTCGCACTCAAGCTCGCAGATGCTCTCCTCTCGCTTTTACAGCTCTCTCCTCCTCTAACAACCAGCAGCAGCAGCAGCAGCAGCACCACCGCCACCAGCTCGGTGGAGGAAGATAATGCCGGCGTCGCCATCGCTCGATCCGCTCGCCGCGCAGCCGAGCTGAACCCCGGCCGACTGGTGTCGCCGTGAGTGAGCAGTGATCGGTTCTCGCGTTGATCGGGAACCGGTTCGGAGCGTTGGATCAAAATGTGAGTCGAGTGCTCGTGGTGTTTGATCGTGTCTCGCGCGAATGCGAGTGCGAATGTGAATGCGAATGCGCGGTTTCGTCGCGTCGCGTCGTTCTTTGCTTGGATCGTTCCTGCAAGCGCTGCTGCTTTTGCTTCTTCTTTTTCTTTTTTTCTTTTTTTTTTTCTGCTTGATTTTGCTGCGTTCGGCTTCTCCGCTTTCGTCCTCATTTTGGTCCGTGGTGTGGAAAACAGTGCGATTCAGTGATGGCGGAAGCTCTTTTGTCAGTGCTTTCGTACTCGAAATTCGAAGTTCGGTTGTGACTGCGTCGCGATCGGCGCGAAGCAGTAGTCTCTGTGTTTCGTCGAGTTCTTGACATTTGATCTCTTTTCTAAGTGAGATTTTCTCATCGTCCTGGTAGTTATCGTTTTCGATTCGCTCCTACTCTTCCTCCTCCTCCAGGATACCAGTTATAGAAGCTCTACATTCCTCCTCTGTCTCTCTCTCTGTCTCTCTTTTTAAGTTGCTGTTAGCATCTACACTGTTAAGAAATATTGGCTACTGGAATGAGTTTCGTTTCGACTTGAGTGGTATCCTGGTTCGCCCTCTTGGTGCTGAGAATATTTGATCGGATTGTTTTTGCTTTCGCAGTTTTTATTTGAGTTCCTTTCTGTGCCACTTGTGCTAGATTTGTGCTAGATTACCTCGTTTTTCACATGTGTTGAAGCTCCTTCTGTCGAGATTCTTTGCCCTGGGTGTGATACCTCTTTCTGGTTGATTCTTGCTTCTCCAAGAATTAGCAGAACCTCTTAAACTCGAAGGAACTGTGGTGGCTTCTGGGCACAGACTGTTTTTGTTGTTGGCTGTGTTTCTCATGCTGTCATTTGATCACTTGATATCTTTGCTGCATTTATTAATTTGCTACTCTTTAAAGCAGATTTCGAGGTGCTGAAGTTGGCAATAAGCAATAACTACGATAATGGGAGCTTTGGAGTTTGCGTTTAGGACTATCTTGTTGTCTGCTCTACTAATTATTTCGAAGGCAGAAGTTTATATTGTGACTATTGAAGGAGAGCCTGTCATAAGTTACAAAGGTGGTGTCAATGGTTTTGAAGCAACTGCGGTTGAGTCTGATGAGAAGATTGATCCTACAAGGTACTCTTTATTATGTCTGCACTCGCCATTCGACATATTCTTGGCACTTATGGTGTTTGTTGGAATGTGCATTCCACATTTGACGACGATATCCTCTTTATTTCGTGTTCTTGACTTAAGGATCATCATTGTCATAGCATGGCTTAGAAGCTCATGATGTGCACATATAACTATTTTTTCCCCTGAATTTGGTTGATATAGATGTCGTTGAGTATTAGGCAAATAACTTGTCAACTTTGTCCCCGTCATTGTGGTTGACTCTGGACAGAAATCAGCATTTAACAAATGCAAACTCACTACAAGACAGAGAAACCAAATATTTATCTTGAAACTCTAACTTGAATATATTTCTAGACCCTGTTTACATCTCATGTGCATCTATCAGATTGTGAACCAGTATGGAGAGAGGATGTAAGGAAATAAAACCTTATGAGTAGTGCGTTGTTATGTCATTTATGGTCTTTTGAAGAGGTGTGTAACCTTGCTTAGGATTGTTATGAAGATTTCTTGTACAGTCTCAGTTGTTGTTGTGGCATTGCATTTCTCCACCAAGCATAATTGAAACAGTGCTTTATGGAATTAGCAGCGACTTTAGAAACAATCTTTTCAGGTGTAAATTATTAAATTGTGATGAGCCAATATATTAAATCCATAATCACTAAGTTGTTACAGTATGGTCAGCAAATATTTTGTAACACATAGCCATTAGGTCATACACTGATACAGATTTTGTCAATCAAACCAAAGAGGAGAAAGATAAACTCAATTACTCATTGGTTATCCTTGCAAGAAGTACCTCAATTCATTCCTTCATCAGCGAAATGTCATTCACCCTCCTACTACATGCCTATTCCCCTGCTCAGATGAACATGTTGGTTGCTATTGCTGTATTGTCTTTTATTACTCCTTGGCTCATTGAATTGGGTTGTCATCCAGTGAACCAGTTACGTCTTATGCTGGACACCTTGAGAAGAAACATGATATGCTTCTTGGGATGCTGTTTGATCGAGGAACCTACCAGAAACTGTACAGCTATCGCCATCTGATAAATGGTTTTGCTGTTCACATTTCTCCTGAACAGGTGAAACCAAGTATCCAAGCTCCCTCATTTTTCTCTGTATCTGAGTTTTAGGATGGTAGTCCCTTTCTTTTGTGTATCATGGACTTATGCCCTTCCAATATATTAGTAGGCGGAAATCCTACGACGTGCCCCTGGTGTGAAATCTGTGGAGAGAGATTGGAAGGTGAAGAGACTTACAACTCACACTCCACAGTTTCTGGGACTTCCTACTGGAGTATGGCCCACAGGAGGAGGGCATGCCAAGGCAGGAGAGGACATTGTGATTGGCTTTGTGGACTCGGGCATTTATCCTCATCATCCCAGCTTCTCTTCACACACTGAACCTTATGGTCCACTACCAAAGTACAGAGGGAAGTGTGAAGTTGATCCTGACACTAAGAGGGCTTTTTGCAATGGGAAGATTATAGGAGCTCAACATTTTGCCAAGGCGGCCATAGCAGCTGGGGCATTTAATCCTTCCGTTGATTTTGCTTCTCCCTTGGATGGCGATGGACATGGAAGGTTAGGTCTTGTGACATTTGCAGATTGAGTTTTAGCAAGCTCTAATTCTGTATAATCTAGATCTTTTGCCTTCTCATCTTGGCAACCTGTGAAAAGCAGATTTTATTTTATGAGATGTGGGAGATAAAACCAGGCTTTCTTATGTTATATATCCTGTGCATCTGTACTTTCTTAATTTTTCTTTGATGCATTAAAGTTCATATTCTTAACATGCTTGATGAGCTGTTCATTTCTCTACTATGTGTATATTCCAAGATGAGGTTGAAAGATTCTGTCCCACTGCTGTAGACAAACAAATGCTACAAAGGTCTTATCAGTTGCAGTACTAGCCCTTTAAAATAATGAGAGTTTATGAGTTGACTGATAGATTTTCGCAGCGACGAGAACAACATGCTGAGTAGATTGATTTGATGATAGTTGTATGATCCATACTGATCTGAAGAGGGCACTGTATGGTGAAACCTAGGCACTGTAATTAATGAGGTGATTTATAGAATTGCTTCTCCTTCTCAATGTTATGCTTGGGTTAGTAATTTGATTTAGTAGTTATTGAAAAATAAAAAACCTGCTGTGTGATTTTAAAATAGGAAGGAAAATATTATCCTTCACAGAACAAGCTCGGCCTTGTTAATTAGTGCCTAAATCCTCAATAAAAACAGCTCCAAATGCCCCTCCCAAGTTAGTAGTTATTAAGAAGAAAACAGTTGCAAAAAACTCATGCTGTTCATGATATCTTTGATGAGTTTCACAATATAGTCTGCTGACAATCTCCTTTAAAAATCATGAATAAGTCAAAACACTCTGTAAACCTTGCATGATAAAAGATGGCTAATGGAGTGACTGCAACCAAGCTGCAATCTCATCAACCATGTTGTTTTGACACTTGAAAATGAGAGTTGTTTGTATTGATTCCTGCTGCTTAATTTAATTATGGAAAATTTGGCTTTGGCAATGTTGGTGATGTCTAAATCACTAGTTATTTATTTCGTCATTTCTTTTGGATGCATCTGAATCAGTTGGGCTTCATCTATAAGATATTAAGATGAAGGGAGTTGCCCTTTCTTTTTTGTGACTTTTGTCTCCTTATAGTGTGCTAATGCGAACAGGCAATGAATTATCCTATAGTTCAACATCAGAGCAGTTCTATTTCCTTCATCTAAAATTGAATATTTTTGCTGCTTTATACACTAGTTGCTTAGTAGACATCCATGTTATTTTACGTGATGAATGCCGCCATAAGTTACTCTATCTCCATTCACTCCCTCTTATTTATTTGTTTTTTTTTTTTTTTTTCTCTTGTGAATTTTTATTTCTCTGGCTTTTTCAATCATTTGAATACCAGTCACACAGCTGCCATTGCTGCCGGTAACAATGGAATACCTGTGAGAATGCGTGGACATGAATTTGGGAAAGCAAGTGGGATGGCTCCTCGAGCTAGGTAGGCTTCATCAACTTCAGCAATCTTAATCAGCTCTTCTGACAGTAATTAATCTCTGAAGTCTGTCGTGTACAGGATTGCTGTTTACAAGGCACTTTACCGACTCTTTGGAGGTTTCGTGGCTGATGTGGTTGCAGCAATTGATCAGGTATCAAAATATATGACCCACTCAGAAGTGCTACGAATTCTGATAGTTTTGGTTGCATTTCTTGACTCTCCCACCATGTAGATATAGGACTCTTAAAATTTAAATCTCTACAATTTGATGCCGACTAGAGTCATACATCTTTTTTTTTCCTCATTTCTGATTTAAACACGCTCTCTCAGGCACACACACAGCGACTTTGGTTCAGACTTAAAGATTTTGGAATTTACCTCGCAAAAAATAATGTACTTAAAAGTTTTGATTTCTAAACTTACTTTCTACCACAGAAAATGAGATATGCTTTTGTGTTGACCACAAGGATGCCATCTTTTGCTTTCTGAAAACATCCAGAGAATCTCGGTGCATACTGGGATGGATGATTCTCCACATAGTAACAATATGTTGCATATATCTAAAAAGTTCATCTATCCCTTCAATTCTGTCATGCTTGTCAACAAATTTTGATAGTAATCTGAAGGAAGGTTATACTCAACTGACAACTTCTCCTACAGGCTGTTTATGATGGCGTGGATATACTCAGTCTGTCAGTTGGACCAAATAGCCCGCCAACAAGCACTAGAACTACATTTTTGAACCCTTTTGATGCCACACTTCTGTCAGCTGTCAAAGCAGGTGTCTTCGTTGCTCAGGCAGCAGGAAATGGAGGGCCTTTTCCTAAAACTTTGGTATCCTATAGCCCATGGATAACATCTGTTGCAGCTGCAATTGATGACCGAAGATACAAGAACCATCTTACGTTGGGAAATGGGAAAATGTTGCCAGGCATTGGATTATCACGTGAGTTTTTTAAGCTCGACTATTTAACTTTATTGCATTTCTTATTGGTAGATCATAGTAGTTTGACAGTGAGATCATTTAATTGGTGCTTAGCAAAAGTAATGTGCCATTTTGATCTTTTCTGATTTCGATGGTATTTCAATGGAATGAATTTTCTTTTCCTTTCTTCTTTTTTCGTTTTGGAGATTTGTATGTTATCTGTAATGAATTTGTATTACAAAGATGTGACAACCAGCAAACCAGGCTGTCGGATGAAAAATGTATACTTGCTCGTTAAAGTGTTTCTGCACAACACTATGCTCCTGGAAGAATGTGAGTGAGCATCTATGAAGAATTATATTTATTCTATAAGCCCATTGGAACCTTTTTATGATGCCCTGTTCATCTGCGGTTATGCTTCCTGTAGGGTTGTACCATGTTCATTCTGCTTGAACTTCAGTGGTTGCTTCACTTTGTGTCCTTCATTTGACATTTTTCTGAGGTTCCCTGGGGATTTATGTGCTGTTTCCGACCGAACATGAGTCTGCTAGTGGTTTTGGTGGGAATTATAATATTAATTGCACTGGTTGATGTAGGTGATTGTATTTAACACTCATTGAATGATAGAGGATGTTGAGTGTGCAGAACTTCTTTTCTTTTTCAAGGAGTTTTTTTCCCCATTTTATCGACATTTAATTTCGTTTCATGAGAGCAGCCTCTACACAGCCGAATCGGACATTCACCATGGTTGCAGCAAATGATGTACTGCTGGATTCTTCCGTCATGAAGTACAGCCCCTCTGACTGCCAGAGACCAGAAGTTTTGAACAAAAAGTTAGTCCAGGGAAACATTCTTCTCTGTGGCTATTCCTTCAACTTTGTGACAGGGACAGCATCAATCAAGAAAGTTTCAGAAACGGCCAAGAGCCTTGGTGCAATTGGCTTTGTTCTTGCTGTTGAGAATGTTTCTCCAGGAACCAAGTTTGATCCGGTCCCTGTTGGTGTTCCAGGGATTCTCATCACCGATGTCAGCAGATCAATGGTAATAACTGTTTCTCGTCCATCCTGTTTATGACTTATATTGCTGTAGTAGTTGTTTCTATGCTAACCCTTGTCATCCTTGTTAGGGCTTGCTTATCCACATCTTCGCTTTTGTCAGATTTTTTCTGCATCACTTTGCTAATGCATATTGTTGTTACTTAGGACCTTATAGATTATTACAACGTCTCTACCACTAGAGACTGGACTGGACGAGTGAAGAGCTTTAAAGCTGTAGGCAGCATAGGGGATGGCTTGATGCCTATACTCCACAAATCTGCACCACAAGTGGCACTATTTTCTGCTAGAGGACCCAACATAAAAGATTTCGGCTTCCAAGATGCAGATCTTCTTAAACCAGATATTTTGGCCCCTGGTTCTCTCATTTGGGCTGCATGGTCACCTAATGGGACAGACGAGCCTAATTACGTTGGTAATGACAAACAAGTCTCATTAGTTTTTTTATTAGCTTTCAGAACCATGGAATTGTGCATTACTCTTTTTGTCAGTTTAATGTCCAAAACAAGAATGGTAATAGTTATCTGCTTTTCTTTTACCTGGTCTTCAGAGCCACCTTCTAATATAGCTCCGAGAATCAAACCTGACTAAAAAGTAGAAAACTCTGATGATTTTGTGAAAGATAGTTCACTAGTTGCTAGTCAGAAATCAAATCAAATCACGTGCTGTCATTTTGTGAAAGATAGTTCACGTGTTGTGCAATAGCTCTGTTTATCATAGGGAAAAAAATTGAATACTTATAGTTAACTCTTGCTTTGAGCAGGTGAAGGCTTTGCCATGATCTCAGGAACAAGTATGGCTGCTCCGCACATAGCAGGAATTGCTGCCCTTGTAAAGCAGAAGCATCCTCACTGGAGCCCAGCTTCCATAAAATCTGCTCTGATGACAACATCAGCAAAGCTGGACAGAGCAGGAAGACCTCTTCAGGCACAACAATACTCTGAGACTGAAGCCATGAAGCTGGTGACTGCAACACCTTTTGATTCTGGGAGTGGTCATGTTAATCCTAGAGCTGCTTTAGACCCAGGACTTGTCTTCGACGCAGGTTTTCCACTCTTACCTTATTCTACCCTTGTTCGTAACTATTACGAAATGGTTTTCATAAAAACTGGTTTAGGTGCTTCCAGGTTGCTTTTGCTTTGATTAGGACACATTTGCTTCTAATGTGGAATGTCTATAGTCTAAAAATCAATTTTGTTGAGATACATACCATAAGTCATAAATTGTCTGGTCTCTCAGCAAGCAGATGGCTCTCCTCCAAATGGTTGAATCGGAGCTTATCTGAGTTGCATAAGGGTGAAATACTTAGACATTCTCTATAACTTCATATCATTCGCCAGGCAAGTCCTTATAGTATCTGTCAACAGAAGTTTTTGTACGTCTTATGTCGGTAAAAGCAGCCTTTGTCCAAAATCTACTGGAGTTTCTGAGTAATGTGGCATCCTTCGCAATATGAAACTTGAAATTTTCACATGTACTTTGACGGCAATTTTAAATTTACCCTTTACATTTAGAAAACATTAGGAAAGTGACAATTGAGCGAAGGGTCTACAGTCCTTTTAGACATAACAAGTTCTACTGAAGAGTTCAGGAGGTCAAGATACGAATGACTCGAAGTACACGGTGTGTATGTATGGATAGTTCAACGTTGTAATTTTTCACACTAATGAATGAGTGATTTCCGTGCTTCTCATTACAAGATCTCTGATTTCTAGTACTTGATCGTTGGCAGGCTACAATGATTATTTGGGATTCTTGTGCACAACTCCTGGTATCGATGTTCATGAGATCAAGAACTACACGAGCTCACCATGTAACTTTTCCATGGGCCACCCGTCAAATCTCAACTCCCCTTCCATCACTATTGCCCACCTAGTTCGAACTCAAACCATCACTCGCACGGTCACGAACGTTGCTCAGCAAGAGACGTACGTCATTACAACCAGAATGGATCCATCTATCGCTCTTGAAGCCAGCCCTCCAGCAATGACGATAAGACCAGGTGCGTCACGAAAATTTACAGTTACTCTCACTGTCAGGTCTGTGACCGGAACATACAGTTTTGGGGAGATTTTGATGAAGGGAAGTCGAGGGCACAAGGTGAGGATCCCGGTGGTGGCGATGGGATACAAGCGATAGATAGCCAAGGATATAGGTGCGTCGGATAAAAGTGTTGTGGTTGTGATATTCTTTTTTTATTGGCAGGAATAAGTAGTACTAAGCTTAGGTGTAATATGCTTTATATATGTATAAATGCGCAAAGGGTGTAAAATAACTTCGTATGAGGGGGAGACTCCTAGTTTCTTCCGTTTTCTGCTCATTTGTTCAGTAATCCGATATTATAGGTTTCGCTCTTTTTAATGCGTATGAAATGAATCCTCTGTGTTGTGACAACTGTGATTCTGTCTCTAGAATAAACTATCTCATCTGCTAATCGATTCTAGACGATACTGTTTCTGATCATGTGTCTGCAGAATTCGCTCACTTGAGAAGCTATAATGATATAAGGGACGAGCCGATGGGAGCTTATTCCCCTAGAATCTCTCGATACAAGGAGTGGAAGTTCCACTTCGTCGCGAGTATAATAATCTTCCTCGAAATGTCGAGTCTCTGTTGGACAGCTTAATTGGTATAGTTCAACTCAGCAGGGTCACTTGGTTTTTATGACGCCGGTTACTCGCGTAATCTCGGGTTGTGAAACCAACCCGGCGATGAAAGTCTTCTCAGCAAAACGGTAGGCTCCAGCAACGATCTTGTTACTAAGAAGTTCTTACCTTTATCGCCCATGTAATGTACCATTACTAAGGGTGAGCATAGTTTGGGTAGGCGGTTTTCATCCTAAAATCGAAAATTGCTCACTAAGGATTGGCTTTGAAAAATTATAATTGGGAATTGCCCGTTAATTCCATGGATTCACCTGGGGTCCATAGAACTTGTCTAAATGTCCCCAACAAAATTATGATTTTTGAAATCCTTTTGAATTTTTGAAAAAGTTCAATTGAACTTGAAATCAAATGCACACAAAAATCATTCCAGAATATATGAAATCAATAAAATAAACTCACATTAAACTGATTGATCTTATCATAAAACATGCTATATTGGTTCAAACATATTGCCTCTCATATCAAATGGGTTATATGTGTTTGAATAAAACATGAGGAAACATATTAATAAATTCAATCTCGACACCAACTCATGCAATACATAGATTGTTTGCAATACATAGGATAATCTCAAATTATTATTGAAATATGTACCGGTTTGGTTTGAGTGAGAGGGTGAGGAGAGCCATCCCTAGAAATAGTAACTAGACTAGTTCCCATGGATACGTTTGTCCGATTTCGGGCGGTTTCGAGCAGTTCTTTTATACACCCTTAATTGTCATAGCTAAGATGATAAAGGAGCTAAGGTAAGATAAGAATATAAATATGACAACGGAAGTTTTTGTACTCATTTTTTAGGCAATGTTAAGTAGGGTTAATATAATGATAAACTTAAATCGATATACCCGTGACAAATTTACTTTCAACTAACTTTTTGAACACAAAAATTCCCAAACTGGTATGCAAGTGATAAATCTCTCTTCGTTAGATTCCGTCAAATTGCTGAGTTTGAAGGGATGAACCAAACTAGGTTTTTACTCCCCATTTGTCATAAGTGCAATATTTTGTCATTTTTTCGTCGTATTAATCTAATTTAGGTTCCATTGTGATAAATTTACATTATGTTAATTTCTGTTGATTAATTTTACCATCAAATTGCTGAGTTTGATTATATGTGGCAACTAACGAGTGTATCGATTTTAGATATTACTCTTCATTTGTAATAAATGTACCAATTTTGTGATTTTTCATGGTATTAATCTAATTTAACGAAAATTAAAAGAAGTTCAGTTGTGACAAATTTTGCGCTTTGTTAGTTCTCGTGGTTAAATTTTACTGTCAAATTACTAAATTAATTGACATGTGTTAGTTGACAAGTGTACCGGTTCGTAGATTTACTCTTCATTTGTCATGTGTATCATCAATTTTTGATTTTTTGTTATGGTATTAATCCAATTTAGTGAAAACTAGTTTGAGGCTTCAAAAAATGAATATGGGATAAATTTGTTATTGATGTATTAGTTAATATTTTTCGTGGCAACTCTTTTTAAGTATGCATGATGACTATTTTGATTAGATCATATCCAAACTACTACTAAGGGTGCATTTATTTGTGTTTCTGTTAAAAAATTATTCTAGGGAATAAAAATAGAAAAAAGTATTTCTATTCCAGGGAATAATTTTTGAAAAGAAGAACACGTTTGGTAAATTTATATAATTTTTCTATTTCTTTTAATTTTTTTATTTAATTTTATTTATTTTCTTTCCTATTTTCTTTTTTTCTTTATCCTTCCTTTTGGCTGGTTGCCGGCGACCGGCCAACGAGGGCCGGCAGTCTCGTCCAGCCACGGCAAGGCGTAGCCGAGCCTCGCTCGCCCATGGCAAGGCTCGGCCTTGCCGTCGCTTGGCGATGGCACGGAGGCCGAGCCTCGTCGTGGCCGGGCGAGCTTAGCCTCGTCGGATCCGGGCGAGCTCGAGCTCGCCTAGCCAAGGCGAGGCCGAGCCTTGCCAGGGGCCGGTGATGCTCGGCCTCGCCGGGGGCCAACGACGCTTCGGCGAGGTCGTCGGCCCTCGACAGCATCACCGGCTCTTGATGGCCGGTCGCTGGCCATGGCCGAGGCCGGCAATTGGCCAAAGAAAAAGAAAAAGAAAAGAAGAAGAAAAAAAGAGAAGAAAAAGAAGAGAGGAGAGAAAATTTGTTCTTAAAAATTGTTGCAGTTGTATGTTTGGAAAGAAATTACAAATATCCAGCATTGTGAAATTACTTTCTTGTCTCTCTTAACATTTAAGATTGTCAACACCAAAATCGGTGCTTAAATTCTTGGTTCTGATTTCTCCGCTCTATCAAATAGGCCTGAATGCATATAAATCGGTACATTTACACAGATCAAATTAGTCTACTCCGATAAAGGGGTGGCTGTTCGATTTCCATGAACCAGGGATTCTCTATGGTGAAACAGGGATTTTTAATTTGGTAAGTATAAATTGAATATAACATGTTTATCTTCAAGTGAATTGATACGTGTAGTGATTTTCATATTTACAACTCACCGATCAAAGACGTGATTGTAGAGCTTCCTCCGACTAGAAATGAAGGAAATCATGACCTCGAGAGGATGGGCATGGCAATATTTGAAGTCTACCTTTACTCTTCAAACTATAGATGAGTGACCAGTATCATTTCAGGAATGCTCCACAAAGTCACACCGCCCTCTTCCACTCCCAAAATTATCAAATTTACACTTCTCTAGTCCTAATGGCCACGTTGAAGCTGAACCATGCATGTGGAATGGGATAAAAATACAAGTATCCTAACTTTCGTACAACACTCATTTGAGTATAAATTCCAAATCTTTTAATTATGGTTCATTTAAATACCATTGGTGATTTGTCTCACTGAAAAATCTAGCATGCCATTAATTTATCATATAACGTTTGATGTGGCTCGTTGGCAAGATGAAGTTAGCAAATAAGTAATTCAATAACGTTAGTTAGAGATCTATTTGAAGAACCCTAGCTCAATTTAAGGAAATTAGGGCAAATTTCTATTGAAGTTGAGAACGCTGGTGAAGACTCTAACCCAAAAGAGATTTCCTCACACTCTCTCTTAGGAGTCACCATCGCCATTTCTTTTTTTCCTCCACCAGTCTCTCTGAGCAAGCGCAAGGACAGAAAAGAGAGAATGATGAGGGACTACGGAGGAGGAGCGGCGTCGATGTCGCCAGACTATGCTTTCAAGCTGAAGAAAGAGAAGGTAGAGCGAGGGCTAAAGAGAGGGAGAGAGGGAGAAAGCTTCATAATTTTTTGTTTTGTTTTATTTTGTTTTATTTTTTTGTTTTTGTTTTTGGAGCCAACGATTTTTAGAGAAGAAGTGAGAGAAGGAGAGAGTTAATCTTCCCTTCTAAAAAGCCAGGTCTGATTCAAAATATCATTTATAAGGTCACATAGGACAAATTACTGAAATGGGCACTTAATTAAATGATGTGATGCTCAAGTTAATGAAAAAAACTATGATATTCAAGTAAACATTGTACGAAAATTATGACATTTCTGTGTTCTTATCATTACGTGAAAACTTGTGAAGAACCAAACTCTGTACCCTAAAGAAGTGATGTCATAAAATTGTAACAAGGTAGGAACCAAACCATGAAAAAAGGTGCTGCGTTTCTCATTGATACATCAAAAGGCAAAAGGAGGCATACTTAGGAAATCTGAATTCATGGAAGCACTCCTAATGTTCATCTCAGTCTTCATAGATCAGTTCCGGAGTTCCTGAAAATCGAGAATTCGAACACGGAAAAGCTACAATTAACGAGCTCAAACGCGCAGGTGTCTCTTACCTGCAGGCGTGTTTCTCTCGAAAACACAGACCAGCTGGCGGCGAAGAACCCCGCTGGCACGCTTCGATAGAACCCGTGTTCCACGGGCCACGATTTGTCTAAATACCTGAGAGTCACAGTTCGTTTGTCTTCCATAATGTGTTGCCTGATGAAATTATGAGGAACAGTCTGCCATTGTACGATAAAAGGAAGACCGTAATCAATCAACATAAATCCGAGTGATTTAGACGGCGTAAAGGGACACTTCTAGCGTTCATCTCAATCAACATAAATCCGATCCCTACCATCACTTCTGAAAATGGGCTCCTTAGCTTCACTTGCTACAATCTGTCTGATCGCCCGAGAGACGCAATTTACTTGTTCTTTTGAACATGTTTCCCGAAGAATTCACGAGGAATCCTCTGTCTAGTTGATGCTTGAACAATCAATTTATGATTAAGAAAAGATACGTGCGCGATATGTAGATTTAAGATAAAATTTACGAGTCTCAGGAGTTTTAATCATCCGTTCACTTGCTAGCGGAAGTTATCAATCATAACCACTTAACCTGGAATTTCGTGTCTCAATGTCAAGATATATGCTCCTGGACAAAAACTGAAGCCATCAATTTTGAGACGATACAGAAATGATTCACATTTGAATTTGACTCGTACCATGAACACTAGAAGGAAAATGACATGTCGTGGTTTTTCCTCCATAAACTAAATCAACTTGGTAAACACTAGAATGTAAGACAAAATGCAACCAGCGATCACGTTTGAATTTGATGTATGCTGTCGACTAACAGAGCTTGGGATCTTTTTAAATTTTTCCGAACATAAGAAGGCCGCATCACCACGTTGAGAAAGGCAGGGTCTGATTCGAATTGGCTGGCTGATTCAAGTGCAGTGAGAGGCCTTAGACCTGTAGAACCACCAAATACCAGCCTAGGATGATTTAACTTGCATCCAAACCGTTTTTACTTCGTTTGCACTTAAAAAATGAGAACTGCACTAGATTTTATCAATTTGCTGCTGCACAGATTGAAATTTCAAAATTACCATAACTTCATGTAGTAAATTTGTCATCAGTTTCGACCTAGAGGAACTATAACTGCATCTTCTGCATACTTTATCGATCAACATATAAAAAGAAAGCTTATTAAAAAGTTTTGAAGAAGCAGACCTTGATTAAACAGAGGAAAGAGAGTTATGCCAAGAAAGAACACTACGTAGAACCACCTCCAAGAGCTGTTTGAACTCGGCCAAGAACAGGGCCCGAAACCTTGAGAAGTTCACCTAACTCGTGACCATTCTGCAAACGAAATCAGAGCTCGAATCCAACGCGGACTAATAGAGCTTCCTAAACCGGGCTTCCAGCAAAGGCATTACGAGTAACTACTACCTAGATCTCAACTAAATCTTGAACTTGGAATGGTAGGGGCCGCGTGAATGCGGCCTCCACTGCCGCTGTGGGCTGACTGAACTTAGGCAAGCATCCCTCTAGAGTGCAAGGGAGGTCGCCAACCTAGGCCGTGGGCCTTCTTAATCACTCATTATAGGTGTCAAAATGAGTCTTAAATCCATATATGACCCATGTCACGCCCCGACCCACTACAGGATTGTGACAACCCGCGCCATCGCTTTTCACTTAGGTCATTTACTTGCGACGTCCTAGGAAGCGTCACTGATTCATTCGTATTATCAATTATATAAGCAAGTGGAAGTAGGAACAATTTACCCAACTAACAAATAGGAATAGCTAGGAACGCTTCAACAAACACTTTCATAAACACATCCATTAGCTAATACAAGTTAACTCTAATTACACCCTATCAGTTTAGCCATACATGCACTTCCAAAGAGGATTTGGGATTGGCCTAACACCTCTATACTACAAGGCGACTTCAAAGGGGTGATATCCCCTTCGCATTTGGGTTATAAAACCCCAGCTTGGGCTCAGTGTTCGACTCCGGATGTGGGTCCACTTTAGGGTTAATGACATTGCTGTTGGGGGTACCCCTGACCATGGGGCCCCGACTAGCACCCCTTGATCCCCCACTTGATGGTCCATCAAATACCCAGAGAGGGCCCCAATACTCCTCTCCAAACCAAACGTGCTGGGCTTCGAACCTATGGGGCACTAGATTAAGCAACCCTTCATCCACCTAAACTGTGGTCACATACTTCTTGTATCTAGTGTTCGCACTCTTAATCGAATAAGAGGTCACCTCGATGTCCTGATCCATAGACACACCAAAATGAATGTAGCGGTACGGCTCAAACATGCTTAAAGCTTGTAAAACATTTAAAACAACAACAGTGAGATAAAACTCAGCAAGTGAACTTTCTAGATCTCGCGTAGGGAAGCCATTCACCTTGGAAACGCCCTAAACATGCAGGTTATCTGTCGATGGTAGATCAATAGCAAAGCCTTCGCTTTGCACTATCTATTAACAGGAATTAGGTCACTTAACATGCGACACTTTATCACATGTCTAATTATAGTATAAACAATCACTACATGAGTGCGCCATTCCATTAAGCATACAACGTTCACAATTTAATCATCCAGGCATGAATAACAATAATTCCAAGCATCATATATCAACTTAAATCTCTCGAGTCCTAATCAAAAGCATACAAATCCACAAACTTATCCATACCTTTCTGACACAAACATAAACCTGTAGGATATTTTCATGCCTCTTAATTCATGAATAGGGTCAATCAAAGCATGCATATGCCACATAAGTCACTGAAATAACATTTAATTTATGTAGTTTCTTCATGTAACTCATATATATATCCATGCCACACATGTGTAGACCATGGCATCATTCTCATCATATGCACTCAACATTCATGCACTTTACACACGTGTCGTTTTGAGAATCACATGGCATCCCATACTATCATGCAATCCTCGAGACCATGCTTTCAAATTATTATGGCCGCTTAGGACCCAAGGCTAACTCGAAGGTTCCGGTGTAATTAGGCATCGTCTCGCCTTATCGAGCATGGCATCGTCCTGCATAAAACGCATCAGGACGATCAATCTTTTAAGGAGTTTCATTCCGAAATCCATCTGCGAATAGCATCTCGTTGACTTGGGGGCATCCGAACTTAATCGGGCATCGTTCCATATAAAACGCATCGGGACGGGCTCACATCCCGGCGTAAAATGCATCAGGGTCTTTATGTGATCACATGAGCACATTATGACTCATGCCCATTTTTATCTTTCTCGTTAGCCAAGTATAAATGCCTTAATGGCATGCCAAGTGAAATGTGTCCCATTATCAATCGAAAATACATTAATAAAATATGCCGAGCACGAAATGAGAATCCATGGCTCAACCTGTTATGTTGAGCACCAGCCTAAGTCCAATCCAGATCAGAAACCATATGTTTCAATATTGCACTGAGATCAAGAAAGGACCAATCCGTCGTGACATGATCACTGACTTAGTACCAGACTTAGCTCGGGAATGATACGTCTTAGTATCGCACCGAGACTAAGAAAGGATTGGGCTGTCATGACATGATCACAAATCTAGTACTGGACTTGGTTTGGGAACGATACATCTCAATATCGCCGATCCCAAGAGAGAGACTTGACCCGGCGTGCTTCCTTGCATGTCCAAGAACCATCGCATATCTTGTCTTGGAGACTCAAAGTGTTCTCACGCGTCGACCATGTACAATGAACATAATATATGTATAACAACTACTTCCGATGAACACATATAATACATTGCCATCATAATCTATCCTACACTTATTTAAATAACATACTTAACACATATAACTCATATGGCACATCAAACACATACAACACATAATACACATCTGACACATAAAATATATATGACATTTAACGCATATAACCATACTTAACACATATAACTCATATGACACGTCAAACACATACAACACATAATACACATCTGACACATAAAATATATATGCCATTTAACGCGTATAACCCTTATAGCACATATAGCACATATAACTCATAATCCATATAACATGCTTAACATATAATCCGTACTCCATAAAATGCGTACCTCGCATAATAGTATGCCATCCTCCTAAGGCACATTAAAACAACATACCATTACAATGTAACCTCCCTTTATTATTGCATATTATTATTCACACATTATAATAGTATATTACCCCAACATGATAACTTATCGTCTTAGGCTTGATAGCTTATCACCCACGATTCGATAACCTATCTAAGCCCAATAATCACTTATTACGTAACATCCACTTATCACATCAATAAATCATCATTTAACCACTAACAAGTCCTAAACTACTCCCTAAGTGCAATGATAACCCTAATCAAGGGCTAGAAAGCCACTCGCAAATGAATCCAAGTTTTGTAAGGTGACGGGGGAGGTGTGACAAAGCTGGACAGCGCCTAGTTGCACATGTATTGTGCACAGGTGAGCTGGGTGGTGGCAGCTCTGGCAGCGGCTCGGCGGCAGCTCGGCGGCAGTAGCCCGGCGGTGGTTTGGCATCAGCACGGCCTTCGGGCTTCACATGGGTCTACATTGGAGGAGAAACAAGGGAGAGGGAGCTGTTGTGGGGGCTGGACAGCGGCCTCCTTAGCTTCAAAGCTTGGTTACAGCGACAGAAATGGCGTGCGGAGGGTGGTGCGGCATCGGGGTTCAAAAGGACAGTTATCGGTAATGGAAAAACAAGAGAAAAGCTTGCAAAAGAGATGCAAATGGATGAGGGGAGGTTCGGCTATGGCAAGGAGGGAGAGAGTGTGAGCTTTAAACATTGAAGTGAGAAAATGAGAGAAAGTGAGTGAGGGGGAGAGGTTGCCGCCGGAGGGAGAGAGAGAGAGAGAGAGAGAGAGAGAGAGAGGGAAATATTTTCCATTAATGCCCCATCAAATCCACATCTTGGACTCATATCAATCAATCAAGGTGGCTTGTTCAAGAAGCAAAAGTCCTTGCGTTAACGAGGGGATCTAGGCACTTGAATGGATAGGCTTAGGTTTAGACTAGTTAAGTAGGCCAGGTGGCTTCCCTTAAGCTCTTGGACACCCACTCTTGCTTGTACCACCCCCTCCATGTCCAATTTCCCATTTTGCCCTTTTGTCCTTAGTCCAATGGAAGGGCATTTCGGTCATTTTACCAAGATTGTGCACTATTCATGCACTATTCACATACTTGATTGCATTAAATGCTAAGTTTTTGTGAAATGATGGTTTGATGGGCTCAGAGGGTCCATGGGTCTTCCTTGGCCGCCCACCCCTTGGGCCACTACTCTTTGGGCTTGTAGGCCACTTCCTCCAAGGTAAAGGATGGTTTCGTGTAATTTTCGAAATAAATGTCATTATCTTATCGAATGGATTTAAATTTTTTTTTAAAAATCTAATATGTTGTAGAGAAGACTTTAAATAAATTTGTCATGAAGGAATCCAAGCCTAATTATTTTTGTACAAAGAGCAGAAAATCACCAAATGTAACCCAAAATCTCATCCGTTGAACAATTCCAACGACTGCAGGAGAAAACCCATTTTAACATCCAAATCTTCATAAAACAATTTAAATTATATTATATTATAGATATAGATGTTCTCTACAACTTTGTTGAAGGAAGTATATTCATATTCCAAAGGGAAAAATTTATAAAACATTGAGAACACTAATAGGTTACTGTTTTTACTGCACTGGCTAGTTTTCGCATGGTAAAAGAAAATGCTTTTGTATAAACCATTTTACCTTAGAAAAATATGAAATTAAAGTATGTTTTAGATCAAGATGTTTTGAACAACTTTCATGAAGGAAGTTTGGTGAGATTCGAAATAGAGAAAGCCCAATAAAATTGGAAAGCAATGAAGGTCCAGCAGTACGCCCACTATTCATGCACATAGGGCTTGGGTTTGGGCTTGACTCATCCAATTTGGGCCTAATTCAGGCGTGTAGCCCATTGGGCTTCCAATTTCTGGCTTGATTTCACTTATTTAAGAATTCAGAGTTTATCAATAATTAAGGAATTTGATGAAGTAACGTTCAGTGATGGTCACTTAATCCTCTAAAGTCCGATATCCTTAACTGGACTAGGATTTGTGGTTGAAATCTATCAAATGCAACTTCACATAATTAAAATCAATGGGCATTCTTTATAGGTTTCATGAGTTCGACCTGTGGTTGATTTGATATCAATCTATGTTTGAGTTTTTTCAATTCATGGATGATCTTTGGTTGTCATGTAATCATGATTGGTCAATTGCTCACTTCGAAGTACATGATCATTTGGAAATGGTTTAAGGTCGTTCAGTTAATATAGTAATCATGTGGAATCACCTGCAATTCGATTATATATTAACTGTTCTTGGATCGGTTTGAAATGGCTTAAGATTGTCTCTCATTGATCCTTATGGTTGAATTGTCAATCCATGGTTGAGTTCTCTTGTCACGCACCTTGAAATCCTAAATTGCCTTTCCCAATAGGTTTAACACTCTTGAATGGTCTACGAACCAATTCAAAGTTCAATTTTGCTAATTGCGCATTAGTAGAAGTAAATCATTTATTGTATTGTGAATATGGTCGAATTTTGAGGATGTTACAACCCATTTAAATCATAAATATGTTATATATAGATCACTTATATTTTGAAGTGGGCAATATATGGGTCACTTACATTTTAAAGAGATTAGTTAAATGGATCTTAAATGGGTTAGACTTAAAAATCCATTTCCAATCCAAGCCTCACACTCTCTCTTTCCCCCTTTAACTTTATAAAAATGTTTTTTTTAATAATAAAAATGAAATTAGAATTGTTTTCTATATTTCTTTTTTCCATTTTCTTTTTCTTTCCTTTTCCCCCTTTTTTGCTTCCTCCTTCCTTAGCTAATGACCGGCACGGCGATGGCCGGTGACTCATGAAGCAAGGCTTGAGCTTGTCTGATTTGGTGAGACTCGAGCTTGTTGGCATTAAGTGAGCTTGATCTCACTAACCACTAGTGAGGCTCGAGCCTCGAGCTCGCCAATTTGGTGAGATGGAGGCCTCATCGATTTGGCAAGAATCAAGTCTGCCTGTGTCGGGTGAGCTCAATCTCGTTGACCTGGCGAGCTTGGTGAGCTCGGCGAGCTCAAGCTCTTCGACATTGGGCAAGCTTGAGCTCACCTATGACCGGTCGGCAGTCATTGTCGTGGCTAGCGGTCGGTCGAAGAAGAAGAAAAAGAAAAAAAAAGAGAAAAATAATAATTAAAAATTATATTTTAAAAAATAAAAAGATAATAAAAATTTGATTTTTTATTCTAAAAATCAAAAAATTTATAATTTTTAAAAAATAATTTTTAAAAAATTATAAAAATTGTCCATTAAATTTGTATTGCATTAAAGAATTTTAGCAATACCATTTTAAAAAAAATCATAAGAAATAATGTTTCTTTAGTTTAGTTAAAGGTTTTTCACATTTTTCATTTTATTTAATGATTTTTCGTTGTTTAATTTACTTCTTAAATTAAATGTGAAGTTTTCATTCAAGTAATATATACGTGAAGAGCTTAAAGTGAATAAAATGGGTGGAAGTAGATTAACCTAAATTGAGTTATATATTAATGTGTTTCGATAATATAAACTGAGTTGGGTATGCGCTTAGAAATTTATATTGCATGAAAATTGATCAAAACAAATTAAATGAATGAATATGGATTGAACTATTTTTGACTCAACCCAATACAGACTCGACCTAACCCATTTGACGGCCTTGCTGCCCAGCGACCTATCCAGGTAAGTATGTGAAAATTGCGTCTGAGGCCGTCTGATATACTCCGTGCACCTCCTCCCTTCTGCCTTGTTCCCCATGTGGGACATTCCCAAACAGCCTACTTCTCAACCGAGCTAATGCCATGGTGGATTGTTGTACTGTAGCCCGCCGGATCATTTGAGGACTCCTCGAAGCTTTTTCCCCGACGGTATTCGAGTCCGCACCGCGAGCATGATTCGACCCATGTCTTGTTTCGGGCCTCCGAAGTCCGATCTCTCAGGTCTTCTTAGCTTCCACAGTGAGCATGTATACACGCACCGGCAACTCTGCTTTGTTTCTTTCCAGTGTGTTGCTTCCGCTTGTCACGAAATCAGGCTACCGGTAGCCCCGTCCGGAACACCGATTGAATCCGTGCCAGCATTCGCCCGGCCAGCATTCGCCCGGCGGCCGAAATTCATTGAATATGCCAGAACCCCAGAGTCATTTATTTTCTCCTTCTTTTTCAATGGGCTTGACTATCAAAACCCTTTTTGTTTTATGCTAAAATGCTTTGTAGTAACCAAGTACTTTGATCAATTACTATAATTATGATGCTTTGGTTTTTATTTATTGGTTAAATGTTTTGCCAGAGGTAATGATTATAAAATGTACATAGTGTTTGATTTCATAGGGAGATAATTATCCCATTGATTTAAGGTGCATTTGGAAACAACTCTCCCAAGAATTCAATTTAAAATACAATTTATCAAACACCATCTGCATTTAAAAAAATTCCTTTCAACCTAATATCCTTTTGCATTTTCCTAAAATCTTTTACAAAAGCTGAACCCAACGCATCCTTAGAGGGTGATGGTGTTAAACATAGGATTATCAACCTATCAAGTGTCTCCACTCTCATCTGACCGTCCAATGAAAGTATTTATGAGCCCTTAATAAGTTAAATGTCACGGCAAGACATTGCAAGCTTTCCCAATTCTTTTGTCTCCACAACCTCGTTGACTAGTTTGGACCAATGCCATGCCTAAACACGAAGATAGAAGAATTGCTTTGCTCTCAAAGATTTTAGGGTTAATATTACAAAAAATTTCAAATTAATATACTTATGATAAATTTACCAAAAATATTTTTTTATCAAAAAAGATTTCAAATTGGTATATCTATGATAAATTTATCCTAAACTAATTTTGGGATTATCAAAGGTCTTAACTGATATATTTGTGATAAATTTTTATGCCTTTTGTTTCTATCAAATTGGACAAATTCCACAAAAAACTATAAACTGATATACATGTAACAAATACAAGATAAAGCCCCAAACTGATATATCCGTCAACTATTATATACTATCTGAAAAATTAACAAAAACTAGCGTGCAGCAGTTTAGGCTCTTCCATAATATTTACTTAAGATGTTACACGGTCTGTGCATGAAGTAGAAACAAGTGTGAGGCGTAGGTAGGCCTGAGGCGGATTTTTCAGAAGATTTTTTTATACCCACGAGTAGGCAAAGATGGTAGGCCTGAGGGCAGATTTTTATGAAGATTCCTTGACACCCATGTACATCTTTTTTAACCAGTTATAATTTGACACCACTAATTCGATGATTTTGACACTTACCCAACCCCCAACTTTTACCTTATTAGCATTTGGAAAAGAGAAGTTTTCGTATGCCAATGGTCAATCTTCAAATTCAACGACCCACTACTACAAGCAGCGCACACGCCCGTGTCCAATGTGGTGTTAAAATAACGATCGAATGTGCATACGATGCTCCACGCGTGGTATTGATCAAGGGCTACTTTTCCTTTCCTTTTGCTTTTCAATAAAATATAGTTTCTTTGACAATGGCGTTTGTTTGAGGTGGCTGGAAATTGCCTCGTACAAGAGTTCGTAAATTAAAGGACTTAATAAAAGGAACAAATAAAAGTCGGTAAAAGATTAAAAACAAGTTGGTAATTCGTAAACTGTAACAAAATGTTGGCGATTCCATGGAAGTATAAGTGAGCTAGTAATAAGTTACCGGAAAATCAAACAACTATTAATTTGTCGGTATGGAAAAGGTTTTTTTTTTTTCCTTCATTCGAAACGGAGGAGTAAAATCGTCCATACTTAAGAGGAGAGTTAAACCAAAGACGGAAGAAATGAAAGCCCAACACGATACGCTTCCACATGGCACATGGCAATACCTTTTGCTTCGGTTTTGGGAATTTAAAAAGAAGAGTACAAGACAACGTTGCAATCCTCGTGAAGGCAAAATACAATTCCTAGTTGTGCACGCCTCATGGACAAAGCACTGCACATTTGGCGGAGTTTGCTTTTGAGATTGCAGACAAAAGTTCCATCGATAAAGTAGGGGGACTAAAAGTACAATTACCTGAAAGTATGGCGGTGAAAGTGCAATTCTCATTTAGACATCTGGACACGTAAACAAAGTCAGCAATTTCCGTCATGTATTGGGTGAAAATTGGACGGGAGGAGTTAATTGTCGCCTCAGGACAAAGTTCACAGCCAAGCGGGAAATGAACAGGGAACGAACTTTGACTAGGAATTTTACTTAAAAAAATCTCTCTCGCGAAGTGCAAACACATGTCGGCCCCTCAAGTACGTTATTCCAATGAATGCTAGCTCATTCATAATTGTTTCCCTCTATTTTTCCAGAAGTTGCTTCCGTGACGAAATACATTTTACCAAGTCTTTCTTCAATTTTTATTAGAAAGACAGGTTCTACTGTGATTCCGGACAGAAAATATCACAAGTAAATAAGGGAATCAATAACTTCACCTCATATATAATTGAACGTACATAAATTGTGCTGGAATTTAATTAACGACAAAAACTGAGAACATAAAGATGCAACTTGGAATTTCATTAATGGCGAGACATCTAGGAACTACAACAAAGATAAATGCTAGAATTTAATCGACAATGCAAATTGGAAACTATAACTATGATGCATAATTTGAAAGATAACGTGTTTGTTTAATTTTGTGTGAGGGGTTTTTACAGTACGCAAAAGCTAGTATTGATAGTGTTTACAACATGCTTGCCTATAAAACAATTCTTTAGCAACGCCACGCCTTCACATCTCTAGAGTTTTCAATTCTATCTTCACGTGCCTACGACTTCTCATCTTCAAATGAATAACTTTCTCATCACATCAATAGCTATCAAAAGTTGCGGTAACACTTATCCACAAAAAGTTGAAATATATGAAAATATCACTACTCGGCAGTTACACATCAATGTCGATGTTTATGACTTCATTCCAAATAATTGACAATTGTTGTTGCTAGCTTCCTTGGTTATCGATATTCTTCAGGTTGTTGACATTTATCTAGAAGAGCTTAAGTATACAAAAATGTTGTTATGCTCTTTAAGAAGTTGACATTCATCTAAAAGAGCTTAAATATCTAGAAATATTGCTACTTATTAAGTGATAACATTTGTTTTTTTCAATGACTTCTGCTTTTCGCTAAACTCTACTCTCGTCTGCTAAGTCTATTACTTGTCCATAATAACCAAAATTGATAATCTTTTGGTGCAAAAAAATACCTCCTTAAAAAGAATTAAATAATTCATCAATTTTTTGATTCTTTTAAATTAGATAATTAAGATTCATCATGTGTCCCGTTGTTATAAAAAAATTGATTTTTTTCTTGCTGAGTTTTGTCATGGTTAAATTTATTATATGGCTCATTTTTTTTCCATGAAAGACATGTTTTCTAAGTTATGGTACTCATATGATTAAAAAAAAAAAAATTTCGACACTCATGTGAGCACTATACGAAAGTTAAAACACTAGTATTGTCCTTTTCCCTACTGTTTTGAGGATTAACAATTTGATGTTTGAGGTCATAGTTATTGCATTTATGGTTTCATACAACAATGTTAGGCTTATGGGTTTCACATCATAGGTTTTGCCTTTTACTAGATTGTTGTAGGGTTTAAGCTCTGGAATACAGGGTGTGGTGTTTTGTTTTGGTAATTATTGTTCGTGGTTATAATGGGGTCTACTTTCAAAATTGTGGTTATCATTTGAGAATATAGGGTTTGCGGTTGGCTTAAGTTTTCTCATTGAAGATTATATACAAGATTGCAATTAGATAGGGTGTAGGTTTTAGGAATTCTACGCAATTTGGGGTCCGGTTGAGGGTATTGCAATTAGATTTTCACAGTACCCGTTGCTTGCTTTTAAGGTTCCATGTTTAAGATTTCAGTGGAGTGTTGGTAGGGTTCAGAGTTTTGTAATTAAGACTGAGGTAAAAAGTTTTGTTGTATGGAGAAAGAAAAGGAGAAAATACCAAAGAAGTCCTAAACGCAATGTTGCTTAAATTAGTTTTAAACTTTTCAATTATGTTAATTTAGTCTTAAACGTTTTTATAATTTGTCAATTGACTCCTTCCAGGCAATTTGGTCTAGTAATCGCTAATATGGATGTCGGGCATCTAATGTGGCACAGCTGATACTAACGTGGATAATTTGTACAATTTTTCTTTGAAGTTGATTTTTTTTTTTTTGGTTTTCTTTCATTTCGGCCATTTAGCAAGTCCTTGCTCGATCTAGGCAAGGGCCACCTTGCCAGGGGCAGGGCCTTCACAGCCTCGTTGGCTGCAGTGAGGGTGCTATGGCCCTCGGTAACGGCTGACGAAGGTTTGTCGGTCCTTGCCGGCCAAAGTGAAAGGAAAAAGAAAGAAAGAAAGAAAAAAGAACAAAGAATAAAGAAAAGAAAAAGAACAAAAAATTATGTAAAAATATTTATTAAAAATGTTCACATCATCATCGGTCGTGCTACATAGAATGAATTAAATTTGCAAAATATGAAAATTTTTATGTCTAAATTGATACAATTGAAAAGTTTATGATCGAATTAACATTATTATAATAGGTTTAGGGCTTTTTTGGTATTTTTCTTGGGATGAAATGACCATGTCCCACATTAGTTAAATTGAACAAGATGATAACTACAGAGAATTTAAGCAAATTACCCAAGAAGACATTGATTTATTTACAAATACATTTTCGTTCCACATAATAAAGCCAATGTTGTTTTGGCTTAAGTTTTCTTTTTGTCAAAAGAAATTTTCATTCATTACCAAACTGATACATGATAGGAAATCTCAAAAGTCACAATGACAAGGCAAGCCTATAATGCTCCAAAACAAACTAAAAATAAGAAATCAAGGGATATCATTAGAGCATGGTTGGTACATATAATCACAAACTCGTCCTTCAAGAACAGATCTGGGACTGCATCTAAGCGAAAAGATTAGCAGCTCATCACTAAATCACACAGCATCATTAGTGATAAGCACATGATGAAATCTCCATCTATAGTAATGGTTTTAATTTTTTGGTGGTGTACGCCTAGGTTTAGCGTATCTAACAACATCATCGTAGAGAGACAACATAAACATGTTGAAGAAGTTTAGATTTGACACCAGTGAGAGTAAATACTATAGCCAATGAGAGGCGCTAAAACTTTGAAATAGAACATGTTGAAGAAGCATTGATTTGGCACTGAAGCTGCTATGAGCATCATTGACACCGGAGGCAAAGTACTTATTCATTAAAACTCCAAAATCTAGAATTAGATTGGAGAGAAAAGCTCCTAGATATAAAACTAGGAGAACAAAACTCCTAGATCTAAAACTAAATCAAGAGAGTAAGGAAAGAAACAAAAGGAAATAAAAGGAAAAACAAGGAGGAGAGGGAGAGATTGTTGGCTATATGCCCCGAAACAACTATATAATAGTTACATGTTAAGGATTTTAGTTGCATTATTTATTTAACAGCAAAAACATATTCATTTGTTGTCCCATTTATATGAATTAGTCCATATGGTTAGTTGCAACTAAACTTATTCTTCAAGTGTTAAATATGTGTAAAAGGTTTATAGTTAGATAGAGTCCTTAAACATTCCCTGACTGATGAATCATTGAAAGGATATTAATGATTTTGTTGAGACTGGTGTGTTTTTAAGCTTTACCATTAAGAAATGGATACCTTAAGGGATGATGAATCACAGGTCATTAGGTAATGTGATATCCAAGTTAGAGCACAAGTGCTTGTGTTGGACAAGTCCATCGAATGATGCTGGAGCATCAAAACTTAAACCTTCTAATAATTACATGGCCACCCCAAATTAAGTTTTGCCAATCCATCAAGTCAACTTGTCAATCATGGAAGCACATAGTAAATTCATCCACAACATGGTCCAATGGTTCAAGGACACACAAGATAATATTTGCTAATGATTGATGGCTTAAAAGCAAGGTTGAAGAAGCAATGCATGTGTTCCCTTTATTAGGTGTGCTTTGTTTTGTCTTCTTGTGTCTTAATTACTCTAGTGTGCATAGTTTATCCTCTTACATTAGAGAGTTTTTAATGCAAGGATAGGATGTCAAAGGGTTTTTATTGCAAGTTTGAAAGCGTGGCGGCTAGTCTTCACTACTAGGCCGAAGTGCAAGAAAGTAGAGTATGTTTATGAGAGTCTTAGTATAATGTCTTAGTGTGGTTATAAATAGAGATATGATTTTGTATCTAAGGTAGAATTGATTTGCAATACCTGATATTTCCTCTTAAAGTTGGTAAATTCCTTCAAAATTTGGTTGTTTATCCATTTGTATGGTGGTGAGCCTTGAGTTCTTTATCCTTGACTAGTGATTATTCCTTTAGGCTTTGATGGTGAGCTACATCTATCCCAACTTCATTTCATTCATAAAACACTCCATTTAACATAATAAATGCAAAAAAGACGCACTATTCACCTAGTACTAAAGGGTCAACTCCACAATTCCAGCAAGTTCCCAATTAAATAGAAAATGACAATACATTCCATCTTCCTCATTCCAACAAACATTTATCCACATACTCTATCCTTAAGATACTAGCCCAAAAATGAATTTATCGTCCCTTCATTCCCATCACGCTTCAAGTTGGTATCGGAGCTTCAAGGTTGAAGTAGTTGGGTGAGTTATTTCATTCTACATTTCATCTTCCATTCTCAAGTGGATGAACTAGTTATGAGAGGCTTGACTTTAGAACAAGCCCATAACAAAAGGCACGATCGTGCCATAAACTAACTATAGTAACAAATGGAGTGAGTTCTCAACCTACTAGAGAACCAAGCAAGACAAGAAACACTGCCGCAAGGACCTTTCATTAATCGTTTGTGCTGTGACAATCATCATCCAAGTTCTGATGATGAATCCAATAATAGAAGTTGTGATTCTAGTGACTCGGACTATTGAGCTAAAGAAGAAGAGGAAGGCCCTATAACAACAATCGCAATGTCAAGATGGAGGTACCTGAATTTGAAAGTATCCTTAATCACGATGATTTTTATTGATTGGTTACATGCTGTGGAATGAGTGTTCAAGTTTAAATCATACTCGAACAAAAAAAGATGCGAGGTTGATGTTCTTGAATTTAAAAAGTATACTTCACTTTGGTGGGAAAACTTGAAAAATCAAAGAATCTGGGAAGGAAAAAGTAAATTCAAGCCTCTGGAAAAAATCAAAAAGCTTGTGAAAAGGAGGTTTCTTGCTTGTCAACTATAAGCAAGACCAGTTCCTAAAGCTAAACTCTCTTAAGCAACATGGAAAGAGCATGGAAGAATATATCAAGGAGTTTGAGCAACTTCTTATGAGATGTGATATTTTGGAAGCACAAGAACAGACCATTGCTTATTTTCTCAAAGGATTAAACCAGGATGTCCAAGATTTGGTTGAGCTTCAGCCATATTGGACCTTTGAAGATATTTGCAAGCTAGCCATAAAGGTGGAGAAACAACTAAAATGTGGCAGAAGGTTCTCGACTAAACCTTCAATTAAGGGAACATCCTTTTTTAAGGATGCTTCTTCTAGTAAAGTGGAGAGTACCTCAATACAAGAGAAACAAAATGATAAATTTGTTGAGTTCAGTAAAGATCTCCATAAGAAGCCAGAAAGTGGAGGTAGAAAATGCTTCAAGTGTTATGGCTATGGAAACTTGCAAATTGATTGCTTTAATCGGAGGGTTATGACCCTCAAGAAATTGAAAAGATTGACTTTAAGCTTCAAAAGACTGAACAAGCCCAAATGGAGTTCAAATCATAGAAGGAAGATGAGATTGTAGAGCAAGTTGATGAAGGCAAGTTGCTAGTCATCCAGAGGGCTTTACACATCATAATCACAGCAATTGCAGAAGAACGAAGGAAGAACATATTCCAAATCCATTGCACAATTTATGGGAAGGTGTGTATATTGATCATTGATAGTTGGAGTTGCACTATGGTGGCTTCCACAACCATGGTGGAGAAGTTGAAGCTACCAACTTTTAAGTATCCCCAACCGTACAAGCTTCAATGGCTTAGTAAAGGAAGTGATCTCTAGGTAACTAAACAAGCTTTTGTATTATTTTCTGTGGCCAAAAGTTACCAAGACCAGGTCCTATGTGATATTAGTACTATAGATGTATGCCATTTATTGTTGGAAAGGCCTTGACAATTTGATAGAAAAGTTATGCATGATGACTATAGAAACACTTACTCATTCCACAAAGAATAAAAATACATACTCTTGCAACTTTAAGCTCGTTATTAATCCACAAAAATTAACCTGGAGCGGAAAACA
Organism: Eucalyptus erythrocorys; assembly: GCA_014182555.1. Taxonomy (NCBI): domain Eukaryota; kingdom Viridiplantae; phylum Streptophyta; class Magnoliopsida; order Myrtales; family Myrtaceae; genus Eucalyptus; species Eucalyptus erythrocorys. The sequence continues at coordinate 26,770,879 of CM024599.1, forward strand.
CAAGTAAGGAAAACTTTTTCTTGAGTGAAACACGGGTTGAGAAAGCCATCAAAAAAGAAAAGAGAAAGAGAGACTATTTTTGCGTTCCTTATGGGTAAGAGCAAAAAGAGTGAGTTAGAGAAAACTCTACACCCTGAAATGTGTTCCTCGATGAATGAATGTAAAGATGTGTTTCCAAAGGAGTGGCCACTTGGATTACCTCTCTTGAAGGGTATTGAACATCAAATCGACTTGCTTCTGGGTGCTCCATTACCGAAAAAGGTTGCATGTCGATGTAATGCAGAAGAAACCAAGGAGTTACAAAAGCAAGTAGACGAGCTTATTGCTAAAGGATATGTGAGAGAAAACATGAGCTCTTGTTTAGTTCCAGTCCTACTTGTGCCAAAGGAGGATGGTTCTTTTTGAATGTGTATGGATAGTTGAGCCATTAACAACATAACCATTAAGTATAGGTATCCCATACTTGACATGCTTGATGAGTTGTATGGCTCTATGGTATTCTCCAAGATTGATTTATGGAGTCGCTACCATCAAATTAGAATGAAGGAAGGAGATGAATAGAAAACAACCTTCAAAACCAAAGGAGGCCTCTGGAGTGGTTAGTTATGCCAGTTGGCCTTTATAATGCTCCACGCACTTTCATGAGACTCATGAATGAAGTAGTTCGTCCATTTATTGGCCATTTTGTGGTTGCCTATTTTGATCATATTCTTGTGTATAGCAAGGGTAAGGATAAGCATTCATCTCACCTAAAAAAGTCTTTGAAGTCTTGAGGAAATAAAAACTCTACCCCAAGATGGAAAAGTGTGAGTCCTCCAATTGTCTAGGATGGGATTTCTGTAGATCAATCCAAAGTGGATGCAATGAAGACGTGGTCAACTCCAAAGTCCATTTTCGATATGAGGAGCTTTCATGGTCTCAATCATTTGTGAAGAACTTTTGCATAGTCATGGCTCCCATTATTGAATGCTTGAATAAGGGATAATTTGAGTGGACTAACACCTTTGAAGTTGTCAAACAAAAGCTTTGTGAGTCTTCTATTCTTGTCATGCCCTTCTAGATTTTGATAAGGTATTTGAAGTAGAATGCGATGCTAGTGGAGTTGGCATTGGTGCTATTCCTGTCCAAGCCCAAAAACCTTTGGCTTGTTTAAGCGAGAAGTTGATGGAATCAAAAAAGAACTGCTCTACTTATGATAAAGAGTTTTATGCCATTGTAAGAGCTCTTGATCATTAGGGACTATTTGAGGCCTAAACAATTTATTCTTCATTTTGATCAATATATTTGCAGTCAACATAAACTCAATTTGAGGCATGCCAAGTGGGTAGAATTTCTTCAATCATTTTCTTTAGTCTCAAAATATAAACCTTTCCACATTAACATTGTGGCAAATGCATTGTAAGAAGATATTTAATACCTGTTGTCCTTGATTCATGGGTTCTTTGCTTTAATTTGATGAAAGAACTCTATTATGAAGATTCAGAGTTCTCATCCATCATCTTTAATTGTAGAGAGTATTCCTTCCATCTTGCTTAGTAACTTTCCATTTTATGCTTAGTCTTCAATCTCATGCTTGGGTGTTTTCCATTTCTCATAGTTGAAGAGCTTGTGCTCGAAACATTCGACTCAAAATGCTTGAAGAGCTCAAGCTTGAGAGTTTTTTCATCTCTTGGTTGTCAAGAGAAAATTTGGATAGAAGGTTAAAGGGGGTAGATTTGGGACTCAAGTAAAATTTGGTGGTTTTTATGAGAAAAAAAAGTTAAGGGTATAATTGAGATTAAATCTAAAGTTGGGAGGTTTATGAGATAAAAAGTAAAGTATATGATGGAATTGAAATTGAATTGAAGTTACGGTTTTTTAAGGGTATTAGGCCCCAAATCAAATCCCATCCCATAAGGAAATGTTCATATTATAGTTGGATAATGTTTCTTGTTAAGTGGTCAAGTGGTATCTGAGTCAACTTTTTGCGCACCTCAATTGGTCCATCTCCCTGGACGACGCGCTCGGCCTGATGCATTCGGGATTTACTCATGGTGTATTCCCAAAGACTTGAACTCAAGATTATAAGGAGGGGAGCAAACCCTCTTGTTGTTTATGCCGACACAACTTGTTAGATGGTCAAATGATTTTCAATCCGTTGACACAAAAAATAATCCGCTTGGTATGCAGGTAAGAACAAACACGTGAGTGACACCTGGACATAGGAAGTCATGTGCAGAGCATATGGATATCATTGCAAATATGTCATCTATCGAAAAATGCAAATATTAACATAAGCATATTAATGATGATATCCACTAATGCCACGTGTTCAATTGCCAAAATACATCAACGAATAGCTAGTAGCCAATAATATAGGCTATTGCGACGAATATTTATTGAATGGACATTAGCAAGCAATTTGAAGTTTAAAATTGATGAAGCAGTTGAGATAAAAGGCACACATTTTTTGAGGGAACAGTTACAATTTGACAACATGATCGAGAGACACCCATTGTAACAGTTTATATAAGAAACATGCGGAGTTATCGAGACTTGGAGGTAATTGGCAAAAGTGGCTAAAGGAAATATATCCATCGGGAACCGTCCAAAGGTAGTTACCATGAACCATTACAAGTACTGCTAGTTGTCCATCAGAGCCCTCGTTGTTGCTTGCACTCACCTAAGCGAGGCTTGATGGGGGCTAACAATATAGCCTAAAGAGGGATGAATATGTTATTTTAAAAAACATGAAAATCTTTTGTGAAAAATAATTAATGTTAAGTAAAGATCGGGTCAAGATGATGTTTCAAAGGTTGTGATCGTAATGTGTGCTTCTGAGAGTAAAGAGAGCAAAATAGTGATACATAATGATATATAATGGGTCGACTTTATTTCTAAGACTATGTCCACTCTTCAGACTAACAACCACAAGTGGGGTAGGATTGCACTAGTAATCTGCTCAAATAGTTACCATAGGCAAGCACCAATCCTTTTACAAGATAGATCACACTATTAGGACTTATCTACTGCTCTTATGCTTATACGCTTAATCCATAGCAAAATTACTCAAACAATACAAATCCAATACTTAGTGAAACAATTTGAACGAGAGCGTATTGCTTGGAACATAGTTGAATGCTAATCCTTAAATAATGTTGTTTTCTTTCTCTCTTGGCTTCTTAGGTCTTCTCTTTTATATCCATCTCCAGTCTATCCATTGGAAGAGGATTAGAGAAGTAAAGAGCCATTAGAGTTCCTATTGAGCCGCAGCTCAAGAATGGAACTGCCCATGCAATTCTTTTTCCTGAACATTTGTAGTATACCTAAGAATAGTATCTACCGTTGTCTCTTCACTATAGTCTCTAAGAAACTTGTTAGATGACCTGGCCTCTTGATTACTGGTTTCAACTGGATTCTGCTGCTTTGCGAACCCTCAGCCACAACAACTAGTTTGCTAACCCAACAAACTTCACCAAATGTTTGTGGTTGCCACACCACCGATGACTTGATAGTTGGGGCTGTGATATAAACATCGCCATCAACTAATCTTTAGGTTAACTGGTACTGTTTACGGAAAGATTGTTTTTGGACTTATTGCATACTTTCATCCACTACTTCACACCATGGATATGACACAGTCCTTTCTATCAAAAACATCTACATACACCATAGTAAACTTTATATTAAGGATAATTTGGACATCATCAAAATCACTTGAAGATATTTCGCTAGCAAAGCTAGCTTGCCTAACCATCTCTGTGCCAGCCAGCCACATGCAAAAGGAAGAAGAAATGAAAAAAAAATCATAAAAATGATAAAAATTTTAAAAAATTAATATATTATTAAAAACATTCACGTTAGCATCGACCATAACATGCAGGATGCTTGGCGTTCATGTGAGTGATTTTTGACCAAAGTTGACTAGATGAATTCAATTAGCAAAATTTAAAGGTTTATGACTGAATTGACAAAATTGTAATGAATTTATGACTTTTTGGATAATTTTCTGAGAGAGATTGACATAAATTTTGAAAAAAATGTCAGAGAAAAGAAAAATTATTATCTACTATATTTGTTCATGAATACATAATTTGAGAATATTTTGGAAAGAAAAACGCAGACTTTTTTTAAAAGTAGGAGGTCTTCCGTTCTATATAAAAGTACATATGATTCTTTGGTTTATTTAATTGTATGTTAAGAAGCACCAACACTCTTCAAGAGTTTTCGTGTCGTGTCGGACACTTCGATACGTGTTTGACACTTTCCAATACTCTCGAACACTCTTCGACACTTGATCAACACATGTTGGAAAATTCGACACTTGGTCAATTTTTCTGTCACTCTTCGACACTTGAGTCGGAATTTTGACAAGCAAGTATCCGACGCATGATTTCGATATGTGAGGTCAATTTTAAAAATATTCAATGAACGAAGGATCAAAATATATATGTAAAATAAATAAAAATCAATAATAAAAATAACAAATTAGGAAAGAAGAAAAACATAATATTTTCTTATCTTCTCTTTTGACTCTTACTTTCTGTGACACACAATTTACCCTCAACTTTTTTTTTCTTTAGACACGTCTGACATGCAAGTCTAGAATGTGAATTACTTTTTTTTTGGCTTTCCAAGTTTTATGGATTTATTGGAATGGAGTTGAATTTGTCAAATTGAAATAATGAAAGATATTAATAAATGGTGGATTAATATTTTTAGTGTAAATTTATTATAAGATTATTTATTTATTTGTGAATTATAATCATAAAAATAATAATTTATTATTATATATATACAACGTGTCTCAACATATCGGAATTCTCTATTTTTTGAAAAAACACGTGTCGGCGTATTGTGTCGTGTCGTGTCCTGGGTCGCGTGTCGGTGTCAGTGCTACTTAGATGGTATGTATGAATATTTCTAAAATGAAGTTTTTATTCCTCTATTTCTTCTTTAGTAATTATAAAAACTTTCTATTAGCAAACTCCTTTGAAATATATTTTTTTAAATTCCTTTTTATTTTAGGTCAATTCAAGTTTCATATCACAAGTGTAGATATTGAGTTATGCTTCTTAAATTCTCTACCCGTGCTATTCATGTGGAGCCGGTAGAACGGGATTGGAGAAGGGTGTAGAGAAACTAGTCCGAATAGAGTAGGGGTTGGGACTAGGCAACTCTATTAACAACGGAGTGGGAAGATGGGAGATGCAATCCTCGACCTTGGCTTGCATCCATAAGCCATTGCCTTTCCCGAAAGTCTGGCATGAACTCAAATTATCACGACACATTCCAAAGTACAAATGAGTCGAAACAAAGCGGGCAACATCGTATTGACAACAAACTTTGATGGGGCCTCCTAATATATAGATTGTGAATTGGCACACTTCCAAATCCTTATGGTGCATTTGGAATACCTAAACCGTTGGTCACTATTGTTTGAATAAATAACTTTTGATAATCCTTTAAAATGTGTTTATATTTTGAATTTATGATTATTAAGCTTTAGAGAGTTCATGATTCTTCTAGCATGCGATTATTCTATCAGGCTTTTCAATTTCTATAATCAACATTATATTTAGCCATAGTTTCAATTAAAGGCATGTATTTGTTCTCAATACACATTGTAATAACAATTTTTTTTTTTTTTTTGCTACAAGTAAAAATGTATTACTTAATGCAGGACAAAAGTGTAATTTAAAAGTAAACTAAATTCCCAAAACTTTTAAATCTCTGTAATATGTTTTTGGCAAGTTTTTTTTTTTTTTTTTTTTGCTACAAGTAAAAATGTATTACTTAATGCAGGACAAAAGTGTAATTTAAAAGTAAACTAAATTCCCAAAGCTTTTAAATCTCTATAATATGTTTTTGGCAAGTTTTTTTTTTGGTCAAAAAGGAAGATTGTATTCATATAATAGAGAACTTACAACCTGAGGCTATAGCGTCTGCGTATACAAGGTCTTGCAGAATAAAAGGAGGGAAAATAGTCTAGTTGTGGGCCAAGTCCGATTTGTCGTGGGCCTTAGCAGCCCAATCCGCTACCACATTTGCCTCATGCTTGTAGTGTCGTAGTCACAGATTAGGGTAAAGGGAAAGCAGATCGGCAACTTCTGCAAACAGAGCTCGATCTTCCCACGGCTGCGATCTCCCTTCATTTATGGTTTCGACCAAGAAGAGGCAATCCAATTCGATCAAGAGATGTGCGTTGTTAAAGCCTTGTTGCAGTAGATGATGAAGAGTAAAGGTGAGCGCCTGGATCTCTACTTGAAGAGCCCAAGCAGCTAGGAAACTTCGGGAGAAAACGTTTGTAAGTAGACCTTGGTGATCTCGACATACACAGGCCATAGAGCCTTTTGTGTTGCCGATTTGATAAGCATCGTCAATGTTACATTTCAGGGTTCCCAGATTGGGGGGTCTCCATAGATGTGCAGGATTTAAAACAGGCTGCTCTGTTCGCAAATAGCTTGGATTAGAGATTTGGGATATTCGGGTTTGTGTGATAGCATCCTCCACTGCAAGGGTTGGATTTGGTCACTGCCGGTCAAAGATGAAGCTATTGTGCATTCTCCAGATCTGCCATAAGACATTTGCTATGGTTTCAAATCCAGGTAATAGTTTCGGTGTTGTTACCCTTGCTGTGAGCCATGCATCTAATCGTTGAACTGTGTGAGGCGATATCCTGATGTTGAGCTGAGGATGAGTCCAGACACTCCTAGTCCATAAATAGAAGAAAAATAGGTGCTCTAGGGTTTCTGGAGTGTGTTGATGACAGAGGTTGTAGATGGGATCAGTGATAACGTGTCGCTGAAAAAGATTTGCTTTGGTTGCGAGTGCGTTATGGCATGCTGACCATAGGAACGTACGAATTTTTGGTAACGTACAAATTTTTGGTGCTGTTTTCATTTTCCAGATCCGGCACCATAATATCCTGGGGTTCTGGTAAGAAGCCGCGGCTCTATTGCTGCTTTGGTTGCTTACTGTGAGCATGGTAATTGCTTTTCACAGTGTAACAGCCATGTTTTGTGGCTGTCCAGATTAATTGATCAGTGGCATAGAGAGGTCTTACTAGAATGGTAAGGATTTTTGCTATGACTTGATCTTCGAAAGATTGCTGGATAAGAGGAATGTTCCAAGTATGGTGGATAGGGTCAATAAGATCAGCCACCATCACTGGTAGGTAACCACCTATCTTCACGTATGTTGATCATTTTCCCATCACCAGATGACCATATTATACTTGGTAGAATTGCCTCTCTACCAATCAGAAGGCTTTGCCAACCCCAGGATGGTCGAGTTCCTCTATCTGCAGATCAGAAGTCCTTTGAATGAAAATATAGACCTTTAAAGATTTTACTCCATAAAGATAGAGGTTGTTGGATTAAACGCCAAGCTTGCTTTCCAAGCATAGCCCTGCTAAATTCTATAAGATCACGAAAGCCTCGACCTCCATTGTCCTTGCTGCTCTTAAGTACTTCCCATTTCTGCTAATGAATTCTTGCCTTGCTATTAACATTCCGCCACCAAAATCTAGCAATTCTCTGTTTGATTTGCAAAGAGACAAGGGAAGCTTGAAGATGGACATGGCATACTGTGGAAGAGCCTGTACAATAGACTTAAGAAGAATTTCCTTGCCACCCTTTGAGATTAATTTTTCTTTCCATCCCTCCAATTTGGCATTTACTCTCCCTAAAATCCAAGAAAACATCTCCCGTTTTGAATGCCCCTGGTCTGATGGTATACCCAAATATTTTCCATATTGTTGCAGCACCAGTACTCTAAATTCCCTCGCCAAATTTTCCTGTAGTCTCAAAGGATAGTGTTTACTGAACAACATTCTAGATTAGTTTCAATTTATGACCTGTCCCGTGGCCACACAATACTGATTCAATATGTTAGCAAGTATCTGGCATTCCTGAATGTTACCAGCTAGGAAGAAAATTGCATCATCAACAAAAAATAGATGGGAGAGGGTCGGACACCACCTGTTTAACTTGATATCCTTGATGTGCCCCATGTTGACGTTTTGGTTAATAAGAATTGATAAGACATTCGCTAGTAAGATAAAAATATATGGAGAGAGCAGATCACCCTGCCGGAGGCCCCTTGTCGGCCGGAAATAAACTAGTTGCTCACCATTAAACCTTACACTGAAAGATGTTGTGATGCATTGCATCACCCACTATACCCATCTTGGATGGAAGCCCAATTTAAGTAGATTGTCTTGAAGGAAATCCCATTCAACTCTATCGTACGCCTTTTGCATATCCATCTTAAGAATTGCATTGAACTTTTGCTTCCGCTTTTGGATCTTAATTTGATGAAGAACTTCCTGAATGATCAAAATATTATCTTGAATTTGGTGTCCACTCACAAATGCAAACTGTTCCATAGAAATCAAATCAGGTAGCCAAGGTTTTAGATGGTTTGCTATGACTTTTGAAAAAATTTTGTATGCATAGTTGCATAAGCTGATTGGGCGGTACTGATCAAATCTTTCTAGGTGAGGTGTCTTGGGAATCAAAGCAATAATGGTTCAGTTTAGAGTACTAGGCATCACCCCTGACCTAAGGAAATTTTGCACTGAAATAAAAAAGAGCATCTTTAATGACATCCCAATGAGTCTGATAAAAAAGGCCATTCAAACCATGAGGGTCATGCACCCAGTTTTGGTTGTCGTCCTGCAACATGCTAATTTTGTTCCTTTGCCTCCTTTGAATGGTAGTTGCATGGAAAAATTTTGTATTCTTATCCCCCCATCTCAACCAATTAATCCTGGAACGCATAGCCCAAATTGTTCTTCTTGTTGCCTTATCCGTTTGATTTCCTCTCACAGGTTAGATGCTGCCGCTTTATCATAGTTGTTGTGTGGTTGGTTTATGAGTTGCTGTAGTTGTTGTTGTAAGGCAGTCACCTTAAGATGGCCATTATAAAATTTTGATCAACTCCATTTAGCCAAAGCTTCAGAGACAGCTTTTAATTTTTGCATCAGAGTAGAATCTTGTACCTATATTGAATTCCATGATTTAGAAATGATCTCTCGGCATTCCTGATCTTGGTTCCAAAAGAGCTTCAAAAATAAAAGGCTTTCGTTGTTTTTTATGAGTTGCTAATGTGTGTAAAAGTAGGGGACTATGGTCAGATCCCACAACAGGCAGTGCAAAGACTTTAGCTTCAGGATACAATAGGCTCTAACTTTATAACAGATTGGGCCGTCTCTGCTCTGAACAAGAAATTGAACTTTGGGATGATGAGCCCCCAACCTTAAAATAGAATGCCCTTTTTGTTTAAGTTTCAGAGTCTATTACCCCTACTATCAACCACCATAAGATACAAAGAAAGAGAAAAAGGATCCAAATCAAAGGTCTAATACCCTATAAAATGCCCATCTTTAGCTCCAATTCTAATTCTATCCCAGACTTCCTTTTTTTTTTTTTCCTCATAAAATATTCCTAAATTTTGGTTCAATCCCAATTCTATCCTAAAACCACCAACTTTAGGTATAGTTTCAATTTTACCTTGAACCTTTTTTATCTCATAAAAAGCAACCAACTTTTACTTTAGTCCTAATTCCTTCATTGATCCTTTGTCCAAAATTGTGTTTAGTGATATGGCATTTCCACATCAATACTCTACTTTCCCCCCATATTCCATATCCAAGAAAACATCTTTTAGAGATAAATTTTCATGTCGGCCCAAATAACATTTTATTGGATCTGAAATTCGAGTTAAAATTGGAGCAATTTTGGCTTCTTCAATTACTTTTACTCTTAAGAGAGTATTCCTTCCATCTAGCTCCATGATTTTCAATTTGATGCTAAATCTTCAATCTTCCATGTTTGGGAGTCTTCCATCTCTCATGGTCAAGAACTCACACTCGAGACACTCGGCTCGAAATGCTCAAATAGCTTGAGCTCGAGAGTTTTGCATCTCTTGGCTGCTAAGAGAAAATTTCGATGGAAAGTTCATGGGGGCGGATATGAGACTTAAGTAAAAGTTGTTGGTTTTTACAAGACAAAAAAAAAAAAAAAAAAAGGTTTAAAGTAGAATTAGGACTAAACCTAAAGTTGGGTTTTTTTTTTTTAATGGGATAAAAAGGTTTATTGTAGAATTAAATTTGACCTAAAATTAAGGTTAAATAAGAAAAAGGAAATTAGGCTCCAAATCAAATCCCATCCCATTAGGACGTGTTCATATTATAGTCGGATAATATTTTCTCTTAAGCGGTTAAGTGGTGACAATTCAACTTTTCTCATTCGTCAATTGGTCCATTGCCTGGATGATGCAGTCGGTCTGATGCACTCAGAATTTTTAATGGAGTATTCCCAAAGACCTGAACTCAACATTATAGGGAGAGATGGGCAAGACCCTCTTGCTTTCTAGGCCAACACAGTCAAACGATTTTCGGTCCAAATAATTAAACGCACTGAACAAATGAGGTTGTGACGAGGAATCAAAAGAATAATAAAAAGATCTGAGGACGCGGTGGAGGAATCATTTGGCACTATATCCAGGATGGGCTTCCTATGTGAACAATGGGAGATTTTAGGGGGCAGATTTTGCTTTAAAATGTCATTAATAAGATGCCCAGAATCAAGTAAGAGAAACTTCCTTGTTCTCACTGCGCCGAACACCCTGGCATGTTTGGAGTATCGAAACACTCCGGATTAAGATTACATACCGATCAAAAAACACTAAAAAGAGGGTTGGGAACTAGGAAAGCGGCCAGCAAGGCCCACCAAAACCACTCCCCTATAAGATACAAAGAAAGAGAAAAAGGATCCAAATCAAAGGTCTAATACCCTATAAAATGCCCATCTTTAGCTCCAATTCTAATTCTATCCCAGACTTCCTTTTTTTTTTTTTTCTCATAAAATATTCCTAAATTTTTGTTCAATCCCAATTCTATCCCGAAACTACCAACTTTAGGTATAGTTTCAATTTTACCTTGAACCTTTTTTATCTCATAAAAAGCAACCAACTTTTACTTTAGTCCTAATTCCTTCATTGATCCTTTGTCCAAAATTGTGTTTAGTGATATGGCATTTCCACATCAATGCTCTACTTTCCCCCCATATTCCATATCCAAGAAAACATCTTTTAGAGATAAATTTTCATGTCGGCCCAAATAACATTTTATTGGATCTGAAATTCGAGTTAAAATTGGAGCAATTTTGGCTTCTTCAATTACTTTTACTCTTAAGAGAGTATTCCTTCCATCTAGCTCCATGATTTTCAATTTGATGCTAAATCTTCAATCTTCCATGCTTGGGAGTCTTCCATCTCTCATGGTCAAGAACTCACACTCAAGACACTCGGCTCGAAATGCTCAAATAGCTTGGGCTCAAGAGTTTTGCATCTCTTGGTTGTTGAGAGAAAATTTCGATGGAAAGTTCATGGGGGCGGATATGAGACTTAAGTAAAAGTTGATGGTTTTTACAAGATTAAAAAAAAAAAAAAGGTTAAAAGTAGAATTAGGATTAAACCTAAAGTTGGTTTTTTTTTAAAAAAAAAAATGGGATAAAAAGGTTTATTATAGAATTAAATTTGACCTAAAATTAAGGTTAAATAAAAAAAAAGGAAATTAGGCTCCAAATCAAATCCCATCCCATTAGGACGTGTTCATATTATAGTCGGATAATATTTTCTCTTAAGCGGTTAAGTGGTGACAATTCAACTTTTCTCAATGGTCAATTGGTCCATTGCCTGGATGATGTAGTCGGTCTGATGCACTCAGAATTTTTAATGGAGTATTCCCAAAGACTTGAACTCAACATTATAGGGAGAGATGGGCAAAACCCTCTTGCTTTCTAAGCCAACACAGTCAAACAATTTTCGGTCCGAATAATTAAACGCAATGAACAAAAGAGGTTGTGACGAGAAATCAACAGAATAATAAAAAGATCTGAGGACACGGTGGAGGAATCATTTGGCACTATCCAGGATGGGCTTCCAATAGGGTTTATTTTGGGGGCAGATTTTGCTTTAAAATGTCATTAATAAGATGCCCAGAATCAAGTAAGAGAAACTTCCTTGTTCTCACTGCGCCGAACACCCTGGCATGTCTGGAGTATGGAATCCCTCCGGATTAAGATTGCATACCGACCAAAAAACACAAAAAAGAGAGTTGGGAACTAGGAAAGCTGCCAGCAAGGCCCACCACAACCACTCCCCCCCGCGGGCGGGACAGCTTTCCTTGGACTCTCTCGCTCTTGCTCGCTGGGGAAGCCTATAAAACGGGTGTCTTCCTCTCATCATTCATCGTCGTCGTCGTAGCCGTCGTCGTCGCTTCACCCCGCAAGACCTGACTCGCCGCCCTTCTCCTTCACCGTCGTGGCCTTCTCTTCCCTCCCCGCAGCCGCCGAGGCCAATCCTCACTCAATTCCCATGGTACTCTCTCTCTCTCTCTCTCTCTCTCTCTCTATGAGTTCATTAAACGTTTTAGGTTTCGTTTTCTTCGGAACACCTTTCCAGATCGGAGACAGATCATGCCGTCGCCGGTATGCGTTCGATTGTCTTTTCTGCCGGCGACGACAACTCGAGCTTTGTTTATGATCTTTGTCCTCCTGTTTTCTTTTGCGGTATTTACGGGTCGGGAAAGTCAAACTCTTCTCCGCGCCGGACCATTCGCATCTTCCTTTTTACCGTGTTTCTTCTGCTATAGGATAGAGACGAATGTCATCGCGGGCGCTCGACCGCGAAAGGCCCCCCGCCGGATTTGATTCCTCGATTTATTTCATCGCAGTTTCTTTGATGGGTCGGTCCCGATCGCAACCCAAAACTCTATTTTTATCATCGTTCCATTCACATTTTTCCTTTTCCTGATTGAATCCGGACAAAGAAGAATGACTTATTCCAACTTTCTCTCAACCTTTTTCTAAGGAAAATAAACGCCCTCTCAGCTACTCTTTTTCCTTACTTTGGAACCTAAAATTGAAAAAATCATATATTTGTGTTTTAGAAAAGAGGAAAAGATCGGCTTAGAACTAGTTGTGACCTCCCCCAAGAAATCATTTTCTCTTCTATTTTTCTTAGAAATTTTCGTGGTTGATAATTTGGTTTAGGAAATGAAGCCAAACGGTCGGCTTGGCGGCGAATCCCAGGATTTTGGTCGCCCACGCTTTGCACATTCTTCAAATTTTTGAGAATTGAATTTGATCATTCTCTTGGCGTCCGCTCGGCGAGCCCCATTGTTTTTTTTTTTTTTTTTTTTTTTGGGTGAATCTTGAAAATCAGTTTCGATCTCACGTATCCGTACAGCTTTTGTGACTTTCGATGCATTGAATTTTTTTGTGATGGGTAATTTATAAAACGAAAATATTTATCTATCCAATTACATAACAAAACTATATAGAGTACGCAGTTGGTCACTTTGTTTTGAGGAGGTGATTTTGCAAACCTACTTTTTACTTATCTTTGCATTTTGCTCGTTTGTTTCATTGGATATTTTATTTTTTTAACTATTCAAAATTTCTTCGTGTGAGATTTTATTTTGAGCATTTATTATGTAACATTTGATAGACGCAATTCATGAACGACGAGACACTAGCACCAAATCGTGTACTAACATGGCCGCGTCGAATTGTTAAGATGTCTTTCTTCTTAGAACCATCAAGGAAATAAAGTATGATATCTCAAAAGATGTGCCAAATTCTTTATTTTGTTTTTCTGGCCCCTCATAATTGGAGGAGGACAAGAGTTTATTGAATCAATTACTCCCTATTTAAGTAAATCATTGACAATAATTTAATGTCACGACGTCGTGCCAAATGGATTCGTATTCTGGGAAGTTGCCAACCCCAACTTTTCTTTTTTATTAGGAAAAGCTTTCTCGTTTTGTTTTCTTCTCTTTGGAAAAGCTTTGACCTGGGGTCTCTAAACTATTCAGAATTTTCAGCCGCGTGCTTTATCTTTTGATTAATTTAAATTCAGTTCATACTGATTATATGGGAGACAAGAGCGCATTTATGAATATTCTTATGTAATTTGTGTGGATCCTGTCCGAGTCCAAGTTGCTTTCCCACTTGCTCCTTATCTCGAGCATAATAAAGCCATGGCAAAAGTTAGTTAACCACTCCAGATTTTGTCTGGGGTCTTAGAGTTTCAAGGTGGGATTTGTCAGTACCGACAAATCGATAATTAACAATTTATTTTAACTCTAAAATTTTCGATTTTTTAATTTGTTTTGACAAGGCCTACATCAATTAGTTGGAATGAAAATCGACTATAAATCCATCGTCGAAATTAATTTCTATTTTTAGTTCTTCAATATGAGTATAGAACGGATAGAATCGACAAAATTTCTTTATTTTAGCTGTTAAAGTAGTATTGGAAATAAAGTTTCGTATTTTCATCAATATGGGTAAATCTATTGAGCTAAAAAGCTTGCAATTGCGCAGGGCAACCAGGGAAACGTCGACAGGACAGCAGTTCTAACGGCGCCGTTATCGTTCGACGGCGAGTCACAGGAGGATTATAGAGCTCCGAATCTCCTACAACGCATCCTCGGCCTCTTGAGGAACGTACGGTTCGGATCGGATCTCACCAATTTCCAGGCAAGTCCACCCTCAGATGAACTGCTCAGATGCGCCGACCCTCTGCGTGCGATAATAACATCTCACCTCACCCTCCGCGTCCTTTGCAAAAAGACAAAAAAAAGGCCGCGTATAATTGAGATTAAAATAAATAATGATTCCATCTCTCTTAAAATAACATACGTGCGTTATTTTCAATAAGACTTTCGTTGTTTGTACATTATAAATTGTTTAGGAAAATACTTTCTTTTTAAGTAAAAGCTCCTTTGTTTCATGAAAATAAATGATTTAAAAAATATAATCACTTAAGATAATTAGTCAATAAAATATATTTTCATTATTGACAAAAATTTACGTCTAAACATTATCATAGATAATGAAAAAATTTCTTAATTATCATTTTTGTAACCAATACGAGTACTAATTTTCTGTGAGATAAACTTACTCAAAATATCCTTCTCTCGAGTAAAAGTACCTCAATTGATTTACTTCACCTCTCATTTTTTAGTCTAGTAATTAAGGGTGTCAAATACGATTTATATACGCAATTTGACGGGATTACATCAGATTTATATAGACTACCCTTTGATTTCTTAATAGATAATAACCCGTACTGTAATGAAATTTAATTTGAAATACCATCAATTTTTTTTTTTTTTTTTTAAGTTTAAGGGTTGGATTTCAATTTGCAAGTTTTTGCGATTAATATATAGGTGGAAAAGCTCATGAGGACCCCTTCAAGTATCTGCCAAGTTCTTTCACTCTGCCGTACCAACATCATCTTATTGATGACGAACTACGTGATCGTTTTGAACCTGAAAAATCATGGCCTCGCCAAATAGAAGATTGCTGAATGGCGGCAACTCGAGGCCGAAAAATTAGAACTCTCTGTTGTGTTTTTGTAATTGCCGCAAAAATTGTTCTCAGGCTTGTGTACCTTCGACGTTCGAAGCATCTCTAGAATGAATTTTGGCTGAATCTACATGACTTTGGTTGAGCTTGTATCTAGTCATCAGATGATTTCATTCAATAGTCTCCTTCCGTTCTGAAGGCGTCGATTGAACACGATTGTCGTGGGACGTAGTAGGAATTGCACTTGGTCAAGGGACACCGATGAATTTCGCTAAAACGACAGTTTCAATCAGCTGGGACAAGACATTGTTGATGTTGTTTGTTATTCTTATCAATTGCAGCTGCCTCCTCTCTTCAACATTCCTAAGTCACAGCTCCAATGTTTCGGCGAGCCGCTGTACTGCACCAGAGAGGACATGTTGAGCCCGTGCTGCAGTGCTGAGAGCCCGCTGGAGAGACTGACTTTAGTCGTGGCGTGGAGCATCTCGATCACGCGGCCTTTGATCTTTGGCGTCGCCCCTTACAACCCCATTCTGGGCGAGACCCACCATGTCTCCAGGGGAAACCTCAATGTTCTTCTTGAACAGGTGGCTCGGTTTCTTCTCCAGCATTCATCTAAAGCCGTTTTCACATGGTTTATCTAGTTTTGCAAGGAAAAAAACATAGTGAGAAGTCTTTTCGATCAGATTTATCTTCTATGAACCCATACTTCTCCCGACTAGTCGGATAAGTTGTCAATGTCACAGCCCATTGACGAGTTAAGCTTCTTCGCTTGCAGGTTTCCCATCACCCACCAGTCTCTGCTCTTCATGCAACAGATGATAGAGAAGAGCTTGAGATGATCTGGTGTCAACATCCTGTCCCCAGATTTTACGGTATGGTGCTCTGGATCTTCACTTTCTGCTTCTTGATAGTGTTAATTGATCTCTGAACTGCTTGTATGATGCCCGCTCGAGGCAAATTAATGCCAGGCATTTCACCATTCTTTGATTACAGTTCTACCAATCCTGAGACTAAAACAGACTCGAATAGCTTTGTTTAACTCGGGGCTAAAATGTGATTCAGGTACGTCGGTGGAAACGGAGGTGCATGGAAAGAGACAACTTAAGCTCCTCCGTTTAGGAGAGACTTATGTGATGAACTCGCCGAAGCTCTTGATCAGGTTCTTGCCCGTGCCTGGAGTCGACTGGGTTGGCAATGTCAGGATCACTTGCCAAGGAACGGGCCTTGGAGCCGAGTTGTGTTACCGAGGCCCTTCCTTGATCGGCAGGAACCGCAGATCGATCAAAGGGAAGATTATCGATCTGTCATCCTCAAAGACATTATATGAAGTCGATGGTCACTGGGATAGTACCGTGACAGTGAAGGACGTCAGCAATGGGAAACAAAAAGTGATATACAATGCCGCGGAGATAATATCTGGGTTGAAGACTCCTCAGGTTAAAGACTCAAAGGTAATTGAAACCTTACCACCATATCTCCACGCTTGAAACCTGTTCTGACGACTATCAGAATACTCTGCAGTTAAATGAGCATGATTTTGTGATTCCATTTAACATTAATGTTTTCAATTTGTCATATGGGTTTAAGTGTTTCTGATTGTGTCGAGCAACCTTTCTTAGTGTGTTTTGTGGAGCGAATCAGCCGTGGTCTGGAGCGAAGTTAGCCGAGGGATTCTGGGCAAAGACTGGGACAAGGCAAGAGAAGCGAAGAAAGCCGTAGAAGAAGAGCAGAGGAAGCTCAAAAAGGAAAGAGATTCGAGAGGAGAAACGTGGGTTCCGAAGCATTTCACCGTGTCTTACGACAAGAAAAACGGGTGGGATTGCTTGCCTATTGAAAAATCGGTGCCCTCAGCACCTATTCATGTTCCTTTTGATTGCTAAAAAACTTAGGAATGAGACTGGATTCCTCGGTGTATTGCCTCGAAGTTCATAATTCGTGTATATGTCGATGTTCTTACGAGTTAAGGGCTCAAAAATGACCTAGTGATCATAAATTGTCCTTCCTGGAAAATATGGTATACTTACACAGCAAAGCCGCTCCAGAATTCTTTGTTTCTGGAATGATTGAAGGTTTCCTTTGATTGTAACAATGAGATTATCGTCTTAGCAGGAGACTTGCTTTAAAGATTGAGTGTGGCTTTGAGCAGTATTGGCACAGTGTCTTGGCTTATTCAACTCCTTAAGCATGTCTTCCGGAATCCTGCTTTATGCGTCCTGATTAAATTGCAAAAGGGTTTGAGTGCGAGTACAACCCTGGAAAGATCCATATCCGATAATTTTGATATTGTCTATCATTCATCACAATTTGAAGATATTCAGAAACGAATTCTCTTCCTGCAGACCAGATACGAAATCTAATTGTAACAGGAGATCACCCGAGGTCATAATTTAACTTGGTTTTTCCAGTGAACATGGGTGACAAGAGATCGATTCGTGACGAATTAAGTGACGGAGATTAGCAAAATCTGGTCGTGCAAAATTTAACATGTAAAAGAAGCATGAATCAGTATATGCCACCTCAGCCTGTGGAGCATGGTTATTGTAGACTCAATCCTTTCATCTTACTTGTATCTGATTAATACAAGAAACTACAATCACTTCACCATCTCCAGATGTTGCTCCTGCAAATCCGATTCACTCCTCCTATTGAACGATTTCTCCTTTATTGGGTCCAAATTCAGCCTACACGACCGGCCCCACTTGTGATATCCTGAAATTCAACTATTCTTGAGATATATGAACTGATTATTTTATCAATGCACTAAAAATTAAATTTACTCTGAATTGATCACTCATTAGTTAACTAATCTATTGGAAGATGATATAAAGGATTAAAACATGCATGACTAAAAAATTCAAATGGGGATAGACTATAATACTACAATGTTATAAGTCAATTAGCGAACATATATAAATTGATTCGACAAAAGTACATAAGTGGTTTGCAAGTAATTCTGCATGATTACGGTACTCGCTATGAACGACCATAAGCTAATTTTCTATTGATTTTGTACTTAGGGTGAGTAGTTGATTTATCACAATTACATGACAATCGAGGTTTATCCATTATTTAATGAGGTACAAACATGGATTAAATGTGCAAAAGCCCTAAAAGTTATTTGATAATTTAGGTTGTACGAAAGTTGCACTTGATCAATTTTAACCATAATTTTAATTTAATTTTGGGTATCGAACTTTCAAGAATTTCAACACCAACCTATAAGATTTCGCCTCATTTATCCGTCTATTTAACGATAAACATTGAATTTTGGATAAGGGTTAATAGGTCAAAAATTGGAAGTCAGAAAAAAGAAGCCAGGTCAAGCGAATGCTCAATGGGCCTCACGCCTAGGAAGTGTGGCCAAGGGGGCCCAATAAGGCCCACCAAGCCAAGCCAAGCCAAGCCAAGCCCATCCAAGCCCATTTCAAGCAATTGGGCTCAAGGGTAAAATTGAGATTTTGTGTTAAAGTGGTGAAATGACCAAAATGCCCTTTCTAGAAGGCTTTGGGCATTGTAGAAGATGAAGACAAATGGGAAAAAGCTTAGAGGAGAGGGTTTTAGGGAGTTTTGGTGATTGCACTTGAGTGAAAAAGATTTTGGAGGATAAATCTCAAGTTTATCTCTCTCTCTCTCTCTCTCCCCTCCTCATCCTCCTCCTCCCCATTTGGCCGCCCCTCCTCCTCCATCTCTCTATCTCATTTTCTTTTCTTATTCCTCTCTTTCTCTCGGCACCACCACCATTGTCGCCCCTTACTACCCTCCATTCACTGCTGCTCATTGCTATCCACGCCGTTTGTCCACGCCATTATCATCATCCCTCACGGCCGCTCACTGTCGTGTTCCACTATCCACAAGCCACCACCCCACCAAGCCAAGCCATGCCCCTCAAGCTTTGCTGAGCCACCGTTGTTGGTGCCACCATCACTGTTAGCTCGTTGTCGTTGTTAAACAATGAGTTAACTTCCTAATTGTTAATTAGGGTGTTGATTGTGTTTAGGGGATAGTTTAGATTAAGGTTAATTATGGCTGCTGTTAATTAATGACATTTTAGTTGATAGGTTATCACGATAAGCAATAAGTAAAGTTAATAGGTTATCAACAATTAGGTGATAAGCTATCACCAAAGGGGTGATAAGCTATGGAGAAAATGGGTGATGAGCTATCATTAATTATGAAATAAGTTATAACTAAAGGGATGATAAGTTATTAATAAAATGGTGATAAGCTACCACTAAAGAGGCGATAAGCTATCGAAAAATAGGCGATAAGTTATCAACGGTAGGGCGATGAGCTATTGGCTTTATGTTGATAAGTTATCGCAATAAGGCGATAAGTAGTATTTATATGCATTTTAGACTTGAATTATGGGATGAATTTATGCATGATATATATTGCTTGAAGCTTCTGATGCCATAAAAAATAATTGCCCAATTTAGAAACCTTAATTGCTATTTTAAAGAAAGGTTTTATTGACAGATAAATGGCGATTCACGAGATGTTGTGTTTGGGTGCCATGTTTTATGTATCAAATGGGGCAAGGATGTCTTAAAATAAAATTGTATAAAGTTTGACGGGTTAATTATATATATGTGATCACGTGGGATTATTTTATTGCATTTTTACGTGTGAAAGTTGTAGTAATTTGCTATATGAGCACAAACCATGTTTGCATGGGCTGACGAAAAATGAAATTGGCATAAGTAGTTGGTGTGCTCAAGTGGTCACTTCACCCAATGAGAGTTTCAAAATGATGTCCGATTTTATCGAATGATCGACAGGGGTTCGGATGTCGAATCGTGGTTGAGGTGGGACTGATGCTCCTTACGGAACTCCATTTATGGTGGGGGTCCAAGACGATGCCTAGTCATGCTAGAAGATTGCCAACTCTTGTATTGGCCGTGATCTGAATGATCATAATAATTGGAACATGCGTAAATGCTTTGTGCATGGAAAAGTATGAGATGTGTTCTGATTATACGTTATAAGTGTTGCATTAGGGGTGAGCAACGATCTAGGGTTGACCTTGAACCGACCCTAGACCGGCCCAACCCTGTTGGTCTTGATCCGGTTTCCAAGGGTACCGGGTTGATCCTTGATCCTAAGATTCCTGGACCAGTACTGTGCGGGTTGGTCCTCGGTCCTGAAAGTTTAGGGTCGGTCCAACCTAGACCAACTTTAATAAAATATATTTATATATAATATATTTTAGATATTTAATATATAGTATATACTTATGTTTTTCTTATAAATAGCAAACCCAGCCAGCGTTCTTCACTTGAACAGCTTGAATGACGCCATGCATGGTGTGAATAATGCTGTGAAATGGCTTAAAATGTCCTCAGCCTCTTGTCTTATTCTTCCGTCTTTATCTTGTTCATTTTTCACTTATAAACGAAACTTTCTCTCATGAGCAAGACCAACCTTGCCCTATTTGTCGTGCACACTTGCCCACTCGCCAATCGTCACTAGTGGCTTGTTGCTTGTCGCTCACCGTTGGCTGCTCAACTTGCTTGCTGCTCGATGCTGGCTGTTGGACTCTTGCCTCTCTCGACGCTTTTTGCTTGTCGTTGGCCACTTGCCACTTGCTTTGCTCAACGCCCATGTTGCTCGTTGCTTAACTAGCCTCGCTCTTTGCCAAGTAAATCAGAAGAAAATAAAAGCTCCAATTAGAAACCCTCTTTGCTCGTGAACTACACGTGCCATTCGTCGCTCGCCTCGCGGCTCGCCCCTCTTCGCTCACCTTTACGAACATAACTCAACTGGTGAGTTTCATTTTTTGCTTGGATTAATGAGTTTTACATTTTAAGGAATAAAAGAACGAAGTAAAAAAACTATCGGTTACCTTGGAACTGGACTGAACCCATAGGGTCAGTCTGGTCCTCGGTCCCAGACTTGATCGGGTCGGTCCTCGGTCCCAAAAATTAGGGACCAATACTATGTGGGTTGGTCCTAGGATTAGGTGTCGGATCGGCCCAACTCGGACCATGATCACCTCTATGTTGCATTGCTATTGGCTTGTAGTTAATAATATGTATGGGTGTGCCAATGTAAGGTAAGAATATATAATGCTGTATGTGTAGGTTACACCTAAGACAAATTAGTGTCTTAATTGAGGCTTAGGTTATTAATTTATTGAGATTTTATTTCACCCTTCATTATTTGTTATTTTTAGACCTATAGTATGGAGAACTATCACGTTTGGCTTGGGATCCTGATGGACCAAGACATTATTATGACTCCGTACCCAATTCTGGGGACGAATTACGTTTATGAGCTTTTTGTTATGATTGTCTAGGTAGACAAAGGGTTGGTCAATAGGGTGGACCATAACTTTAAAGCATGGTTTATACAAGTCAAGGGGGAACATTTTGGCTCGATGCGTAGTTTTGATGGACCACCTGTCGGGGGTCCTGGAGAGTAGATTTGGTATCCGATGGACATTAACAGCCTTGATGATGCTATAGAGGACCCAAAGACTAACCTAGTTAAGGAGTCTAACCCTAAGACTCCACTCGGGTACCACGACTGGTTCTTGCATTAGAGAAACTTAAGTTAACCCTGACCGCCTGCTAATTTTTGTTGGTTGGTGGAAAATTGTTGTTGTAGGATAGACTTGTAAATATCTAACTTATTGGGTGTTGACACATGAATTTTAGTTGATGCGTTAACAAGGTAAAAAATCGAGATTTCAGTTTCTGATCACGATGGAGTTCGTTTCTCAGCCAAAAATTATCATTTTTTGTTTCTTTCCTGTGCATAATTACTTTTAAGCAATTTCCAATTCATCTCGAGAAAAATTCAAAATTTTAAATGGTTGACTTTTGACTTGAGTTTTTGGTTAACCCTTTGATCAAAAGCTAACTCTTAGTAAAAAAAATGGCTATTTGTCTAAAAAGATGCCGATTAGCTTTGATTTCACTATTCTCAAATCAATTTTTGAAAAATTCAAGGATTTAACCAAAAAATCAACCTTTTAAAAAAAGTCAACTAAATGGTTTGACTTTTAGTTAAACTTTTGACCAAAAAATTAGGAAAATCAAAAACCTACAAAACACTTCTTTTTAGTATCAATTTGATTTCTGTGTTGAAAATTTCATAAAATTCAATTAGGAATCTTGTTTTCTGAATTTTTCGGTTTTAGGTTCTAAATTGATCAAAAAATTACATTATTTTCGTTTTAGTCATAATTAGGTGTAGTTTTTTTTACGACATTTAGCCTAAAGATTATTCTAAATTCGTTCGTTCATTCAATTTCGCGAATTGCCATATTGCAAGACGAATTGTCATTTTAAGCTCTAATTATGGGGTCAAAATCGATTTTTCATGATTTACGAATGAATAATTGTTTTTTGACTCATTTTCTCAAGATAAGTCCAAGTCTAGGGTCAATTTTGGGAAATTCACATGAGAACTTTCCTATTTATGGGATTTCACTCCCTTGAAGGTGAGAAAATCGAGTCATCAAGCTTCAATTGAGGAAATTTAGGTTGACTCATTTAAGACTAGTGTTCAATTATATGATCTTGGTCTAATTTTAATGTTAGACCCCGATTCATTTTTGGCCTAAGTTTTGGCACTTTTATTTAAGGTCAGTTTGAATACATTAGTGATCCTACACATGGACAATTAGTTAAATAGATCCATTGCAACGTTAATTAAATTAAATTTCAATTAATTTGCAATTTTTACCGTGAAATTGCAAAATTGCTCCTTTTAGCCTTTAAGGCTCGACTTCATGTATCCATGGTTTTGGTCTGTTATTTTTCACAATTAGGTCAATAAGAGTCCATAAATTGTATTAGGAGTTTAATTGACTTAATTGAATCATAATTGGATAATTTCTTCTCAAATTGTATAAGTTCTCTTCAATTTGATCCTTGAGAGACCAAAATCACTTAAATTTTGAGCCCAAAAAGGCCACAAATGTGTGAACCAGCAAGAATCGGCTATAACCGATCAAGAACCAGTCAAACCGGCGTGGACAAATCGATCGGTCCAAACCAACCGTCAAGGGGACGGAGTTGATTCAGCCTTTTGCCGGTCGATTATAGACTTCCAGCGATAAGTCTCGAGATCCTCACTACGTCAATTTCACTCATATGCCCTCACTTTTTCATGTTTTTGTAGATTGATCCTCGAATATCATGAATTTGTAATTCTTAATTAGGCCCTTAAGCACAATTGTCATTTTAAACTCAAATTTTCACAAATCAGACCCATCCGATCAGTTGCTCGACACATCTTAATGATGACTAAACCTTTCAAATTGTGATTTGGCCATTGAATCAATTTTTTGACTATCTAATTGAATCGATGGTTGAGATCGATCGATTTGGGATTAGCATAAATAGGATTTTTCCCTTCAAAATGAGGGGGGCTCATTTCTACAAATACTCTCTCTCTCTCTCTCTCTCTCTCTCTCTCTCACTCTCTCTCTCTCTTTCCTCCTTTCAACTTTCCCGCCATCTCTCCCTCTCTTCTCTCTCAATTGCATTGTGCTTCTCCTCCATTTGCCAAGCCAATCATTGCCAACCAAGGCCCCCGTTGGCGGCGTCCCTGCCTCGATCTCCTCCTTCAACCTCTCTCCATCATCGTCGCAAGCTCAAGCCATCACTAGAGTAGCTGGAGTCTTTTGTCTAGCCTTCGATCCTGTAGGCACTAAAGAACTGACGACCAAACCAGTTTGAGTTCTAACTGACTTGATCACCAGTCCAAGGGTCCTAATTGGTGAAGCAACCTCTGCCAATCTCACTCCAAGTTAGTTCTAGACCTCATAGTGGTCGGGAACTAACAGATTGGCCACCGGAATAGTGCTGGTGGCTTGATCTTCCTTAAACAAGCAAAAAATGGTCCGATTGATTCTGGACGCCAGACCAGTGGCTGGCAGTGGCTAAGCCACATTGAACATTGTCCGATCTACTCCTCAAGCCATCCTTGACCTCTGGACGATTGGAGCCTAGTCGATACATCGTCGGGTCTCCTTCGATGATCCACTCTTTCCCCGACAATCCCAAACCAGTCCAAGCTTGGACCAATGCTGCTTCGGAGGCCAAATCGACAGTCCAGCCGACCCTGTGGTGTTCTGTGGTAGATCATGATCTTAGAAGTCCTTTCCAGCTCTGGTGAAGATTGGTTCGTCTAATCACATTAAAAGCCAAGGAAATCACGCAAAGGGTAGTTTTTTTAAGCTTGAATCCAATAAAGAGAGGTTAGAATAGCTAACCGGGGCTAGGATTTGCACTTAGGACTCTATGAAATGTTTAGATATATTGTGGATAGGTTTGATCAATAATTTGCTAAGATTGAATGCGGATTGAAGATAAATTGTGATTGATTAGTTGATTTTGATGCAAATTTGCAATTTTATGATCTCTGTGACACGTTTGCTATTCGGCTTAAAATGAAGCACTAGATAACCTTATTTTGATTTGAGACTTTCTAGACTTAGAAAGTTCATTCCAAAACCTTCGAATTGATAGGTTGCATGGCCTGAACACGCAACATTTGTCCCCCAAAAAATGCTTCGCAATCTGCTTGATTCTGCAGATTTTTTTTAGTTCATTTTAGGTTCTATTATTAGTCTTCCTTAGAAAATTGTTATTTTTGTGCTGGTTTCTATGATTAATTTGTGACACCCCTCGACGGCCCCCTATCTGCTAGGATCGCCACAGCTCGCTTACCTTCATGTGGCCTAATGACGTGTCACTCTGATACCATTAATTTATAGTAGGTTCCTAAGTCCTTGGGGTATATGTTAATTAAATTGGTCCTAGCGCAATTCATTTGGTGGAAGCATATTCGACATCTCCCTAGCCCATACTCAACTAAATAATAAAATGCAATGCATACCAACTGCACACTTCATATACATAGAAGTTAGAGCTGAAGCACATTTATTTACATAGCTTGATCGAACAACAAAAGAGTCGGTACATCAAAAGGCCAAGGCTTTACTAAGCTCGGCTATAACCAAAAGTACCCGACTCTACATCAGTCATGTACACTGATCCATCATTCAGTGCCGGCTATCCAAAAAGTGTCAACCGCTACCTGCCACATCGCAGTCACACCCAGCCCGGTGCATCCATATCAAACAAGACATAAGTTGGATGATCATGTAAAGAGACCATACTTGTGATAATGGTCTTGGAGTTCTTCTCTTCTTCTTGTGTTATTGCGTACACTCATCCTTGAGCTGGAGGACAATTATCTTGCGCA
This sequence comes from Eucalyptus erythrocorys, assembly GCA_014182555.1. Classification (NCBI taxonomy): domain Eukaryota; kingdom Viridiplantae; phylum Streptophyta; class Magnoliopsida; order Myrtales; family Myrtaceae; genus Eucalyptus; species Eucalyptus erythrocorys. Next base: position 26,796,462 of record CM024599.1, read on the forward strand.
GAAACTCCACAGGTTATCATCGGTTGTTGTTGTGATAGCAACAGGGTTTGTCGCATTTGAGGGCAATCCCTCAACATATGGCCGGGTTGTCCATAGCCATAACATACTCCTTTTTCGGCTTATCAAGGAATGTTACCATGCCGTTTCCCACAGTTACGACATACTCTAGACAACATCATGTTCGCTTTTTGCTTCTTGTTCTTTTTTAATATGCGCTTTCCTCCTGGCGTGAACCTTTTGATTTGTTGTTGCTTAGGACGGAAGGTCAAATAAGGAGACCTCCCTCGGAAATTTGATGCCGTAACACGTTCTTGCTAATCCTTCTCAACCAACTCAGCCCGCTCATACTGTTCATTATAATCTTGAAGATTTAAGGGCACTAACTTTGAATATCAGGTCTGACGCCATCTCTGAATCTTTTAGCTCGATCGATGGGATTCTCAATTAATCGAGGAGCATACTTCAATAATTCAGTAAATTTGGCCTTATACTGATCCAACGTCATGTTTCGTTGCTACAAGTGTAGAAATTCGATCATCGTTCTATCTCTAGCACTTTTATAAAAATACTTATTGTTAAAGGCTTGCACAAAGGCATCCCAAGTCATAGGAGCACCTTCAGGAAATATTATTCTCTTGGTGGCTCTCCACCAGTGATTGGCATTACCCTGTAATCAGTACACCACCAATGTCACTTTATCCTCATCAGAACACCCTAAAAGATCAAAGATCTTCTCGAGCTCTTCAATCCAAGACTCAGCCCCATTAATATTTCCAGTTTCGACAAACTTTGAAGGCTTTAATTTCAGGAATTGTTCAACCAATCCACCTTTTAGACAATCTCCATTTCCATCTTCATTTGAGGCATTAGTGGAAACAAAGGCTTACTGCTGTTGAACTTGCTGTTCCATTAAGCTCTCAACATTGGTCAGAATTTGCAGAATTCCATCACGTCGGGGGTCTTGGAAACTCATACAGGCTGCTAAGGAATACAACTATAAAGTTCTAGAGGAACCATCTACAAGACAATCAAAATCAATAATCACCACTTTCATAAAGAAAGAACATCAAGCAAACAATCACATTTCATGCATGTGATCTTCCTAATTTTCTATCACTCGGAGGTTGAGCTACGGATTATTTTGTGACATCCTAGACTTTGTTGCTGTCCTGGATTCATTTATCTTTTATTTATGCACATGTGAAAAGCGTGAACATATAATCCCCGACACAATTAACATGGGAACATGAGATACAAACACCATTAACATACTTCATATATAACATGAGTAGTCATAATTACAAGCCTATCTTACATACAAAAGTGGCTTGGGGTAACCCTATCTCCACTATGGCGGGTACTAACCAAAATTGGGAACCCTTCTTCCATTACATAGGGCTAGTGCACCTATCTTAGTTAGAAGCCTCGGAGGGTTCATCCATATCATTAAGATTTGGACCCTTTTCTATCCATACAATGGATGACATTTTACAATAAGTAATATCAGTTTCTACATATACCACGTTCGTAGTAGTGATATATATTTTTATAGGGCAACTAAAATGCATGGTAGCCATAATTTTAAGTACCTGTAAAAGAAACAGGGGTGAGTTCTTGGATGTGACATCCGAAATTTTTGCTAGACCTCGAGTATGTAACAGAGCGTCATGGAATGACGGAAGTGTCGTCAGACCACATCATTGGCACCATTTGCGAACACTGTTTTGTCATCATTGCCGGACCAAAATGTTATGTTTGGTCATGGTCCAATTATCGAATAAATTATAGTCTCGTCAAGAATCTTTCTTACATAACATTTCTAGCGAGACCGAGGTTCATTTCAAATGATGTGTTGACAAGATATCTATTACACTAACTTCAGCCGTCCCTCCCATTAGACGACCATATTCCTCGACCTTGCCAACCCGAATCCGCCAATGAAGAAACACCCAAGGATCGGCCATCATGAGCTGCCCATTTTCTCATGTGCATGAAAACCGGAGACCTCAAATACTCCATGCACGTTTCCTCTCTTTAGGCAGCTAACAAAGGGAAAATTTGGACATGCATGGGGCTGTCTTCCATCCAAGCTGCCCTACGAATTTGCATGTCATTGACTAATGGAGTCAATTAATCTAAGAGAACGTCCAAAGCCATGCATGTTCCTTCGTGCATGGGTCAACAAATGAAGGAGTTAACCCATGCAGCCACGGGAACAACCGCCGGTGGCCAGCGCATGGAAGAGGTTCGACAAGGGGGAAAGGACACGTCCCTTGCATGGGAAGCAAGGTGGCAGCAGCAAAGACAAGGGAGATCCTCACGCATGGACACGGGTAGATGTAGCTGTCTGTTCTTTTGGTTGCCACGCACTTGAGGGAACAGAGTTGACTTAATCAGTCAATAACTTAAGACCTACGAAACCGAATCTGAGGCGGAGAATCGCTTCTTCTTCTTCCCCTCCTTCAGACGCAGCTTTGCTTCAATTTCAGTAGAAAACCATACCTCAAATCCTTGAGTCGTTCCGCCTGCGCCTTGCAGTCACTTGTTGACAATCACCCGCACCACACCAGCCGCGCCTCATCGCATGCTGCCGACACCGCTTGCTCACGCTTGCTGTTGCTGAGCCAGACGTAGTGACCCGCGAGCTCACTGACTTGCCTCGGCTGTGCTCGTAGCTCCCCGCTTGCTCGCTGTTGACGCCGTTGGACTTAAGGCAAGTTAGAGTCCACTAACCTATATAGTGTAGTGTTGTTGTTGCTTGAGGAAGCATTGTTAGATTGTAATGGTTTGAACTCTGATGTTGGATAGTGACTTCTAGAATGACCGAATCGATTTGAGGATAGAAAATCGAGAAGTTTTCATGAGTGCTTCAGTTTAGGCCTTCGAATGTACACCAAATGTTGCAGTGGTGGAACCTTGGGAATTTTGTTCGCAAACCGTTTTAGAAATCTCTTGATTTCCATCAAAATTTATGAGTACTGTGGCATCATACCCGAATGTTTTAAGAAATGTATTATATTTTAAAAATTTTGAACTTTTCATAGAAAATATTTGAAACCATTGGAGTTGGAATTAAGATTTGAATTTATCGACATGCCGATTTCAAATGTACTTATAGATCTCGATAAATTATTTTGTTCCAAGCCGGGAAGGGTAATTACCATTCAAGTTTCTTTATATGGATTTGAAAATGATTGGACAGTATTTGCGAAAGTGGGACTTTCGGGGAAAAATCCAAGGGATTTTCCGTATTGACGATTTGAAAATGTTTTGGCATTGAAATGACTAAATTACTGCACCATGGTTGGTGTGTTATTGTTGCTGTCGGACCCTCTAGACGATGATGCCCTGGGAGTTGGGTTGCCTGGAGGATCGTAGTGGCAATGCCTCTGGATGCGTGGGGACCGGTGAGCACCAAAGGTTCCTCGGGAGTGTCAAAATGCCTGGATGTATGACGATACACGTTCCGGAGGGTAGGGGCAACCATTGACATGGTGAGCCCGGCGATTTCTCGTGATGCTAGGTGAGGTGCGAGATGCCTGGAGGTGTGACGTAATGTGCACTGGATGCCCGATGACTGAAATATGGAATCAGAGGCTTTCGTGACGTTAGGTTCGGTGTGAATGCTTGGAGGGACACAAACACTAGTCCTTTAGGAGAGGGTGATAGTGAATCAAAAATCTGTTGAATTATAAAGCTTGATTGTTCTGTTATGTTATCCCATTGCTTTGAAAAGCTCTATTGATTTAATGCGTACCTATTCTTCTAGTGATGTGTTTTGTGTATTTTGCATGAAATCAAATGATGATGATTCTACATAATATAGTGCAGTAGATCATTAGCTGCTGAGTAGTCGTACTCACCCTTTTGTGGGACTAACATATTTCAGACTGAGCAAGATTCCTTTGTTGCCTGCACCTCCTGGTACATTCTGCGGGATCCCTATCGACTTGCAGTGGGAGTAGTTGGAACACCAACATCCTGACTTGCAAGGACTGATTTTCGTGCGCGTGACGGTAGTGATGATGATCAACACTGGTCTCGCCTCAGGTCCTGCACGCCAAGAATATGTCGTCCTATATGTCCGTAGGAACAGGCAAACTTTGGGGCCATTGCTATCGCCACCAGAGGGTGACCACGATGGGGGATTGAGTGGCGTGGAGTGACCATGGTGGTGAGGATAGCAAGGGAAGAATTTTTGGATCTCGGCATTGAATGATGGATTATATGTGTATATGACTACTGGAAATGTCGGTTATATTTTGGTACGTAGCCGAGTATAGGAAACTATGGCTTTTGATGGACCGACCAACAATATCCATTTAGTAAATATGTGTAAATAAAAAGTGCTCGGCTATTATCTATGTATGTGTATCTAGTGTGCATCATTTCTGAGTGGATTGAGGAAAGGGAGTTGTTGGTTACGCTTCTGCCATGTACCTTGCGCAAGGACCAATAAAGTATATGATAGGACCCCTACATGGATTCCCTAAAGTCCATTGAGTAAAACAAAAGGATATGCAGGACGAAGAAATAAGGTGGCAACCCTAATGGATTAGGGGTTAGGGGGTGCCACATTGGAATACTTAGTAATTATAGCCTTTGGCCTTTGAATAGAATATTGATTCATCGTCAACACTAGTTAATCATTTTGTGCAAATAGTGGTGAAGGCAAATCAATTGCAAGGATAACAACCAAGCTTTAGGTACATGTGAATGACAATTCTTGCAATTATTCGTGCATATGATGAATGCCTTGAGCTTATGCACTCTAGCATTTCTTTCTTGCTCATGCATGCCATGCTCATTAAGCTTTTCTCTTATGCATGGGATTTGAACCCGTCTTCTAGGAGCCGTCTTAGGACTCGAAACTAATTCAATTCGGGTTTTCAAACTGGGCTTCTAGCTTTTTGCCGGCTTCTGGGACTCAAAACTAGTTAATATGCGCGAGACTCAAACTCAAGTCTTATGCTAGCCTAGGACTTAAACCCAGTTCTTATCTTTGCTCGAGCACAAATCCCTTCTTGAGGGTGTACTCAAGTCTTATGCATGTGCCATGAACTATGCACTTTATGCTCAAACATGATGCACATGCCATGAAATTATGAATTTCTTTATCAATAACATCATGAATGAGCCTAAGCCCAAAGCCCCTCTCGAGTAACAAGCATAAAGGAACCCCGCACCAATCCAAGACATGAATTCGGTATGCCTCAATACCGAATCACATTTTATGGCTATGGGCGAACCTCGACTTGTACTGCTCAAAAGCTTTGAACCGTGACCTCGTTCTAGTCATACAATAAATTCAAGTACATGAACAAGTCATAGAATACATCAAACATCCAAGAATTAATCGGCCTAACCTTGGCTTGTTTGAGAGAGGATTTCCTAAAGTTGAAGACATCCCAAATGTTACTAAAAGAAGGAAGAAACTACACTTACCTGGATGAACCTCGAACTAAAGCCCAAACTACTCAAGATGGGCAGCTTGCTTTTATGGTCGAAGTAGAGGGAGAGGGTGTGAGAGGAGGGGTGACTAAGGATGTAACATCCTCAATTCTGGCCTTGTAAGGATCGGCCATAATGTCCTAAAAGGATTGATCCTGGGCCATTGGCCATGGATCAATCGGTTTGATCGGCAAGGAATCACGGATCGGTCATAACTGACTGACCGATTGACCGATCGTTCACAAATTGATCAAGGTGTCGGCCATGAATTTTTGCCGACCGTTCTAATGGGATAGGATCACTAGCCCATAAGATGACTTTTTGATTATGAGAATTGGTCACGAGATGATTTTGGATCGGTGGATGGTCATGGGTCAATCCAACCGGTCGTAGCTTTTGGTCGCGGGTGATTTTGCCCGGTTATGCACCGATACACGGATGATCGGAATTAATCAAATGTGACCGTCTTCCAACAAAAAATGCATCATTCCCTATTTAAGTCTTAGTGATCAAAACGGAATCTCGAGTTGGTGATATTCGATCATGGATTGGTAATACATCGACCATGATGAACCCTACTGATTGATCGAGTGTCGATCAAAATGAGCCCAGGGATAGAACTAGCTATTCCGTCACTAATTCTAAGGTCCATGAGTGCTTTGGCTTAGTGCTAGGCCATGGGTAGCCTTAGGATTTGCCTCGAACCGGTCGAATGACAATTGACCCTATTGGCCAACTGACCGTCCAAATGACGGTTTGGGCAAATATGGAACGTAATGGCCGAACCACATGTGTACATGATTTGGTTTTATGAGATGTACCTAATGATCCCTTCCTCGGCCCTGGAATCAACGTAGATGATAGAATTCTCTAGCCCGCCTTCTTGAGGAAGGAAGACCACTTTCTTGGGGAAGGAAGACCGCCTTCTTGAGGAATGAAAGGATAAAGCAAAAGAGAATTCTAGAATTTCTTCATCAAATGAAAGAGGATGAAGTGTCCAAGCTAACCTAGGACTTAATTGGAAATTGGAAGATAAGGATTCCCAACAATTAATACTTTTTGACCAAGTGGGACGCCTCCTTTATCCACATTTGATTTTCGAAATTTCTAGACCTCCACTATTTTCCAATTTTACACAGATTTTTTTGGTGCGAATTCAAAGAAACCTCCTTCATAAAATTTGTTCTAAATATCTAATTCTAAAACATACTAAAATTTCATATTTTTCTGAGGTGAAATGGTATGAACGAAGGTCTAATCATTCACTGTCTGGAATCTGTCCCGTGTAGTGAAAAGGGCGACTAGGTTGCCTTCTCGAAGTTTTATAAAATTTTTCCTTTCAAATTTAACCAAGAAATTTTTAAAAGGCATCTATATCTACAACATATAGAAATTTCAAAGATTTTTGTGAATATTTGTATTTCAAAATGAGTCTCTCTCTTCAACTACTGAATCTGCTCGACGAACGAAACTTTGGGTTGTGTTCAGTGATTTACCGCTCTTTCCACAGAATGAATTGAACTTGGCTTCCTTCATGAAAAATGTCATTTAGGGTCTTATTTACAAAATATTAACATTTCATAACTTTTCAAGCCCATTTGATAAGGTATTGATGTTTATTTTGAAAATTGCTCAAAACCGTTTTCACCCTAGGAGAAGAGGGCCATACGCCTAACTTGGAAGGAGAGAGGGTTGTACATCCAACTTAAGGAGAAAGGCTAATCTAGAGTCTTCTTAATTAGGATAAGCATGCATGAAATATCTTTGGACTCTAGTTCTTCAATGCCAAGTTGAGGTGTGCCTCAAAGGAATAGGCCATAATGCCTCCTAACCTAAAAACTTGGAGAGCAAGTTTGTAATATGAAGATATCTAGCCTAATGATTACTCAAGATCCATACATTAAATGGGAGAGGCTTAGTCATTGACTTAGGTGTCTCCATAATAATTACATGTAATTATTTCATGATGACTCAACCCTTTAGATGAACCAATGAAAAGATGAGTAAGTGTTGCCCCTAGGAACTAGACTTGCCGCCCATCTCTTTAGCTTGCCACCTCTTCAACCTGGATTGTCCACCTACATGAAGATGATTGGTCCATTTGGAAAGATCATCATTAGGGGTTTACCTATAAATAGAGGCCCTCCCTCCCCTCATTTCCACACCACCTCCTCTTCCTCCCTTACACTCTTGACCTCACCCTCACCATCGCCCTCTCTCTTTCTCGTGGCCACGCCCTCTTGCTTGTTTGCTAGCCTGCATGTTGCTCGATCACCTAGGCTATCCCTTGAAGTGGAGTAAGTAGAACTTACTAATATTTGGTTAGGGTGTTGTGTTATGTTATTATGAGCGTCTGACAAGTGCTTGACTGAGGTTGATTGACTTGTTGTTTGGTTGTGTTTTCTTGGATCAGTTTAGACCTTGTTCCTTGATTGAGTTCATCCCTTGTTTGATGAGCTTTGGCTCGTGCTTTGATTTGAGTTGCTTGGAAAAAGCTTGGTTTGTGTGTTTATTTAATATGTTTTGGTTTTGCTTTGATACAAACCTATTTTCAAAGTGTTTTGTGAAAACTTGCTACTTCCTCAAACCATTTTCACAAGTGCATCTTCTAGTTCACGCCCCGAGCTCCAAAAAAAGGGCTTTGTAGGCCTTGACGTACATGGGATCATGACGAATCGGTCCTTTCTTAGTCTTGTTGCGATATTAAGGCATATTATTCCCGAGCCAACTTTGGCACTAGGTTAGTGAACATGTCACGATGGACCAGTCCTTTCATGGTCTTTATGTGATATCCTGAATTTCAGGTTCTGATTTTGATTGGATAAGTTGGGCCTTTCGTTGATGCGACTATAGTGCTTTTCTCTGAGATGGCCACTCAATGAGATAACTAGCCTATCAGGTGAAGCCGTTAAGGAATATAAATGCAATAAACTTGAGAATTCGACTAGGAATCGACTCCTTGACCGTGCTAGTTTGCAAGGGTCATTACTGCACAGTTAAAAATTGGTCAAAGATTATAGATAGGTCGGTTCGACTAAGATGTGTGGCTAAACATGGGTGATTCCACTAAATTGCAAAATTCTCGTCGATCGGCACTAAATTGATTTTTTTGTTGTTTTGGCGCCTTGTGTTCATATTTGAAACCTTTAGATTTTCACGACAATCAAGAGTCGCCAATGTGTCGAAAAGGTACATGTGGCTTGAAAAAAATCGACCACGGGTCAATTGCACCAAAAATTCCTATAAGCTACCCGATAGGTTAGGTCACGCTGAAATCGCATAAGATTTAAATTAATTGTGAATTTGAACCTGATTTCAAAAATTGAAAGTTCTGTCATGTCACAAGCCATTTTAGGTACGTCAACTCATCTTTCAAGGCATTTTTGGCATGTTTAGGATTTTTATGGAAAATCGTTTCAGACGTTTTGGAAAACGAACGGAAATTCGGATTGAGCTTTTTGAAGGGATTTTTTTTATATCTGGTGTGAGTGAATTAGTGACAGTGAATTTTGAGGGCTTTTTCCGCATCAAATTGGATCTCAATTGGAGAAGTTCGTTCAGAAATCGGATTCTGAGAAAAATGAAATAGAATTTGGGTTTTGAGGGAAATTTAGAGGTTTGAGGGATTGTCTTATTTTGGTCTTCAATTGGACTTCAAATTGCACAAGTGGTGAAGAAATTGGCTCTAGGATGACCAATTGATTTTGGTTGTGGGAAATTGTGTGGCATCCCAAAATTTTATGACAACCCCTATATATACCATGAACCATGAATAGATGATGGAAGCGCCATCGGATTTTATGGCCATTAGACTAATAGATTTCAATTAAACAAGGCCGAACATTTAATGGGCTATTGTTTTGATTTGGAAATGCATCCTATAACTAAGTATGATCAAAGATTGTACTAAAGGATAAATTGACAAAAGAATTTTCTGTTCTTGGCCATATACTTTATAAGTTGGATTGTCATTTGATGAATGTTGCAATTTTATATAACCAAGTGACTATTTGAGATTTATGAAATTAAGTGGGGAATTAAGGTGGATTAAGGAGCAAATGTGGGCTGATTTAGTTAAGGCCCAAGACAGCCCAATGGAGGCCCACAACCCCACCATTCGGCCAACCCAAAAGCTGGCCCAAATCTGGCCCAAAGAGAGAGAGAGAGAGAGAGCCCATCAGCTTGCATGGAGAACGACAAGTGTCCTTCCCATGAAAGTTGTAGAAAACATCTTGGAGAGTAACATAGTCAAATTTGAGATAAAACGAACAAGTATTGCCTAGTGAAATGATTTTCCTTTGAAGACATTGGATCTGGAATTTTGTTGTACTGACCTTCAGTGATTTCGTGGACTGTAAAGTGATTTTATTTTGGAAATCTCACCTTGATCTCTTAATGAAAGTTGTAGTAGACTTCTTGAGGTAAAACATATCAAAAATTCAGAGGAAAAGAAGAAAGATAAGTCGGTGAAATAGTTTTTCTTTGAGAAAACTGGATCTGAAAAAAATATTACTTCAACCCAGTAAGATTCTGTGATTTTTATAAAATCATCTGGTCAAAATTTGGTCATATGATCTTAATGAAAGTTGTAGGTAATATTCTGAGGAATAACATACTGAAAAATTAGAAGAAATGAACATATATAAGTTGGAGAATCGAGTTTTCTTTGAATAATGATGGTCTGGAAAAGATGAACCCGAAAACAGGAAAGTAAATTGGTTTTAACTTTTAATCCGTAATGAATTGGACTTCGATTTCTTCAAGAAGCTTGTAGCTCTAGATCTTAACTATAACGTGTCCAAATTTCATAATTTTCTGAGTACATTTGAGCATTCAATTGAAATTTTTTTCAAAACTGTGCAATTTGAATTGTTAGGATAATAGTATTGTGATGCATGGTCTATACCGAATTATATGGGGATAATTTGGTGTATTATTCTTCATGAAGTATCTGCCTTTATGTCTTGACTATTACATGTTCGAGTTTCATAATTTTTGAAGGTCATTTGAGTATTTAATTAAAATGTTTTCTAAAACTGTGCAAGCTGGATCGTGCGAATTTCAAAAAGCTGTAATGCATGGACTATTCCGTTTTGTATGAGCCCCATGGATTATATTGTTTTAAGTGATTAAATCTTGCTGCACATGTGATGATATTTGGCATTACATATAAAATCAAAAGTTGAAATTGACCTTGTTGCCATCACATCATGTGCCATGTTGATATTGAGACAAAAATGTGAATATGAATTATGATAAATGATGATACCGTCAGAGGTGTGAGCCAATGATGCCTGGGGAGTGTCGGGATGCTCGAAGGGGAGTGTCGGATGCCTAGAGTGTGTGTGCTGGATGTCCTCGGGAGTTTTGAGATGCCCGATGGTATACGGTACGTAATTCCAGGGGGGAATGCCTGGTGGTATGTCGGTACGTAATTCCGAAAGCCCTGGAGGTGTGTGCCGGGGGGATTCCTCGTGATGCCAGTTGGGATGCGAGATGCCCGGAGGTGTGTGCCGGATGCCTGGAGATGTGTGCCAGAGGTTCCTCGAGATGCCAGGTTGGGTGCGAGCGATAAATTGTGGGATGCAAACCCTGGTCCTTGGAAAGAAAAACTGATGAGATCCTTGTGAAAGAAAAATACTAAAATCGAATCATGTGCATGGGTGTATGCATATGGCATGATGCATGATTTGCGTATAAAAGTATAGTGATGCTATTTGATATTGAAAATGCGATCATGAAGGCTTGAATGGATCTCATGGGGATGTAAGCTTGATAGCATGGATGATATGAATCATGGTGATATATGCACGATGGCATGGTGAGATATGCATGACTGCATGGTGATATATGCACGTCCGCATGGTGATGTATGCTTGATAGCATGGATGATATGTACTTTACTCGTGATATCTTGATTGTCTTGCTTGTTGCATTGTGTAGTTTGGTGGATCTTTACTGCTAAGTGGTTGTACTCACCCCTTTGGGGACTAACATTTCAGACTAGATAAGATACCCTTGCTGCCATTGCCACCGGTAGATAGATTGAGTGGTTGGATATGACCGCGAGAAGGAGGATAGCAAAGGAAGGAACTTTTGGACGCCGACACTGAACGATGGACTTTAAGTATACAACTGTTGGAGGAGATGTCGGTCATCTTTTGAAGTATAGCCGAGTATAGAAGACTACGGCATTTTGATGTACCGATGAATGATGTCCATTTGATTTAAGTAAATTGAAGTGTTCGGCTTTTACTTATAAATGTTTAGTAGGTGTGCATCGTTTTCTGAATATAGGGAAGGGAGTTGATGGATGTGCTTCCGCCATATAAATTGCGCAGGGACCGATCTAAAAGATGTAAACCCCCAGCATTGATAGACCTTCAGGTCAAGAAAGAGAAATGTAAGCGAACAGTGGCGACCCTAACGGATCAGGGGCCGTCGAGGGGTGCCACAAATTGAGCTAAAAATAATTGAGTTTTATTTAATTCTTTTCCCTCCCCTCTCTTTGGTCATTCTCACACCCACAACCTCTCTCTCTCTCTCTCTCTCTCTCTCTCACCATTTTGCATGTTTCCCTTGGCCCCCACCACTTGCCAACACCCTTCCCTTATCCTTTCGCCTTGTTTGTTCTTTTTCCTTTTATGCTTTTGCTGTCTTGCTCTGCTCGGTTGAAGGATCAACCACCCACAATCTCCCTCTCTCTCTTCCAATTTGCCAGCTGCCCCAACCATTCTACTTTCCTGCTTTTTCCTTTATCCTTATGTCCGGTCAACGAGCGAGTAACCCCCACGATTTTTTTTTCTCCCTCCTCCCTCGTCTTCTTCACATGGGCTTCAACTCCACCGAGCCGTCTGTTTCCCTTCCATTTTCCAATTCTCTCGCTTGCTCGCCTCACGTCTGTAACACTCCATCGCCTAAGCAGCAGTCCAACCCCACCGAAGTCAACCTGTAGCTGCACACGTCCAGCCTGCATCCATCTACCAAACAGCCACAACAAGCCAGTAGCATCTCTCTGCCAACGTTGCCGTTGGTTCACTTGAAGTCAAGCCCCCCTCGGCTCCGTTCCCTTTGCTGCCAGCACGTCCAGCCGTGTTCCTCTCTCTCTCTCGAAGCCATGACCAGCAACACGAGCAAAAACTCAGCCTAACTGCGAAGCCTTGTAGGCTGATTTCGACCTTGGTTTGGCCTCGCTTAGCGGTCTCACTTTGGGGTTTATCGACCGCCCTCGCGTCCCCGTCGTTTTGATTTGAGCAGATCGTTAGGTGAGTTTAACTCACTAATCCTCGCTTAGTAGGTTAATTATGCTTAGGGGTTGATTAGTTTAGGCTAAGATGAATTAGGTGGTTAGTTAGATTAGATTAGCGATGTAAATAATTGTGAATGCATATTAGGTGGATAGTTTAGTGCGATTAGAGCCTAGACAAGCTCTAGTATTTAACTAGAGTGGTTTGAAAATTTTCTGAGCTCGTCTCGTCTTCCAATTAGGCTTTATAGGACCTAAGTTTGCATTTATGCTATTTATTGCATTTATTTAATAATTTTATTAATTAATTTTTTTTCGGAAAATTAGACCGGGATAGCTAGTGACTGGAATTTTGTGCTAATTGCAGTGGTGCTCTCTGTTTATTTAATTGAGTACTTGATTGTGCAAATTGAGTGGGATTACTGTTTGTGGGTATTTAATTCCAAAAATGGACAATTTTGGTAATTAATTTGAAAATTATCGGGTGTCGATCTACAGCACCAAAAATCTATTTTGGGACTGCTGAAAATAGTGGGAGTTTCAAAAGTAAAAATCTTTTATTTTGGTTAAGCCTAGCCGTGTACCCACGCACGTGTATTTTTATCGGGTATGATAAAAATGGTAAATTGATTGTATGATTCGGGATGGTATACTATATCAGCCTACATGCAATATGTTAGCTTCGATTGAGAGTAGTATACCGATCTACTATATCAATCTACGGGCTTTGATATGTCAGCTTAGATTGCGAGCAGTATACCTTATTAGCTTAGAGAGAGTATTAACAGTATACCATATCATCCTATGGGCTCTGATATGTCAACTTAGATTGCGAGCAGTATACTTTATCAGCTTAGAGGGAGCATTATTAGTGGACTATATCAACCCAATGGTTCGATATGTCAACTTAGATTGAGAGCAGTACACTATTTATTAGCTTAGTGTGAGCTATACTATCTATTTATCAGCTTAGGGCGAGTAGTCTTATTATGGGTGGACTTATAGATAGTATTGAATAGGCCAACCAAGGGATGATCGTGATGACATTTAATCGACTGAGTCGATTGATCAATGGCTCAATCGGATTTGATTAGATGATGTGGTTGTTAGTAATTATTAATTGAACTGACCTGCAAGAAGGAACTGAGACGAAAGTAAGTCCTCTGACGCCTGATTATGCTTAGGCAGCCCTTAGGGCGTATTTTCTTCCTAATAAGGTCTTAGGGAGTAGAACTTACTGAGACATTGTCTCATCTCATTGTGGGATAACATTTCAGGTCCCTAGGATGAAGAACCCGGAGCTTGAGACAGAAGGGTTAGGAGCATGGATGGCTCAGAAGTCCCTTTTGAAGATAGACTTTCTAGACCTAGAGTTGACCTCTATTTGTAAACTAGATTGTTTATAAAAGTTGTGCTAATTGATTTGAAAATTGTGGCCTTACTATTCTATCCCATCTTGTTGTTGTCTGGGGATTAATTATTTGCTTCTGCATGTGTATTAAAAAGAATGGGTTGGCAATGCGTCCAAGGACGTTGCAATTTAATCGACCAAGGAGGGATGGGCATGTGCTCGGGGTTCGAGGCATGACACTTTATGCGGTATTGAGGCATATCAGTCCCACACCAAGTCTAGTACTAGGTCAGTGAACATGTCATGACGAGCTAGTCCAATTATGGTCTGGATGCAATATCAAGATATATTGTTCCCAAGCCAAGTTGGGTACTAGATCAGTGCTCAAACATGTCAGATCAAGTCACGATCCTTGATTCGTGCTTGGCATGCTTAACATCTTAGTTTCGGTAAGTCATTCCACACACTTATGCATTATGCCTTCGGACCCTTGAACTAAAAGCGAAGATAAGAACCGGATTGTGATGCTTGATGCATGGTCACACGACGGACTAATTTCTAGCCATCGACTAATGGATTCGGTGATGTTGCCCCCTCACCAACAGGATGCCCCCATTGCAACGGGATGCCTCGTTAATAAGAACAAGATGCCCCCATGCTAAAGGGATGCCTTGGCAGAAGGACGAGATGTTGTGACAATTCTAGCCATCACCCTTCAATTAAGGGACGTTGCCCAATTAAGTTCGGATGCTCGGTGGATTTCAGAAGAGTTGATGGATTTCAACTGTTAATAAATGAACCTCGTGTGCATGAGTTCCTCGTATTATGAAATGGATTGCGGGTATGCTTGCATATGAGTGAGGCGTGAGTTCCTCATACTATGGAATGGATTTTGTTTATGCTTGTATTACATTGAGTGAGGCGTGAGTTCCTCATGTTGTGGGTGAATATTGGTTTATGCTTGCATAGTGTTGATTAAGGATTCCTCATGTTTCATCCAAGACAAAGCTTTTGTTTTGCTATTGATCTGTTATGAACTAATGTTTTGGATGAGTTATGTACTTATTGATGGACAAGACATCCTCCAAACCGAAAATTAATGGGTTTTACTTACTAAGTTTCCCCAAAACTCACCCCTCATCCTTTTAATCTTACAGGCATGGAAGTCTTACATCGATTTTAGGAGTTGCAATCTTGCTAGAGGAGCTAAGGTTTACCCTAACCTTTTGAAGATGCGGTAATTGTAAATATAACGGCCTGTGATAGAAGGACTTGTAAACGTAGCTAATGTAATTATGTGTTTGTAATTGGTTGTTTTCCTAGTTGCTTATTTCTGTCTGGGTGTTGTATGTACGCTTCCGCATGTGCTTAATGAAAAGATAAAGAGAAATGGGATGGTGATGTGCCTGGGACGTCGCGAAAATAACCCCCGTCGCTCGTGACCCTGGAGATGGAGTTGGGGTCATGACAAAGGAGGAGGAGGGAGAAGGAAATGGGAGCAAGGTGAAGAAATGATAAAGCGCTCCTTCTATTTATAGCCCTCGATGCCATCATTACCAAACCACATGATCCAATCTTAAGTTTCCATGTGGCCCGCCTAATATCCTTGAGTGGCAAGTCTACTTTGCCTCATGATTACACCTAAAAGATGAGTTGGCCAAGCTAAAAGATCTTAGTTGGCATTCTTAGCCTCTAGGTGTCATTGATGATGGTTGCTTTTCGCTCTCTCATTGGTCCACCTATATGCCGCATTTAATGAACATTTAATGAAGTTTGACAATAATGGTACTATAGTTGCCAACTCAGTAATTCTAGAACCTTTGGTCATTAATGAGGGCTCGTGTATTGCTCTCTAATTGGTCCAAATATGTGCCGCATTTTCTAGAATATCCAAGGATATTTGGGGTTGCCATCATGACTTTTGAATACTCAAAGGACAACTCACCCCTTCATTTTAAGGAGGGGGCTCTAGAATATTCTCTTATTTTGTCCTTTTCTTCATCAATAAGGCAATCTAGAGAATTCTATCATACAAGTTAATTTCATGGCTGAAGAATGGATCATTAGGTACACCTAAAAAAACCGAATCACGTACACCCAATATTTGGCCATCTCGCCCTATATTTGCCCAAACCGTTCCCTTGGAGGGTCGGTCGGACTGGGGGTCAACTTGGTCGGCACCTTGGACAGGCCTTTGGTCGACACAGCTACGTTCGTCTAGGTCCAAGACTAACTCTTGGGTTGGTCCCTAGCCTTTCATCAAGCTTGCCGCAATCGACTTCCTTTATTTTTGGTCCTTGGTCCTTTGATTGGTTCAAGGCTAATTCTAAGGCTACCCATGGCCTATCACTAAGCCAAGACACTCATGGACCTTAGGATTTGTAATGGAATAGTCGGGTCTATTCTTGAACTCATTTCGGTCAACAGCCGACCACCCTAGGATTCATGGTCAGTGCAGTACCGATCCACGATCGGACATCACAAATTCAAGATTCTATTCCAATCACTAAGAATTAAATATGGAGTGATGCATTTTTGGTTAGAAGACAATCACATTTGATCAATTTAGATCATTCGTATATCGGTGCATAACCGGGCGGAACCACCCGATACCGAAAACTGCGACCGGTCGGATCGACCCATGATCATTTGCCAATCCAAAATCATCCTGTGACCAATCTTTGTGATCAGAGGTCATCTTATGAGCTGGTGATACTATCCCACTAGTATGGTTGGTAGAAAATTCATGGCCAACACCTTGACCAATTCGTAATCGGTTAGTCGGTCGGTCAATCGGACCATGATCGATTCGTGATTCCTTGTCGATCAAACTGATCGATCTATGGCCAATGGCCCATGGTCGATTCATGTAGGACCTTATGGCCAATCCTTACGGGGTTGTATCAAGGATGTTACAATAAGTCAACCTTCTTCATGAAGAAATTAGGGTGTTTTAGAGACATCCATTTTGTCTTTTTCTTCCTCAAAAAGGTGGTCTAGAGAATTCCATCATTTGAGTTGGTTCTGGGGCTAGAGAAGGGATCATTTGGTACACCTCCAAAAACCGAATCACGTACATGTGAAATTTGGCCATCATGCCCCATGCTTGGTCGAACTGTTCCTTTGGACAGTCGGTCGGCCTAAAAGGTCGGTTGTCCTTCGATCGGTTCAAGGCCAATCCTAAGGCTACCCATGGCCTAGCACTAAGCTAAGGCACTCATGGACCTTATAATTAGTGACAAAATAGCTGGGTCTAGAAAATTTCAAAATGCCCATAGGCAAATTGAAGCATTGAAGAAGAGACTCACTGATATATCTATTAGCACAGCAAATATTCATAACAAAAAGAAGTCCCAAGATATAGTGGAATAGATCAAAACACCTTGGAGACAGGAGGTGACGAATTGGGGCTCAAGACTACAAATTAGCTTGTTAAAAATGGGGGAAAAGAACACAAAGTATTTCCATGCTATCGGCATTCAAAGGAGGCATAGAAAAAATCTCTTTGTTGAAAATAGACGAAAACTCCAGGTGCCGAGAACCTAATTCCTTGAAGGAGCACATTGTTTATTTTTACGAATCTCTGTACAAGTTAGTGGGATTCAGAAACTTTGCCTCAATTATAGATCGATGCGCTTGTATAGTGAGCAATGAGATGAATATGGATTTGATGGCACCTATTTCATTGGAGGAAGTTAAAAAAGTCGTTTTTTTTTTTCCAAATGGGAGCTCTAAAAGCCCCCAGCCCCCTATGATTTGATCAAACCCTCACGTGGCATTAGGTAGGGCCACCCACTATCTCCTTACTTGTTCAACATTATGGTAAATGTTCTTTCATGGCTAATGAAGGAAGCAACTGAAGAAGGGAGTATCAAGGGAGCCAAATTGAATAGGTTTTGCCCCCACACTCACTTATTATTTGCTAAGGACGCTATTTTTTCTTGGATGGGACAATCAGGGAATGCCAAAATCTAACTACTATTCTAAATCAGTAATGTTTTGCAACAGGTCAAGCTATAAACTTGAACAAATCGGGTATATATTTTAGTGGTGGCTATCCTTCAAATATGAAAAGAAACATGGCACATGAGTTGAGAGTCTCAATAATAGAGAAGACCAGGAAGTATTTGGGTATCCCTTCGGATTGGGGCCAATCAAAGAAACAAATGTTTGCTTGGGTGCTCACTAGGGTAGATATGAAATTGGAGGGTTGGAAAGAGAAGCTAATATCCAGAGTGGGTAAGGAAATCCCGATTAAAACAGTGGTGCGAGCATTCCCCACATATGCCATGTTGATATTTAAGATACCTATTTCAGTTTGTAAGGCAATAGAGTAGAGAATTGCTTTATTTTGATGGAAACAAAATGAGAACTAAGCTGGTATGCATTGGAAGAGATGAAAAGTTCTGAAATTTAGGAAAGATTGCGGAGGGATGGGCTTCAAAGATTGACCTTTAGTAAGGCTATGCTAGGGAAGTAGGCGATAATCATAATCCCCTTTAGCCTTATGGATTAGTGTATTGAGGAGTTTATATTTCCCCAAGGGGATCTTTGGAGTGCAAGAAAGGGGCCTCGCCCTTCATGGGCTGGCAAAGTCTTTTCATGCGAAGAGATGTGATTCAATCAAAAAAGAAATGGATGGTGGGGAATGGAGAAAAGACCAAAATTTATGAGGATCGCTGGCTATCTATGGGCATTATTGGAGAGCCAGCAAATAGAAAGGACCATCAACTAGTCATAAAGTTCATTAACTAACATACAGGAGGGTGGAACGAGCAACTACTAGAGCATCTGTTCATGGAACACATTGTGCGAGACATCCTCTTGATACCAATCAGCATGACACCAAAAGAGAACAGGCTAGCTTGAGATGGGAACAAAACAGGATCCTGTATAGTGACAAGTGGATATTAACAGCATGAGCAACATGGCCTTACTACCCAGTACTAATCTACCTTTCACATCATATCAGCTTCCCAGAACTCTGGATTAACTTATGGAATCTGTGTATCTCCCCCAAAACCCGCATCTTTCTATGAAGTGCCTATCAAAATGAGCTTCTTATTTGCAAAAATTTTTATAAAAGAAAGATGGTACCTGATCCCATATGCTCCCTCTCTTCACAAGCTCCCAAACCGGTCGAACACCTTTTTTTTTTTTTTTGGTAAGAACCAGTCGAATTCCTTGTTCCTTCTCCGTGAGTGGACAAAAGCGGTATGGTTAAACCCACGTATCAATCTTATGGTCAATTCGTCAGGCAGTATACAGATGGATTGAAGGTTTAATGTAAGTGCTAAGTTCGGGTCGAGACTGACCATCGAGAGAGCTCATTGCCAAAGTACTATGAACAATCTGGAAAGCGAGAAATGCGTGAATCTTCCAACGCTAGATACCTGACTCGCCAACGATTGTGCAAAACATCCTTGCCCAGCATAAGAGTTATATTAAGATGGAATCCATGCTCCGGAAAATGGAGAAAAGCTCCAACCATCGTAATTGAAAGATGGAAACTGCTGAACAGAGGAAAGCTTAAATTTAACATCAACGGTTCACGGGTAGAAGAGGCGTCGATAGGATTGGTGCCTAGTGTGTGTCGCAACTCCACTAGAGCTCTAGTAGCTCGCTCTGCCGAATCCATTCAAGCTGACTCTGCTTTGACCACTGAAATCCTAACTCTCCATCGAGTTCTACTGCACTTGTCGAAAAAGGCAGATCTCCTCCAGCTGATAGATATAGAGGTTTTGCTAGAGGCAGATTGTAAATTTGTTGTAGATTTTCTCTTGGGTAAAGAAGAAAGCCTGTGGGCCTTATCTCCAATTGTGGATGATTGCAAGATGGCGTGGACCAGTTTGAGGTCCGTTAAAGTCACTTATTGCACTCACAAAACTAATTTTACTGTTGATTGGGTTGTTCAAGCCTATCGTCGAAATATTCTTCCCATTAATTGGACGACTAACCCTTCACGACTCTCATGGAATATTTTGCGTTTAGAAACTATTATTTTTTATTTGGAGTTTCTTTGCAAATGAATGAAAGGCTTTATTTTCAACCAAAAAATAAAACTATCATAAGATACAACGAAAGAGAAAAAGGATCCAATTTAAAGGTCTAATATCCTTTTAAATCCCCATCTTTAGGTTTGATTCTAATTCTATCCTAGACTTTTTTTTTTTTTTTTTCATCTCATAAAAAATCCCTAACTTTTGGCTCAATCCCAATTCTATCCTAAAATCACAAACTTTAGGTCTAGTCTCAATTCTATTTTGAAACTCTTTTGTATCATCAGAAATAACCAACTTTTACTTTAGTCCTAATGCTTTCGTTGACCCTTCGTCCAAAATGGCATTTAGTGATATGACATTTCCACATCATTGCACCACTTTTTCCCCCATATTTCATATCCATGAAAGCATCTTTTGGAGATGGATTTTCATGTCAGCCTAAATAACATTTTATTGAATCTAAAATTCAGGTAAAAATTGGAGCAATTAGGGTTGACTTTCTTCAAAGCTTTTTACTCTTAAGAGAGTATTCATTCCATCTTGCTCTATAATTTTCAATTTTACATTCAATCTTCAATATTTTGTACTTGGGAATCTTCCTTATCTCTGAGTTAGAGAGCTTGTGCTCGAGACACTTAGTCCAAAATGCTCAAACAGTTTGAGCTCGAGAGTTTTCTATCTCTTAATTGTTAAGAAAAATTTGGATGGAAGGTCTATGGAGGCAGGTTTGAGACTTAAGTAAAAATTGATGGTTTTTATGAGAAAAAAATAAAGTTTAGAGTATAATTAGGACTAAACCTAAAGTTGGGGTTTCTTTTTATGAGATAAATTTTTGCATGAATTGAAATTTGACCTAAAATTAGGGTTATTTTGAGGATATTCGGCTCCAAATCAAATCCCATCCCATCAAGACGTGTTCATATTATATTCGGATAATATTTCTTCTCACACTTCAATTGGTTTATCTTCTCGGATGATGCGCTCGGCCTAATGCATTTAGGATTTATTCATGGAGTATTCTCAAAGGCTTGAACTTCAGATTAAAAGGAAATGGGAGGCCAACATAGTCAAAATAATTTTCAGTCCAAATAGTTAGTCGCAATGAACAAAAGAGGTTGTGATGTATAATCAAAATAATAATAAAAAGATCCAAGGACACGTGGAGGAATCTTTTAGCACTTTCTAGGTGGGGCTAGGGAGATTTTGGGGTAGATTTTTGCTTTAAAAATGTCATTAATAAGATGTCTAGTGGCCACAATTTTCACATGGGAAGAGCAAGATGGAGCGTTTAAATCTCCATCTTCTCAAGGACTTGGGTTGAGGACGTTTAGTTTCATATGTGAGTTTCAATTCTCGCACTCTGCAAAGACATGGAGAATTCGAATTTCCCCATTTTCAAGAGCTAAGGTGGGGAGGTTTAGTTTTAGATGTAGGTTTCAACTCTCATACTATGGAAAGAGGTAGGTTAGTGAATTGAGAGTTAGAGTAGAACAGATAAAAAAAAAAAAAAGAACAAGATGCCATGAATCAATTAAGGGAAATTTCCTACTTCTCACTATGCTGAATGCCCTCGCATGCTTGGAATATTGAATTACTCCATATTAAGATTACATACCAAAGAAAAAAACAATAAAAGAGAGTTGGAATGAGGAAAGTGGGTACGGGTGTGCATGACAAAATTTCTGGACTCAATTTCTATTCCATAAACGAGTTTCTGAGCAAAAAAACACATTTGATAACAATTCAAGATTTCTATTGCTGAAATAAAAATTCGTTTGATAACAGAATAAAATTTCTATTTCTACGAGCTGTAACGATCGGCGTCCAATGGTTGGAGTTCGATGTTCGGCGATCGGCGTTTGGCATCCGACGACCAACGGCGAGTGGCCAAAGTCTGAAGTCCTACGATCGGCTGCAGGTAGCCAAAGTCCGAAGTCCGACGTCGGAGTCCGGTGACCAGCAACCGGCATCCAATGTCTGGAGTTCGACGTTTAACGTCCGACATCTAGAGTTTGGTGATAGGAGGCCGACGGTGGGTGGCTAGTGGCCGGAGGTTGGCGATGGGTGGTGGTCGGTCGACATCTAGCAACCAGTGGTGAGCGGTAGACGGTTAGCGGCGAACATCCAATGGTTGGTGGTAAGCCTTCGACATCCAACAATTGGCGATGAGCGGCCAACGACCAGTGGGCGTCTGTCATCCGATGATCGGCGGTTGGAGACCAGCGGCTGAAGTGTGGTGGCTGACAACCAATGTCTAATGGCCAGCAGTCGATGTCTGGTGGCTAGGGTTGATGGTGGACAGTCGACAACCAGCAGCAGGCATCCTCCATCCCACAGGCAACAAGTGGGTGACGGGCGCTAACGAAAGTGAACGATGAGAAAAATTTTGATTTCTCATTTCTATTCTAGAAATAGAAAAGTTAAAAATTTTAATTTCTGATTTTTTACTTCAAATCTATTTCTATGATATAAATCTATTCCAGAAATTGAAAAATAAAATTGCATTACTAAACGGATTTCTGTTCAAAACCTATTTTGAGAAGCAGAAAAACTGAAAAATAGATAAACAGAAATGTTGTCATACACACCCTAAGCTACCATGTGCCAAACCAACCCCCTCCCAGCCCCTGCAAATCCTCCTCCTTTCCCTTATCTACCCCCAACCCCCAACGCCCTCCCACCCCGAAGTCGACAGCTTTCCTTGGACCCTCTCCCTCTCGCTCTCACTCTTGCGTCCGCTCGCTGGGGAAGCCTAGAAAACAGGTGCCTCTCATCATCCTTCATCGTCGTTGTCGTCTCCCCTCCCCCCTCACAAGACCAGACTCGCTGCCCTTCTTCTTCTTCTTCAAAGCCTTCTCGTCCCTCTCCGCAGCCGCTAAGGCCCATCCTCACTCACTTCCCATGGTACTCTCTCTCTCTCTCTCTCTCTCTCTCTCCCTATGAGTTCAGTAAATGTTTTAGGTTTCGTTTTGGTCGGAGACATATCATGTTGTTGCCGGTACGCGTTTGATTGTCTTTTTCACCGGCGACGACAATTTATGCTTTGTTTATGATCTTTTTCCTTCTCTTTTCTTTGCAATCTTCACGAGTCGGGAAAGTCAAAATCTTTTCCGCCCGGGACCATTCGTATCTCCCTTTCTGTATTTCTTCTGCTTTAAGATAGAGACGAATATCATTGCGGACGCGCACCCGTGGAAAGCCCCCGTTGGATTTGATTCCTCAATTTCTTTCTCGTAGTCTCTTTGATTGGGTCGGTCCTGATCGTGACCCAAAATTCTATTTTTATCATCATTCCGGGTACCATACATGTTTTTTTTCTTTTTTTATTGAATCTCGACAAAGAAAAATGACTTATTTCAACGTCCCCTAAACTCTCTTTAAGGAAAATAACTCATTACGAGCCCTCTCAGCTCCTTTTTTTCCTTACTTTGGAATCTAATGAGCGTAATTTGTGTTTAAAAAGAGGAAAAGATAAGCTTAAAACTAATTGTGAACCCCCTTCCCCCCCAAAAAAAAAAAAAGAAAGATAATTTTCTCTTCAGTTTTTCTTTGAAATTTTCATGGTTCAGGATTTGGTGTCAAGTGTATTGATTGAGAAGTGAGGTCTAGTTGACATGGTGGGGAATCCCATATATATATATATATATATATATATTCAATTCTATTTTACTCTCTAACTCTAATTTTCACTATAAGACTTTTGTCATACTTCCTTGTATAGTATTGGAGTCGAAAATCCACTCATAAAACTAAATTGTCACTATCACAATTCTTTGAGAATGTGGGAATTGAAATTCTCCACCAACTCCTTCCCATGTGGAAAATGTGGCCATTGGAACAGACCTTAATGGTTGAGAATCTCATGATTTTTCTCGCTCACACTTTGCACATTCTTAAAATTTTTGAGAAGGGAATTTTTGAATCTTGAAAATCAATTTTGATCTCTTAATGTCGGCATACCTATTATGATATTCACTACATTGAATTTTCTCATGAGGAGTATAATATGGAAACAAAAAATATTTATCTATCAAGTTACATAACGAAATTATATATATATATATATATATATATATATATATATATATATGCGCAGTTCATTGCTTTGCTTTGAGGGGGACGATTTCGCAATCCCACTCTTTAGGATGCGTTTGTTTGTGTTTCTGTTTAAAAATTGTTATAGGGAACAGAAATATAAAAAACTATTTCTGCTTCGGGGAACAATTTTTGAACAGAAAAACGCGTTTGGTAAATATGTTCCAGAAATAGAAAAGGAACAAAAACATGTTTGGTAAACTTGTATAATTTTTTTATTTTTATTTAATTTTTTAATATTTTTATTTTATTTTTCTTATTTTCTTTCTTATTTTTCCTATTTTCTTTTTCCTTTTTCCTTTTTCCTTTTTTTCTTCTTTTGGCCGGTCCGGATTTTATATCGGGTCTAAAAGTTTCAAATTGAGATTTGTAACTTGTTGGATTTTTTTTTTAAGACAAAATCAATAACTAGCAATTTTTTTAATTTCTAAAATTTTAAATTTTTAAATCGATTTGATGAGGTAAACACTAATAAGTTAGGACGAAAGTCAATTCTAAGTCTATCATTGAAATATTTTTTAATTTTCGTTCGTCAATTTAGTGTTATTTGGGTGGAATCAACCAAATTTCTTTATTTCTGCGGTTAGAGTAGAATTGAAAAGAATGTTTGGTATTTTTCTCAATATGGGTAAATCTCGAACTGAAAAGCTTGTAATTGCGCAGTTCAGCCGGGGACACGTCGCGAGGACGGCAGTTCTAACGGCGCCGTTATCGTTCGACGGCGAGTCCCAGGAGGATTATAGAGCTCCAAATCTCCTACAACGCATCCTTGGCCTCTTGAGGAATGTACGGCCTGGATCGGATCTCACAAACTTCCAGGCAAGTCCACCTTCAGATGAACGGATCAGATGCATATAATTGAGATATAAGATAAATAATGATTCCATCTCTCTTAATAAAATTATACGAGCGTTATTTTCAATAAGACTTTCCTTGTTTGTACATTTTAAATTGTTCATGAAAATAATCTTTTCTTTCAAATAAAGGTTAATTCGTTTCATGAAAATAAACAATTAAAAATAGTGTTTTAAAATTAATTGCTTGAAATAATCGATCAATACAAAATATTTTCATTATTGATAATAATTTATCTAAATATTATCGTAAACAATAAAAATATTTCTCGGTAATTCATTTGTGGCAATCGATCATTTTTACAAATTTTTTTTTTCAAATTATTCATTTTTTGCAAAAAACAAACACATATAAAATATCCATTACTTGAGTGAAATTACCTCAATTTACTTACTTTGTCACCCATTTTTTAGTCACATAATTAAGCATGTCAAATACGATTTATATGCACAATTTGATGGGATTACATCAGATTTATATCGATTAACTTATGTGGTCTTGATTTCTGGTTAGATAATAACGTTTAGAGAAATAAAATTCAATTTGAAATACCATAGGTTTTTTTAAAAACAGTTCTAAGGGTTGGATTTCAATATGCAAGTTTTTCTCGATTAAAATATATGGGTGATAAACTCATGAGAACGGCTTCAAGTATCTGCCACGAAAATTGCCACGAGAGGACATGTTCTTGTTTATGCTTTGTTTATGATCTTTTTCCTTCTCTTTTCTTTTGCAATCTTCACGAGTCGGGAAAGTCAAAAATCTTTTCCGCCCGGGACCATTCGTATCTCCCTTTCTGTATTTCTTCTGCTTTAAGATAGGGACGAATATCATTGCGGACGCGCACCCGTGGAAAGCCCCCGTTGGATTTGATTCCTCAATTTCTTTCTCGTAGTCTCTTTGATTGGGTGATGAACTTTAAGTATCATTCTCAGTTGTGTTTTTGTAATTGCCACGAAAATTGTTCTTGGGCTTGTGTACCATCGACGTTAGAAGCATCTCTAGAATGAATTTTGGCTGAATCTACATGACTATGGTTGAGGTTGTATCAAGTCACTAGATGATTTCATTCAATATTCTCCTTCCGTTCTGAAGGCATCGATGAAACATGATTGTCGCGGAACGTAATAGAAATTGCACTCGGTCAACGGACACCGATGAATTTCGCTAAAACTACAGTTTTAGTCAGTTGGGACAAGACATTGTTAACGTCGTGTGTTCTTATCAATTGCAGCTGCCTCCTCTCTTCAACATTCCTAAGTCACAGCTCCAATGTTTTGGCGAGTCGCTGTACTGCACTGGAGAGGACATGTTGAGCAGGTGCTGCAGGGCTGAGAGCCCGCTGGAGAGAATGACTTCAGTCGTGGGGTGGAGCATCTCGATCATGCGGCCTTTGATCTTTGGCGTCGCCCCTTACAACCCCATTCTGGGCGAGACCCACCATGTTTCCAGGGGAAACCTCAATGTTCTTCTTGAACAGGTGACTCGGTTTCTTCCCCAACGTTCATCTAAAGCTGTTTTCCCATGGTTTATTTAGTTGTGCAAGGAAAAAACATAGTGCGAAGTCTGTTGTTTTGATCAGATTTGTCTTCAATAAACCCATAATTCTCCCGACTAGTCTGGTAACTTGTCATTGTCACAGCTGGTTGATGAGTTGAGCTTCTTCGCTCTTAGGTTTCACATCACCCACCAGTCTCTGCTCTTCATGCAACAAATGATAGCGGAGAGCTTGAGATCATCTGGTGTCAACATCCTGTCAGTATATTTTACAGTATGGTGCTCTTGATCTTCACTTTCTGCTTCTTAATACTGTTACTTGATCTCTGAACTGCTTGTATGATGCCACTTGAGGCAAATGAATGCCAGGCATTTCACCATCCTTTGATTACAGTTCTACCAATCCTGAGACTAAAACAGACTCGAATAGCTTTGTTAATCTCGGGGTTAAAATGTGATTTAGGTATGTCGGTGGAAACGGAGGTGCATGGAAAGAGGCAACTTAAGCTCCTCCGTTTAGGGGAGACTTATGTGATGAACTCACCGAAGCTCTTGATCAGGTTCTTGCCTGTGCCTGGAATCGATTGGGTCGGCAATGTCAGGATCACTTGCCAAGAAACGGGCCTTGGAGCTGAGTTGTGTTACAAAGGCCCTTCCTTGATCGGCAGGAACCGCAGAACAATCAAAGGGAAGATTATCGATCTATCATCCTCGAAGACATCACATGAAGTCAATGGTCACTGGGATATTACCGTGACAGTAAAGGACGTCAGCAATGGGAAACAAAAAGTGATATACAATGCCGCGGAGATGATGTCTGGGTTAAAGACTCCTCAAGTTAAAGACTCGAAGGTAATAGAAACCTTACCACCATATCTCTATGCTCGGAACCTGTTTTTGATGACTATCAGGATACCTTACAGTTAAATGAGCATGAATTTGTGATTCTATTTAACATTAATGTTTTCAATTTGTCATATGGGTTTAAGTGCGTTTCTGATTGTATCGAGCAA
This sequence comes from Eucalyptus erythrocorys, assembly GCA_014182555.1. Lineage (NCBI taxonomy): Eukaryota > Viridiplantae > Streptophyta > Magnoliopsida > Myrtales > Myrtaceae > Eucalyptus > Eucalyptus erythrocorys. The sequence continues at coordinate 26,823,972 of CM024599.1, forward strand.
CCTTTCTTAGGGTGTTTTGTGGAGCGAATCGGCCGTGGTCTGGAGCGAAGTTAGCAGAGGGATTCTGAGCAAAGACTGGGACAAGGCAAGAGAAGCGAAGAAAGCTGTAGAAGAAGAGCAGAGGAAGCTCAAAAGGGAAAGAGATTCAAGAGAAGAAACGTGGGTTCCGAAGCATTTCACCGTGTCTTACGACAAGGAAAACGGGTGGGATTGCTCGCCTATTGAAAAATCGGTGCCTTCAGCACCTATTCATGTTCCATTTGATAGCTGAGCTTAGGAATGAAACTGGATTCTCTGGTATATTGCCTCGAAGTACATAATTCGTGCATATGTTCTCACAATTTAAGGGCTCAAAAATGACCTAGTGATCATGAATTTGCTCTTAATGGAAAATATGATATACATACACAGCAACGCCGCTCCAGACTTCTTTGTTTGAATGATTAAAGGTTTCCTTTGATTGTAACAATGAGATTATCCTCTTAGCAGGAGGCTTGCTGGAAAGAATGAGTGTGGCTTTGAGCAGTGATTGGCAGAGTGTCTTTGCTTATTCAACTCCCTAAACATGTCTCCGGATTCAAGTGCGAATACAACGCTGGAAAGATCCATATCTGATAATTTTCATATTGTCTATCATTCATCACCATTCGAAGATATTCAGAAACTGATTCTCTTCCTACAGACTGTGTATGAAATATAACTGTAACGGGAGATCACCCGAGGTCATAGTTTAACTCGGTTCTTCCAGGGAACTTGGGCAATAAGAGATTGATTTATGGCGATTAGCCAACTCCGGACAAGCAAAATTGAACATTTAGAAGAAGCATGAACTAGTATATGCCACCCCAGCCTATGGAGCATGGTTATTGTAAACTTAATCTTTTCTCTTGCATCTGATTAATACTAGAAACTACAATCACTTCACCATCTCCGAATGTTGCTCCTGCATATCCAATTCGCTCCTCTTATTGAACGATTTATCTTTACTGGGTCCAAATTTGTTCTCCACGACTAGGCTCCATTAGATTTTAAATATATCTCTCAAGTTTGAGTCCGGAAATGAAAATTTCCTAATCCAAATAGGTTTCCTTTTCCTAATTTTAGAAGGTTTCCTAAAAGGAGGTCTCCTATTTTGGATTCAATTCTTGTCTATATATAATGGTGGATACAGTTTGTCAAGATTATCAAAAGAGGAGCTTTTGCTTGTGAATTATGGCCCGAAGATATCCAAAAATCTTAAAGTGCTGTATATTGAGTGTGTTAAAATATGTCTCGAGTTTAAGCCCAAAGTGAAAAGCTGAATTTTCAAATAAATTGAAATAAAGAAAGATTGGTGTATTTGGAAGTTTGGCCTGAAATAGGAAAAGTCCAAACATGGACTTGGACTTGGATTATATTTTCTATGGACGTGCGAACCAAGACAAAAGAAAACAAAAAAAAAAAAAAAAAGGAGGGGTTCTTTATCTGCAGCGTCCATCACCAAAGAAGGAATCAATTGGTGGGGCCCAAGGTCAAAACTTTGACCTTGGGGGCACACACGTTTAGCGTGGAAGAAAGAAGCCAAAACGCGTGGTGGGCTCTTGACGTGGTGGGCTCTTGACGTGGTGGGCCCATGTTCTGCACATACGTGTAAAAGGAATTTTTGCAGGTCTTCTCCCTCGCTTCTGAAATACGTCGCCGAAGCCCTACATAGAGAAGAGAGGGGCCGCACGGCCTGGTACACACCGTCGAAGGTCTACGTGACGAAGCTGCACACATCCACGCTGCTTGAGAAGGCCGTTGCACGTACATGCCGAGAGAAGGACGAAGCCGCACGTTCATGAAGCCGCAAGTCCTACGCGCGAAGCTTTGAAGAGATACGTGAAGCCGTACGTAGAGCGTATTGTTTTGAGCTTGAACGTGTGGTAATTTTGTGCCGTGAGTTTATACCAAGTGAGTTGTTTATTTATAAACACTTTGGCTTTGGGATAAATTGGGGCTTGGGAAACACCGAGTGAGTGTTTGAGTGACTTGAGTGTGTAATCTCCTTGTATCGCTTGATCTATAGTGAAATTCGCTGCTATTCTCCCCATGGACGTAGGTCTTTACGACTGAATCACGTAAATCCGTGTTCGATTTATATTTTCTTCTTTTGTCTATATTATTGTTCGATCGATCGCCCTATCGCAACAGAGTGCTTGAAAGTGGGCTCATTGTTCTTGTTCATGCAATTACACCAAGAACTTTTATGTGTTAAGCTAATTAAATCTTATGGTAAGATTTGTGTAATTACTTCGTGAAATTAAGAGATTATTTGGCTAGAAATTGTGGGTCTAAACACTGCATGAGTTATTAGGTGTAATTAGAGCTTGGAAAATACTGAGAATATTTGAGTGACTCGAGTGTAGTTGTAATCTCCGTTGTATCGCTTGATATATAATTGAATTTATTGCTAGTCTTCTCGTGGTCGTATGTTACTACGATTGAACCACGTAAATCTTGTGTTGGATTTATTTTCTTATTTTGTCTATTTTATTGTTCGATCACTCGCTTGTCGCAGTAATTGGTATTAGAGCTAGGCTTGGCTGAGTTGAAGCAAATCAATGACGACAGAAGAAGGAAATGTGAGAATCGATATATTTGATGGGAAGATTTTGGTTTATGGAAGATGCATATTAAAGACTATCTCTATCAAATGAAAATGAACATGCCCACTATTTAGGAGAAGCTAGATACAATGAAGCAAGCTGATTGTGAGTTGCTAGATAGATGAGCTATAGGTGTCATTTGGATAACATTGGCTGGTAATGTTGCATTTAACATCATAATGGAGAAGACCAATATGAGTTTGATAAAAGCCCTATCAGATATATATGAGAAGCCTTCTGCGATCAACAAGGTCTATTTGACGTGACGTCTGTTTAATTTGAAGATGAGCAAAGGTGCGTCAGTTCAAATCATATCAATGAATTTAATGTAATTGTTAGTCAATTGAACTCGGTTGAGATTAACTTTGAAGATGAGGTACATGTTTTGATTATGTTATTCTCATTGCCTGATAGTTGGATTACTATCATTATTATTGTCAGTAATTCCTCTAGGTCAATAAGGTAGATATTTGATAGGGTTTGAGATTTGATTTTGAATGAGGACATCTATAGGAGAGAATCTGACGAATGTGTATCTTCTACTTTAGCAAGTGAAAATAAAGGAAGAACTAATATATGTGTTAGTAGGAGTAGTATAAACATAAGTAGATGCAATGAATCTAAAACTGGTGGTGCTATTTGTTGGAGCTGTAGCAAGGGGAGGCATTTTAGACGAAATTACCTTAAACTTAAAAAACAAGAGGGGTAAGAGAATTATAGTTGATTCTATGGATAATGTTGTAGCTATAGTTGTCGTTAATTCGGATAGTACTAATTATGTCTTGTCTGTCACTGATTATTCATTGTTTAATGAATGAATGGATTATTGGATATATTGGTGATGTTAAAATCAGAATGCATGATGATATTATGAGGACATTGACTGGAGTGAGCACGTTCCAAAGTGGAAGAAGAACTTGATTTCCTTGTTTGCCTTAGATTTAGCTAGGTGTTGGTATATCTCTGATTGTAACATTTTGAAAAATAATCGAGATGCCTCAATGATAAAAAAATGAATCAAGTATAGTGGCTTGTACAAGCTTCAAGGTGAGACAGTGATTAATTTCGTTGTGAAGACATCAGATGCATATGTTCAAGAGCCTGAGTTGTAGCATATGCATTTTGGGCACATTTGTGAGAGAAGTATGAAAGTTTTAAGTGAAAGAAATCTATTGTGTGATTAAGTTGCCAATTAACTAAATGTATGCAGGCGCTGTGATTTAGACGGTGGCAAGTATAGTTTTGTACAACTACTAAACAAACCATGAAAATTACAAAGTTAATTCACTTGAATGTCTGTAGGTTATTGCAATTTCCTTCAAAGAAGAGTATTAGATTTATGTTAACAGTTGTTGATGACTACTCAAGGAAGGCTAAGGTGTTTGTGCTTAGGCAAAAAGTTTGATACTGTTGTCGGGATTAGTCAATTGAGAGTTTTGATATAAAAGGAGATTGGTAAAACGATCAAGTGGGTGTGAATTGACAATAGCATGGAGTTTTGCTCAAAGTTGTTAAATGAATTCTGCATTAAGGAAGTCATTGTGAAACACCGCACTAATGCTAATGAATCACAAAATGTTACGGAATTGATGAGTAAAACATTACTAGAGACGGCCCATAAAATGCTATCTACTACTGGTATAGTTAGTAGATTCTTGGTGGATGCATTTAGTATGGTGAACTACCTAATTATTAGTGTCACGCCCCGAACCCCGGGTACGCGCACATCCCTCGGCGGTCGATTAAAAAAGCGATGTCCGAGGACGCGTCGCCAACCCATTCTTTTTATCTTTCAATCAAGCACATGCGGAAGCGAATTAAATACAACACCCGCCTAACAAACAAACATAGGGATAGTAAAACACACAACATTTTTTTTTTCACAAAATACAATTTATATATATATATATATATATATATATATATAAAGTTAATCCTACAAGTTCTTATTTACAAGTTTGCCAAAAGTGAACTCCTGTACGATCTGCTAACAAAAAGGGTCAAGGTCGGGCTAACATCCAGCTATACAACCACCACAAATTCCTACAACCTCCACCCTAATATCCAACCCCAACTCCAAGTAAGATGTCGGGCAAGTCACCAAGTGAACCCAGCTCCTCGGCCCCTATCAACTCGGTATCTGGATCTTCCACGACACCTTTCGGGATGTCTATATTCATGGGGTCGGTGTCCTGCTCAACCCCACTTCCTACTCGTGGCCCATCAAAACCGTGCATGGGACCCTCCTGATCACCATTCAGTTTCATATATACCAAGCCTGGAATTGGTGGGGCATGTCGTAGCCCAAACCCTTGTCGACCCAAACCGTGGTCACAACCAGCTCACGGAAGCGGTCGGTCCTAGGGATAGGGTAGAAGGTATTATCTACCTTCATATCCCATAGAACCCCAAACCAAACCGGACGCATCTCCATACTAAGAACCTAAAAAAGGTTAACCACAACGGGGTGAGATAAATCTCAGCAAGTCAATCGCCTAATCCCCAATCAGGACACAAATTCAAATAGAAGGTGGTCTTGAACACGCACCATACAAAACTCACCTTGCCTCGGCACGTCCCTGCATATTAGCGCATCACATATGCCATTATAAATATGACAAACATAATTAATAACCAGAACACAGGATGCTCATCCTCCAAACATTCACATGAATCCTGATTATAAGGTAAAATTGTTATGACATGTCTTATACCATGCTATACAATTTTGTCCCATAATTCGGCGCAACTATCACAACCATTCAAGTGTGTTCTGGTTATTATGACCCATCGACCACGACTAAATCAATAGTCAGCGATCATCCGACATAACCGGGCATTGTCCTGCCCCATCGGGTACGGCATCATCCCTCGTACTCATACGCATTAGGACAACATTTCATAAAAGAGCATCGGTCTGGCCTCAACCGCGACTTGACATCTAGTTGACGTGGGGCCATCCAAGCTTAATCAGGTATCATCCTGCATAATCATACGCCTTAGGATGGGTTCATTACCCCGCATAAACATACGAATCAGGGTATTTAGGTAACCACACGAGCATATCACCAATCAAATCTATTGTTATCTTTCTCATTAGCCAAGAACACCAAAATCCATTTTCAAATAATAAACCTTGCAACTCTTTTTTTTTTTTTTTTTCAAAACTTTCTGAAATAAATTCGTAGGTGCTTTCATACTCAAAATTAATACATCAAAATTTGCATACACCTAGTTTAAAACCTCATTGTTTTATTGAGCAAATAAATTTTAGTGTCCTAGCCTGGCACCTCATTGTTTTTCTATTTAAAAGCTTATAAAGCCATCTTTTGACATAGAAATTGGAACCAACATAGAGCAAAAAATTTCATAATATCACGCATAAGTTCTTAGCATGTCAAACACCAACCTAGTCACAAAATATACATTTTCAAGCAAGCAAGACACCAAGAACATCCACAAAACCACAACCGGCCATCATCGGTAGAAACCTAGTACACTTGCACGTCTCCAAGATTAATTCTAGAAATATAACTAAACGTGTTCAGAAAATTCTTAAATTAAAATATGTTATAAAGGACACTTAAAAAAACACTTTTCATGAAGACACGTTGACCCAGATCTTCCTAGAATAAGAGCAGCAAATCGCTCAAACCGTTACCAAAACTGTGTCCGTATCAAGAAATTATGTTTTTCCAAAACCAGCTTGGTTAGAGGTCCAAAACTTGTCCGTTTGCTTTGAAACTTGACTATGTTAAATTTCAAGATGTAATGAAAAACTATTGTGAAGAAACTCTTTTGAAACTCAAATTGTAAGAGTTAATAAAAATCCTTCAAACACCAAAAGATCACTGGTTTCAGCACAAAATGAGATTCTGCCTTGCTTGCAACGAAGTTGAAATCTTGTTGTTTTAAATCCCGAAAATCTTGAGTAAAATATATGTCATAGATAAAGATGTTTAGAACATTTTTCAAGAATGAAGCAACCTCAAAATCGTAGCGCATTTTAACCCATGAAAATAGCAAACAGTGAGTGTCCAGTAAACATATTTGAACATCATAGCATACATGCAAGATAATCCAACTTAATTAGCCTAACCATGGTTAATTAACCTAACCATGATTAATTAATCTAACCATGATTAACTAACCTAACCATGCTTGATTAACACTAATCCATCTTAGCATTAATCTAACAATGATTAGCACTAATCTAAACACCCCTTAAGCGCAATTAACGGCCTAATCAAAGACTATGGAGTTAACTCATGAAATTCGATGGTGGTGGGCTCACGGTGACGGCAACGTGACGGTGACGAGAACTCGCGACAATCGTGTCTTGAATGGAGGCTTAACGGAGGTGAGGTTAGCCTTAAAAGTCTTCGGCCAATGAGGGAGGTTAGGCTACTAGAAGGCTGGTCTTGGACGATGGCTACTCAGCAGAACGGACGGGGGATGCTGGGCGGACGGACGGTGAGGGCTAGATAGGCGGTGAAGCTGCAGCTATGGCATTGGTTGGTGACGGGCTGAGGTGCTAAGCACGGGGCTGTTGGCGGACGTGCCTTGGCTCGACTCTGGTGGCTGGGTGGATGGTAGCTAGCGTGGAGGTGGTGACATGAAGGATCTGCGGTGGATTGGTGCTCTGAAGTGGGTGTGAGCTACTAGAGTTGGACAGTGGAATGTGCAGCAAGGAAGAAATGAAGAAGAAGAAGCAAAGGGTAAAATGGGTTGAAGAATTCTAGTCGGCTGAGGTAGCCACCGGGGGGGGACTCATGCATGAAAGAAGAGAGGAAAAGAGTGGGAGAGAGAAGAGAGAACAAAGAAGTCAAGGCAACAACCAATCACAACTTAGGACAAATATCTACTCACTCATCACAAATGCCCCAAAGTCTTCATGACCATAAAGTCCATGGCTCATCTTGTCATGCCCCGAACCCTGGGCATGCGCACACCCTTTGGTGGTCGATTAAATTGCGACGTTCTCAGGACGCATCGCCGACCCTTTTCATTTTATGCACAGGTGGAAGCAAACTAACAATCTCCAGACAACAAACAAACACATGGGATAGTAAAACATGCTCAAACCTTTTTCATAAACTATACTTTATACAATCAAGCCAAACCTACGGTTTATATACAGGAGTCTAGATCAGAAAGAGTTACTAAGCCACCTAAGCTCCGAACTCTCCAGTCTCGGGCTCTAGGTTCTCCACGACACCATCAAGGATGTCAATATCCATAGGATGCCCTATTTCCCACTCCCTGGTCCCAATGGGAACCTCGTCAAAACCCTCTATAGGATCCTCTCGAACCCCATTGGGCTTATTGAGGTACCACACTTTGAAACGATGGGGTACCAAGTGAGGTAGGCTCTCATCAACCCAAACAGTGGACTCAACTAACTCATGGGTTAGGTTGGTCCCGGGAATCGGGAAATAGGAGTGTTGAAAGTCTACCTCCTGCGGAACCCCATAACGTACATGGCGTACCTCCATCTAAGGACTTGAAAATATTTAAACCACAACAGGGTGAGAATAAATCTCAGCGAGTCTGCATCCTACAGCCCGATTAGGACAAGAATTCACCTAGAGACAACCTAAACATGCAACATATATGACTTACCACGCCTCAACACCTCCCTGCACATTAGTACATCTCATATACACTTATAAGCACAGTAAGCGTACTCAACAACTGTAACATATCATTTCATTACAACCAATCACACGAGTCCTGATTATAAGGTTAAACCATTATGACACGTCTCACACCATGCCACACAATTTTGTTCCATAATCAGGTGTGGCTATCTCACTCACTCATGCATGTTCCAATTCTTACAGCCCATCGGCCATGACTAACATCCCAGTCGACGATCATCCGGCATAACTAGGCATCATCCTGCTCCTTCGGGCACAACAACGTTCTGTGCAAACGCATCAGGATGGCATTCCATAAAGAAGTATCAATCCAGCCTCTACTGCGATCGGCATTCGTTGACAGGCATCGTTTCGCGTAGACGCATTAGGACGAGTTCACTACCCCGCGTAAACGCATTAGGGTACTTAGTAATCACACGCACATCCATGCTCGGCCAAGAACATCGTGCTTTACACTCAAATACCTCTATTTTAAATAATGGACTTGGTCTATTTTCTTCGTATTAGAAATACCGGGTAAAATAATTGTGCGTGGTCACATAATCAAATCGATTCATAGAACGTGATACTCTCCCATTTAAAAATTCCACAATTGTATATAGTACTTATAACATTTTGGGCGTAAAAAAACTGACACCCGGTATTTTTCTAATTAAATACCATAAAATCATATTTTTGCAATAATAAGAAAAAAAATTACCAAGCACCCACTTAAATAATTTAGCACTCAATTGCACAAACCAATGCAACCACGACGATCGGCGTAAAATTCTAGTAACCGGCTATCTCGATACAATTTAGGCTAATTATAAATTAATTAAATAAATTGCTAATTATTTAAATTAAACCACTTAATTAAATTGAATAACCTAACTGGACTAATCTAATTGGACGAATTAAATTAATCTAACTAAACAAACTAATTTAATCTAATTACACTAACTACATAACCTAACTAACTCCTAACTAAACTAATCTAACCACCTAGTCCACCTAACTTGTGACATCTTGATTTTCCAATTCCATTTTCAATTGAATGAATCAAGCTTTTCATCAACGCATCTATAGCTCTTTCTCTGAGTTGGCTGCTCATGAGATAACTAGCCTATCAGGTGAAGTCGTTAAAGAATCTAAACACAATAAACTTGAGAATTCGACCAGGAATCGACTGCTCGGCCATGCTAATCTACAAGGGTCATTACGACATAGACTGACTAGAGATCGGAGATAGGTCGATTCAACAGAGTCATGTGATTAAGTGTTGGTGATTCCATCTAATTGCACAATTCTTGTCAATCGGCAATAAACCAATTTCTTTGTTGTTTTGGTACTCTATGTCTGCATTTGAAATCTCAAGATTTTCACGACAACCATAGTCGCCAATGTGTTGGAAAGGTACATTGTGGCTAAAAAATAATTGACCACGGGTCAATTGTACTAAAATTCCTAAAAGCTACCCGGTAGGTTTAAATCACGCCAGTTTGAAATTAATCACGAATTTGAACCCAATTTCAGAAATTGAAAGTTCTGTCATGTCATGATTCATTTTAAGAACGTTGACTCATCATTCGAAGAATTTTTGGCAAGTTCGGGATTTTTACGAAAAATCAATTCGAACGATTCAGAAAAGAATGGAAATTCGGATGGGCCAAATTGAAGGATTTTTTGGCTTCCAAACCGAGCTATTTACTGATGGAAACTTGCAGAAATTGTGTGGGTTTCTTCCTTAGAAAAATTGGACTTCAAATTGGAGAATTGGTGAAGAAATTGAAGTTCAATTGAGGGAAATTCGTACGCTTGATGGGGGGCTGCAATTTTAGCATCAAATTGGATTATTTTGGGAATTATCTTCAAGAAAGTATTAGGGGGAACAAACATTTAATTGAGTAGATAATCTTGCTTGACTTTTCCCCTTTTTCCTTGGCTTCCTTCACATGCCTCTCGGTCAACTCCTTCCCCTCCACGACGTTTGCTTTCACTTTCTTCTTTTACTTGAGCCCTTCTCTTTAGATGGAACTGCCTCTGCCCATTTCACTATAGCTTTAATTCCTTTCATCTTTCTTCATTGCCACCAACCTGCTTCTCTCCTCTTTCATCCAGCCCATGTCCACTAATGAACAACCACCTCCATTGAAGTAACTCCATTATTCCTCTCTTTCTCTCCGCTAGCACTTGCTTCCATTTCCCTCTGTCAAGTCTCCCCTACAGTAGCCTCGAAGACCACTGCTCCCCCTCAACGCCATAGCTCATTTCCACCAAATTCTTCTCCTCTGCCACACGTCCCTCGGTCAACCTAGTGAAGTCTCCTTCCCCATCGTTGACCCAGCAGGTCCTTCGTGCGCCAGCTGCCAACGCCATCGATTCTCCTCCATCTTTAATGCCACCCATCCGCAGAAGTCCCCACCGAAGTCCACTCCTTCTCTGCCCTCGTGACTCCACTCGTTTTTCATCCTGCAAGCCCAACACCTCCGCAACTCAACCCAACTTTCAGTCCAGCAACAACCGTGGGCTTTTTGTAGTTGTTTTTAGCCCGGTCCAAGCCTCCGTTGGCGCCGCCAAAAGTTTGAGTTTCGGCTGCAATCACGCCACCGTCGCGATGATCCAGTTTTCGCGCTAAACCGGTGAGTTTACACACTAAACTGTAATTAGTAGGCTAATAATGTTTAAGGGGTGATTAGGTTAATTTAAGTGTGATTAGTTTAATTGTTAGCTTGCTTAGTTAAATTAGGTTAGTTAGATTAGTTAATTAGGTGGTTAGAAATTCTAGTTAGTTAGGTTAGTATGTTGTTACACAGCTAGGATGGTTAGAATAATTTAACTAGCCCAATAGGTGGTTAGATTAGCATTATTTGGCCTAAGTATGTATTTATGGAATTAATTTGTATTTATTTAATTAATTTTGGTAATTATTTAATGAATTAATTATTTTTCGGAAATTAGACCGGGATAGTCAGTGATTGGAATTTCGTGCTAATTGCAATGGTGTGTTTAATTTATGCAATTGAGTGTTATTTTTTGCAAATTGAGTGCTGATTGGAATTTTGGTCATTTATCCCAAAATTTGTGAATTTCAATATTTATTCAGAAAATCCCGAGTATCGGATTTTAACACCGAAAATGGTTTTATATACTATATAAAATAGTGAGATTTTAACAAGAAAAATATCAATTTTTCAGGTTCAATTTGCCCGTGTACCCACACACGATATTTTCACCGGATGTTTCTAATAAGAAGAAAATAGGCCAAGGTCGTCATCTTAATTGAGGCATGTGAGTGCAAAGCACAATGTCCTTGGCCAGAATTGAATGATCGTATGCTGGTTAAGAGAACTTGTCCTTGGTGTGTGTCGGTGGACGTTAACCTTATACAGGATACCCACTCAATAGGTTCGAGTCATAGTAGATTCTGGACCTATACTCTTTCGGAAATGCGATAAGGAATGCCATTCCTGGTGTGTGTCGGAGGATGTAGCCATGCTCAAAGGTGGGTGACAGAACCTGGCTAGGCCAAAGGACCGGCGTGTGTCGGGTAAAACTACCTGTGTGGATAATAATAATCGATTGGAACGCATGTTGAGTGAATTGATGCGCTGGATTATGGGAGAAATTTGTGTGGCATGGAATGGGACGTGTTATAACGATTTGGCCCTATAATCAGGACCCCTATGATTAAATTGATGGACCGATGTGTGTCAATAGTTCTTGCTTATGTGAGCAGTAATTGATTTAGACGTTCCAATTGATGTGTGAATTTGCTATATGCATATGGTTGGGATATGAAATATGCTGAAATGCAAGAAGGAGCTAAGGTGAGGTAAGTCCTTTGTTCTAATTGTGTGGTTATATGTTTAAGACACCCTAGGTGTATTACCCTCCTAATCGGGGTTCAAAGCGTGAACTCCCTGAGATTTATATCTCACCCCGTCGTGGGCTCAATTCCTTTCAGGGCCGTAGTGTGAAGGATCTGGAGCCAAGCTGAGGTGATCTGAAATGTAGATTGGATAGAGCAACTTTTTTTGAGAGTGGATCTTTTGAAAGTCTTTTGATTGTAGACTTTTGTACATGACTCAGTATGTTTATAAAAGCACATTTTGTTTTTGAATCTGTTATCCTACTTTTGTATCCCAAGATGGTTACTGTCAGGGGATTTGTTATTCGCTTTCGCATGTGCAATAAAATGAAAGGATTGGCGACTCGTTATAGGAAGTCGCAATTTTAATGGACCACCGAGGGATGGACACGCGCTCGAGGATTGGGGCGTGACATAACTAACCTAGCTAACTAAATAATTACACTAACTAACTATATTAATCCATAATTACTTTTATCCTTCTAAGTAAGTGTAATTAACCCCCTAATTAGAGATTAGGATGTTAACTCATCGGATTAGCTAGAAAATGGGACCACAGCGACGATGGTGTGATGGTGACCAAGACTTGAGCTTGTAGCGACTCCAAAGGAGGCCAAACCGAGGCTGAAAAGGCCTTGGAAGTCCCTACTTGAGCTGCCGGGCTTGGTCCTTAGCTAAATTGGTTGGGGGCTGCAGGGACTAAAACGGGCTAAGATGGACGGTGGCTGGTGGACAGGGATGGTGAGCGGCTGGCAGCAGCAACGGACAAGCTAGCAGGGCTGATCAACAGTAGTGACGGGCAGCCCTAGTCACGGACTGGACGGGACGAAGGGTGGAAACGAGTGGCTTGGTATGGGTGTGCAAATGATGACACAGGTGACCTGTTGGACTGAAGATGGTAGAGCGGTGGGTTGTCTGCTAGAAGTGGAAGGCTGATGGCTTGCAACTTCAATGGAAGGGAAATGAAGAAGCTGAAGTGAAGAGGAAGAAGCGAGAATAAGAAGTTGTAGGCTGGCATCTGCTGGGGTGGTCGAACAAGAGGGGGAAAGAAGGGGGCAAGAGAGAAGAGAGGGGAACAAGGGGCTTGAAAGTCTTGCTTGTGGCCAATGAGCACCCAAACACAATGAGTTACTCAGCAATAAAAGAATGAGTTCCGCCGGGGTCGAATAAAACATAAGCAGCATGGTTGTTCAGCAAAACCTGTAATCACATTAAGCCCGTCCTCTGCCTGACCTCTGGTGATGGCGTGCACTGTCCCTTGAGCTGGGGATTTGACTTGTCCACCTTGCGGTGCGTTCTGCAGTGCAAATCCTCTAATTTGACCCATCGGTTGCGGTGATGATAATTGCTATTGTCCTCTTGGCCTTCTAGGACAATCTCTAGCCATATGACCCTGCTGGCCACATTTAAAACGAACACCCCACCTTCGAGGGCACGGAGTCGAACCATGTTGCCTTCCACAAAAGCAACATATACCATTCTGGCTTGGGCTTGCTTTGCCCACTCCACCCTTCCTATTGGGCCGAACGTGAAATCTTCCTCTGGTCATGGGCTTCTTCCCATACCTATTCCCATCTTGGTTAGATCCAAACCGCGACCCAAATGCGGCGGCTCTTTTGTTCTTATCTCTCTCTATCATTTGGACCCATTCATATAGGTCGTTATAATTCCTCAGGTTAAGTAGTATCGGCGGACTCCTCAATTTCGACCTGAATCTATCTTTGAATCTCCTAACTCAATTTACTGGATTCTCGACCAGTTCAGAAGCGTACTGTGATAGTTCAGCGAACTTCACCTCATACTGATCTACTGTCATTGAGCCTTGGCGAAGGTGTTAGAATTCTACCATTTTCAGTTCTCTGGCAGTCTCAGAAAAGTATTTACTGTTGAAGACCTCAACAAAGGCATTCCACTCCGGGGCTACACCTTCAGGGAATACCGTTCCTTGGGTGGTTCTCCACCAAGTATTCACAATTCCCTGCAGCTAGTAGGTTGCAAGGACTATCTTCTCAGTCTTGGTGCACATCTAAAGTGCAAAGGCCTTCTCCAAGCCTTGGATCCATAAAGCTGCAGCTTCGGGGTCTCCTGCCCCAGAAAACTTTGGTGGGTTCAGTTTCAGAACATTTTCCACCAACTTATGCATTAGTCTTCCAGCGACCATATTCCTTGGTAGAACCTCAGTGGGTACGGCAGTAGCAGCACCAGCATCCGCGACGGCATTAGCAGCAGCTGTGGTAGTGGCGGCTGAAGTGGCGGCACTGGCAGCTTGAATCTGAGCTTGTTGATCCATCCTATTACCTAGTAACTCTAATGCCTGCATGATCCCAGTGAACCTTGGATCATTAGGGGCTACTACCCCGGCACCAACGGGAGATGCTGCTACTCCACTAGCGCTAGCCTGAGCTGGCGCTCTACCATGGCCTCCTCACATACCGACCTTTGTCGGTGTCTTACCCTGAGTCACTAGATCCATGGTCCTCTTCCTAGGAGTCCTCTGCTCTTGATAACTCATTTTGCAAGTTTTCTACTGAAACCTGCCTTCCAATTCCAAATAGAATTAGAAGTTGAGCGATCCACACAAACAAATAATTCTACCAATCAACTATCATAGACATGCACCATCAAGAATTAAAGACCTTTCCTAGTAACTATCACATAAACCTATTGCACCTTATCACTCCAATCACTAACATGCTTTGATACCACTAAATGGGGACGTCACGCCCCAATCCTCCAAGCGCGTGCCCATCCTTCAATGGTCGATTAAATAGCGACGTTTCAGGACGCGTCGACAACCCATTCATATTTAATGCACATGCAGAAGCAATTAATTAATCCTCATACAACAACAAGATGGAATAGAAAAGTAGGACCGTTACTTTCTTGAGACCATGACACACTTATATACATATCAAGTCAAGTCATAGACAACATTAGCCGATAAATATAGGGTTTGCAAAAAGGGAGGCTATAGGTCCTTTGATCATTCGAGTTCTCGACTAAATACTCCAGGGTCCCTAGATTAGAAAGATTCGAGTCTACCACTGAACCCTCGGGAGGATCAGCCGTGCCATTGCCAAAAGTAACCTCCAACACTGACCTAGGAATCTTAGACTCTGGAAGGGGGTCTTCTCTGGGTCCTACTGGCCCATGACAATACCACGATCTTTATCGATGAGGTACCTTGTGAGGTAGACCCTCATTGACCCAGATGACGGATCGTAGGAGTTCGTATACCCAGGCTCCTTGGCTCCCAAGGAGGGGAATCTGAGAATGCTGCTTAGTGACTTTCTTCGGTTGGCCAAAACATTCAGGTGGTGCGGCCATCTACGGACCTGTAAATGTTATCCCACGACGGGATGAGACGACGTCTTAGCAAGTTCGCCCCTTAAACTCCGACTAGGAAGGAAATATGCCCCAAGGGTTGCCTAAGCACAAACACAAGTTAGAGCACTTACCTCTGCCTCTGTTCCTTCCTACAAGTCAGTTAAATTTGCATATTCAACCAAATCATTTCCATACATCAAGCATCAATTTAGATCAAGCCATCGATCAATTGACTTAGTTGATTCCATGTCATCAAAACCATCTCTTGGTCAATCCATTTACTACTATCTATAAAGTCCAATTATATCAAGGATTGCTCACAATAAGCTAAAGATAGATAGTATAGCTCGTCCAAAGCTGATAATAGAGTATACTGCTCTTCCAAAACTGACATATCAAAGCACGTAGGCTAATATAGTATATTCACGATGCACACTAGAAGCTGACAAGGTATGCTACTCACCCTAAGTTGACATATCAAAGCTCGGAAGCTGATATAACATACCGGTATACTGCTCACCCTAAACTGATATATCAAAGCCCGTAAGCTGATATAGTATACTTATGATGCTCGCCCTAAGCTGATAAAGTGTACTACTCTCCTGAAGTTGATATATCAAAGCCCGTAGGCTGATATAGTATACTTGTTCTCACCAACTGAGAATGCCAACATTTTTATTGTTCCTAATAAAAATAAATATCTTGCACTCAAGTGCTCTCCCCTAAAGTCTTCAGCCACCATTTTGTCAAGCCAACATCTAATGATAAATTTTCTTTACAAATCTTCACCAAAATAAGCCAAATTGAAGGCAAAAAATCAGCAGCCAAGCAGCCCTATGAATTTCCCCTTAAATTCTTCTCAATTCTCCACAATTAACTCCAATTTGATGGCCAAATTTGCTGAGGAGGTTGCCCATACCATTTCCCACAATTTCCTTCACAAACTAGTTCATTTTGAAGGCCAAAAATCCACTTAAAAATGCCCCTCCGAATTTCCTTATTTTTAATTGGCCAATTTTGATTTTTCCACCGAAATTCCGAGCTAGCTGAAAGTTGTTCAAAGGATGAGATGATGTCCTAAAAATAAATTGTGACACACTCGAACTTTCGATTCTCGAAACCGAGTTCAATTTCGTGATTAAAATTGACTGGATGCGATTTTAGCGTGACCTAACCTACTGGGTAGCTTTTAAGTTATCGCATTTGACCTATGGTCCATAATTCTTGATCCACGTTTGTGCCTCTTCGACTCATTGGCGGTTATTGTAAAAATCTCAAGGTTTAAATTACGGGTACCAGGTATAGAATCGATAGAAAAATCAGTTTAGTGTTGTTTGACACGAATTTTACAATCAGGTGGAATCACCCACCATTTAATTACGTGCTTTTCTCGAAACGACCTATCTCCGGTCTTTAATTGATTATAACGGTGTCGTATTGACATTTGCCGATTATCACGGTTGAGCAGTCGATTTCTGATCGAATTCTCAAGTCCGTCACATTTATATCCTTAATGCACTCATCTGATAGATTAGTTATCTCATGAGTGATTGGTTTAGAGAAAAATGACCATAGGTGTTTTGGTGAAAAGCCCATTTCTTTTATTCGAGATGGGTTGAAAATTCAGGATGTCACACATCCAATCACAAGTTAGCCCTCATTTCTCACAAATAAGCCATTTTAGGGGTAGAAAAATCCAATTATTCAACCCATCCGAATTTCCTTTTTCATGTTCTTTTGTTCGAAAATTATTTTTTGCAAAATTTCAGACTCGATGAAAATTCGCCAAAAGATGAGACGATGTCCTATAAATGAATTGTGACATGCTCAAATGTCCAAATCCTAAAATCAAATTCAATTTCGTGGTTAAAATTGACCAAATGCGACTTTAGTACAACCTAACCTATCGGGTAGCTTTTAGGAATTTTAGCACGTTTGACCCTTGATCGATAATTTCCGATCCATGTTTGTGCATCTTCGAATCATAGATGACTCTCGGTTGTCATAAAATCGTGAGGGTTCAATTATGTGTCACGAGTATAATATCTATAGAAAGTCAGGTTATTGCCATTCAATGCGAATATCGCAATCGTGCAGAATCACCCGCAATTCGACTATGTACTTCCGCCGAATCGACTTGTATTCGTTCGCTAATCGATTTATAGCGGTGTCGTATTGACCCTTGTCGATTATTATGGTCGAGCGGTCAATTTTCGATCAAGTTCTCTAGTCTATTGTATTTATATCCCTTAACGGTCTCACCTAATAGATTAGTTAACTCGAGAGTGATTAGTTCTGAGTAAAATAACCATAAGCACATCGACGAAATAACCCTTTCATATATTTGAAACAGTGCCAAATTTTGGGATGTCACAAATAGATCCCCATCTATTATGGTTAGATGTCCGACTCTCGAAGAAGTGTGGTTAGGTAATGTTACTGATTATTTTAGTTGGTTGCCTTTGCTATGTTTGAGCTAGTGATGGTAAACTTAATAGAAGGGAAAGAAAGTGCATGTTCCTAAGTTATGCACAAGGTAAGCGCGATTATCAATTGTGGTGCCCTAAATCAAATTCACTTGTTATCAGTAGAGAAGTTATATTTGACAAGTCTCTAGTACTTCTGGCTAAAAGTGATTGTAGTAGTGTTTATACAGATTTGAATAGTATTTAGTTTGAGGGGGGAATTGCAACCAGAAACTCCTAAGATAGCTAGTACCAACGAAGTAATGGACACAGATGGTGCTTGTAGCGAGGTGGAATGTGTAGAGCTACTGGTTATTGTAACTACTGATATGGATAAGGTACGTGTTCAATCTCTTGACAAGTATGGATGCAACAATGTTTTTTCTTCATCTATGATAAAGGATGTTATGTCGGAAAATCCTTACAAAATAATTAAAGGTGCATGTGGAGTTGGTGTTCTAATGAGAACCGTTATGGCAAAGTTCAAGTGTAGCTTGGACTTAAAAAATATTTGTTGCGATTGAGTTCATTAGGGGTTGCGAGAGAGTAGTAATAGAGTTTGAAATTTTATGAAGCAATTGTGACTTGGCTCAAATGTTGAGCCAAGGTAGAGATTGTTAAATAGATCTCGAGTTTGAGTTCGAAAAGAAAAAGTTTCCTAACTCAAATAGGTATCATTTTTTGAATAGATTTCCTAATTGAATGGTTTTCCTAATTTTAGAAGGTTTTTATAAAAGGAGATTTCCAATTTGGGATCCAATTCTTGCCTACATATAAGAAGTGGATGTTCTTTGTGAAGATTATCAAAAGGAGAGCTTTTGCTTTTGAATTAGACCCTAAAGATATCCTAAAGTCTTGAAGCACGATATATTGAGTGCTTGAAAGTGGGCTCACTGTCCTTATTCATGCAATTACACCAAGAGCTTTTATGTGTTGAAGCCAATTAAATCTTGTTGTTAGGATTTGTGTAATTCCTTTGTGAGATTGAAATATTATTTCACGAGGAATTGTAGAGTTAAACACCACGTGAATTATTAAGTATAATTGAGGCTTGGGAAACACTAAGAGTGTTTGAGTGACTTGAGCGTAGTTATAATCTATATTGTATTGCTTGATCTTTAGTGGGATTTGTCGCTTCTCTACTTATGGATGTAGATCACTCCGACTGAACCATGTAAATTTAGTGTTCGATTTATTTTATTGTTTTTTCTATTTTATTGTTCAATCACTTGCTTCCCATAATGAACTCCGTGCACCGCTATGGTGTCCCTCTCGGTCTTGAGAGGTCGAATAGGACTCCTGCTTGGGCAAGAAGAATTGGCCCTACTAGGGCATAGACTGTAACTCCGCCAGCAAGCTGCACATCGGGCTCAAGACGTAAAGCCTCTTTGAAAGACTAGTCTTAGGAAGGTTAGCTATCGGCACACGCTGCACATGGTTAGCCTGCACACTGAGCTTCTCGAACAGGACCACCAGGTTCATGAGGGGAGACATTGGCTTGGAGGGCCGAGAAGGGCAAGAGGAAATAGAGGTGGCCCGCCTCTAAGGCCTTGTCGAGCCTCAAAAGATTGGACTTGGAGCATGTTGTGGTGGAGACAAGCTGTGAAGCCATGTAGAGGAAGGGCCTATTGGAGAGCTTATTGTCATTTCTAGTGACTTGGCCCACCGTGAGTGGAGGCTCAAAGTACTCCAAGAAGCCATTCAGATGGACCACATGCATGTAATTCATCAACCCTTTAGCTAATGATCTACTAGAGTGTTTTACTTAATTAGTACGTCCATGATGGGGTGCGATTGGAATGCACCGTTTCGTCTTGACATGTTACGATGGAAAGACACCCTTTGAAAAGGTGTGAGGAAGTCATATAAAAAAACTCCTAAAGACAACTGTTGAGGGGTTGGCAGAACATACGTTCAGAAATTCTCTCATTTTCTTACCCCCTTTCAGTCAAAAGAAAAAGAAGGCTTCCCATTTCTCCTTTACAAGAACAATTGGCATTTATGTTGTTAAAATCAAATATTTTCCTCGTGATTACATTCAGACTAATGTGAGGTAATATTATTCATGATTCATCCGCAATTCAATGATCGTTCCAGGGTAAATTGTTGTTTGCGCATCAAAAATGGGTAAGTTGTTTTCTATCGACTTGAACTCCAATATTGTTATCAGAGCCAGGTCGTGATTTCTACCTTGTTTATGTCGAATTTTCTCGTTTACCATTTGGTATTGAGATCAAGAGAATGAAATCTACATTGTTTGGATGTTTAATGCTCGGAATTGCAATTTAAATCGTCGAAAATGAACCAAAGCGAAGAAAAGGTTCGGAGTCACGTATAGCCATATGGTTTTGGCCATTTTTCATAATGTTTTTTTGGCCAAAATAAATTTTCAAATATACAGGGTGAAAGTACTCGTCAAGACGAGTCCAACGATGGGTCAAGCACCGCCGGAGGACGCCGGACGTGCCCACATGCGCGACCAGAATCCGCTGCGCGTGGGCGCCACGCGCTTGACACGTTGGGCATGCCAGCGCGTGCGCGTCATGCGCGTGTTGGCGAATCAACATGTGTTGACGTGACCGTGACGTCATCCAATGGTCGGTAACCGTTGGGATGATGTCATCAATGACGTCACTGTCAGCGACTTGACTCGAGATCTGATCTAAAGTTGACTTGACCCAACTTGACTCGACTGGTCCATCGGTACGGTGGTCAAACTAGTCGGACCAGTTGGACCGGCTAGGAGTCGTTTGGCTCACTGGCACATGCACCACATGCGATGCACACTTAGGCGGCGTGTGTGGGCGCGTGAGTGCTTCGATTGGAGCGTGGTCAGCGGTGTTTAGTTCAAATGGATGTGCTCTATGCTATGGTGTATTTATTTTGGAAGTACATCTGCCACTAAGCTGAGGAGATTCACCATCAAGTTTGACATATATCGAAAGCATCCAAATATAATGATGAGGCAGCATCTTCAGAAGATGTCAAACATGATTCGTGAGTTGAAGTTGGCAGGTCACTCCCTTATTGATAAACAGCAAATTCAGGCCGTTAAAAAGTCTCTTCTTGACAATTGGGCACATATGAAGATCAATATGATGCAGAATGAGAATATTGTTACTTTTGATGATATAGTGAGTTATTTGGAATTAGAGAATGAGCACCTAGAGGCTACGAGATCCTCTACCCATGCTTATATTGTTGAATTGAGTTCGCGTAAAGTTTCAGGCTTTAAGCGCATAAGGAATTATCAATACAACAACAAAAGGAAGAAGATTGATTAGGCACCTAAAAGGGCTAAGACCTTCTAACACGAGAAGCGTAGTCGGAAGAAGGACAAGGCCAAGATGAAGTGCTACAATTGTGGCAAAATGGGTCACTTTGTTCATGAATGCATTGAGCCGAAAGAGGTACCCTATTACTCCATTACTTTATGTAATGCTTTTATTTTTAGCACGGTGATGCTTACTAAATCTCATCCAATGTGGACTGTAGACTCAGGAGCAACAGATCACGTAGTTAGAGACCGAGAAGCATTTGTGAAGTATCATTAGATATAGTCTGGAAGAATATGGATATATGTTGGGAATAATTCGAGAATTGAAGTGAAGGGTTTCGGTATATGTAAATTAATTTTACATGGTGGTCGAAACCTATTCCTACATGATGTCCTTTATACTTTAGATATTCAACGAAACTTGGTCTCCTTAGTTGCTCATGTTAGCTTAGGTTATGTATTGAATTTCCACGATGATTGTGTTGACATTTTGTTTAGAACAATTTATTATGGTTTAGGTCATGTATTGAATGGTTTTATGGTGTTAGACATTGACTATGATCAGTACAATGTTAATGTTGATGGTTGTTTTTTCTTTAATTGCATCTTCTAGTAATGTTGAAATTAGTATTTGGCATGCTAAATTAGGTTACATTGGGTTGCAAAGAATGCAAATATTAGCTAGAGAAGGCATTTTAGGGTCACTCACTAATGTTAATCTACTCGTATGTGAACATTGTCTAGCGGAAAAAGCAACGAGAAAACCATTCAGTAAAAGGACTAGAGCCGAACTTCCATTGCAACTCATACATTCTGACATTTGTAGTCCTTTAAACATGAGGGTGAGGCATGGAGCCTCATATTTCATCACTTTCATAGATGACTTCACGCGTTTCAATTATGTTTTTTTGATCTCCCATAAGTAAGAAGCATTGAACTGCTTTAGATGATATATAGCGATGGTAGAGAATCAGTATAACAAAACAATAAATGTATTGAGAATCAATCGCGGACGTGAGTATCTATCAGAGCAATTCAAGGCTCTTTGTGATGAAAAGGGAATTGTACAACAATTGATTATTTTATGGTACTTCACAACAAAATGGGTAGCTGAGAAAAGGAATAGAACCCTATTGGAAATGGTTAGGTCTATGATGGCGAAAGTGAATTTACCTATCTCCTATTAGGGAGATGCGTTATTGGCTACTGTCTATGTACTTAATTGAGTGCCCTCAAAATTAGTCACTTTCACCCCTTATGAATTGTGGACTAGTAGGAAATTGGACTTAAGTATTCTACGTCCATGGGGATGTGTAGCTAGCGTTCATGATTCTTCCCATAAATATGGCAAATTAGGTCCTTGAGGGAAGAAATGTATTTTTATAAGATATTCTGAACATTCAAAAGGGTATGTGTTCATAGGTGAACACGCTGATGGAAGTGTGACCAAAATGAAGTCACGACATGTCACGTTCTTAGAGAATGATTTTCCTAGTAAAGGTGAGATTGATAAGGACTTCTAGTTATATGAGATGGAAGATCTTAATAACATACCCACTAATATTGTACAGTGATATGAAGATTTACCTCAACATACAAGACCTAGTGCGAGTGTTGTATCGCCTAGCGAACTGAATTCAAGATAAATTCAGTTACGTAAAAATAATCGTAAAAGCATTTCTCGTTGTCGTTTTGAGAGTGAAGGGGAAGCATTTATAATTGCTCAGAAAGATGATGCCGAGCCTAAGACTGCTCGAGAGGCTCTCTTAATCTCTGATAAGGAAGAATGGAGAAAAGTTTTGGAAGATGAGATGGAGTCAATAAGGGCAAATCATGTCTGAAACTTGGTTGATCTACCACCCAATCACAAGGCCATTGGAAACAAATGGGTCTTTAAGATTAAGCGAAGAGTGGATGAATCAATTGAAAAGTATAAGGCTTGCTTTGTGGCGAAAGGTTATACTCAACAAGAGAGTATAGACTATGAGGAAATTTTTTCACAAGTTGTAAGGTTTGCGGCAATACGCCTTATTCTAGCCATCATTACACATTTGGACCTTGAATTACATCAAATGGATGTAAAGATGACATTTCTCAGTAGAGAATTAGATGAGGAAATCTATATGAAGCAGCTAATAGATTTCATAGCTAAAGGTCAAGAGGATAAAAGTATGCAAGTTTCATCGCTCATTATATGGCCTTAAGCAATCATCTAGACAATGATATCTTCATTTTTCATCAAACCATAACAACTTTTGGTTTCACGATGATCGAAGAAGATCACTGTGTATATGTCAAGCAGTCTGAAGATAAATTTGTGATTTTATCACTTTATGTGGATAATATTCTATTGGCTGGAAATGACAAGGTTTTGGTCATCACCCTAAAAGAATGGTTGTCATCTAATTTTGAAATGAAGGACATGGGAGAAGCTGCTTATATTTTAGGAGTTAAGATCGAAAGAAATTGATTAAGGAAACTCCTTACTTTATCACAAGAGTCTTATATAATGAAGATTCTTGAGCGTTTCATATGCAGCATTATAATCCCATTGATACCCCTGTCATGCAAGGTGAAGGCTTAAGTACTAAAATGTGTCCTAAGACTTTAGAAGAAAATAAAGTGATGGAAATTGTTCCTTAAGCTAGTGCGGTTGGAAGTTTGATATATGCTATGATGTGTACTTGACCTGACATGTCATGCCGTGGGATTAGTGAGCCAATATCAATCAAATCCCGGTCAAGCTCACTGGAAACCAGTGAAAAAGATCCTGAGATACTTGAAAGGCACTATGGACTATCAACTTTGTTACCAAGGAAGTGATTTACACCTATTAGGCTATTTAGAAGCTGATTGGGGTGGAGACTTAGATGGATGTAAATTGACTTTTGGAGATGCGTTCTTGCTCAATGGAGGTGTGATTTTTTTGGAATAGCAAGAAACAGACATGCACGGCCTTGTCTACGGTGGAGGCAGAATTTGTTGCATGCTCTGCCGCAGTGCAAGAAGTAGCATAGCTAAAACGTTTTTTGAAAAATTTAGCCACTGTTACTGAGGTTCCAAAACCGGTAACAATTTATTACGATAGTCAAGCAGCCATTGCCTATATGAAAGATCCCAAGTATCATGAAAGGACGAAACACATTGACATAAAGAAAAACTTCATAAGAGATATAATGGCGCAGAAAGAAGTGATCCTACAATACATTTCAACCAATAAAATGGTTGCTGATCCATTTACGAAGGCTATTCTTAGAGACATATTCTTGATCCACAAGATGTCACTAGGATTACATAGAATGTGATATGTGTTATTGTAGAGGATCATTTGTTTATGTATTTGTAGACATATGTATTGTACTTGTTTGTTTATTAGTGACTTGATGTTTTATCAATAAGTACAAATCCATTATGAGACTAGCACATACACATATATTATTGAAAAGTATGTCGGCAGGCAATGATTGACTTACTCACACGAGCAATCACCTCAAATGATATAGTTAGCATGTTGAGATGAGACGTTATGTACAAATGAATGCTGAAGAGCAAGTTTAGTACATAAAATAAGATGTCAACTTGATTGAAGTCAAAATGAGGTTTGTGATTTATTTATGATAAGACCGAACATGATAGTCCCATAATCATGTATGCCTGAAAGATGCCGAATGCGAGTACTTAATTGGGCGCTATAGAAAGCGAGCTGATATAACACTCGAGCTATGTACGTGAGAAACTATGTTTAGACTAAGATCCGTATAGTGGATATATTTAATAAATGACATACGCTCTTATAGAAAGAGAAATTCACTATAGCATATAATTCATACTACATGTGCATTGTACAACCGATAAGGGAAGGTGAGTAAAATTATCCATATTTACTCATCATGTGAGTCATTGAGATAATTTATAATTTACCTCATTTTGTGCACTATATTACTTCTGACTATGTTCTCGAAGTGAAAGATCAATGTTATTATTTTAGCATGTTACCAGCGGTCATGAATAGATATGACTTTATGGGACGTGTCTAGGAAAGTAATTGTTCTGAAATAGAGAGAAACATGAGTGCGAAGGAAAATTATTGTTGTTTTACATCTATTACATGTATTTACTGGTCGACCAACAATATCGCCTTATGTGGTTGCGGATATAATTGTAAATACATGGTGTTTTTGAGAATAATCAAGTATAGCCTTTAAGGGAAAGGTACACTTGGACTGATGTAACAAAGTATGCCTGGGGTACTATGAGATATCAATTGTTTATTTCTTTTCGGAGTTGTAGCTATTATGTCATCCCTAACAGGTGCATAATTTGAGCTTCAAAGTATAGGTGTACTCACTGGTCGCACGGCTACTTGCCGGTATGAATTGTTTTGTAAAATTGATGAATGTTGAATGCCTTATATTCTTGATAGAGTGCCATTAAGCCCATCATGTTTGAGTGGGAGATGTTATACTTAATTAGTACGTCCATGATAGGGTGTGATTGGAACGCACTGTTTCGTCTTGATATGCTATGATGAAAAGACGCCCTCTGAAAATGTGTAAGGGAGTTATATAAAAGACTCCTGAAGACAACCGTTGAGGGGTTGGCAAAATGTACGCTAAGAAATTATCTCATTTTCTTGTCCCCTTTCCATCAAAAGAAAATGAAGGTGTTCCATTTCTCGTTTAAAAGAACAATTGGCATTCATATTGTGAAAATTAGATGTTTTCCTCGTGATTACATTCAGACCAACGTGAGGTAATATTGTTCATGATTCATCCGCAATTCAACAATCGTTCCGGGGTAAATTGTTGTTTGCGCATCGAAGATAGGTAAGTCATCTTCCGCCAACTTGAATTCCAACATAGAGAAACAACCTGCCATCTCTGTCTCTCTCAATTGAGAATGGAGTCAGATGGAGACTGAGGCCACTAAATGTTTGGTTTGGTATGAGGACAAAAAACACATAGGAAGAGTTGATCTGCATTTTCGTTGCCGTGTTCTCCACTTTCTTTGTGGATCGTTGATGGATTTCTCTGATTTGGGACTGCTTCAAGCTTGACTGAGTAAAAATTCCAAGGAAGCCAGAGTGATGCCAGTGCGGAAAAACTGGCATACTTGATGGTCTGTCTTTGTCTCGTACTCGAGCGAGAGCGACCGCGACTGAGATTGCCGTGTGTAGAGGGGTTTTGAAATCAAGGTCGCCCCTTTGCAAGTTGCGGAATTTGGTATTGAAAATTGCAAGGCGTGAGGAGAAGCCGAGGAAGACCAGACTCGGTCGTGGAATCTGAAGATTCAATCCATTGTATCTGGGAAAAGTCTATCTGGTTACTTTCATGATGGTCCCTCTGACTCCAGCCTATGGCCAAATGACTACAAAAATTAGAAGTCCACCGATGGTGACTGAGAGATAGTGCCTTCTGCTGGGATATATAGAAGAAGAGAAATTAGTTATTGGAAGAAGAATACGGGACATTGTTTGGTATAACCAGAAAATAGTAACTCTAAGCAAACGATAACAAAAAAATAAAAGGGAGGTGAGATATGACAAACCAAATCTCCTTAAGATTGTTAGTTTCTGTCAACGATACTAAACAACTTCATGAACTATGCCTCTTAATATACAATACCTCGAATCCATTTGAATTAGCACTGTTGCAATCCAACCTCCTCGGACTGCTAATAGGAGGAGATGTTCAAGGAGTGGGGGCTAAGCCAATGAATACGGAACCTTACCAACCGATGAGCAACAGCGCTGCCTGCCGGGCAGGAATAGTAAACCCAATAAACATTGGGACTATCCTTGTTCCCATCCTGGGATATCAGCCTCATCGGCCATAAGTTTAAAGGGATTTTGCGGCTAAGCCTCCTTCTCCGCCTAGGGGGCAGGCCAAACGCAGGATCCACTAGGGGATCAACATTTGATTGAACAAGCAGCTTGTTTGGAAGCGCAACGTATGGGATTGGAAGGAAGCATGTGTAGACCGGTGTATCGCAGACCTTACCTAGTTGATAATATCCAATATCTGAGGGGACACACGCTTCCGGATTTAGTGTTTTAACTAAAGAAGATGACCAGCAACAGTTAAACACATCAACAAGTTCATGGTATAATGTGGGGACATTAACAATGATGATAGAATGAAATTAAGCTTGTTCCCTTTTTCGCTGTTGAAGATGGCTTTCACTAGGTATATTGGACTTCTGGCAAATTCTGTTCAAAATTGTGATTATATAGAGAACAAGTTCCATATTCAAGTTTACCTGCCAAATCCAGAAATAACCCTGGCGGATCTCGCAACCATGAAAGCGTACAACAATGAGACAGTAGATTAGTATATTGCCCAATTCAAGAAGATGAGGAACCGTTGCCCCTTCTTTCTTCTGAAGAAAGAAGTATCTGAGATGGCTAAGAATGGTGTCAAATTCATTCTAAAAGAGTAATTCGCAAGGCAAAGTTCACGAATCTATTCTCGTTTAACTACTGCAGTGACATGGTAGAAGAATCTTTGTAAATAAAAAGGTTAAAAGCCGTACAGAGATTATAAACAAAATGCAGCGCTGTATGATCGCAAAGAGAATTTAGAAGAAGAAAGTGACCAAGAGAAGGCTGTTGAGATTATAGTCAACAAAATGATGCTGGATAAGCCTTATGTCTCCTAGGCCCTGAAGCCCACTCGAGTCAAAGAATCGATTATGGCGAGAGCCAGGTTACGCAGAGATTTTTGTTCGACATGACAAAGTTGGATGAAATCTTTGACCTGCTCGTAAGAGACGAGTAATAAGGGTAACTAAGGGTCAGACAATACTAAGAAGAAATAGCCAACGAAAGGTACTGCAAATGGCACCATTCTTATGACTCATAATACCAATTATTGCAACATTTTCATATCTTCACGTCACCACAACTTCTTATCTTCATATGAATAACTTCCTCATTGTACCTGCGATTATCACTTATCCACAAGAAGCTAAAATATCTGAAAATGTTGCTACTAGGCAGTTACACGTCAATCTTGATGACTTCATCTTTAATAATTGATGTTAGTTGTTGATTACTTTCTTGGTTGTCATTGGTCTTCAAGTTGTCGACATTTATCTAAAAAAGCTTAAATATCCAAAAATATTGCTATACTCTTCAATTTATTGATATTTATGGAAAAGAGTTTAAATATTTGTATATATTACTATTTGTCTAGTTGTCGATTGTTGTTTTTTATCAACAATACCAAACTCTACTATCATCCATCTATCTATTACTTGTCCATAATAACCCAAATTGTTTTTTTTTTTTTTTTTTTTGTGCAAACACCATCCAAATTGCACTCCATCTTCACGTATGGGTTCCACTAGAACTGAGAGTATTTTATTACAACCATCCTCTCCTACAAGGCCCCTAGTTTCTGGAAACTCTTACATGCACCCGGGTCCAAGGATCCAAAGTAATCATAACCCGTCGATCATATGAAAATATGTGATATATGTGGTGCTCAGATGAGCAATGGTCCATTGTCGAGAGAGGACACAATCTTATTGAATAGATCAACACTAGGCATATTTTCATTGCTACAAGTTTTAGGTTACTCAACTAAATTGAGCTTATTCGCCTTGAAAAACTCTGCAGGTTATATATCACTCATACGAGACCATGTTTCACACACCAACTACTTTAATCAGACTAGTTTATGGTATGTACGACAAAATTATCTTAGACCTCATTGCAGTTATGATAGCATTAAATATGTTCGTGGATTATGTACAGTCGCAGCAATTTAAGACGGCATGTAAGCGTAAGGTGGACTGAGATGTTGAAGAAGAGGTCGTTGGGCCTTGCGGTGTGTAGCTTTGACTTGTGGTGGGTAGAACTTGTGACCGGAAATTGTCCAACATGAAAAATAAAAGAAAAAATCTCGCTTGTGTCAGAGATAATATGCTGAGAGAATCGGTGGACGGAGGCTATAAATAGTACTCCGCCATTTGTGTACCCGCTCAAAAAACGGAAACATAGACGTAGACTTTTGTGTAGTGACGTAAGCAAAGAGTGGCACATGTGAAGAGCAATGAACGTGTGAGTAAGTGTATAGATATTTTATAATAGTGAAAGTATATTACAATTCTAGGAATTAGCAATACAAGTCTCACTTGGTAAGTGGTGTAAGAAATATGTTGCACCACTCAACATAAGATGAGTTGATAATTTGAAATATCGAGTCACTTGAAGAAAATGTTGAGATTATCTTATATCGATTGTGGAAATGGTTGATGTTCAATTTATAAGTGTAAAGAAAAATCTCACCCTTTAAGTTAGCTTTTGTGAAGAAAGAGGTCCAAAACTACCAGACACTGGTATTAAAGCCTAAGTTCACCAACAAGTCTAAACTCAAGAGTCACACGGGAGAGTTAAGAATTGTTATGGCTCTGACCTAGATCCCATGTATGAGGGAGAGATTATTGAGATTATCCTACAATAGTTGTGAAATGGACTAGTGGTCAGTTTATAAGTGTAAGGGAAAACTTAACCCTTTGAGCTAACTTTTGAATGAGATAAACCTAAAACCAACCAACATGATACCATTTGTACAGACTGCAAGTAAAAGCTTGATGCCTTTTTCTAGGGAAATCACGAAGAGGGAGCCCAAGTTCGATCTCGTATTGGACTCACCCTAATTCAAAAGCTAAAACCAATAAGTAAATTGTCTACCTCCTTATAGAGCATAAAATTTAAAATTAACTGCTAAAGGTAAATTGTCCCCGGATGGGGATTCAAATCTCCCACCTTCCTTTTCTCATATGAGAATGGTGGCTACTAGAGCAAATCATAATATTTGATAACTTCATGATTTTGCTCGCTTGCTTTGCACATTCTTGAAATTTTGTGAAAGGAATTTTTGAATCTTGGAAATTAGTTTTGATCTCTCAATGTTGGCATATTTATTATGAATTTTTATATATTGAATTTTCTCATGATGGGTATAATTTGGAAATTGAAAATATTTACCTATCGAGTTACATAACAAAACTACATATGTATGTGCAGTTCATCGCTTTGCTTTGAGGGGGCGATTTCACAAAACCTCTTTTTACTCACCTTCACATCCTCCCTGGCCTTTTCACTGGATATTTTAATTTTTAACTATTCAACATTTCTTGACGTGAGATTTTGTTTCGAGCATTTATCTTGGTTTGATGGACCTGACTCATGAAGGACGAGGTATTAATGCCAAATGACACATCTAACATGGCCGCATTGAACAGTTTAAATATCTTTCTAGGAGCCATCGAAGAAGTAAAGTGTCATATCCGGTTACCATATCAAGAAGTGAAGTATGATTTCACGTTCCGTGCCAAATGGATTTGTATTTTGCGAAGTTGCCAATGCCAACCTTTCTTTTTTACAGGGAAAAGCTTTCTCGCTTTTGTTGTCCTCTTTGGATAAGCTTTGACCTGGGGTCCCTCAACTATTCAGAATCGGCAGCCGCGTGCTTTATCTTTTGACTAATTTAAATTTAACTCATGCTGATTATATGGGAGACAAGAGCGCATTTAGGAGGATTCTTGTATAATTTGTGCGGATCCTGTCTAAGTTGTTTTTCCACCTGCTCATTGTCTCAAGCATAAAAAACCAAGGAAAAAAGTAAATTAACCACTCCGAATTTCGTCTCGGGTCTTAAAGTTTCAAAGTGGGATTTGAAAACTGACAGCTAGTTAATTTTTTTTTTTTTTTAAGAACAAAATCAATAACTAGCCATTTTATAATTTCTAAAATTTTTTAATATTTAATCCTTTTTTATGAGACTAATATTGATCAGCTGGAACAAAAGTAAACTATAAGCTCATCGTCAAAATTATTTCCATCTTTCATTCTTCAATTTCGTGTTATTTGGGTGGAATCAACCAAATTTCTTTATTTCTGCGGTTAGAGTAGAATTGGAAAGAAAGTTTAGTATTTTTCTCAATATGAGTAAATCTCTTGAGCTAAAAAGCTTGCGATTGCGCAGGTGAACCAGGGAGACGTCGAGAGGACGGCTGTTCTAACGGTGCCGTTATCGTTCGACAGCGAGTCGCAGGTGGATTATAGAGCTCCGAATCCTCTTGAGGAACGTACGGCCCGGATCGGATCTCACTAACTAGCTGGCACGTCCACGCTCAGATGAACGGCTTAGATGCGCGGACCCTGTGCATGCAATAACATCTTACCTGACCCTACGCGTCCTCTGCAAAAGGAAAGGGCTGCATATAATTGAGATTAAGATAAATAATGATTCCATCTCTCTTAATAAAATATACGTGCGTTATTTTCAATAAGACTTTCGTTGTTTGTACATTTTAAATTGTTCAGGAAAATCCTCTTTCCTTTTAAATAAAGGTTAGTTTGTTTAGTGAAAATAAGTAATTTAAAAATATTTTTTTAAAAATAATCACTTGAAATAATCAATCAATAAAAAATATTTTCTTCATCGACAGTAATTTAGATGTTAACATTATCATAAACAATGAAAATATTTCTCAGTCATTCATTTTTGAAAGTGGTATGAGCAATCATTTTTAATAATTTTTTTTCCAATTATTCAAATTTTCACGAAATAAATGCACAAAAAATATTCGTTACTCAAGTGAAATTACCTCAATATACTTACTTTGCCACTCATTTATCAGTCACGTAATCATGCATGTCAAATACAATTTACATGGACAATTTGATTGGATTACATTGGATTTATACCAATTAATTTATGTAGTCTCGATTTCTTATTAGACAATGACGCGTAGAGTAATAAAATTCAATTTGAAATGCCATAATTTATTTTTATCTTTATTTTTTAAAGTTTTAAGGGTTGGATTTCAATATGCAAGTTTTTCTCGATTAAAATATATAGGTGGTAAGCTCATGAGAACGGCTTCAAGTATCTGCCAAGTTCTTTCACTCTCCTGTACCAACATCATCCTATTGATGACGAACTTCGCGATCGTTTTGAACATGAAAAATCATGGCGTCCCCAAATAGAAAATAGCGGAATAGCAGCAGCTCGAACTGAAACATTAGAACTCCCTATTGTGTTTTCGTAATTGCCATGAATATTTTTCTCAGGCTTGTGTACCATCGATTTTAGAAGCATCTCTAGAATGAATCCTGGCTGAATCAACATGACTATGGTTGAGCTCGTATTGAGTCACTAGATGTTTTCGTTCAAGAGTCTCCTTCCATTTTGAAGGTGTCGATGGAACATGATTGTCGCGGGACGTATAGGAATTGCACTGGGTCAAGGGATGCCGATGAATTTCGCTAAAAAACTACAGTTTTTTTCAGTTGGGACATTGCATTGTTGATGTTATGTGTTATTTTTATCAATTGCAGCTGGCTCCTCTCTTCAACATTCCTAAGTCACAGCTCCAATGTTTCGGCGAGCTGCTGTACTGCACCCGAGAGGACATGCTGAGCCGGTCCTGCGGGGCTGAGAGCTCGTTGGAGAGATTGACTTCAGTCGTGGCCTGGAGCATCTCGATCACGTGACCTTTGATCTTCAGCAACGCCCCTTACAAGCCCATTCTGGGGGAGACCCACCATTTCTCCAGGGGAAACCTCAATGTTCTTGAACAGGTGACTCAGTTTCTTCTCCACCGTTCCTCTAAAGCTATTTTCGCATGGTTTTTCTAGTAGTGCAAGTAAAAAACATAGAACGAAGTCTGTCATTTCGATCATATTTGTCTTCAATAAAACCATACTTCTCTCAACTAGCATAAAAACTTGTCAATGTTGGCGGATTTCACATCACCCACCAGTCTCTCCTCTTCATGCAACAGATGATAGAGAAGAGCTTGCGATGATCTGGTGTCAACATCCTATCCCCAGATTTTATGGTATGGTGTTTGAGGCAAATTTATGCCAGGCATTTCATCATTCTTTGATTACAGTGCTACTAATCCTGAGACTAAAACAGACTCAAATAGCTTTGTTAATCTCAGGGTTAAAATGTGATTTAGGTACATCGGTGGAAAAGGAGGTGCATGGAAAGGGGCAACTTAAGCTCCTCCGTTTAGGAGAGACTGATGTGATGAACTCGTTGAAGCTCTTGATCAGGTTCTTGCCCATGCCTGGAGTCGATTGGGTTGGCAACGTCAGGATCACTTGCCGAGAGACAGGCCTTGGAGCTGAGTTGTGTTACCAAAGCCCTTCCTCGGTCTGCAGGAGCCACACATCGATCAAAGGGAA
The DNA here is from genome assembly GCA_014182555.1 of Eucalyptus erythrocorys. NCBI lineage: Eukaryota > Viridiplantae > Streptophyta > Magnoliopsida > Myrtales > Myrtaceae > Eucalyptus > Eucalyptus erythrocorys. The sequence continues at coordinate 26,857,383 of CM024599.1, forward strand.
GATTATTCATCTATCATCCTTGAAGACGTTATACGAAGTTGATGGTCATTGGGATAGCACGGTGACAGTGAAGGACGTCAGCAATGGGAAACAAAAAGTGATATACAATGCCGTAGCGATAGCGTCTGAGTTAAAGACTCCTCAAGTTAAAGACTCAAAGGTAATTGAGACCTCAACACCATATCTCTATGCTCGAAACCTGTTTTTGACGACTATCAGAATACTCTGCAGTTAAATGAGCATGATTTTGTGATTCCATTTAACATTAATGTTTTCAATTTGTCATATGGGTTTAAGTGCATTTCTCATTGTGTCGAGCAACCTTTCTTGGTTTGTTTTGTGGAGCGAATCGGCCGTGGTCTGGAGCGAAGTTAGCCGAGGGATTCTGAAGAAAGACTGGGACAAGGCAAGAGAAGCGAAAAAAGCCGTAGAAGAAGAGCAGAGGAAGCTCAAAAGGATAGAGATTCGAGAGGAGAAACGTGGGTTCCGAAGCATTTCACCGTGTCTTACGATGAGGAAAACGGGTGGGATTGCTCGCCTATTGAAAAACCGGTGCCTTCAGCACCTATTTTTTGTTCCATTTGATTGCTAAGCTTAGTGTCACAAAATGAAAGGAAAGAGAGGAGAATAACTGAAAATGAATAGAGGACTTTGTATTTGTGTAATGTGGCTTACTTCGATTACATGTACAATGCTCATTATGTGATATAGAGTATGAATAATAAAAGGAAGGAAAATCTCCTTGACAAATCTTACAAAATCAATTCTAATTCTAGATTGATTCTTTTAATCAACTACAATTCTGGATTGATTTGATGCATCAATCATAATACAAAATTGCTTCCCACATATCTTCTGATACTCCCCTCTCAAGCTGGTGGCTTATATATTTACAAGACACCTCCTAGCTTGCTCAGTAGATATGCATGTTGCCTTTGACACAAAGGCTTGGTGAAGATATCTGCATATTGTTCTGTGGTTTCAATCCCCTTTGTCTCAATTATTCTTTCTTGAATCTTGTCTCTAGTGAAATGATAATCAACTTTGATATGTTTTATTCTTTCATGCATTATGTGATTTACCTCAAGTTGAGTGTTGAATCATTGTCACAAACCAACTGTGTTAGTCCCTTTACTTGTACCCCAAGGTCCAAAAGCAAGCCCTATTTCCATACCATTTCACAAATAGTTTTGGCCATGGCTTAACATTCAGCTTCAGCTGATGATAGGAACACGGTGGACTGTTTCTTTGTTTTCCACTAAAGTAATGATTCCCTTATTTTGATATAGAATCCAGTAATGGATCTTCAACTCATGGGACTTGTGGGATAATTTGTGTCAAAAAAGGCTTTCGTCTCCCTGTTACATCTTCGGGATAGAAGTATCCCCATCCCCAAGCATCTCTTTAAGTACTTCATCACCTTTAGAGCTGCATTTACATGGGATATTTTTGACCTATTGATGAACTGACTAGGAGCCTACATTGCATAACATATATCAAATATAGTCATGGTGAGATAGATAAACTTTCCCAACAAGTCTCTAATAACTTGACAGGTCTTCAAGTAATGGATCATCATCTTGAGATAGTGATCTTGCATCATATTCAACTATAGTCAATTTTGCATTTTGCTCGATAGTAACAACGACTAGTTTGCATCTTAATAGACCTACTTCTGATATGATTTTTAATACAAATTTCTATTAGCTAAGAGAGATCCCCAGGTCTGATTGGGCAATTTCAATTCCAAGGAGATATTTTGGCGATCCCAAGTCTATAATATGGAAGGTTGAATGCAAATATTCTTTCAGATTCTTGAAAATAGATTCATCACTTCTCATAATAAGTATGTTGTCAACATATATCATTAGATAATTAGATGATGTACCTCTTGTCCATATAAACAGGGCATAATCATGGCTAGATTGATTGAAACCTATTGCTGTAAGTGTGACATCCTGAATGTTCGACCCTGTCTTGATAAAATGAAATGGGCTTTTCATCAACGTGCCTATGGTCCTTTTTTTCTGAGCCGATCACTTACGAGTTAACTAACCTATTAAGTGAAGCCATTAAGGGATATAAGCGCTCTAAAATCCCTAAAAGCTACCTGGTAGGTTAGATTGGACTAAAATCACGTCCAGTCGATTTTAATCATGAAATTGAATTTGATTTTAGGAATCAAATGTTCGAGCATGTCACGATTTATTTTTAGGACCTTGTCCCATCTTTTGGGAAAATTTCGTCGAGCTGGGATTTTTGCGGAAAAATTCAAATTGGACAAAAAAAAAATTTGGAAATTCAGATGGGCACTATTGAGTGAAATTTTGGTTACCAATTTGAGTTGGTTTGTGGAGAGTAAAATGGAAATTCATAGGGGCTGCTCAAGGGATTTATTTGGCCTCCAAAAAGGCTCTGTTTTATGAATAAATGAAAAGAAATCAAGCATTGGAGGACCTATGGACTTTGTGGGTAGAATTAAGGGACTTTTGGCCTTCAAATTGGATTGAAATGTGAAGAAAAGAAAAGAAATTCGTATGTCAGCTCTAGCTGGAATTTTGGGCACCAAAGTGAGCTTGATTTGGTGAGGAATTGTGAAGAAATTGGTGCAAATTCATAGGGCAGCTGAAGGGGGGCTGTTTTGGCCTTCAAAGTGAGTTAAGTGGTGAGGAAAAAGGAGGAAAATGGCCATTGGTTGTTGGATTGACAAAATGGGCATAAGACTTTGGGCCTTAGACACTCATTGCTTGATATTCACCTTGGAAGCTCATTGGCTAGCAGCTTGACTTCCTCTCCCCTTGTCCCCCCTTTGTTCCCTCTCTTCTTCTCCCTTCTTTATTTATGCATGAGACTCCCCTTGGCAGAAGACCATTTGCTTCTGTTTCAGCTTCTTCTCCATCCTCATCTTCTCCATTTTCCCTTTGCTCAGCCCTCCATCCCTGCCACTTGCTAGCCTTCTTCCCCTTCAGTTCGCTATTGTTGTGCCTCACCCAGTAGCAGCCATAGCTCCTCTCATGGCCACTCGCCATCTGGCGGCCGCCCCCAGCTCGCCAACCGCCTTAGCTGCATCAACGTCCGGCCACCGATGCCGCAACCAGCTCCATCCTGTATTGAGACCATCCCTGACTAGCAGCTTAGCTCCTCAAAACAGAACCGGTTTTTCTAGCTGGGCAGTGAGCTTTGTTGGCTGTTTTCAGCCCTTTCTGGGTTTCCTTCAGAGCCGCCATAGTTATGGGATCTCACTGTCGTTGCGCCGCGATCACCGTAGACCCATTTCCTCGCTAATCTGGTGAGTTAACTCCCTAAACTTGATTAGGTTGTTAATTACACTTAAGAGTTAGATTAGTATTAATTAGCTTGATTATATTAGTATTAAGTGAGATTAGCCTTAAGATGGATTAGTGCTAATCTAGTTTGGTTAGATTAGTCTTGAGATGGATTAGTGTTGATCTAATTGGATGGATTAGCACTAATGAGGATGGTTTAGCCTAATTGAGTGGCTTTCCCCTGGATTTGGATTTTGGACCCTTGCTATTTGCCATTTTTGTGGATTGAAATATGCTACAATTTTGAGGTTGCTTCCTTCTTGAAAAATATTTTAGACATCTTCAACTATGACATATATATATTTTACTTAAGATTTTATAGATTTAAAAGAATAATAATATTTCAACTTCGTTAAAAAAAAAAAAAAACCTCTGTTTTTGCTGGAACTTGTGACATTTTGGTGTTTAAGGGATTTTTATCAACTCTTAGGGTTTGAATTTTGAAGGGTTCCTTCACAAAGTTATTTTTCACAGCTTGTAGTTTAACATAGTCAAATTTTAGAACAAACGGACAAGTTTTGAACCTCGAACCAAGCTGGTTTTGGAAAACGTGGTTTTTGGAAACGGACACAATTTTTGTAACAGTTTGGACGATTTACCTCTCTTAATACAAAAGGATCTGGGTCAATGTGTCTTCATGAAAAATGTTCTTTTAAATGTCCTATATAACATATTAAAATTTGAGAAATTTCCAAACTCGTTTGGTTAGGTTTCTAGATTTAAACTTGGAGACGCGTGAGTGTCCTTATTTTTGCCGGTTAGGGCCAGTTATGGTTTTGGGGTTGTTCTGAGTGTTGTGCTTGCTGAACATTGCATATTTGGTGACGTGATTGACTTGTGACATGCTTAGAACTTATGCATGATGATATGTGAATGATTGTGCTATGGTGATGGTTTATTGTTATTGCAAAAGAGGATGTGTGGTGTTGAGGCAATCAAATGGGTTGTGAGTAAGTGAAGAACTAAGTGCTACACGACAACGAAACCTTGTGTGAGTCACCTGTAAAGTCTTGTAGTCGAGGGCTAACTGCTACATGGTGACTTGAGTCACATGGGAGCCACCTTTACAGCCTTGCACTACTGTCATGTGATAACGTAACTTTGTGAGAGTTACCTCTAGAATCTTATACTATTACTTATGTGATCAAGGGCTAAGTGCTACACGACAACATGACGTCGTGGGAGCCACCTTTTGGAGCCTTGTACTATTGCTATACGTGGTTGAGGATATGATGCGTTCCAGTTATTGAATGCATTTACTGTATGCATATGTTGTATGAGATGCACTAATGTGCAAGAAGGTGCCGAGGCGAGATAAGTTCTAAGTGGTGCTTGTTTAGGACGCATTTGAGTGAATTCTTGTCCTAATCGAGGTTTAGGGTGTTGACTCACTAAGATTTATTCTCACCTCATCGTGGTTTACAATTTTTCAAGTCCCTAGTATAGAGATATTGGATGGTGTCATGGAGAATCCCGAGTCAGAGTCGAAAGGAAAGGGAATATAGGTGTCCGGTAGTTCTTTTCAGGCAAACCTTTAGTGTACAGACTTTTAGACTAACTTGGCTTGTATATAAAGCGTGTTTTGTGAAAATTGGTTGTCTTTTTTTTCTATCTCATGTTTGATTGTTGTCAGGGTGTTTGTTTAATTCGCTTCCGCATGTGCAAAAAATGAATGGGTTAGTGACACGTCTTGGGAACGTCGCAAATTTTAGTCGACTGCCGAGGGAAGTGCACATGCTTGGAGTTCAGGGCGCGACAGTAAGCGTAGTAGTGAATTTTGCATATCACTGTTTGGAAGCTTATTTTAGGCTATAAAGTTATTTGTGGAGACGTCATACTCTAGACTCTCCCTATTTTTATAAAGCCTATGGAATGTTCATATAAATTCCTTCATTCAAATTTCCATGGAGAAATTCATTGTTGACATTCATTTGATGAAGTGGCCAGCCACGAAAAATAGCAATGGACAAAAAAAGGGCAAATCGTGACATCCTTTGCCATAGGAAAGAAAGTTTCGTGGTAATTGAAACTTTCTCATTGCGTGAAGCCTTTGGCCACTAAACAAGCTTTATATCTTTCAGCTGATCCATCTGCCCTATACTTTATCTTGTACATCCACTTGCAACCAATTGATTTACGATGAGACAGTGATGGTACAATATCCAAAGTTCTATTTTCAATTAAGGCTTAAAATATTGCTTCCATAGCCTTTTGCCAATGCTGGTTTATGGTGGCTTCATGATAGATAGAAGGTCCTTTTTCTTCTAAGATACAGCTAATGCAACACGTGATTTGATGATAGCCAATAAAAAGTGACATTAGAGGAAACTGGATAGTGAGTATCTAGTGCATTCAAGGCAACACACACGTAGTCTTTAGTCTATGTAGGTGGCCAAATAATTTGTTCAGATCCACAGGGTGTTACGCTGACTGTGCTCGAGTTGACTAAATTGGCACTTCCTATGGAAGAGGGAGTAGAATTCTCTTAGGAACGTTCTATATATTCATCAATCAATTGTTACATATCTAAAGAAGTAGCTATGGTGTCCATTTTTGGATTCGTTGTCAGATGACCTGGAGATGGAACAAGAACATACTACTAATGAGAAGACAAGTCTTCCTCATATAAGAATCGATGATGGTCGAGTATTGAGCTAGAACGTTTAGGTGAAGATGCCTCATCCTAGAAAGGAAATATGTCTTCATGGAAATTAACATTTCTAATTATAAAGAAATTATTCATGGATGGTTCAAAAATACAATAGCCCTTTTGAAGAGTCGGATATCCCATGAATATGCATCATTAGGCGTGAGGACCCATTTTTTCTTGAGGAACCAAGATGGTAGCATAGTATAAGTAGTCGAAGACTCTCAAATGATGAATCTCTGGTTTCTTCCCAAAGAGCAATTTAAAGGGGGTTCTCCAATCAAGAATTGAAGTTTGGATGCGATTTATCAGGTTAGCTGCTGTGACCATATATAATCACTCAAAATTTTTTCTAGAATAGAAGCTTGGAACTTAAGGGTGCGTGCAACTTCTAAAAGGTGTCAGTGCTTGTACTCAATAATCCAATTTTGTTGTTGGGTGTTGTTACATGAATTTTAATGCAGAATTCCAGGAGAAGAAAAAAGTATGGCACACTCATTGTTAAAGAGTTCCTTCCCATTCTCAATTTGAATATGTTGAACAGATTTCTTGAATTGGTTATGTGATAAGGAAAGGAAAATTTTTAAATGAGAATGTGCCTAACTCTTGGATTGCATAAGGAAGATCCATGCGGCACAAGAATAATTATCCACAATGATAAGGAAAAAGTGAGAACCATCATGGTGTGAGTCTGGTAAGGACCCCAACCATTAACATGGATTAGAGAGAGAATATCAATGGCATGAGATTTGCTAGTAGGAAAAGATGCATGAGACTACTTTGCTAATGGGAAACTTCACATTGAGGATGTGAGAAAAAAGCACTATGACCTAATCACTGATGATAAATAAAATTTTTATCATTGGTAGTAGTCTTACCTATTGATTGATTATTAAATGAGAAACATGACATGTCAAAAATTTTCGGTAGGTCATTCCAAAAATATAATCCTTGTAAAATATTACCCAAGCCCATTAGTTAACTAGTCAAAAGGGTTTGAAAGAAATAATTATTAGAATTGAAGAAAAATCAATAGGAATTGTCCTCACAAACCCTAGAAATAGAAATAAGATTGCAGTGGAAATTGGCAACATAAAGGATATTTCAAAGAGTAATGAGAGGACTAAGAATTACGGTGCCAACTTTTGTGACATATGTGACGTCTTTGTTTGGAAGACGTATTGAAATAGGGTACTTAAGGTTCTCATGGGTGTGTTTAAAAAAAAAAAAAAAACTCTCATTACAGATAATGTGGTCACTAGCGCTTGAATTAATTATCCATGCATTGTTTGCAATGGAGTTCAAGCAATAACAAGTACTTGAGAAACTTGTTCCTTTACCATAAATCTCTACTTTATTTAGAGCCTTCATTAGCTGCTAGTATTGATCATTAGTAATTGGTTGATTGAACTTGTCAAAATTTGGCCAGTGACTTGATAGATTGAAAATTCATTTTCCTTTTTTTCCTTTCTCTATAAGCTTTCCATGTAGTTTCTAGCAAGTGTCTATTGAATCACAAAATAGCTCCTTTCCTTTTGTGTTTTGTCCACTTCCTCTTTGCAGCGACGTGGCCGAAGAGGAGCCATGAGATGGTGTGACATTCTTGATACAGACTTCTACCTAGATTGTGGGGAATGGACTAAAGATCAGTATGTTAGTAACGAGGATAGGCTGTGACTTAATCCTAGGTATTATTCACGAGCTAACTATTTGATTAGGGGCAAGGCAACTCAGGATCAGGGTTGCGATAGATCAGAGCATTTGATCATGAAAAGACCGTTTGACCGTAAGGATTGATGTGGGTAATCACGTGTCGTCACGAGTTGATCAATGGAGGGTATAGATTGATATAGCTTGTGTATATACCAATCATAGGTGATGTCACATGGTTAATGTACCGTTCGTGAATAACCCTAATCTAATCTCAAACGATCATGAATTTACCTCAAGTGGATCAATCCCACTTAATTATATGACAACTGAGGGGTATTCATTGATTGACCAAACTCCAATGAAAATCACGTGTAAAACCCTAGGTAGGCGTCAAACTCAGTTCGAGTCCGGTCGTGTGAACTCTGCCAGTGCTGCTCAAATTCACGCGGGTCACGTTAAAGCCACTTCTGATCGAAACTTAGCCACAAACCCAAGTCTGATTATAGGAGTCGATTATAAATGTTATCAAAACATTCCTATCCAATTGAAATGTTTTTAGTGAACCTAATAGTGCATTAATTAGAGAAATGCACTAATTTGAGGACATAGACATTAGTGGACCAAGAGATGAGACTAATTTAGCTTCTTGAGATTTAATTGAGATGAGACAAAATTGTGGCGGCCAGGCAAAGGGTGATGGGTGCCCATTGGAAGAAGACAATGAGGATTGGACCATTTAATTTGGGTGACAAAATTAGCCTTCTTGTAACTAGCCAATAATTGAGACTTGAAGATGAGATCTTGGCTTGACACTTGTAGAGTTGAAAATTGCTTCTTGCTCCTCAAGTTTGAGGTCATCATAAAGAGGGGACAATAATGCACATTGCATTAAATGTGATGGACACCCATCTCTTATGTCCTTTCTCCTTCTTCCTTAAGTTTCTTTTCTCTCTCTTTTCTCTCATTCTCCTCCTCACTTTGGCCAATCATCCTTCTCTCTCTCGCTTGGCTCGACTGTCACTCGCCCATTTGCTAGCTGCTCATTCGTTCGGCAGCTCATTGCTACTGCACTGCCATTGTTACCATGCCATTGCTCAATTGCCGTCCTCAGGCTATTCACCGTCCTCGCTATAGTACTTTTCTTGAGCTGCCATCCTTTTGCTGTTTGTGTATCTTGCATCTCGGTTGTTTGTAGGTATATTTCCTAAACATTGACTAGGCCATTGTGTTATGTAACTTGGATTTAGGTTTGGTCCCAGTGTTGTTACAACTATCCTGATAGAGGAGCTCATGTGATTAAATTTGTATGGTTTATTTATGATATGCTTGGACTATAAGGCCTACGGATGAATGAGGAGTGAGTATGTGACTGTTGAGGTTGTTTAGGTTGGCATGATTAGAGCAAATAGTTCGTTTAAGCTTAGGTTACTGCTCCAGTTAGGAAGATTGCTGTGATTGTTGCTTGTGGACCGCTTGTCATCGATACCTAGGTCTAATCTTCATGTTTGATTGCTATGGTTGGTTGCATATATGTTATATGAAGTAGTTTATTATGTGTGATGGCTATTGTTGGTCGAATCGTCCATATGTGCTGCCACTAAATTTGATCTTCAAGGATTATCATTGCAATATGTATGTGGTCTTCGCATGTAGAAGTCTATAGGTCATGGTTGATGCTTGCATTCACATCGAGCCTCTAAAGTTACAATTTCGTTGGTTCTTGGATGTGCATGGAAGCATGCCGAGCCGAGTCACTCTCTTGGTTCAACATTATTGAAGCGTATCGTCCGATCTGGGTTATACCTAGGCTAGTGCTCAAATGTAACGAGTCAAGCCACGATCCTAGTTTCATGCTTGACATATTTTATTGACGCATTTTCGATAGTTACACATCACTTGGCATACTCTTAGGGAATTCATACCTTGGACTAATATGAAAGATAAAACCGGATGTATGCTTGATTCTTAGGGTCACATGAGGTATTCCGTCACTAAAGTTTCCAGGGGATGATGTCGCCATCGAGAGACCTTGGAGGGTGATGCTCGGAGGTTTTCGGATGCTATTCATGATAGTGTTATATCGGAATGATGCCTAAAAGGATGCTTGACAAAGGTTTGCTACCGTGCTTGATGGGGTGAGATGATTTTGTGGATATTTTCGAAAGAGCTAGATGATTTTGGCTATGTATGATTAATAATTGGACGAGAAATAGCATTATATCATGGGGTATTATGTGATTCTCAATGTGTTAAACGTGCACAAAGTATTTGAGTGTTATGTGTGTGACATCTTGATTTTCTGATTCTATTTTTGATTGAATGAGTTGGGCTTTTCATCTACACACCTATAGTTCTTTTCCCTGAGTTGATCACTGACAGGATAACTAGTCTATCGGGTGAAGCTGTTAAGGAATTTAAACGCAATAAACTTGAGAATTTGGTTAGAAATCGACTGCTCGACCATGCTAATCTGTAAAGATTATTATGACACCATCAAAATCGATCAGAGACCAGAGATAGGTCAATTCGACAGAGGTATGTGATTAAAGTGTGGGTGAAGATGTACAATATGGCTCAAAAATAATCAACCACGGGTCGAATGCACTAAAAATTCCTAAAAGCTACTCAGTAGGTTAGGTCACACTAAAATTGCGTCCGATTGAAAGTAATCGCGAAATTGAATCCGATTTCAGTAAATGAAAGTTCCGTCATGTCACAATTTATTTTATGAACATCGACTCATCCTTCGAAGATTTTTCGGCAAATCGGGATTTTTAGTGAAAAATTGAAGTTGGGCTATTTTGGACGGGGAAAATTAGAGGGCCATTTTTTGTTGCACTTTTGGCTGTCAAGTTGGTTCATTTGATGAGGAAAAATCATAGGATGGATATGGACACCTTGGCTGAATTTTTGGACACATTTGGGATTAATTTGAAGGAGAATTGAGCTCAAATTGGATGGGGAATGTCCAAAATTCGTAGCCTTGGAGGGGAGCAACATTTCAGCAACATTGGGAGGCTTCTTGGAGATGTTTTGGAGTGGATAATGGGCAGAGGATAGGGCTTGGTGGGGCCTTGGTGATGAGTGAATTGGATATTTTTCAAAGAGTTTGCAGGCATATGGGTCCCCCCTTCAGCCATAGCCTTCATCTTCCCCCTTGGCCTTGCTTTATCCATTGTTGTGTGCATTTGAGCTCCAAAAAACCAGAGGAAGCCAGCCAACCCAGCCCTACATACCGTCGACCTCCCCCTGCCGCCTAAGCATCGTCACTGCTGCTCGCAAGCTATGCTGTCGCTCGCTCGCGTCCAGGTGCGCTCGACCAACTCTTTTAGCCCAAAGCAGAATTGAACTCTCGCCTTGGGCCGAGAGCTTCGTGGACCGTTTTTGGGCCCTTCTAGACCTCGTTGGGTGTCATCGTTGACTTGAGTCTCACTCCTCGTTGCGCCGTCGTCACTGTGAACTCTTCAACTTGCTAATTCAGTAAGTTTACATGCTAAACTCTGCTTAGGGAGTTAATGACGTTTAGTAGGTAATTAGATTAGACTAAGTATGGCTTAGGTGGTTAATTAGTTGTAATTAGTAATTTAGTTTCTTAATTAGGATTGTTAGGTGGTTAGATTGGATTAATTAAGGGCTAGATAGAATGTACTATTAATGTAGATAAGTGCATTATATTTCTAGGCCCATTTAGGTGGTTAGATTAGCATTTTAGGCCTAAGTATGCATTTATTGATTTAAATTGTGTCTATTTAATTAATTTTGTAATTTATTTAATTATTCATTATTTTTAGGAAATTATATCGAGATAGTCGATGATCGGAATTCCGTGCTGATTGTAGTGCTGTGCTCAGTTTATGCAATTGATGACTAAATTGTGCAATTGAGCGGCGATTGTTAATTTTGGGTTATTATTTTAAAATTCCGAAAATTTAGTAATTGATCAGAAAATACCGGGTGTCGATTTCTGACGCCAAAAATATTTTTAGGTACTATATTAAATAGTGGGATTTTTAAAATGAAGATATCACTTTTTAAAGTTTGATTTGATCGTGTACCCATACACGATTATTTTCGATGTGTGTTTTTTAATTGAGACACTTGAGTACAATACATGGTGTCATTGGCCATAATTGAATGATTGTGTGATGGTTATGAGAACCCGTTCCTGATGTGCGTCAGGTGGATGTTGCCCTTATATGGAATGCCCCTAGACAATGGATGCCGGTCATAATAGACTCTGGACCGATGCTCATTCGGGATTGTTGTCTTGAGGTAGGCATTGTTGTGCTCAATGTGATGAGACGATGTCTGGTTATACCAGAAGACCGCCGAACGTCAAGTAGGCCGTGCTCGTTGGGCCGAGCTTAAAATTGGAACACATGATTGATTGAGTGAAACGCACCTGATTATGGGACAAAATTGTGTGGCACCGAATATGACGTGTCATAACAATTTGGCCTTATAATCGGGACCCCTGTAATTGATTGAGATATGAAGTGATGCGTTCCAATTGTTGAGTGTGATTACTGCACATATTTGAGTATACGAACTATGCTAACATGCAGGAAGGAACTGAGGCGAGGTGAGTCATCTGTGATGTGTGGTTAGACTATCTCTAGGCATATTTCCTTCCTACTTGGGGTTTAAGGGGTGAACTTGCTGAGACGTTGTCTCACCCTATCGTGGGCTTAACCTTTTCAAGTCCTTTGATGGCAGTCCCTCCAGTTTGTTTTGGTCAGCCTCAGGGGGTTACTAAGTGGAGCATAGACGTCCTTGTCCTCGAGAGTCATTGGGTCTATGAGCTCGTAGTGACCACTATCTAGGTCGATGAGGGCCCACCTCAAAGGGTACCTCATTGATTCAGGGCGTGGTTTCTCCATGGGCTCAATGGATGCCGGTCATAATAGACTCTTGATGGGATTGTGGAGGACTTTATAAACAAACCAATTCAGGGCGTGGTTTCACCATGGATATAGGGAAGGTCCCCTTCAGGGTTTTGGTATTCCCACCGTTACGGTCAATACCGTTATGGGCGAGGGTGTAGCTGACCCTCTTGATGGGATTGTGGAGGACTTGAAGCCCCCGGAGCCTATCGAAGTGGAGTCCGAAGGATTGGCAAATGTGTCCGACTAGTATATCGTAGGACAGTTTCTTTTTGAAAGCCAATCCTTTTGTAGAAAGATTGGTTTGTTTATAAAAACATGTTTTATTTGTGAAATTGTTGTCCTGCTTTTCTATCCCATGTTGTTTGTTGTCAAGGGTTTTTATTTCACTTTCGCGTGTGCAATAAAATGAATGGGTCGGCGATGCATCCTAGGATGTCGCAATTTCATCGTTCACTAAGGGTGTGCACGCTCAAGCTTCGGGGTGTGACAATATGCATACTTTGGAAGTTGATATATGACTCGTGCATGTTTGTTATGCCTTATATGAGATGTGTGAGATATATGCGTAATTTAATTGTCATTTTTAGTGACCTGAAAGGCACGTGCATGCTATAGTTGTCATTATTTGTGACGTGAGAGGCATGTGGATACTCTCAAGGCTATTAATCGAGTCTTGAAGGCTTTGGTAATATTTTAGCTACTAATATTCGACACGTGGAAATATTATTGGATATTAATTACACTATTTGTCATACATGTGGATTTATTTGCCTTTAGTTAGGACTTGAGGGACTTATGTATTTGATTAAAGTCATTAGTTGATACCTTGTAGTTTTGATAGGACAGATGTCTAGGTGGAGGACGGGTTTCCTCGTATATATAGCTAAGGCATAGTATAAGCTTTGCTATTGATTTGCCATCAACATGTTTGGGTTGGGTAATTGTAAGGTTCCGATGTGAGGCATCTACCTATATGAGGTTTAGGTCATTTACCGATTGAGTTTTTAACTCATTTATCGTTATTTAACATTTTTTAGGCCTAGAGATATGAGCCCTCTACCTTCACGTTTTGGTCTCCCTATACATATGGAAGTCATGATACTTGACACAGAGGACGCTATTACTGACATCCTCTTTCAGCACCATAACACATATATGTAGGTGGACGAGGGCATGAGGTACCTAGTGCCCCACTTTTTTTGTGGCCTGGTTCACCTGAGTTGACAAAGACTTATGAGTCTTTGCATAGGTTTGACAGTCCACCTGGTGACGCTAATAGATCGGTGTTGCCCCCTTCTAGTGGCATTGTGGATGACTTTGAGTCTGACCCCAACTATGACCTAGAGCCCAAGCCCTAGCCATGAAAACACTGGCTTTTGATGGGAACCATTTTTGGTAGGGCTGTCCTTGTAGAAGGAGCTAGGACTAGCCCCCCTCATATCTTTTTGTGTGGGAGGAAAGATCGGAATGGCCTTAAAGTGTTGGGGCTAACAATACAACTTAGAAAGGGGGTGAATAGGTTGTTTTCAAATTTTGATGATCTTTTATGGAAATTAGCTAATCGCTGAGTAAAGATCAACTCAACCTAAAGTTTACATAAGTACTAACTAGCTGTATACCAATGCATAGAAAGGGATGAAAACAATGGGACATATAGAGTTATAGTGGTTTGATTTTATTCATAAGCCTACATCCATTCTTCATACTAACAACCTCAAGACAGGCCAAATTCCACTAACAATCTACTTGGAAAGTTACAAATAGCTAGCATTGATCCTTTACACAATAGATCCCACTATTTGGACTTAGTTGTTGCTTTTACAATTATATACTTAATCCTTAGCACAATTGCCAAACATCATGAATAAATGTTGTGACAAAGAGCTTATAGCTAAGAACAACAATACATAAGCTACTTAATCTTTTTTTATATTGCACACTTTCACGGTTCTTTGTGGTCTTCTCTTTTATACTCTTCCTCAATCTAACTATTGAAGAAAAATTAGAGAAAAAGGATGATCATTAGAGAGTTTCGTTGAGTTGCTGTCGAGGGAATGTACTGCCTGTATAATTTTTTTCCTTGAACTTCTGAAGGTTAACCAAAAATAGCAACTACTATTATCTTTGCATTATAGTCTCTGATTGACCTGTCAAACAACCTAGCTACTCTGCTGCATGCTTTATTTTGATTTTGCTACTGTGCGAATCCAAGTCTTTCAACAGCTACTTAGTTGACCTAATGGACATTGTCCGATGTACTTGGTTGTTACATCACCATCAACTTGATCTTTACAGCTTCGACACAAATATCATCAGTAGTTGATCATTTAGGTTGACTAGTGTTGTTTATCATAACAGGACATTTGCGAACTTCTTTCCAGTGGAACGCACCATGGATGTTGCACAGTCCTTTGGTCCAAACATCTACATACAATATATCAAGTGACATACTAAGGATATTTTGGGCATCATCAAAATCACTTGAAGATATTTTCTCCAATAATCTCCACTTTTTTTATGATAACAAGACTATCCCGCAAATTTGAAAGAATGATGAGGATTGTTTAAAATAATTTGCATAATTTAAAAAATTGGATGTCCTTAGGATGTTTTGCTATAACGTTTTGGAGGTATGAACTTACGTGATGTTTAATAAGATAAAGCATAATTGCACAAAAGATCTTTTGCCTAGAGTGGGTCATCATCTATTTTGGGATTCATAGTGTAATAGTTGAATGCTCACCCTATTTTGATGATGCACTCACAAGCTCCCCCTCTCTTAGTGAGTAGTTCAGTTTCAGAAGTCAGTGGTTTGTATGCAAAACATTATGTGAGAATATTAGCAAATTATTAGTACCAAATGTTATGAGCAAATTCAAATATTGTGAGCATATTCACATTATGTAACTCTCCCCCTTTCTGTCATCAATAAAAAAATATAGTAGATAGTGATAGTGATAAAAAGATCTACTACATTGATGACAAGAGATAGATTGATACAAGAGAATGGACTTAAGCAACGAACTATGATAATTGAAATAGTAGGAGCAAAACATGAGCACATAAAGATTTGAAGATGTTTAGGTGCGAAGGCGTTTGTGCTATTGAGATGAGGTAGGTTGCTCAAGTTCGATGGCCTTTGGTTCTAGGCATATAGGGTTGTAGCAATCTAGGCTAAGGAGGATATTCTTGATTTTCAATATGTATTGAGTTAGAGATATGAGGGTGTTCCTGATTTCCTTGACATTTGCTTGAAGTTGGTTAAGGCTAGCAAAAGAGGTAGGTGCGCCCATAGTAGGTGAGGATGATTTTTCTAGTTGAGGTGAATGAGGAGCCTTAGATGATGTCGCCAAGGTTGGCGTAAGGGCATGACGTCTTTCGCGTGTCGAGGTTGAGGATGTATGAGCCTGACCCGACTCATGTTCTGAGTCTAGAATAATTAGATGTGGACGACAGAGTGTCATATGTGGAAAGCCCGGTGCGGCTTATGGATCAAAAAGGACAAGTTTTGTGTACCAAGATGGTCCCTTTGGTCAAAGTGGTCTAACAACACCACGGGACTGAAGAAGCAATCAGGGAAAGTGAAGACTTGATGAAACAACGATACCCCCATCTTTTTGTTTACGGATTGGGAAATGTTCAAATTTCGAGGACGAAATTTTTACAAGAGGGGAAGAGTTGTGACATCTTGATTTTCAGATTCTAATTTCGATTGGATAAGTTGGGCCTTTCATCGACATGACTATAGTGCTTTTCTTTGAAATGGCCACTCATGATATAACTAGCTTATTAGGTGAAGCTGTTAAGGAATATAAACGCAATAGACTTGAGAATTTGACCAGGAATCGATTGTTCGACTGTGTTAGTCTACAAGGGTCATTACAGCACAGTTAAAAATCGATCAGAGATCAGAGACAGGTCGGTTTGACTGAGATGTGTGGCTAAATGTGGATGATTTCACTAATTTGCAAAATTCTCGTCGATCAACACTAGAATGATTTTCTGTTGTTTTGGCAACTCATGTCCATATTTGAAACCTTGAGATTTTTACGACAATCGAGAGCCGTCGATTTGTTGAAGAGGTACGTGTGGCTTGAAGAAAATCGACCAGGGGTCAATTGCACCAAAAATTCCTAAAAGCTACCCGGTATGTTAGGTCATGCTAAAATCACATTCGGTTGAAATTAACCGTGAATTTGAACCCGATTTCAAAAATTGAAAGTTCTGTCTATGTCATGAGTTATTTTAGGAACATCGACTCATCTTTTGAGAAATTCTGGGCGAGTTCGGGATTTTTATGGAAAATTGATTTGGATGATTTAGAAAACGAACGAAAATTCAAATTGGCCAAATTGAAGGGATTTTTGGCCTCTGATGTGAGCTACTCGATGAAAGGAATTGGTGTGGGCCTTTTCTTCAACAAAATTAGACCTCAATTGGAGAGGTCTGTTAAGAAATCGGATTTCGAGAAAAAGGAAATAGAATTCGAAATTGAGAGAAATTCGTAGGTTTGAGGGATTGCCTTATTTTGACATTCGATTGGACTTCGAATTGTGCAAGTTGGTGGTGAAATTGGTCTTGGATGACCAATTGATAATGTTAGTTGAAGGTGAATTGAAGATAAGAAGGATTAAACTCTTGTTTAATTTATTTTGTGGACTTCAAACCCCCTCCCTCCTTCAGTCTCTCTTTATTTCCCTTTTTCCTTTCCCCTATGAGCGATAGCCCTTGCATTAGTCTTTGTTTTCCTTTTCTTCCTTTGACCTTGTGGGCTCCACCTTGTCTTTTTCCCCCTTTCGGTTCCCCTCTCTCTCACGTCTCTCACTCGCCTCTCTCTCTTCTCTTTTTCCTTTTCCGCACATTCTCCTCATGGCCGATTGTTCCTTACTCTCTTACCCCTTCCTTTCAGTCTCTCTCTCTCTCTCTCTCTCTCTCTCTCTCTCTCTCTCTCTCTCTCTCTCTCTCTCTCCTGCATACGCCACCATCGTCGACCCCTTGGCCTCTTCGGTTTCCACTTTCATTTTCCTTCCTCGGTCCAGCTGTCTTTTGCTTTCTTCATTTCGGTTTTCGTTGAAGCTGAGCCCCACTCATGTGACATCCAGATTTTTGGGTTCTGATTTCGATTAGATAGATTGGGCATTTCATTGGCGTGACTACAGTTCTTTTCTCTGAGTTGACCACTCACGAGATAACTAGACTAGCCGTGTGAGTTATTAAGGACTTTAAGGCAAATAGACTCAAGAATTCAACCAGGAATCGACTTCTCGACCGTGTTCATCTTTAGAGATCATTGCGGCACAGTATAAAATCAATTTTGAAATAAGAGATAGGTCGGTTCGACTGAAATAAATGACTGATCGTGGGTGACTCCACTAAATTGGAAAACTCTCGTCGACCGGCACTAATTTGATTTTACTGTCGTTTTGGTACCCTTTGTCCATATTTGAATCTTCGAGATTTTCATGACAATCGAGAGTCGTCAATGTGTCGAGTGGGTTCATCGTGGCTCGAAGAAAATCGACCACGGGTCTTTTATCCCAAAAAGTTCTGAAAACTACCTGGTAACCTAGGTCACACTAAACGCGCGTCGAAGTGAAATTAACCATCAATTTGGGTTTGATTTCATAAATTGGAAGTTCTGTGGTGTCACGAGCTATTCCAAGAACGTTGGCTCACCTTTCGAGGAAATTCCGGCGAGTTTAGGATTTTTACGGAAAATCGGGTCGGAAATGTGGAAAATGAACGAAAACTCAAATTGGCCATTTCGAAGGGACTTTTGACATTTGGTGTATGTGATTTGGCAAATCAAAGTTGTTTGGGCTTTTTCTGACTTCAATTTGGACCCCAATCGAATTTATTTGTTCGGAAAATCGGATACCGAAGAAAAAGAAATGAAATTCGGAAATGGATTTTGGGCAGTAGAAAATTGCTTTCAAATTTGATTATTTGGGAAATTTTAATCAAGAAATTAATTGGGAGACCAAGAGGATAGGTTTGTGGGCTTTTGGGGGACAATGCATTCAATGTAATGGGTTGGCTTTGTTGACTTTAAGCCTCATTGATCAAGCTTGCCGTGCACGCCTCCTCTGCCCCCATCTTCCTCGTGCGAGTTCTCTCCACAAAAATCCCCATCTTGCCGCCTCAAAACTCCCTCCCTCTCTCGGTGTATTTCTTTTCTCTCGCCCTCAGCTCAACACCCATGTCTTCCCCCAACTGCATGGACTCCTCGCAGCCAGCTCGAAGACCGAGCGAAGCTGCTGCCTCAGCGTCAGTCTCTTCTTGGACTTGGCCGCAACTCAATCGCGTGCCTTGCAGCTACACCGAAGACCAAAGCCGCATCCTCCACTAGGTTTTGTCGGCAACAGCTTGATTTCAATTTCTCTGGTCAATAGTAAGCTCACAAGAGCTCCATGGTTGACCCTTGAAGATTTCACGTGGCCACATGCAACTGCTTCCCTTCAATTTCTTGCCATCCAGCAACCCACACGGATTGATTGAAGCAACCCTAAAAGTCCACTGAAGTTCCCCAAGCTTCCACGCTTCCAAGCCACCAGGATTTGTCTTCCATCGACCCTGCTTCCCACAAATTTGAAGGCAGCGTGTTCTCTCTGCAGCTCGACTTCCTTCCTGCTGCTGCCGCAAGTCCAATGCCAGCAACGCTGCTTGAAGAAACCATCTCGTTTGACCAAAAAGCCTGGCCTCGCTGCCATATGGCAGCTCCTGCTGGTGCTTCGGTCCACAAGTCAATTTGAAGATCTCATCTGAAGCCGTCCATTGTCCGCGTGAGTCCTCTGACTGAAGCTGCTCCTCCACAATCGATCTACACAAAGCAGTCCACGGTTAGCCAACCGTGTCGTCTAGCCCAGCTTCATTGTCCGCGAGCAGCCCAACAAATTCCCGTGTCAGAAGCCAGCCCATTTGCAGCCCATGTGATCAGCATTTTGGTCCATCAATCAGCCGCAATTTGGTTTATTTCAAGCCCAAGAGTGAGCCTAGTCTAGCCCAAGATTAAATGTCAGTTGGGCTGAGATTTGTTAGGCCAAGGTTGAGGCCCGGTCCAAGCCCGTGGGTGTTGTCGCAAGCCCGAGTTCGGCCGCCGTTGCATCGTCGTCGTGGTGTCCCGGTAGTCGTGTTGCGCAAGTGAGTTTTATTCACTGATGCACTCTTAGTTTGATTAGATTTATTTAATTGCAATTAGGTGGATATATTAGATTACAATAATTAAATTAGAGACTTATTAGTGCATGCTAGTTAAATTGATTGTGCATGTAGCTAATAGACTTGTCCTATTAATTATTGGGTGCTTCTTGGGATTTTTCCCGTCCCTTATCGGGTGTCAATTTAATAATTTGGGCCTAAAATGAATTTTTAGGAATTTATTATTAATTTTCGAAATTAATTTAATTAATTAATTATTTACCAAAAATTCAACTTGGATGGTTAGTGACTGGGATTTTATGCTGATGATTGTGGCGCAGACCGTTTATTTAATCGAGCTTTGTATTGTGCTAAATTGAATTTTAATATTAATTGTTTAAATTCCGAAATTAATTAATTAATTATTTATTTTTCGGAAATTAAGGTTGAGATGGCCGATGACCGATATTTCGTGCTGATTGTCGTGGTGCAGTCTGTTTATTTATTTGAGCCCTACGTTGTGCTGAATTGATTTAATTATGTATTTTTAGGATTTATTCCTAAATGATTTGAATTGTGGTAATTGATTGGTAATTACCGGACGTCCGTTCACAGCGCCAAAAATGTGTTTTATGGGCTGTTGAAAATGGTGGGAAGTTCGAAAAGCAAAATATGATATTTTGGCTAAGGCCGACCGTGTCCCCCACACACGTGTATTTTATCGGAGATGATAAAGAAATTGGTGAATTGATTGAATGATCAGAACAGTATTCTATATCATCCTACGAGCTCTGATATGTCAGCTTAGTGAGAGTAGTATACTGGTGTACTGTATCGGCCTACGGGCGATATGTCAGCTTAGCGCGAGCAGTACACTTTATCAGCTTAGAGTGAGCATCAGGGGTATACTATATCAGCCTGCAAGCGATATGTCAGCTTAGTGAGAGTAGTATACCGGTATATTATATCAGCCTACGGGTGATATGTCAGCTTAGCGAGAGCAGTATACCTTAACCTTATCAGCTTAGTGTGAGCTATACTATCTATTTATCAGCTTAGAGTGAGCAGTCCTGGACTATGGTCGGACTTATAGATAGTATATGATGAGCCGACCAAGAAAGGGTCGAGATGACATGTAATCGACTAGGTCGATTGATCATTGTTTTGATCTGATGTTGTGAACTGATTGATTGAATGGAAATGACCGTGAGTGGTCTTGTTGGCGTGTGATCAACTAAGTCGATTTGATCGATGCTTCGATCTGTGATGTGATTTCTTGGGTGCCTATTTGATATGTGCTAACATGCAGGTGGAATCTGAGGCCAAGGTAAGTCCTCTAACTCATGTTGTGCTTAGGCAGCCCTAAGGTGTATTAGTTTACTAATCGGGTCTTAGGGGGTAGAACTTGCTGAGACATAGTCTCATCCCGATTGTGGGATTATATTTCAGGCCCCTAGAATTCCCGAAGACGAGCCGACATTTGAAGTTAAAGATGAGCAAGAAAAAGGAGATGAAGAGTTTGAAGAAATTGAGCCTAGTGGTGAAAGACCTGAGGAGGACTGGGATGATGATCCCGAGCATGGTCCTATCCTCTTTTGTAAACCCTATACATGTGTAGTTGTGAATTTCAATAAGTGAAATTGTGACTTGCCTCTCTATCCCATTGCTTTATTGTTTGGGGATTTATAATTGCTTCCGCATGTGCATATAAATCAAAAAAAGGGTCGGCGATACATAGTCCTGGGCTATCACATTTTAAAATCGACCAAAGCTAAGGGATGTGTGCATGCCTGAGAATCGGGGTGTGACAACTCACGCCGCTTGCGTCACTTTGGTCTCGCGATTCACTCCAGGACATCTCCCTCGCACCACTTGTCCATGTATCCCCCATCTTCGGTCAACTCCAGCGGCTTCTTGGATGCATTCTCCACTCGCGGCTAGCCGAACTCCATCGTAAATAGCCCGCATCTCCATTGAGCCCCCATAGCAGCTCCGCTCGCCTAGCCCATCAGCTACTGTTCCTCGATCTCTCACCCGTTTCCCTCTCAGCCGCTTCATTCAGTCACGTGAAGGCCCATCTCCATCGAAATGGCAAGGTTAGCAGCGCGGGAGCAGAAAACCAGCTCAACCATGGGCTTCGCGGGGCCAATTTCGGCCTGATCCGAGCCCTTGTTGGTGTTGCCGCTTCGGATTTTATTGGGCGCTGTCGCATCACCGTCGTTGTGGTCCAGTCGAATTGTTAATCCAATGAGTTTAATTCACATATCCCTACTTAGTAAGTAATTGAAGCTTAAGGGTTGATTAGTTTAGGGTAAGCTAGGATTAGGTTGTTAGTTAGAATGGATTAATGATTTGGTTAATTATTGATGCATGTTAGATGGTTAGATTAGTGCAATTAACAAGTAAATAGGCCGTAGTATTTTGGTGGACCATATAAAATGATGGGATTTATGGAAAGGAAAATATTGTATTTTGTCTACGGTCGACCGTGTACCCACACATGAGTATTTTTATTGGGTATGATAAAAGTTGAAAAATCACTGGTTGATTAGAATGATATATTGTATCAGCCTGCGGGCTTGATACATTAGTTTAAAGTGAGCAGTATACCTTATGTATCACATAACTTTGGTGAACATTAAGATTCACACAGCTTCGGTGAGCAATTAAGATTCGTACAGTTTCGGTGAGCAATTAAGATAAGCACAGCTTCGGTGAGCAATTAAGATTCGCACAGCTTCGGTGAGTAATTAAGTATCGCATAGCTTCGGTGAGCAATTAAGGATCACACGGCTTCAGTGAGCATTATTAGTATACTATATCAGCCCGATGACTCGATATGTCAACTTAGCTAGAGCAATATACTATTTACTAGCCTTTGAGGCAAGCTATAATATCTACTTTTAGCTTAAGGAGAGCAGTTCTTGATGAGATTGGGCTTATATATAGTAATGACTGAATTGACTGTGTGATGGTCTTGATGACATGAAATCGATTGAGTCGATTGATCTATGACTCGATCCAATGTGATGATTTGATTTGTTGATGTGATTCGATGAATTACAAATTATACTGACTTGCAGGAAAGGACTGAGGCCAAGGTAAGTCCTTTGACTCGTGTTTGTGCTTAGGCAGCCATTTGGGCGTATTTTCTTCCTAGTTAGGGCTTAGGGGGTGAACTTGCTGAGACATTGTCTCACCCCGTTGTGGGATAACATTTTCAGGTCCTTAGGGTGAAAAATCCTAGTGCTTGAGGCAAAAGGGTTAGGAGCATGGATGGCTTAGAAATTCTTTTTGAAGATAAACTTCCTATACTTAGACCTTAGAGTTGGCCTCTGTTTGTAAACCAAATTGTGGATTTTAATAATGTGTTGATTTGAAAATTGTGAACCTACTTTTCTATCCCATCTTGTTATTGTCCGAGGATTAATTATTCACTTCTGCATGCACATTAAAAAAAAAAATGAATGGGTCAACAACACGTCCTAGGATGTCGTTATTTAATTGACGGTAGAGGGATGGGCACGTGCTCGGAGGATTGGGATGTGACATTCTCGTTTAGTGGTATCAGAGTGGGTCAATAGTTGGAGTGATAAGGTGTGATAAGTTATGGGATAGTTAGTAAGAAAGGCCTTTATTTCATGCTAGTGCATGTGATTGATAGTTGTTTGGTAGCTTGTTTGTGTGGGTCACTCAAATTACAATATGATATTGGAATTGGAAAACATGTTTCTATGAAGATCCTATAGTATGAGTGATCAGGAGCAGAGTACTCCTAAAAAGAGAACCTTTGGACCAGTTACTCGGGGTAGAACGCCGACAAGGGTCGATACCAGAGGTGGTCGAGGCAGAGCGCAAGCTTGGGCCGGCGCGAGTGTAAGAGTACTGCCGTAGGTCGGTACTAGTGTAGCAGTATCGAGCGATCCTAGGTTTGATGGGATCGTTCAGGCGCTAGTGTTCCTTGGAAATTTGTTGAGTCAACAAGCTCAGGACCAAGCCACCGATGTTGCCATTGTCACCATCGTTACAAGTGCCACAACCGCTGTTGTTGCCACGGCTACGAAGGACTAACCTGGGATTGTGATCTGGGAGCGGGTCCTTCCATCCGAGTCGAGGCTTAGTTCAGGCAGAGATGGAAACCGGTTTAGAAATGAGCCTATGATCAAAGAAAGGTATTCTATTCCTCCCAACAGGAAGAGTGAGATAGACGAGTCAGCATCGAATTAGATTGGAATATGTCATTTCTATGAAAGACGAAACAGATTGATTTCGTGCCATTTTAGGACGGGTGCTTGTTTTGAGTGCGACCAACAAGGTCACTTGGTTAGAACTGTCCCAGAAGGTTGATGAGACAGAACAGAGGAAATGCGCCGCAAAACACACCGTGGGATATTTGGAACAAGCCCCAGGTGCAAGAAAGAGTGCATGTTGTCACCTGACAGGAGATAGAGGACTCTCTAGATGGGTGCCGAGTTTGTAGAAGAAAGCGTGGATCAATCCAGTGTCCCGGTATATCTGAAGTGTGCTATAGATGTGGCTAGCACAGCCATCAGGTAAGGGACTATCAGTGAGAGTCCAACGAAGCACAGACACCGTATCGTAGATAGGACGCCACTAGGATAGTGAAAGAGACAAGAATTAAAACTGATCATGCACCGATCAGAAGAAGAATGTTTTTGGGGTGATTTTACCAGAGTAGCACAATAGAGTTTTAGGGTTAAGTTTGTGGAAATTTCAGTTCATTGTGTTAAGGTTGTAGGAGAAGAACCACTGACTAGAGTTGTACTTGTTTAGTTGTTTGTATATAACTTTGACATCAAGTGTGGAAAAAATTGGCTCATGGAGTATCTTGTGGTAATGAATTGATGTTGTGACGTAACGTAGCTTAATCCGTTAGCAATTGGAAGTGTAGAGTTTATTAGGAGTCGAGGAGGACCCTCAATTTCCTTAATCCCGTCACTTGAGGCAACTCGTATGTTAGACGGGGGTTGCCAAGGTTACTTGGCAATTGTCATAAATAAGACAATTGAGGAACTAAAAATTGAGGACATCACAATAGTTCAAGAATTTCTAAATGTGTTTCTATAGGAATGGTCAGGCCTATCGTTAGAGAAAGGGATAGAATTTGTGATTGAGTTAGCACTCGGGACAGAGTCAATTTCTAAGACTTCTTATCGGATGTCGTTGGCTGAGTTCAAAGCATTGAAGGTGCTAATTCTTCAAGCTTCACTTCTAAGACTAACTAGTCAGACAAGCTTGTCGAGTCTTCAGGCTTCACCTTCTAGACTTCGGGTTTTGGGTCCTCCACTACCGTCAACTAGGGACCTAAAAATGTTATCCCACAATGGGGTGAGACGACATCTCAGTAAGTTCAACCCTCTAATCCTTGACTAGGAAGAAAATATGCCCAAAGGGCTGCCAAAATACAATCACGAGTCAGAGGGCTTACATTGGCCTCAATTCCTTCCTACAAATCAATTCAATAAACAATCATTGAATCACATCATCACATCAATTAGGAATTCAGATCGAATCATCGATCAATCGACTCAGTCGATTACATGTCAATGAGACCTTTCCCTACTCATCTCACTTACTCAACCCCAACGCTGAATTATGGCTTTGCGGGCATGGCCTACTAAATCTTCGGCGGTAATACTGAATTACGGCTCAACGGCACAACCGATTCCAAGTTCAGCGGTAGATTACGATCCATTGGATACAACCTATTCCAAGTTCGGTGGTTTTCTTGATCTAACCCACAACATCACACGATTATTCACCCGCTGCCAACAACATTACACTTCTCAACTTGATTTCTCAATTAACAAGACATCTTGGCTCATTTTCTTATATTAAGGGTATTCGATAAAGTAATCGTGTGTGGGTACATAGTCGGCCTTAACTAAAAATATGATATCTTTACTTCCAAAATTCCCACCAATTATTTAGTAGATAAAATATTTTTGGTGCTGTAAGCCAACATCTGGTTATGTTCTAATTAAAACTGAAAATAAATCAATTTAGGAATATATTCCCAAATTTCCAAATCACACATAATTAGCGCAATATAATAATCAAATAAATAAACAGATTACACCACTACAATCGGCATAAAATTTCAGTCACCGACTATTTCGGTCTATTTTCTGAAAAATAATTAATTAATTTAATAAATTAATTATTAAATACCAATAATACAAACTTAGGCCCGTAGAGCCTAATTAAAAGACGAGACGAGCCTGGACAATTCTTAAACTACTCTAGATAAATACTAGAGCTTGTCTAAGCTCTAATTACACTACTCTAACCACCTAACATGCAACAATAATTAATTAAATTGCTAATCTAATCTAACTATCCACCTAATCCATACTTAGCCTAAACTAATCAATCCTTAAGCATACTTGCTTCCTAAAATCGCGATACAAAATGGTCCTATGAATTTTCAGGACAAAAAAGACCTTACTTCGACTTTTTCCCAAAAAGTCTCGATTTGCAGAAAAATCTTCGGAGACTGAGTTGACGTTCCTAAAATGACCTGTGACATGACAAAGCTTTCAATTTTTGAAATCGAATTCAAATTCATGGTTAATTTCAATTCGGCGCGATTTTAGGATAACTAGGCTACCGGGTAGCTTTCAAATATTTTTAGTGCAAATGACTCATGGTTGATTTTCTTCAAACTGCAATGAACCTCTTCGACACATTGGCGACTCTCGGTTGTCATGAAAATCTTGAGGAGTCAAACATGGACATAGAGTACCAAAACGATAGAAAAATCAATCTAGTGCCAATCGCCGAAAATTTTGCAATTTAGTGGAATTATCCACGTTTAACCACACATCTTAGTCGAACCGACCTATCTCCGATTTCTAATCGATCATTACTATGCCGTAATGATCTCAGTAGATTAGCACAGTTGAGTAGCCGATTCCTGGTCGAATCGTCAAGTCTATTGCCTTAAAATCTCTTAATGACTTCCTCAGATAGTCTAGTTATCTCAAGAGTGATCAGCTCTGAAAATAGCACTAGAAGCGCATCGATGAAAGGCCTGATTTATTCAATTGAAAACAAGATTGAAAATCCAAGATGTTACAGTTTTCAAACTTTGACGATCTTTTCTAGAAATTAGCTAATCGCTAAGTAAAGATCGCCTCAACCTAATGTTTACGTAAGTACTAACTAGCTATATGCCAATGTATATAAAAAGATGATAATAGTGGGACATAGAGAGTCATAGTGGTTTGGTTTATTCACTAGCCTATATCCACTCTTCAGACAATAGCCTCAAGACGAATTGGATTCCACTAATAATCTGCTTGGAAAGTTATTCATGGTTAGCACTGATTCTTAACATGATAGATCCCACTATCTGGACTCATCTATTGCCCTTACACTTGTACACTTAATCCTTAACACAATTGCCAAACAACGTAAATATCAAAATAGTACGACAGAGAACTTATAGCTAAGGACAACGGTATGTAAACTACTTGATCTTTTTTTTTTTTTTTTTTTTAAATGTTGCACACTCTCACAGTTCCTCGTGGTCTTCTCTTTTACACTTTTCCTCAATATAATCATTGAAAATGAATTAGAGAAGCATATGACTATTGGAGAGTTTCTATTGAGCTACCGTCTAGGGAAGGTACTACCCATACAATTTCCTTCCTTGAATTTCTGTAGGCTAACCAAGAATAGCAATTGCCGCTGTCTTCTCACTACGGTCTTTGAATGACTTATCAGACAACCTAGCTACTCTACTACATGCTTTATCTTGATTCTGTTGTTGTGCGAATCTAGGTCCTTCAATGGCTACTTAGTTGACCTAATGGGTATCATATGATATTGTTGGTTGTTACATCACCATCAACTTGGTCTTTACAACTTCAACACAAAACATAATTAGTAGTTGATCTTTTAGATTGACTGGTGCGGTTTTAGGCCATCTGCAAACTTCTTTCCAGTGGATCACACCATGGATGTTATAAAGTCCTTTGGTCCAAACATTTGCAGACAATATATTAAGTGATATATCAAGGATAGTTTGGGCATCATCAAAATCACTTGAAGATGTTTTCTCCAACATAAAGAAATAGGCTTGTAAATGAATCATTTTAATTATATAATAAAGCATATAAACTGTGTAGTATACGTGTGTTTTCCTTACTATTCGTTGTTGTTGTTGATTGGCTGATTGAGGTTACATGCTTCCACATGTACTTAATGCAAAGATAAAATCAATTAGACGACGACGCCTCCTAAGATGTTGCAAACTAATCTGAAAATAGCGGATGTCGCGACCTCGTGGCGAGGGTAAGGTTTTGGGCTTGATAGATGGCTTAGAAATAAGAGCCAACATGGTTTCTCTAAGGATCGTCCAATCGGGACATAGAGAAAGCTTGCCCCGAGCCGTTCGATCTTGTCAAGAAATTAGGGCCATTCATTCCACCTTTCTTGAAACCTCATGGGTCTTCTTCCAGAAACCCTAGATGAAGTGCATGTTGCCTCATTGCTTGTGTCTTCCCATCGAACCCTTTTTGTTGGGCGTTCATTTGGGCTACGAGCATAATGCCCTCTCTAGTCTTGCCAACTTCGATGAAGCAAGGCATTGGCTCTTCTCCTGGATGGAAAGCTAATAGATCCAGCCAAGAGACAACATTAGATCCATGGCCAAAATCTGGGAATGAAACGATAGGCAGGTATTTGTTCAAAATCGAGAGAAATTGTGCTACCTTTTCTCTCTCTTTCATCACCTAGTACTGTTGTAAAGTGGACTTCAGTCCTCGAGCTTTTCCTTATCTACCTTTGGTTCATTCTAGGGAGTCGAGAGCTTGTTGAAGCAAGTCACTATGGTCATGTTTCCTTGCTTTAGTTCCGAGACAGCTTGAGTTAGTGAAAAAATCTTTGCTCGATCAAGCTTCTTGTACATCTGTTTAATGTTTTTCCACATCTTTTTTGAATCCTCAATCGAAGGAATTCCGGCAGCGACATTTAGAGTGATTCAATTTCCGATTCAAGTTCTGACCAATTGGTTGCATTTTCTCTAATATTGCACCAAACACTTGTTGGATGGAATCGAGATGGTTTCGTCTAGAAACTCATTAGAACTCCTGCACCCAAATGGAGCAATTGTCGGGGTCAGATAATTACTTGGTCTCTAGCTTGTTCGGCGTGGAGGTGTAGAGTGGCTCATTCGGCTCCAAGCGACTGTTGACTACTAGAAGAGCAATTGGCATGCTATGTAGCATCAACACAGACACGCAACACGCGACACGACACGACACGACATGCTGACACGTTAGTTCTCAAAAAATAAAAAAATTTTACACATTCCGACACGTTATATATTAAATATATATTTTTATATATAAATGCAAAAATAAAAAATAAAAAAAGCATATAATTAATCTATACTAAAAATATTAATGCAACATTTGTTAAAATCATTCATTGTTTTAATTTAACAAAGATTGATTAAGAAATTCAAAAATTGCAAACACATAAGAGTAAATTTGAAGGAATGTGTCATGTTTTCGTACACTTTGTCAAAAATTAGTGAGATTTCTTATAGTCCCAGACAGATTTAAAAGTACATGATATAGACTGGCTTGGAGCTTCTCTGCAAAACAAGGTTGAGAAAAATGAAAATCTAGAACAAGAACTCAAAGAAAAGGAAATAACTAAATTTGCCATGGAAAATGTAAAAGATAACTCACAAGCTAATGACATAGACCAAAAGAGATAACTCATAGGTGACGCCTGCAAGAGGCAGAAAAAGCAAAAAAATAAAATAAAAATCACAACTTTAAGTCTATGGGAGCAACAGAGTGACGCCGGTGAGAAGAGAGGCGTTCCATCGTCACTCACGGGAATGTCAAAACTTATAAGTGAAAAACATGAGAGCGAGAACTTTCTTCTTTCCCCTTTATTTTTGTTACATTCATTATTTTTTCATATATTTATATTTTGACCCCTCGAGTATTTAAAATTTTTAAAAATAATCCCGTGCGTGTCGGAATCGCGTGTCGGAATTTCAGACTTGCGTGTTGGAGCGTGTCGGGAAGAGTTGACCACGTGTCGGTTTCCCGACGCTCATTGACCGCGTATTGGAATGTGTTGGAGCATGTCGGAGTGCCAGACATGACACGAAGACTTCCGGAGAGTGTCGGTGCTTCTTAGTTGGCATGTAGCTAGGTTGAAGAATCGGGTAGGGATTTGCTCCCAAACCTCAATTCGTTCCCAAACCTGCCGTACTTGAATCAGGTACTTGAGCCACATGTAAAAAATTTGGTTTGTGGACTATGCCTACCCTGATCATGGTTGGCGGGCCTTCCCAGGTTTGGACGTGCTCCCGGTTCCCTTGATTTATGGACTCTCGAAAATTCTGAGCCTGATCTGGTTGTGAATTAGCCCATGTATTGGCTTGGGCTAGCCCATAAAACCATGGGCTAGATAGAACTTGGACAGATAGCCACTGGATGGGCTGGCCCGGAATGGGTTGCCCCTAGTTTGGCTGGGCCTGGAAGGGTTGCCATTGAATGGGCTGGGCTTGGACGAATTGCCCATGACTAGATGTGGGCGGTATGGCTCAACAGGCAGATCCGATCTAGGTTCTGTACGTGGGGATAGGTTGTTTACGCCCGAGTGTTCTGCATTATGGTTCTCCTCAGGTAGTTGAGGCTCTGCCTGGTATTGGTAAGCCGGTTGGTTTCGTTTTCTTTGTTTTGGTCGCAAATGCTGATTCCTATACCGGAGCACTACCCTAATTTTGCAGGTTAGTGTTTGCTATAAAAACAAGGGTAGAAGGCTGGATGGAGAGGAAAACACCGACAAGTGCGCGGAAGTTAGGCCAAGAAATACCGTTCGGATACCATCTCACCAAATGGAAAGAGAAGAGTGGAGAAGAACCGAGAAGGCATAAAGGACTTTGTATTTGTGTACTGTAGCTTCCTTTGCTTACACGTACAGCGCTCTTTATGTAATGCAGAGGATTAATTAAAAGGAAAAAGAAATCTCCTAGACGAATCTTATAAAATCAATTCTAATCCTAGATCGATTCATTTAATCAACTACAATTCTGGATTGATTTGATGTATTAATTGTAATCCATAATTGATTCCCGCATATCTTCCAACACTTAGAAACAAGACTGGATTCTTCAGTGTGCTGCCTCGAAGTTCATAATTCTTTTAAATGACGATGGGTTAATAGGCTAAGGGCCCAAAAATTGACAGTGATCATAAATTTGTTCTTCCTGGAAAATATGATATTCTTACACAGCAAAGCCGCTCCAGAATTTTATGTTAGAAGGCGTTAAAGGATGGAGCAACGGCAACTTTTTTCGGTATTTCACTTGTTTATGGAATGATTGAAGGTTTCATTTGACTGTAACAATGAGATTTTCGTCTTAGCTGGAAAATTGCTTGAAAGATATTCAGAAACGAGTTCTCTTCCTACGGACCAGTTAAGAAATGCCAGACACCGAAGCGAGCTAGCAGATCTATTGTGGCAGATCTTTTCTCTTACTTGATCTGATTGATACTGGAAACTACAATCACTTCACCATCTCTGAATGTTGCTCCAGCAAATCCGATTCGCTCCTCCTATTGAATGATTTCTCCTTTATTGGGTCCAAATTCGGCCTCCATGACCGGGCCCCACTAGACCTCTGCGCACTGCTCGCCGTGAGGTCTGTCTCAGTCATGAGAGGCCGAACAGGACTCCTACTCGGGGAAGAAGAATTGGCCCTGCCAGGGCTCGAAGCATAGCTCCTGGCCGGCGAGCTGCACATCGGGCTTGAGACGTAAAGCCTCTCCGACAGACTAGTCCTAGGAGGATCTGCCATCATCACATGCTGCGCGCGCTTGGCCTGCGCGCTGAGCTTCCCAACCAGGATGGCCAGGTTCAATGGGGAGACATCGGCTTGGAGGGCTGAGAAGGGCAAGAGGAAATAGAGGTGGCCCGGCTCGAGGGCCTCGCTGGGCCTCAAGAGCTTGGACTTGGAGCTTGTTGTGGTGGAGAGAAGCTGCGAAGCCGTGCAGAGGAAGTGCCTGCTGGAGAGCTTATTGCCATTGCCAGTGACTTGGCCCACCGTGACCGGTGGTTCAAAGTACTCCAAGCAGCCATTCAGATGGACCACACGTACGTAATTCATCAACCCCTTAGCTGATGATCTGCTAGAGAAACAACCACCCATCTCTCTCTCTCTCTCTCTCTCTCTCTCAATTGAAGATGGAGATCAGATGGAGACTGAGGCCACTTAGCTGTGTTTAGTGCATACATATACAACATGTTTGGTTTGGTACGAGGACAAAAGACACATTGGGAGACTTGGTCTGCAATTTCGTTGCCGTGTTCTCCACTTTCTTTGTGGACCGTCGATGGATTTTTCTGATTCAGACTGCTTCAAGCTTGACTTAGCAAAGATTCCAAGGAAGCCAGAGTGATACCGGTGTGGGAAAATTGGGCATATCTTGATGGTCTGTCTCTGTCCTGGACTCGAGCGAGAGCGACCATGACTGAGATTGCCGTGTCCGGAAAGGTTTGAAAATTAAGGTCGACCCTTTGCATGTTGCGGAGGGAGAAGGAATTTGGCATTGAAAAAGGTAAGGCGTGAGGTGAAGCCGAGGAAGACCAGACTCGGTCGTGGTGTCTGAAGATTCAATCCATTGTATCTGGGCAAAGTCTATCTGGTTACTTTCATGATGGTCCCCATCTGACTACATACATATGACCAAAAGGCGACAAAAATTAAAGGTCCACACTGGTGGGGACTGAGAGACGGTGCGTTCTGCTGGAATATATAGAAGAGATTATGTATTGGAAGAAGGATACATAAGGTAATTAGTTCTTGCCAATGATGTTAAGGACTTGTTTGATAAATGGCTAAACAGTAACTATTTTTTATCTTTTGTTCAGGAAATAGAATCAAGAAATAAAAATGCTGCTCTTTCTTCTCGAAAACAACTCAAGAATCAAGCTCAAACCATTTTTTCCCCTCTTTTTCTCATTTCTTTTTGTCTTCCTTGGCCAAATGAGACCTGGCGACCTCACCGTGGCTGGGCAAGGTCAAGCCTTGCCAGCTATCGCCAAGGGTCAACCTCGCTAGATCTGGGTGAGTCAAGCCTCGCTGGGGGCTAGTGATTGTGTAGAGAAAGAAGAAAGGAAAAATAAAATAAAATAAAAATAAAAAAATAAAAAAAATTATTAAAAGAATAAAAGAAATTCTAAGGTGCAAAAAAATTCGAGAGTTGTACCAAATGCATTTCTATTATGAAAATAGAAATTTTCTATAATTACCAAATGCTTTCAAATGTTCAGAAACTTGTCCAAGGAAGAGATTCAGAAAAAAACCATTCATGAGTAGATATTGTTCCTAAGAATAGATCAGTTATCAAATGCACCCTAAGCAGCTTCGCAAACTATACCTTATAAGATACAACACCTTGAACACTTCTTAAAGCCGACACTCTTAGAGAAAATTGAATTGAGGAGATGTAGGTGTTTACAGTTATTTTTGGAATGAAGATTTCAAATCTATTTATGAAATTTGAGAAGTCATGTACTTAAGAGATCCATGAACTAAAGAAATACATGAATTAAATGGATACAAGAATTTAAGAGAAACATGAATTAAGTAGATACAGGAGCACGAGAGATACATAAATTAATAACATACATGAATTAAAAGACGTATTTTTTTTTGCTCACTTTTGTTAACCTATTAATCTACCATAATTACAACACCTTCTTGGGATTTTCATTTGGATTGTTTTGAAACTTGAAGGAGGAATTGGTCCCGGCGGATCGAATGCCGGGGCTAATGACCGCCCTATCGTGAACGAAGGCCCCGAGCTTATCATGTCGTTTTAAATATTGTTTTGACATCGGTAACTATTTTTCTAAAAACAATCTTAGATTTTGAGAAATCCAAGATTATACGTATGGTCGAAAGGATGAGAATAACCCCGTCGAAAATGCCAAACGTTAACTTTAGCTTCACAACCACTGGGATTCGCCCCAGTGGCCACCCTTCCAACATGGAAGGGGGAGGTGTGGGGTTCAAACCCCCACCTTCTCAGAGAGGGATGGAGTGGGGACGCGCAAGTTTCAGGAGTGGGTTTCGACGCCCACGCCCTGCAAGAAGTAGGGCAAAAGTCTGAGAGTGAATGTAGAATAGGTATAGAGTAGGTCTGACCAAAAAAAAAAAAAACTTTAACTTCACCATTTTTAAAATTATTCATGCATCATTTAATATCTTGTTATCTTAAGATTCATGCATATTTGACACGTTATCATATGTCATTTCAAAAGCACCAAACATAACGGCACCCGAATTCGTGCATAGATGTAAAGTGAGATTTTCACTAGATTACGTCTTTGGTAAAACAAAAATAGCACTCGTAACTTTAGAAAGTTAATTTGATAACTGCATTCCACGACTCAATTGAAAAATGTCGTACTGAAATGGTGTCGCGGGAGCGCTAACCCTTGCCCACACGTAATCGAACCCCTTGGACCGTAGTTCTTTGGTTTTCGATGACTAGTGCCTTCACACGTGCACCTCGTCTCCAACCATCCTAGGCTCTCTTAAAACATGATCGGTAGTGATTTTATCGATTTGCTATTATTTCTAGTTAGATTTTTGATTCTAGGTTTTTCCTTCATACCACTTTACTTTTAGAGAAATGTTTACTTGATTGTCTTTAATCTACTGTGAAAATAATAATTTATTTTAGACTATAAAAAAATAATAATTAAAAATCATTATGAGATCTACTTCTTTAAGAATTTATAACCCTTTATTAACTTCCTAGGATAATGATCCGGAGGAGAAGCACTACAAAGTTTTCGAAGCATGTTAGACTTACCACTTGTGTGCCTAAATTTTTTCTCAAAGGTCATTTTCATATAATTTCGACAAAACTGAAGACTTGGTTTTCCTCCCCAAAATATATATCAAAGTCAAATTCATGCATTTGTAGACTAGCAATTTCCAAAAAATTTGGAATCAGATTTCTCGATATATATCGTGGAACCTAGAAAGAAGGGAAAAATAAATCATTAGCGTTCATGGAACATATTATTAGTGCATCTCTTTTCAATTTTTTCCATCCTTTTCCACTTGCATCAAATTAACGAGTGGTTATGATGATGAATCTATCGAACGTTTAGAAGTTCCCGAATTTCCTTGAGGAACATAGCAGCTCACACATGACATCAACTGTAAAAATATATATATCAGGTGTGTTTGTTTCATGAAAAATAAATGGTTTGGAAAATATTTTTCTAAAATGATTGTTTATATCACTTTACAAAAAAGAATTAATGAAAGATATTTTCATTGTTTACAAAAATATTTAGAAATAAATTGTTATTGATAATGAAACATTTTTCATGAACTACTTAGTTGATTATCTGGAAAATATTTTTCAAATTATTCATTTTCCACAAGAAATAAGTCTTCAGTAGATCTAGTTGACCAACTTGTAGAGAACTTTCAGTATATGGCAATGTACGTCATGATCTTTGATTAGCAATCAATCCGATTAGTCATGGAATATTTTGGCCAAAATTGGATCTAGTAAAATATAAATTGAAACATCCAGACAAGATCTTCTGCAACAGTTATAGATCATACATTTCCGCGCTTCTAATCTTCAAAATATATCACACTAGATCGAAGTATGTCAAAATCATGTTGTGTGTTCATGTGTTCCCTTCCTTTTTGTCATACTTAAAGATGGATGTAACATAATGTCATTAATATCTCCATAGATTCTGAATACGTGAGATGGCATAAACTTGTAGTGGAATTTTAACCTACGATACTTCTTCATTATTTGCTCAAAGAACATTTCATGGATTCCAACATCGGTTTTCAAATTATCCAACATTTCGCGATTCCCTCTTTGAGACACTTCCAGCTTAAATCTTCCTTTCGAGGACATATAAAGGAGATTTCTCCGTTTTCAGACTATACAAGTGACTTTAGAGTCATCCATCTTTTCGAATTTAACCTTTGAAACTTCGAAAAGAGAAAGGAGAGGAAATTGAGATTTCCTTTTCATGTAATACTTCTTCAAAGTTACTTCTCGAATGAAAAAGCACTGAATATGTCGGTTGTCTTCTTCCATGTGCATGTGCTATTGTGGTATGATATCGGCAAAAGTAGGGATGTCAACGGTTTAGTTCAATTCGGATTTTTAGGAAATTTGAACTGAACCAAACCGATAGGGTGAGTAGTTGACCCTATCACAAATTGAGATGGAAGCAAGAAAAAGAAGAGATGTCATGCAGGAAAACTTGTACGCTATGCACTACATTAATGTATTCTCGATGTACAAGAGGATCAATATATAATACAAAAAAAAAAATCAATAAAAAGGAAAGGAAAGAAGGATACCTAGAGCGCTAAAACTTGGCATGATGGGACACTTGAGTGCCAAAAATTAGGAAAGCAACACTTAAGTGTCAAAATTGGAGCAAAATGGAACAATTATGAGACAAGTGACAAGAAAATCTGGCCAATATACTAATCTGGCGATTGTTTGGCGAGGCAAGTGCAAAACGATATCGTTTTACACACTGATGCTACAAATGCAAAAACAACAATTCACCTTGGATGCTGGGGGTCGCCAAACCTGGGCTAAGGGCTAGTGACTTTGACTAACCAACAGCGAGGGCTTGTGAACCTTCACCTTGGATGTTAGTGGTGGTCCTTGGCTCGGCAGGGCAAGGGTTGGCATCCCTCGCTGGATCTAGGGAAGGGCTGCGACCCTCGCCCCAGATCTGGGCAAGGGCTCATAGGCTCTTGTTGCCGATCAGCTGGAGTCGCCGGGTCGGCCCTACCTAGTGACGACAGGGAGGTGGCGGCGGCGAGGGTTAAGCCCTCAACCATCTCCAACTATTCATCTTCTTCCTTCCTTCCTCTTTCTTCTTCTTCTTCTTCTTCTAATTTGGTTTTAAATTTAATTTAATTATTTTTATATTAAAATTCAAATCTGCGCCAAAACGACGTCATTTTTGCATTTATTTACTGAGTCAGCTCTTCGGTAAGCCACGTGAGCTATCAAAATAAATAAAAATTTGCCAAGTAAGATTTCTAGCAGGGTTCGTCGGATGTTGAGACTCAAGTGTCCAATTTTTCAAAAAAAGTGGCACTTTCCTAACTTTTTGCATTTAAGTGTCTCATTGTATCAAGTTTGGCACTTTGGCCATTCTTTTTCCAAAGGAAAGACTATATTCTTCTAATCTAGGAATATTGGAAGAGAGTCGGCGGAAGAAACGACTAATCCTTTCGATCTGCAATAAACAAATTACCAAAGGAATGTACATGGAATCACGAGCGAACAATAGACCATACGACTTCACGATGGTCCGAATACGATCACGAGAAAAGTATTCACATTCCACAACGTTAATGACGATTGTCTTCTCAAAGTAGTAATAGAATTGCCTTTAGTTTTTTTGATGAAGAGATGTGAAGAAGACAGAAGTGTTTATCAGAATGTTCTTTTCGCAAATAGTTATGACGGTTATCTTCAAAAGTTATTTATATAACTATCTTCACACTTTTCTAAAAGGTGTCACTTCATTGTTTTTCATTAAGACGAGTTGGTGTGTCTTAATCGCACCCTATCATGAATGCATTAACAAAATATAACATCTCCCACTTGAATATGATAAGCTTGATAGTGCTCTATCAAGAATATAATGCAATTAACATGTATCTACATTAAAAATAATTCAGACTAGCAAGAAAGCCGTGCAACCAGTAAGTATATCTGCACTTGAGAGCTCAAATTATGCACCTATTAGGGATAACATAATGGCTACAACCCCGTAGAAATAAACAATTGATGTCTCACAGTGCCTTGACATAATTTGCTATATCAATTCAAGTATACCTATTCTTTAAATGCTATACTTAACTATTCTCATAATAAACAATTATATCCAAAACCATAGAATGTGATATAATTGGTCGACTAGTATATACATGTGATAGTTATAAAACTACAATAGTCTTTTTTTGCACTCATATGTCTCTCCATTTCGGAACAATTGCTTTCCTAAATATGTCACGCCCCGAATCCCAGGCACGCGCACATCCCTCGGCGATCGACTAAATTGTGACGTTCCCAAGACATGTCACTGACCCTTTTTGTTTTTATGCACATACGGAAGCGAATTAAACAAACCCCGAACAACAATCAAACATGGGATAGAAAAGCAGGACAACCAAATTTCACCAATCACGCTGCATGTACAATTCAAGTCTTACAAGTTTGTACACTAAGGTTTGCCCTAAAAGAATTATAGGACAAGCTCTACTCCGAATCCCTTCGACTTAGGATCGTGATCCTCCACGAAACCCTTCGGTATCTCTAGACTAAGGACCTGAAAAATTGTAAACAACGACGGGGTGACAATAAATCTTAGTGAGTCAACACTCTAATCCCCGATTAGGACGAAAATTCACTCAGAGGCGTCCTAAACATGCACCACTCAAAAGTTACCTCGCCTCAGCACCTTCTTGCATTAGTACACCTCATAAACACATCGATTCACTCATACAGCAAAGGCATTCAAGAATTGGAACACATCGATTCACTAATCAAATATCACAAAAGTCCTGATTATAAGGCTAAATCGTTATGACATATCCCATTCTATGCCACATAATTTCGTCCTGTAATCAGGCGTGGATAACTCATATCAGTGGTTCAATCCACACCCGATATGCACTCTCAATATCCCAACTCCATAATCAAACTCAAGATTCTAGAGGTGACCCCTAACGAAGTTCCGTTATCGTGTGGCACTTAGTCCCTAACCACAATCAGCAACAGTACAAGGTTCTAGAGGTAGCTCCCACGAAGTCACGCTGTCATGTAGCACTTAGTCCTTGGGCACGAAAAGCACTAGTACAAGGTTTTAAGTCTCATTGTCGTATAACACTTAGCCCATTTACTATGTATGATAGTACTGCAAGGCTTCTAGAGATGGCCCCCATATGACTCAAGTCACCATATAGCACTTAGCCCTTGACTACAATAAGCAACAATGCAACGTACCGGAGGTAGCTCATATGAGGTTTCGTCATCATGTAGCACTTAGTTCTTTGCTAGCTCACAACCCATTTGGTTTCCTCAGCACAAAATATGTCACCTCATCTTTCAATGGTCATCACATAATCACATAATCATATATCGCCCATCAATGGCCATCCTTTGACATGACCATAAACCATTACCATAGCAGCTTGTGTGAGCGTTGTGATTTCAGCTTGAGTGAGCATGTATCTACAGTTGGTATGGTTAGGAGATTCTTGGTGGATGCATTTAGTATGGTGATCTACCTAATTATTAGTGTCACGCCCCGAACCCCGAGTACACACACATCCCTCAGCGGTCGATTAAAAATGCGACGTCCCAGGACGTATCGCCAACCCATTCTTTTTATCTTTCAATCAAGCACATGCGGAAGCAAATTAAATACAACACCCAACCAACAAACAAACATATGGATAGTAAAACACACAACATTTTTTTCAGAAACTACAATACACACACACACACACACACACACACACACATATCAAGTTAATCCTACGAGTTCTTATTTACAAGTTTGCCAAAAGTGAACTCCTGTACGATTTGCTAACAAAAAGGGTCGAGGTCAGGGTAACATTCAACTATACAACCTCCACCCTAATATCCAAACCCAACTCCAAGTAAGATGTCGGGCAAGTCACCAGGTGAACATGGCTCCCTGGGCCCTACCGGCTCGGTATTTGGATCTACCACAACACCTTCTGAGATGTCTATATCCGTGGGGTCGGTGTCCTGCTCAACCCCACTTCCTACGCGCGGCCCATCAAAACCGTGCATGGGACCCTCCCGATCACCATTCAGTTTCGTATATACCAAGCCTGGAATCGGTGGGGCACGTCGTAGCCCAAACCCTCGTGAACCCAAACCATGGTCACAACCAGCTCATGGAATCAGTCGGTCCTAGGGATAAGGTAGAAGGTATTATCTACCTCCATATCCCATGGAACCCCAAACCAAACCGGACGCATCTCCATACTAAGGACCTAAAAAAGGTTAACCAAAATGGGGTGAGATAAATCTCAGCAAGTCAACCGCCTAATCCCCAATTAGGATGCAAATTCACCTCGAAGGCAGTCCTAAACATGCACCATACAAAACTCACATCACCTCAGCATGTCCTTGCATATTAGCACATCACATATGCCGTTATAAATATGACAAGCATAATTAATAACCAGAACATAGGATTCTCATCCTCCAAACATTCACATGGGTCCCGATTATAAGGTAAAATCGTTATGACAAGTCCCATACCATGCCAAACAATTTTGCCCCATAATCAAGTGCAATTATTACAACCATTCAAGCGTGTTCCAGTTATTACGACCCATTGGCCACAACCAACTCAACAGTCAGCAATCATCCGACGTAACCGGGCATCGTTCCGCCCCATCGGGCACGGCATCATCCATGTACTCATATGCATTAGGACAGCATTTCATAAAGGAGAATCAGTTCGGCCTCAACCGCGACTCGACATCTAGTTGACGTGGGGGCATCCAAACTTAATCAGGTATCGTCCTACATAATCATACGCATTAGGACAGGTTCATTACCCCGCATAATCATATCATCAAGGTATTTAGGTGACCATACGAGCATATCACCAATCAAATCCATTATCATCTGTCTCATTAGCCAAGAACACCAAAATCCCTTTTCAAATAATAAACCTTGCAACTCTTTTTTTTTTTTTTTTTTTTTTTGTTCAAAACTTTCCAAAATAAATTCGTAGGTGCTCTCATACTCAAAATTAATCCGTCAAAATTTGCACGCATCTAGTTTAAAAC
Organism: Eucalyptus erythrocorys; assembly: GCA_014182555.1. Lineage (NCBI taxonomy): Eukaryota > Viridiplantae > Streptophyta > Magnoliopsida > Myrtales > Myrtaceae > Eucalyptus > Eucalyptus erythrocorys. Next base: position 26,897,946 of record CM024599.1, read on the forward strand.
GTCATTGTTTTATTGAGCAAATAAGTTTTGGTGTCCTAACTCAACACCTCATTGTTTTTCTATTTAAAAGTTTATAAAGCCGTCTTTTGACATAGAAATCGAAACCAACGTAGAGCAACCAATTTCATAATATGACGCATAAGTTCTCAGCATGTCAAACACCAACTAAATCACAAAATATACATTTTCCAGCAAGCAAGACACCAAGAACATCCATAAAACCACAACCAGCAGTCATCGGCAGAAACCGAGTACATTCATACGTCTCCAAAATTAATTCCAAAAAATATAACTAAACAAGTTCAGAAAATTCTCAAATTTAAATATATTATAAAAGATACTTAAAAAAAAAAAAAAACACTTTTTATCAAGACACCTTGACCCAGATCTTCCAAGAATAAGAGACGTAAATCGCTCAAACTGTTACCAAAACTGTGTCTGTATCCAGAAATTATGTTTTTCCAAAACCAGCTTGGTTCCAGGTCCAAAACTTATCTGTTTGCTCTGAAATTTGACTATGTTAAACTTTAAGATATAATGAAAAACTTTTGTGAAGAAACTCTTTCGAAAATCGAATCGTAAGAGTTGATAAAAATCATTTGAACACCAAAAGGTCGCTGGTTCCAACACAAAACGAGATTCTGCCTTCCTTGCAACAAAGTTGAAATCTTGTTCTTTTAAATCCTGAAAATCTTGAGTAAAATTTATGTCATAGATAAAGATGCTTAGAACATTTTTCAAGAAGGAAGCAACCTCAAAATCGTAGCGTATTTCAACCCATCGAAAATAGCAAACAGTGAGCGTCCAGTAAACAAATTTGAACATCACAGCATACATGCAAGCTTAATCCGACTTAATTAGCCTAATCATGGTTAATTAACCTAACCATGATTAATTAACCTAACCATGATTAACTAACCTAACCATGCTTGATTAACACTAATCCATCTTAGCACTAATCTAACAATGATTAGCACTAAATCTAAACATCCCCTAAGTGCAATTAATGGCCTAATCAAAGATTACGGAGTTAACTCACATAATTTGGTGGCTGCAGGTTCACGGCAATGGCAACATGATGGTGACGAGAACTTCAGACAATCGTGTCTCGAATGGAGGCTTGACGGAGGCGGGGTTGGCCTTACAAGTCTTTGGCCAAGGAGGGAGGTTAGGCTACTTTGGAAGGCTGGTCTCAGATGATGGCTACTCGACAGAACGGACGGGGGATGCTGGGCGGATAGACAGTGAGGGTTGGATAGGCGGTGAGGCCGTGAAACTGTGGCTGTGGCGTTGGCTGGCGACGGGCTGAGGTGTTGGGCATGGGGTTGTTGGCGAATGCACCTAGACGCTAGTGGCTAGGCGGACGGTAGCTAGCGCGGAGGTGGTGACATGAAGGACCTGCAGTGGATTGGTGCTGCGAAGTGGGCGTGAGCTGCTGGGCTTGGATGGTGGAATGTGTAGCAAGGAAGAAATGAAGAAGAAGAAGCAAAGGGGAAAATGGCTGAAGAATTCTAGTTGCCCGAGGGGAGGGGGGGGGGAACTCACGCATGAAAGAAGAGAGGAAAGAGTGGGAGAGAGAAGAGAGAACAAATAAGTCAAGGCAACAACCAATCATAACTTAGAACAAATATCTACTCACTCATCACAAATGCCACAAAGTCTTCATGCCCATAAAGTCCATGGCTCATCCTGCCACGCCCCAAACCCCGGGCACGTGCACACCCCTCGGTGGTTGATTAAATTGCAACATTCTTAGGACACGTCACCGACCCTTTCCATTTTATGCACAAGCGGAAGTGAACTAACAATCTCCAGATAACAAACAAACACATGGGATAGTAAAACATGCTCACACCTTTTTCATAAACTATACTTTATACAGTCAAGTCAAACCTACGGTTTATATACAAGAGTCTAGATCAAAAAGAGCTACTAAGCCACCTAAGCTTCAGACTCTCTAGTCTCAGGCTCCGGGTTCTCCACGACACCATCAAGGATGTCGATATCCATAGGATGCCCTATTTCCCACTCCCATGTCCTGATGGGAAACCCGTCAAAACCCTCTATAGGACCCTCCCGAACCCCATTAGGCTTGTTGAGATATCACGCTTTGAAACGATGGGGTACGAAGTGAGGTAGGCCCTCATCGACCCAAACAGTGGACTCAACTAACTCACGAGTTAGGTTGGTCCCGAGAATTGGGAAATAGGAGTGCTGAAAGGCTACCTCCCGTGGAACCCCATAACGTACATGGAGTACCTCCATCTAAGGACCTATAAATATTTAAACCACGACAGGATGAGAATAAATCTCAGCGAGTCTGCATCCTAAACCTTGATTAGGACGAGAATTCACCTAGAGGCAACCTAAACATGCAACATATAGGACATACCTCGTCTCAGTACCTCTCTACACATTAGTACATCTCATATATACTCATAAACACAGCAAGCGTACTCAACAACTGGAACATATCATTTCATCACAACCAATCACACAAGTCTCGATTGTAAGGTAAAACCATTATGACATGCCCCACACTGCGCCACATAATTTTGCTCCATAATAAGGCGCAGCTATATCAGCCACTCATGCATGTTCCAGTTCTTACGGCCCATCGGCCACGACTAACTCCCCAGTCGGTGATCATTCGGCATAACCAAGCGTCGTCCCATTCCTTAAGGCATGACAACGTCTCGCGTAAACGCATCAGGATGGCATTCCATAAAGAAGTATTGATCCAACCTCCACTGCGACTGGCATCCGTTGACGTGGGGCATCTAAACTTAATCAGGCATCATTTCGCATAGACGCATCAGGACAAGTTCACTACCCTGCATAAACGCATCAGGGTACTTAGGGGGTGTTTGTTTTTGTTTCTTATTTTTGTTTTTAAACAGATTTTTTGTTTTTTTGTTCCAAGGAACAAAAAAGGAACACAAACGCGTTTGTTTGCGTTTTTGTTCAAAATCTATTTTTTTGTTCCCCAAAACACATTTAGAACATAAACAAGAAACAAAAAAGGACCAAAATTTAAGAACAATTTTTCTCTCTCCTCTATTTTCTTCTCTATTTTTTCTTCTTCTTTTTTTCTTTCTTTTTCCTTTGGCTAGTTGCTGGCCTCAGCCATGGTCGACAACCAGTCGTCGAGAGCCGGCGACGCCCGCTGAAGCGTCACCGGCCCTCGGTGAGGCCGAGCGTCACGGCACCTCGCCTCGCCTTGGCCGGGCGAGCTCGCCCGGCCGACCGGCAAGGCTCGGCATCGTGGGGCCACTGCCAGGTGGCCCAGCCAAAGCAAGGCCCAACCTCGCCCAGCCACGGCAAGGCTCGACCTCGGCTGCGGGCCGGCGAGCCTCGCGTGGCCGGGCGAGGTCGCCGGCCAAAAGTAGAGAAAAGAAAAAACAAAAACAAAAAAAAAAAAAAACAAATAAGAAAAATAAGAAAGAAAATAGGAAAAATAAAATAAAAATATTAAAAAATTAAAAGAAATAAAAAAATTATAAAAACTTACCAAACGTGTTTCGTTCTTTTTCTATTTCGGAATAAATTTACCAAACGCTTTCTTCGTTCAAAAATTGTTCCCCGGAGCAGAAATATTTTTTCTATTTCTGTTTCCAAAAGCAATTTTTAAATAGAAATGTTACCAAACGCACCCTTAGTGATCACACGCACATCCATGCTCGACCAAGAATATCGTGCTTTACACTCAAATACCTCCATTTTAAATAATGGACTTGGCCTATTTTCTTCGTATTAAAAATACTCGGTAAAATAATTGTGCATGGTCACACAATCAAATTGATTCGCAAAATGTGATACTCTCCCATTTAAAAATTCCACAATTGTATATAGTACTTAAAACATTTTGAGCGTAAAAAACTGACACCTGGTATTTTTATAATTAAATACCACAAAATCATATTTTTGCAATAATAATAAAAAAATCATCACCAATCACCCATTTACATAATTTAGCACTCAATTGCACAAACCTATGCAACCACAACAATTAGCATAAAATTCTAGTAACCGGCTACCTGGTACAATTTACGCTAATTATAAATTAATTAAATAAATTGTAAATTATTTAAATTAAACCACTTAATTAAATTGAATAATGTAACTGGACTAATCTAATTGGACTAATTGAATTAATGTAACTAAACTAACTAATTTACTCTAATTACCCTAACTACATAACCTAACTAACTCCTAACTAAACTAATGTAACCACCTAGTCCACCTAACTTGTGACATCCTGACTTTCCAATTCTGTTTTCAATTGAATGAGTTGGGCTTTTCACTGACGCGCCTATAGTTCTTTCTCTGAGTTGGCCACTCATGAGATAACTAGCATATCAGGTGAAGTAGTTAAGGAATCTAAACACAATAGACTTAAGAATTCAACTAGGAATCGATTGCTCAAACTGTGCTAATATGGGGTCATTACGGTACATACCGACTAGAGACCAAAGATAGGTTGATTCGATAGAGCCATATGATTAAGTGTGGGTGATTCCATCTAATTGCACAATTCTTGTCAATCGGCAATAAACTAATTTTTCTGTGATTTTGGTACCCTATATCCGCATTTGAAATCTCGAGATTTTCACAACAACCGAGAGTCGCCAATGTATCGAAGAGGTACATTGTGGCTTGAAAATAATCGACCATGGGTCAATTACACTAAAAATTCTTAAAAGCTATCTAGTAGGTTAGGTCACGCTTAAATCGCACCAAATTGAAATTAACCGTAAATTTGAACCCGATTTCAAAATTTGAAAGTTCTGTCATGTTATGATTCATTTTAGAACATTAACTCATCATTCGAAGAATTGTTGGCGAGTTCAGGATTTTTATGGAAAATCAATTCGAACAATTTGGAAAAGAACAGAAATTCAGATGGGCCGAGTTGAAGGGAGTTTTGGCTTCCAAACCGAGTTATTTGGTGATGGGAACTTACGAAAATTGTGTGGGCTTCTTCCCTAGTAAAATTGGACATCAAATTGGAGAATTGGTGAAGAAATTGAAGCTCAATTGAGGAAAATTCGTATGCTTGATGGGGGCTTGCAATTTTAGCATCAAATTGGATTATTTGTGAAATTATCTTCAAGAAAGTATTAGGAGGAACAAGCATTTAATTGAGTAGATAATCTTGCTTGACTTTTCCCCTTTTTCCTTGGCTTCCTTCGCACGCCTCTTGGTCAACTCCTCCTCCGTAGCGTCTGCTTTCACTTTCTTCTTTTACTTGAACCCATCTCCTTGGACAGAACCACCTCTACCCATTTCCCTACAGCTTCAATTCCTTTCTTCTTTCTTTGTTGCCACTAGCCCGCTTCTCTCCACTTTCATCCAACCCATGTCTACTAACAAACAGCCACCTCCACTGAAGCAGCTCCACTGTTCCTCTCTCTCTCTCCGCTAACACTTGCTTCCATTTCCCTCCGTCGAGTCCCCCCTCCAAATACCTCGAAGACCATTGCTCCCCCCTAACGCCACAGCTCCTTTCTACTGAATTCTTCTCCTCTACCACACATCTCTTGGTCAACCCAATAAAGTCTCCTTCCCCATCGCTGACCCAATAGCTCCTCCGTGCACCAGCTGCCAACGCCACCGATTCTCCTCCATCTTTTTTTTTTTGGTAATGGATTCTCCTCCATCTTTGCTGCCACCCATCCACAAAATGTCCCCACCAAAGTCCACTCCCTCGCGCCCTCGCAACTCCACCCAATTTCCATCCCGTGAGCCCATCACCTTCGTAACTTAGCCCAACTTTCGGTCTAGCAGCAACCATGGGCTTTATAACCATTTTCGGCCTGGTCCAAGCCTCCTTCAACGCCACCAAAAGTTTGAGTTTCGGCCGTCGTCGCGCCGCCATTGTGGTGAACTGGTTTTTGCACTAAACCGGTGAGTTTATGCACTAAACTCTAATTAGTATGCTAATGACGTTTAAGAGGTGATTATGTTAATTTTGATATTGGCTAGTGAATCCACCTAGGGGGGTGAATAGGTGATTGCAGAATTCTTTTTGGAATCTTTAATTAAAGAATAATTTAACATAACTAATGCATCAACAATAGATAGATCATGCAATCATAAAGTAAATGAGATAGGGTAAGAGAGAATTGACACAAGGTTTATAGTGGTTAGGCTTATTCCAATACTACGTCCACTTTCTACGCTGGCAGCCAACTGGCTGTAGTCACTATGTAGCAAATGAGAGCTGTTACAATTCACGAACTAGACTTCTTCAATAGACAGTCTCTCCTACAGCTTCTTGCTGTTTTCGCACTATATGTAACTCTCTTTGATACACAAATTGAACGCGAGAGATTCTAGAGAACAAGTGATTTCAGAGGTTCTAATATCGAGATTTTTCTATCAAGTCTCTCCTTTATTTTCGAGCAACGCCGATCCACCTTAAATAGCCTCCGTGCCTCCACACCCATTGGCACTTTCCAAGAATTCATCCAATCAACCCGTTGGACTGAATCAATTTAAGTGATCTTCACGTCGCCGAAAATGTAAGTAGACAATAGCTCGTCAATCCTGCTCGCCCATACAATCAGGATCTTGAGTTCCCAAAATTAGATCCTTCCAAAAATTCACTTGATCGTCAACGGATAAGATTCGAAGAATAAATCTTCCGAGCTCACGATCACAGCTAGAGATATTCCATGGATAAGTTAGGGAATATAATATCCAAATCTTACTTTCCTTAACCATAAGAATAACCTGTTGCTAGCCTGTCAAAATCGCAAACTGTCTTCAGACTTAGATTTGGGTCTTGAGGGTCTTCGATGAAACCGAGTCTTGACTGTCTTCGTACAGAAAAACTTCGGACCGAACTTTGGGTCTAACAGTCTTCAGACGGAAAACCTTTGGGTCTTTGAATTCTTCAGACGTAACCGACTGAATCTTGGATTCTTTAGACCTTACTCTCGAGGCTGTTTTGTCAACTTCAAAACTCCAAGGAATTTTTCTTCAACAATCTCCCCCTTTTTGATGGTGACAAAACCCTCAGCAGATTTGCGAATTTGAAAACCTGCAAGGAATACTCATATATATTTTGAGAATTATTTCTGCAAAACAGAGTGTTAGTCCAATAACAATTATCCTCATAAATATAATGATCCTGCAATGCGAATTCACAAGTCTAAGAATCCAAATATCAAATCATCAGGATAAAGTCATAAAGATTCAACAGTCCAATCCAAATCTAAATGAAAATGAAAACAGCAAACGAAATAAAAGTTCAAAACGAAATAAAAGTCCAAATAAAAACAAGCTTCAAAAAGCTTCAAATCTGCAAACTCTCCCCCTTTTTGTCCCATCAAAGAGGTAGAGTGAATAAGGGATGGCTTTGAAAAGATTTAGGGCCTTTCAGGGAAACGAACAAGCTAAAACTTGCTGAGCTCCTGTACTGACTTCTCGAGATTTGCAAGAGCTTCCTTCACTGAAACCAACTCTGCACTGGTCTGATTTGATTCCACTTGAGCTCTCAGTGAGTTGATCTGATCTTGCATATTCACAGAAGTACTTAGCATGGCCTTCTTTAAGTCCCTCAGCCCATAATCCATTCCAAACACCTGCTTCTTGAGGTCCAACATAACATCCAACAGTTGTGTAAAAGCTGTCGAATTAGCAGTACCTGCACTAGGACTAGTAGATTCAGTTCTAGGAGTTTGGAAACTCGGAGCATCCCTTTCAGCCCTTTCCTTCTCTATTGGTGAGGATTCTTCATGCTCTGGGAAATGAGATGCATAGACCTCCTCAGGATCAGCACCTGACCTACTCACATCACTAAAATGTAAAGGCGAAATTGTTCCTTGCTCAGCAGCAACTCCCCCTGTGTTGATGCTAGTGGGTGCAGTGGAATATTCCTCGCCAACATCCATATCAGCACTTGGATGTTTCTTGGTCTCTTCCCCAGATTGAGCGAATGATGGCTCAAATCCTGTAGCCATATCCTCCTGCATTCTGCTCTCTTCTTCATCATTCTTCCTTCTTTCTTCTTCTTCTCTTCTCATTTCTTCCTCTTCTTCTTTCCTTCTTCTTTCTTTTTCTTCAGCTTTCCTCTGTCTCTCTTCTTCTTCTCTCCTCCTCTTCTCTTCTTTTTCTTTCTTCCTCTCTTCTCTTCCTTTCCTCTTCTCTCTTACTTTGTTTCTTAGCTTCATTCTCCTCTGCTTCTTTCCTTGCTCTCTTCCAGCCTCTATTCTCAAACTAACAGGGCTCCTCAATTTTGAGAGAGCGGACAAAGTCATGGCATCATCCTCATCCTCTTTGTCTTGCGGGATGATTTTTCGACGCTTCTTCTCAGCCATGGGCTCTTTGCCCTTTCTCTTTGATGAAGCAGTGGGGATCTCCTTTGAAGGTATTTCTTCCCTCAACCTTTCCAGTGCAACATTCAGCTTTGGAAGCTTCATCTTCATCACCATCTTGTGACCAACAAGCATCAGACTTAAACTGGTCAGGCATAGAGGTGCAGGAATTTGTATATCGAAATGCCTGAACAATTTGGTGGTGATCGATGAATAAGGCAATTGACCCTTATCCTTAACCACTGTTCTGTACATGTGGAAAAGAATAACATGTCGGAGAGAAAAGGGTCTGCCTTGATTGATGGCAAACATCAGCTTGGCTTCGGTCTTGGAGACAACGGTCTTCGAGGTTGTCTTGGGCCGGATACAGTTGATAACGATTTTGTGCAGCAATACATTTGTGGCATTCATCCTAGTATAGGATATTTTGCCCTCTACTGTTCTGTCTCGCACAATCTCCAAAGTTGCAAAGGCTGTAGAGACTTTGATTGGTTGGAAACTCCTCCTTTCCACCCCAATAATATCAGCCAGCAAATCAACATCAACTATATAATCCTTGTCCATAAAAGAAAAGGACAACCGATTCGCATCCAAAAACGACAAATTCGAGTAAAAATATGCCGTTAGTTCAGAATGGGCATTTGTAGTATCCATGCAGAATCTTTCCAGTTGCAGCCTAGCAAACTTCCCTCTAAGATTAATCTTCAACGAATCAAGGAAGTCGAAATCCACACTTCTCGGATTTACTACACCCCTCTTCAACAACTTCGTATACACTCGCTCATGCTCATTAGACCGAAACAAACTTCCCGAAGGACAAACAGGGTTAGCAGCCACACCATACCGAGGCTGAAAGTGAGAGAAAAGTCTCTTATCATCGTCACCCTTGTAGGACCCTCTGATTGTCTCTGTGGTCCCCTGCTTACGATTCTGGAAGACTTCCGAGACGACATTCTTGGAGAGCAAGCGAAGATTCAACTTGTTCGCTAAAAAGATGGAATCTTTGTGCCGAGAAAGGTAATGAAACAGGAACGGCAAATGGAACTTTTAGGGTTTCAAAAGAGAATGAAGATGAATTTTTCAAACGAGTAGTAGCGGATGAAAGTGACGATTCGAGTTTATAAATAGTAAGAGAAAATAAAACGGGAATATGAATCGTCGCCAAAAGTAGAGATAAAAAAACTGCTAAAAATAAACCGTTATTTTGAAAAAGAGAACTACATTTTTGAAGATATAAACTGCCATAATTGCATGTCGAAAAATGAGTAAGAAGAGATTTTGAAAATTTGAAAAGTAATCAATAAAAATAATATAATGCCGAGAATACGAAGAAATTAAAATACAAAAAGAACTTTAAAATAAAGTCGATAGTTGTTCGGACTTTACCTCAGAGTCTGAACTCTTTTCAGACTTTACCTTTGAGTCTGAGCGCCATCAGACTTTACGTTGAGTCTGAAACGCCTTCAGACCTTGCGTTGAGTCTGAACTTCTCAAGACTTTAATTTTGAGTCTGAATCTCTTCAAATCTTACGATATTCAGTCTTGAGCGAATTGATTCAAAGTGAGCCTTTTCTAGGGGCTTTGTGAATATATCTGCTAATTGATTCTTTGAGTCTACATGTTGAATTACCATTTCTCCACTTTGAACATGATCTCGAATGAAATGATGCTTGACTTCAATGTGCTTTGCTCTTGAGTGAAGTATTGGATTCTTTATGAGGTTGATTGCGCTTGTGTTGTCACATTTGATTTCTGTACTTGTTTCCTCAACTCCAAAGTCTCTCAATTGTTGTTGCATCCATAGGATTTGAGAGCAGCAACTTCCAAGAGCTATGTACTCAGCTTCAGCGGTTGAAAGAGCTACGGTACCCTGTTTTCTTGAGAACCAAGACACCATCCTGTTTCCCAATAGTTGATATGTACCTGTAGTGCTTTTTCTATCCGCTCTACAACCAGCAAGGTCAGCATTAGAATATCCAAGGAGAGTAAAATCTCATTGTTTGGAATACCACAGACCTAGCTTAAATGTAGTTGTAACATATTTAATAATGCGCTTAGCAGTAGTCATATGAGATTTTTTAGGATCAGATTGAAATCTAGCACATATGCAAACACTAAATAGAATATCAGGTCTAGATGTTGTAAGGTAAAGAAGTGACCCGATTATACTCCTGTATAGTTTTTGGTCTACACTCTTTCTTTCTTCATCTTTATCCAGCTTTGATGAGCTTGACATAGGAGTTTCTATTTTCTTGCAATTCTCCATTCCAAACTTCTTGATAAGGTCTTTTGCATACTTCTCTTGATGGATAAAAGTTCCTCCACTTGATTGTTTGATTTGAAGTCCCAAAAAGAAGTTCAATTCTCCCATCATGCTCATCTCAAATTCATTCTGCATACACTTTGAAAAATTCTTGCAAAGCTTTTCATTAGAAGAACCAAATATTATATCATCAACATAAATTTGAACAAGTATGAAATCCTTGCCTTCTCTTTTTAGAAATAAAGTAGTATCTACTTTACCTTTAGAGAAACCATTTTGAATTAAGAAATTACTTAACCTTTCTTACCATGCTCGAGGTGCTTGTTTTAAGCCATATAAAGCTTTCTTCAATTTGAAAACAAGGTTTGGTTTTCTAGGATCTTCAAATCCTGGTGGTTGTTCCACATAGACTTCTTCTTGGATAATTCCATTTAGGAATGCACTTTTTACGTCCATTTGGAATAACCTGAAATTCTTAAAACAAGCAAAAGCAAGAAGTAATCTTATAACTTCTAAACTTGCCACCGGAGCATAGGTTTCATCATAATCGATGCCCTCTTCTTGTGTGTAACAAGTCTTGCTTTGTTCCTTACCACTTTTCCTTGTTGATCAAGCTTGTTCCTAAAAACCCATTTGGTACCAATAATTGATTTACCATTTGGTTTTGGAACTAGCTCCCAAACATTGTTAATTTTGAATTGATTCAATTCTTCTTGCATTACTTCAATCCAGCTTTCATCTTTCAATGCATCTTCTATGTTTTTAGGTTCGATCTTAGAAATGAGTGCAAGAGCACTAGATTCTTCACGCCTTTTAGACACTTGGCCAGGCTCATAATCTTTAGGTTGAGTCTGATTTTGTACTGAGTCTTCAAACTTTACATTCATGGATTCTTCCACAGTCTGAGTTCGTTTGTTGAAAACTCTGAAAGCTTTACTCGTCATAGAATAGCCAAAGAAGATTCCTTCATCTGATTTTTCTTCAAACTTACCAATTCGATCACTTGAATTCTTTAGGATAAAGCATTTACAACCAAATACATGAAAATATGAAACAATAGGTTTCTTACCTTTAAGCAGATTCGTAAGGTGTTTTCTCTAAAATAGGTCTTAGAAAAATTCTATTTATAATATAACAAGCAGTTGAAGTAGCTTCAGCCCAAAAATGAGGAGAAATGTTATTTTCAATCAAGAGAGTTCTTGCCATTTCTTGTAAAGAACGATTTTTGCTTTCTACAACTCCATTTTGTTGTGGAGTGTATGTGGATGAAAAATTATGTTGAATACCATAGTCATCACAATATTTAGCAAAATCATGATTCTCAAATTCTCCACCATGGTCAGTTCTAATACTCGATATTGCATACCCTTTCTCAATTTGGATTTTCTTTGTAAACTTAGTAAAATAAGTCAATGCATCAGATTTATTTGCAAGAAAGAATACCCAGGTAAAACGAGAATAATTATCAACTATAACCAAACAATATCTTTTACCTCCAATACTTTGAATTCTTGTTGGCCCGAACAAATCCATGTGTAATAGCTGCAAAACACGATTAGTGGATACCTGATTTATAAAATTATAGGAATTTCTAACCTGTTTTCCAAGTACACAAGGAGTGCATAGATCATGCTTTTGATACTTGAGGTTAGGTAAGTCCCCGAACAAGCTGTTTGGATGAAACTTTTGCAATTTGCTTCAGATTGATATGACCAAGTTTCATATGCCAAAGGTTGACTTCATCTTGAATTGATATCAGGCATTGTGGACTGTCATACTTTACATCCAGTAGATAAATGTTTCCATGTCTTCGTCCAGTAAAGGATTATGAGAGATCTTTGCTTGTTCCAAAACATGTATCTTCTTGAAAGTTGATTTTGTATCCAGTATCGCATAGTTGACTAATACTCAATAGATTGTAGTTCAATCCATCAACAAGAGAGACATTGTTGATTGTGAGGTTTCCTATCTTCACGATTCCTCGACCAATAATTTTTCCTTTGTTGTTGCCACCGAAAGAAACATTTCCTCCTTTTACATGAGAGAGTTTTGTAAAACAATTTGAGTCTCCCGTCATGTGTCTTGAACAGCCACTATTCAAATACCATTTGATTTTCTTCTTGATAGTGACTTGCATTTAAATGAAAAACTCAAGTCTTCTTTGGTACCCAAACTTTCTTGGGTCCATCATTGTTAGTAGCATAAACAGTCTTTGCCCAGCTCTTCTTAACAGGTCTCCAAACTTTGGGACACTCCTTTTGAAAATGTTCTACGCTTTTGCATTTTCAACATGTAAGAGCATTTTTACCAACAGGCTTTAGAAAAACTTTTTGGAAATGATTTTTATAAAACGTTTTTGTTGGCCTATTCTTGATTCTTTCCTTTACCTTTGGGAAATCAATCAAAGGAATTGTATCATGTGTCATTCCTAGACCAGATTTATTAAAATAAGGTCTTTGAATAGAAAGAATTTTATCCAACTTTTCAGAACCCATTGAAAATTTCTTTGTAACCTTTAAGAAATCTTCTTTCAAGCAGGCATTTTCTTTTGAAAGTTCATCCTCATTTTCTTTCGAAACAGCAAGAGACTTGTCTAGACATTCAACATTTTCAATTAAAATCTTTTCTTGATGTTTTAGTTTGGAATTCTCCCTTTTCAGTTAAGAAATCCTTTTAAGAGAGCCTTTAAGACTAAGACAAAGTTCATCAATGTATTTTGATACTTTGGTAGGAATTTTTAAATTTCTAACCTTGGTACCGCTGTTTGAATCTGAGTCTAAATCTGAGCTTGAATCTGAGTCTGAGTCTGAATTTGCCATAAGACAGATATTTGCATACTTTTCATCACTCTCCTCACATTCAGTGTCACTCCAAGTTTCAACTTTGAGTGCTTTCTTGAACCTTTCAGGTTTTCCTTTTTTTTTCTTCAATAAGGGGCAGTTGGGTCTAATGTGTCCCTTCTTCTTGCATTCAAAGCAAACAACCTCTTTGCTGGTATCTTCTTCTTCATTTGATCTCTTTTGAAATCTTTGATTGTTTTGTCTCTTTCCATTGAACCTTCTGCCTTTCCTATTTAGCTTTCTAAATTTTCTAATCATAAGTGCTAATTCCTCATCATCCAAGTCTTCTTCTGAATCTGTAGCATCAGAATCATCATTAGATTTTAAAGTAATTGACTTCTTACCTTTTGTGTCAAATTCCATATTGAATTGCTCGACTTCATAAGATTGACGTGTGCCGACCAATTCATCTACTGAAAGAGGCATGATCCTTTGTGTTTCTCTTATAGATGTCTTGACGTGATTCCAATCTTTGGAGAGTACTCTCAACAATTTATTGACCTTCATATGTCCTGAAATTGGCTGTCCTTGGTATGCCAAACTGTTTACAATTTCTGTAAATCGACTGAACATATCTGTGATGGATTCTCCTGGCTTCATTTTGAAGGCTTCATATTGACTGAGAAGGATATTGACCTTGGTTTCTTTGACTCGATCTGTTCCTTCATAGGTGATGTGCAATCTATCCCAAACTTCTTTGGCTGTTTCACAAGATGAAATTCTATTATATTCAGTAGGAGATAATGCACAATATAGAGAATAAATAGCTTTTGCATCAAGAGCATGTCTCTTATAAATTTCTGCTTGTGGTAATCCTGCTCCATCAGCTATTTCTTTCCCTGTGCTTGATGTAGCTTTAGGGATAATTCCATTCTCCACTACATCCCATTCCATAGGATCTTTGGATCTTAGGAATGCCTTCATCTTGTTTTTCCATACGTTGTACTCCTTTCCATCGAAGTAGGGAGGTCTGGTATTGCTTTGCCCTTCAATTAAACCCGGAGCCAAAACACTAGCCATAGATCTTTTGCTTTAGAAATAATAAACACTTCCAATAAATAAGCAACCAAGCTCTAATACCAATTGATATTGGCTAGTGAATCCACCTAGAGGGGGGTGAATAGGTGATTGCGGAATTCTTTTTGGAATCTTTAATTAAAGAATAATTTAATATAACTAATGCATCGACAATAGATAGATCATGCAATCACAAAGTAAATGAGATAGGGTAAGAGAGAATTGACACAAGCTTTATAGTGGTTCGGCTTATTCCAAGCCTACGTCCACTCTCCACGCTAGCAGCCAACTGGCTGTGGTCACTATGTAGCAAATGAGAGCTGTTACAATTCACGAACTAGACTTCTTCAATAGACAGTCTCTCCTACAGCTTCTTGCTGTTTTCGCACTATATGTAACTCTCTTTGATACACAAATTGAACACGAGAGATTCTAGAGAACAAGTGATTTCAGAGGTTCTAACATTGAGATTTTTCTATCAAGTCTCTCCTTTATTTTCGAGCAACACCGATCCACCTTAAATAGCCTCCGTGCCTCTATACCCGTTGGCACTTTCCAAGAATTCATCCAATCAACCCGTTAGACTGAATCAATTTAAGTGATCTTCACGTCGCCGAAAATGTAAGTAGACAATAGCTCGTCAATCCTGCTCACCCATACAATCAGGATCTTGAGTTCCCAAAATTAGATCCTTCCATAAATTCACTTGATCTTCAACGGATAAGATTCGAAGAATAAATCTTCCGAGCTCACGATCACAGCCAGAGATATTCCATGGATAAGTTAGGGAATATAATATCCAAATCTTACTTTCCTTAACCATAAGAATAACCTATTGCCAGCCTGTCAAAATTGCAAACTGTCTTCAGACTTAGATTTGGGTTTTGAAGGTCTTCAGACTGAAACTGAGTCTTAACTGTCTTCAGAAGGAAAAACTTCAGACCGAACTTTGGGTCTAACAGTCTTCAGACAAAAAACCTTTGGGTCTTTGAATTCTTCAGACGTAACCGACTGAATCTTGGATTCTTCAGACCTTACTCTCGAGGCTGTTTTGTCAACTTCAAAACTCCAAGGGATTTTTCTTCAACAAATTTAAGTGTGATTAGTTTAATTGTTGGCTTGTTTAGTTAAATTAGGTTAGTTAGATTAGTTAATTAGGTGGTTAGAAATTGTAGTTAGTTAAGTTAGTATATTGTTACATAGCTAGGATTGTTAGAATAATTTAATTAGCCCAATAGGTGGTTAGATTAGCATTGTTTGACCTAAGTATGTATTTATGGAATTAACTTGTATTTATTTAATTAATTTTGGTAATTATTCAATAATTAATTATTTTCCAAAAATTAGAACGGGATAGCGGGCGATTGGAATTTCGTGCTGATTGCAATGGTGTGTTTAGTTTATGCAATTGGGTGTTATTTTATGCAAATTGAGTGCTGATTAAAGTTTTGGTCATTTATCCCAAATTTTGTGAATTTCGATATTTATAAAGAAAATCCCGGATGTTGCATTTTAACATCAAAAATGGTTTTATATGCTATATAAAATTGTGGGATTTTAAAAAGGAAAATATCAATTTTTCGAGTTCGATTTGCCCGTGTACCCACACACAATATTTTCACTAGATGTTTTTAATAAGAAGAAAATAGGCCAAGGTCGTGATCTTAATTGCGGCATGTGAGTGCAAAGCACAATATCCTTGGCCGGAATTGAAGGATCGTATGCTGGTTAAGAGAACCCATCCCCGATGTGTGTCGGTGGATGTTAACCCTATATGGGATACCCACTCAATGGGTTCGGGTCGCAGTAGATTCTAGACCTATACTCCTTCGGAAATGCCATAAGGAATGCCATCCCCAATGTGTGTCAGAGGATGTAGCCGTGCTCAAAAGGGGGAGATGGAGCCTAGCAATGCCAACGGATCGGCGTGTGTCGGGTAAAACTGCCTATGTGAGTAGTAATAATTAATTGGAACGCATGTTGAGTGAAATTGATGCGTCGGATTATGGGACAAAATTGTGTGGCATGGAATGGCATGTGTCATAACGATTTGGCCCTATAATCAGGACCCCTCTGATTGAATTGATGGACTGATATGTGTCGATATTTCTTGCTTGTGTGAGTAGTGATTGATTTAGACGTTCCAACTGATGTGTGAATTTGCTATATGCATATGGTTGGGAATGTGCTAAAATGCAAGAAGGAGCTGAGGTGAGATAAGTCATTTGTTCTAATTATGTGGTTGTGTGATTAGGATGCCTTGGGTGTATTACCCTCCTAATTGGGGTTTAGAGCGTGAACTCGCTGAGATTTATATCTCACCTCGTCGTGGGCTCAATTCTTTTCAGGGCCATAATGTGGAGGATTTGGAGCCGAGCTGAGGTGATTTGAAGTGTAGGTCAGATAGAACAGCTTCTTTTAAGAGTCGATCTTTTGAAAGTCTTTTGGTTGTAGACTTTTGTACATGACTCGGTATATTTTTTAAAGCATGTTTTGTTTGTGAATATGTTATCCTACTTTTCTATCCGGAGATGGTTATTGTTAGGGGATCTATTATTCGCTTCCACATGTGCAATAAAATGACAGGATCGATGACTAATCATAGGAAGTCGCAATTTTAATAGACCACCAAGGGATGGGCACACGCTCGAGGATCAGGGCGTGACATAACTAACCTAGCTAACCAAATAATTACAATAACTAACTACATTAATCCATAATTACACTAATCCTTCTAACTAAGTGCAATTAACCCCCTAATCAGAGATTAGGATGCTAACTCACCGGATTAGCTAGAAAACGGGTCCACGGTGACGGAGGCACAATAGCTACCAGGACCCGGGCCTACAGCTACTCCAAAGGAGGCCAAACTGAGGCTGAAAAAGCCTTGGAAGTCCTTACTTGAGCTATTGGGCTTGGTCTTCAGCTGAACTGGTTGGGGGTTACAAGGGTTGAAATGGACTGAGGTGGACGATGGCTGGCAAATAGGGACAGTAAGCGATTGATAGCAGCAACGGACGAGCTAGCGGGGTTGGTCACGGCAGTGACGGGCGGCCCTCATCATGAACTAGACGGGATGGAGGGTGGAGCCGGGCGGTTGGTGCGGGCGTGCAAATAATGACATCGGCGAGCTGCTAGACTAAAGACGGTGGAGCGGTGGGTTGTCTACTAGAAGTGGAAGGCTGGTGGCTTGCAACTTCAATGGAAGGGAAATGAAGAAGCTGAAGTGAAGAGGAAGAAGGGAGAAGAAGAAGCTGCAGGGCTGGCTTCTGCTGGGGTGATCGAGCAAGAGAGGGAAGGAAGGGGGCAAGAGAGAAGAAAGGGGGACAAGGGGCTTGAAAGTCTTGCTTGTGGCCAATGAGCACCCAAACATAACGAGTTGCTCAGCAATAAAAGAATGAGTTACACTAGGGTTGAATAAAGCATAAGTAGCATGGTTGTTCAGCAAAACCGTACCTATGATCACATTAGGCGCGTCCTTTGCCTGACCTCTGGTGATGACGTACACTGTCCCTTGAGTTAGGGGTTTGACCTGTCCACCCTACGATGCGTTCTGCAGTGCAAATCCTCTGATCTGACCCATTGGTGGCAACGGTGGTAACTATTGTTGTCCTCTTCACCTTCTAGGACAATCTCTGGCCATATGACCACACTGGTCACATTCAAAACAAACACCTAGCCTTTGAGGGCACGGAGTCGAACCATGTCACCTTCCACAAAAGTGACATATACCATTCTGGCTTGGACCTGCTTTGCCCACTCCATCCTTTCTATTGGATGGGACATGAATCTTCCTTAGGTCATGGGCTTCTTCCCATACCTATTCCTATCTCGGTTAGATCCAAATTGCGACCCAGATGTGGCAGCTCTTTTGTTCTGATCTCTCTCGATCGTCTGGACTCGTTCATACAAGTTGTTATAGTTCCTCAGGTTAAGTAG
Source organism: Eucalyptus erythrocorys (assembly GCA_014182555.1). Lineage (NCBI taxonomy): Eukaryota > Viridiplantae > Streptophyta > Magnoliopsida > Myrtales > Myrtaceae > Eucalyptus > Eucalyptus erythrocorys. The sequence goes on from CM024599.1 coordinate 26,916,326, forward strand.
TATCAGCGGACTCCTCAATTCCAACTTGAGTCCATCTCTGAATCTCCTAACTCAATTTACTGGATTCTCAACTTGTTCAGAAGCGTACTACGATAGTTCAGCGAACTTCGCCTCATCCTAATCTACCACCATTGAGCCTTGGCGAAGACACTGGAATTATGCCAACTTTAGTTCTTTAGCAGTCTCAGAAAAGTATTTACTGTTGAAGACCTCAACAAAGGCGTTCCACTTCAGGGTTACACCTTCAGGGAATACCGTTCCTTGGGTGGTTCTCCACCAAGTACTTGTTATTCCCTGCAACTTAGTTCACATCAAAAGTGCAAAGGCCTTCTCCAAGCCTTGGATGCATAAAGTTGCAGCTTCGGGGTCGCTTGCCCCAAAAAACTTTGGTGGGTTCAGCTTTAGAAAATTTTCCACAAACTTGTGCATTGGTCTTCCAATGCCATATTCCCTGGCGAAACCTCAGCAGGTGCGACAATAGGTGTGGCAGCAGCATCTGCGGTAGCATTAGCGACAATTGTGGTAGCAGCGGTTGAAGTGGCAGCATTGGCAGCTTGAATCTGAGCTTGCTGATCCATCCTATTACCCAGTAACTCTAACGCTTGCATGATCCCAGCGAACCTTGGATCTTTAGGGGCTACTACCCCAGCACCAATGGGAGGTGGTGCTACTCCATTAGCACTAGCCTGAGCTAGCGCTCTACCACGGCCTCCTTGGGTACTGACCCTCGTCGGTGTCCTACCCCGAGTCATTGGACCCATGGTCCTCTTCCTAGGAGTCCTCTGCTTCTGGTAACTCATTTTGCAAGTTTTCTACTGAAACCTACCTTCCAATTCCAAATAGAATTAGAAGTTGAGCGATCTACACAAACAAACAATTCTACCAATCAGCTATCATAGACATGACCATCAAGAATTAAAGGGCTTTCCTACTAACTATCCTATAAACCTATTGCACCTTATCACTCCAATCACTAACCTGCTCTGATACCACTAAATAGGGATGTCATGACCTGATCCTCCAAGCACATGCTCATCTATAACATTAGCCAATAATATAGAAAAGTAGGACCATAATTTTCTTGAGACCACGACACACTTATATACATATCAAGTCAAGTCATATATAACATTAGCCGATAAATACAAGGTTTGCAAAAAGGGAGGCTATAGTCCTCTAATCATTCAAGTTCTCGACTGAATACTCTAGGGTCTTTGGATCAGAAAGATCCGGGTCTACCACTGAACCCTGGGGACGATCAACCATGCCATTGCCAAAAGCAACCTCCAGCACCGACCTAGGAATCTCAGACTCTGGAAGGGGGCCTTCTCTGAGTCTTATTGGCCCGTGACAATAACACGATTTGTATCAATGAGGTACCTTGTGAGGTAAACCCTCAATGACCTAGATGATGGATCATACGAGTTCATATACCTAGGCTTCTTGGCTCCCAGGGAGGGGAATTTGAAAATGCTGCTCGGTGACCCTTTTCGATTGGCCAAAACATTCAGGTGGTGTGGCCATCTACGGACTTGTAAATGTTATCCCACAACGAGGTGAGAAGACGTCTCAACAACTTCGCCCCCTAAACTCCGACTAAGAAGGAAATATGCCCCCAGGGCTGCCTAAGCATAAACACGAGTCAGAGGACTTACCTTTGCATTCGTTCCTTCTTGCAAGTCAGTACAAGTTGCATATTCAACCAAATCATTTCCACCTATCAAGCATCAATTCAGATTGAGCCATCGATTAATCAGCATAGTCGATTCCATGTCATCAAGACCATCTCTCGGTCAATCCATTTAATACTATCTATAAAGTTCAATTATATTAAGGATTGCTCACCATAAGCAAAAGAAAGATAGTATAACTCGTCCAAAGCTGATAATAGAGTATACTGCTCTCCCAAAACTGACATATCAAAGCCTGTAAGCTGATATAGTATACTCACCATGCTCACTAGAAGCTAATAAGGTATGCTGCTCACCCTAAGTTGATATATCAAAGCCCACAAGCTGATATAGCATACCGGTATACTGCTTACCCTAAGCTGACATATCAAAGCCCGTAGGCTAATTTAGTATACCTATGATGCTTATCCTAAGCTGATAAAGTATATTGCTCTCCCAAAGCTGATATATCAAAGTCCATAGGCTGATATAGTATACTTGTTCTCGCCAACTGCGAATGCCACTATTTTAATCATTTCCGATAAAAATAAATATCTTGCACTCAAGTGCTCTCCTCTAAAGTCTTCGGCCACCATTTTGTCAAACCAACATCCAATGGCCAATTTTCTTCACAAATCTTCACCAAAATAAGCCAAATCGAAGGCAAAACATTAGTAGCCCAGCAGCCCTACGAATTTCCCCTTAAATTCTTCTCAATTCTCCACAATTAACTTCAATTTGATGGCCAAATTTTCTGAGGAGGTCGCCCATAACATTTTCCACAATTTCCTTCACAAACTAGTTCATTTTGAAGGCCAAAAATCCACTTAAAAATGCCCCTCCGAATTTCCTTGTTTTTAATTTGCCAATTTTGATTTTTCCACCAAAATTCCAGGCTCGCCGAAAATTCTTTAAAGGATGAGACGATGTCCTAAAAATAAATCATGACATGCTCGAACTTTCGATTCCCAAAATCGAGTTCAATTTCATAATTAAAATTGATCGGATGCGATTTTAGTGTGACCTAACCTACCGTGTAGCTTTTAGGGATTTTATCGCATTTGACCCGTGTTCTATAATTCTTGATCCACATTTGTGCCTCTTTGACTCATCGGCGACTCTTGGTTGTCGTAAAAATCTCAAGGTTTCAATTATTGGTACTAGGTACAGAATTGACAGAAAAATCAATTTATTACCGTTTGATGTGAATTTTGCAATTAGCTGGAATCACCCACCATTTAGTTACGTGCTTCTGTCGAATCGACCTATCTTCAGTCTCTAATTGATTATAACAGTGTCGTGTTGACCCTTGCCAATTATCACGGTCAAGCAGTCGATTTTTGATCGAATTCTCATGTCTATCGCATTTATATCCCTTAAAGGTCTCACTATATAGATTAGTTATCTCGTGAGTGACCAGTTCAGAGAAGAAGGACCATAGGCACATCGGTGAAAAGCCCATTTCATTTATATGAGACGGGTCGAAAATTCATAATATCACACATCCAATCACAAATTAGCCCTCATTCTCACAAATAAGCCATTTTAGGGGTTTTAAAATCCAATTATTCAGCCCATCCAAATTTCCTTTTCCATTTTCTTTTGTCTGAAAATCGTTGTTCGCAAAATTTCGTACTTGACAAAAATTTGCCGAAAGATGACGACGTCCTATAAATGAATTGTGATACGCTCGAACGTCCAAATCCCGAAACCGATTTCAATTTCATGGTTAAAATTGACTGAATGCGATTTTAGTACGATCTAACCTATTTGGTAGCTTTTAGGGATTTTAGCACGTTTGACCCATCATCAATAATTTCCAATCCACGTTTGTGCATATTTGAATCGTAGATGACCCTCGGTTGTCATAAAATCGCAAGGGTTCAATTACGTGTCACGAGTATAATATCGATAGAAAGTCAAGTTATTGCCGTTCGACGCGAATATCATAATTGTGTAGAATCACCCACAATTCGACTATGTACTTTTGCTGAATCAACTTGTATCTATTCGCTAATTGATTTATAATGGTGTCGCATTGACCCTTGCTAATTATTATGGTCGAGCGGTCGATTTCTGATTGAGTTCTCTAGTTTGCCTCGTTCATATCCCTTAACGGCCTCACCTAATAGATTAGTTAACTCGAGAGTGATTAGTTCCGAGTAAAATAACCATAAGCAAGCCAACGAAACAACCCTTTCATATATTTGAAAGGGGGCCAAATTTTGGGATGTCACAAATAGATCCCCATCTATTATGATTAGATGTCGGACTCTCGAAGAAGTGTGGTTAGGTAATGTTATTGATTTTTTTTTCTTAGAATATTTGGTTGCCTTTGCTATGTTTGAGTTAGTGATGGTAAACTCAATAAAAGGGCAAAAAAGTGCATATTCCTAGGTTATGCACAAGGTAAGCACGGTTATCAATTGTGGTGCCCTAAATTAAATTCACTTGTTATCAAAAGAGAAGTTATATTTGACAAGTCTCCAGTACTTCTTGCTAAAAGTGATTGTAGTAGTGTTTATACGGATTTGAATAGTATTTAGTTTGAGGGGGGAATTGCAACCGAAAACTCTTAAGATAGCTAGTACCAGCAAAGTAATGGACACAGATGGTGCTTGTAGTGAGATGGAACGTGTAGAACTAATGGTTATTGTAACTACTGATATTGATAATATACGTGTTCAATCTCCTGACAAGTATGGATGCAACAATGTTTTTGCTTCATCTATGATAAAGGATGTTGTGCCAGAAAATCCTTACAAAGTAATTAAAGGTGCATGTGGAGTTGGTTTTCTAATGAGAACCGTTATGGCGAAGTTCAAGTGTAGCTTGGACTTAAAAAATATTTGTTGCCATTAAGTTCATTAGGGGTTGCGAGAAAGTAGTAATAGAGTTTGAATTTTTATGAAGCAATTGTGTCTTGGCTCAAATGTTGAGCCAAGGTAGAGATTGTTAAATAGATCTTGAGTTTGAGTTCGAAAGGAAAAAGTTCCCTAACTCAAATAGGTATCATTTTTTGAATAGATTTCCTAATTGAATGGTTTTCCTAATTTGAGAATGTTTTTATAAAAGGAGATTTCCAATTTTGGATCTAATTCTTGCCCACATATAAGAAGTGGATGTTTCTTTGTGAAGATTATCAAAAGGAGAGCTTTTGCTTTTGAATAACGCCTTCAAGATATCCTAGAATCTTGAAGCACGATATATTGAGTGCTGGAAAGTCGGCTCATTGTTCTTGTTTGTGCAATTACACCAAGAGCTTTTATGTGTTGAAGCCAATTAAATCTTGTCGTTAGGATTTGTGTAATTCCTTTGTGTGATTGAAATATTATTTCATGAGAAATTGTAAAGTTAAACATTGCATGATTATTAAGTATAATTGAGGCTTGGGAAACACTAAAAGTGTTTGAGTGACTTGAGCATAGATATTATCTATATCATATTGCTTGATCTTTAGTGGGATTTGTCGCTCCTCAACTTATGGATGTAGATCACTACCACTGAACCACGTAAATTTGGTGTTTGATTTATTTTATTGTTCTGTCTATTTTATTATTTGATCGCGTGCTTTCCGTAATGAACTCCATGCACTGCTATGGTGTCCCTTTCAGTCTTGAGACGCTAAATAAGACTCCTGCTTGGGCGAGACGAATTGGTCCTACCAGGGCTTAGAGTGTAGCTCTGCCAGCTAGCTGCACATCGGGCTCAAGACATAAAGCCTCTCTAAAAGACTAGTCTTAGGAGGATTGGCTATCAGCACACACTACACATAGTTGGCCTGCACACTAAGCTTCTCGAACAAGACCACCGGGTTCATGGGGGGAGACATTGGCTTGGATGGCTAAGAAGGGTAAGAGGAAATAGAGGTGGCCCGCCTCGAAGGCCTTGCTGGGCCTCAAAAGATTGGACTTGGAGCATGTTGTGGTGGAGAGAAGCTGTGAAGCCGTGCAGAGGAAGGGCATGCTGGAGAGCTTATTGTCATTGCTGGTGACTTGGCCCACCGTGACTAGAGGCTCAAAGTACTCCAAGCAGCCATTCAGATGGACCACACGTACGTAATTCATCAACCCTTTAGCTAACGATCTACTAGAGTGTTGTAGTTAATTAGTATGTCCATGATGGGATGCAATTGGAACGCATCGTTTCGTCTTGTTATACTATGATGGAAAGACACCCTTTGAAAGGGTGTGAGGAAGTCATATAAAAGACTCCTAATGACAACCGTTGAGGGGTTGCCAGAACATACGCTCAGAAATTCTCTCATTTTCTTGTCCTCTTTCCATCAAAAGAAAAAGAAGGCGTTCCATTTCTTATTTACAAGAACAATTAGCATTTATGCTGTGAAAATCAGATGTTTTCCTCGTGATCACATTCAAACCAACGTGAGGTAATATTGTTCGTGATTCACCCGCAATTCAACGATCGTTCCGGGGTAAATTGTTGTTTGCGCATCGAAAATAGGTAAGTTGTCTTCCGCCGACTTGAATTCCAACATTGGTATAAGAGGTAGGTCGTGATTTCTACCTTGTTTATATCAAATTTTCTCATTTATCATTTGATATTGGGATCAAGAGAATGAAATCTACACTGTTTGGATGTTTAATGCTCAGAATTGCAATATGAATCATCGAAAATGAAGCGAAGCAAAGAACAGATTCAGAGTCGCATACACCCACACGATTTTGGACATTTTTCGGAATATTTTCTTTGGCCAAAATAAATTTTCAAATATACAGGGCGAAAGTACTTGTCGAGACAAGTCCAATGGTGGGTCAAGCGCCACCGAAGGACGCCGGATGCGCCCACACGCATAGCCAAAAGCCGTTGCGCGTGGGCACCATGTTCCTAACACACTGGGCATGCCAGCGTGTGCGTGTCACGCGCACGTCGACGAATCAACGCGTGCTGATGTCCCCTTGACATCATCCAATAGTCAGTAACCACTAGGATGACGTCATCGATGACATTACCGCCGGTGGCAATTGGCTAGCCGGTGACCGACTAGCGACCCTACCTAACCCAAGATCTGACCCAAAGTTGACCCAACCCATCCTGGCCCGATAGGTCAATTGGTTGGTAGTCAAACCGGTTGGACTGGTCTCTAGTTGGACTAGTCGAATCGATTAGGAGCCGTTTGGCTTGCTGGCGTGTGCACCACATGTGCTGCACACTCAGGCGGCGTGTGTGGGTGCGTGAGTGCTCTAATTGGAGTGTGATCGGCGGCGTTTGGTTCATATGGATGTGCTTTTACACTATGGTGTATTTATTTTTTATTTTTGAATTTGATAAATGTATAAAATTTTGTTCGAAACCTTAAGTACGCATATTTTTAGGGCATAATTGCATTGTTTTTTCCTTTGTAGCTTGTATTTTCTTATGTTTTAGGAAGTACAATATCTAGCTTATATGAAAGTGATGTCATATGTGCTGTGTAGAGCTTGGTTCAATTGTAGCATGTATATAGTTTAACATACTTGCAATATTCTAGTTCTAAGAAAATTCAACAATGGTAGAAAATCCTTGTTTTTCCATTACACGTGGAATTGCGGTTTTGATTGTAGTTGCAACATGATTATTTTTTGTACGTTGGTTCAAATCATGCTATGTTTCTATGTTAATGAAAAAATGTAGAAATTATATGAGGTCATGTAATTATTTTTCTAGTGGGAATTCATAGGTTGGTAGAATTCGAATGAGTTCTCACCTAGATCTTAAAATTTGCGCAAATTAAACTAATTAATGATAATAGAACAATCATACATGGGAGCTGATTAGGAACATAGTGAACTTTCATTTTTGTGTCTTTTGTTGAATTATCATTAATTTAGTTTGTCTTTGTTGCAAATTAAATATATTGTTACTCTGAAAAGTGTGCTAGTATTGATTTTTTGTTTATTATGTCAATGTGTTATAGCACTTGATTATGGCTTCAGCATCCAAGACTATTGTAGCTAACCTCAATAAGGGTGATAAGCTGAACGATGACAATTATGATATTTGGCACCGAAATGTTCAATACATCCTTGAAGAGTAAGAGGTTTTGGAAACCCTTAACCACACAATGAATGAACTTGAGCATAGAATTTCAACTCAACGCAAGAGATATCTAGAAGCTTATCGAGCTTGGAAAAAGAAAAATAGCATTACTTGCATCATGTTGCTGAGCTGTATGCAAAATGATCTCATGTGTGAATTTGGAAGTTATGATAAAGCTTAAGTTATGTGGGTTGCCTTGAAATATAAGTTTGGGGGTACATCTGCCACTAAGCTGAGGAGACTCACCAACAAGTTTGACACATATCGAAAGAGCCTAAATGTAACGATGAGGCGGCATTTTCGGGAGATGTCAAACATGATTTGTGAGCTGAAGTCGGCAGGTCACTCCCTTACTGATGAACAGCAAATTCAGGCTGTTATAAGGTCTCTTCATAACAATTGGAAGCATATGAAGATCAATATGATGTATAATGAGAATATTGTCACTTTTGATGATATAGCGTGTCATTTGGAATTAGAGGATGAGCGCCTAGAGGCTGCGAGATCCTCTACCCATGCTTATGTTGCTGAATTGAGTTTGCGCAAAGCTTTGGGCTTTAGGCACAAAAGGAATCATCAATTCAATAACAAAGGGAAGAAGACTGATCAGGCACCTAAAAGGGCTAAGACCTTCCGACGCAAGAAGCGTGGTAGGAAGAAGGACAAGGCCAAGATGAAGTGCTATAATTGTGGCAAAATGAGTCACTTTGTTCGTGAATGCATTGAACCAAAGGAGGTACCCTATTACTCAATTACTTTATGTAATGTTTTTGTTTTTAGTACTGTGATGCTTGCTGAATCTCATCTAATGTGGATTGTAGACTCAAGAGCAACATATCACGTATCTAGAGATCGAGAAGCATTTGTGGAGTATCGTCGGATACAGCTTGGAAGAAAATGGATATATGTTGGAAATTATTCAAGCATTGAAGTGAAAGGTATCGGCACATGTAAATTAATTTTACGTGGTGGTCAAAACCTATTCCTACATGTCCTTTATACTCCAGATATTCAACGAAACTTGGTCTCCATAGTTGTTCTTCTTAGCCTAGGTTATGCATTGAATTTCCATGATGATTGTGTTAATATTTTGTTTGGCACAGTTTATTATGGTTTAGGTCATGTATTAAATGGTTTTATGGTGTTAGACATTGACTATGATCAATACAATGTTAATGTGAATGGTTGTTTTTCTTTAATTGCATCTTTTAGTAATGTTGAGATTGATGCAAGTATTTGGCATGCTAGATTATGTTCCATTGGGTTGCAAAGAATGTAAAGATTAGCTAGATAAGACATTTTAGGGTCACTCACTAATGTTAATCTATCCGTATGTGAACATTGTCTAATGGAAAAAGTAATGAGAAAACCATTTAGTAAAGGTATTAGAGCCGAACTTCCATTACAACTTATATATTCTGACATTTGTGGTCCTTTGAATGTGAGGGCGAGGCATGGAGCCTCATATTTTATCACTTTCATAGATGACCTCATTCGTTTTAGTTATGTTTTTCTGATTTTCCATAAGTTAGAAGCATTAGACTGCTTTAGACGATATATAACAATGGTAGAGAATCAGTTGAACAAAACAATAAAGGTATTGAGAACTGACTGCGGACGTAAGTATATATTGAAGCAATTCAAGGCTTTTTGTGATGAAAAGGGAATTGAACGACAATTTACTATTCCTAGTACTCCACAACAAAATGGGGTATCTGAGAGAAAGAATAGAACCATATTAGAAATGGTTAGGTCTATGATGGCGCATGCAAGCAAATTTACCTATCTCCTATTAGAGAGATGCATTATTGGCTGCTGCCTATGTACTTTAACCGAGTGCCCTCAAAGTTGGTCACTTCCACCCCTTATGAATTGTGGACTGATAGGAAACCAGACTTAGGTATTCTACGTCCATGGGGATGTGTAGCTTACGTTCATGATTCTTCCCATAAATATGGCAAATTAGGTCATCGAGGGAAGAAATGTATCTTTATAAGATATTCTGAACACTCCAAAGGGTCCGTGTTCATAGGCGAACAAGCTGATGGAAGTGTGACCGAAATGAAGTCATGATATGTCACGTTCTTGGAAAACGATTTTCCTAGTAGAGTTGAAATTGATAAGGACTTCTAATTATATGAGATCGAAGATCCTAATAACACACCCACTATTGTTGTAGAGGGAAATGAAGATTTACCTCAACATACAAGACCTAGTAGGAGTGTTGCATCGCCTAGCAAACTGAATTCAAGAGAATTTCAATTACGTAAAGGTAATTGCAAAAGCATTCCCCGTCGTCGTTTTGAGATTGAAGGGGAAGCATTTATGATTGCTTAGAAAGACGATGCCGAGCCTAAAACTGTTCAAGAGGCTCTCTCATACTCCGATAAGGAAGAATGGAGAAAATCTTTGGAAGATGAGATGGAGTTAATAATGGCAAATCATGTCTGGGACTTGGTTGATCTACCACCCAATCGCAAGGTAATTGGAAACAAATAGGTCTTTAAGATTAAGTGAAGGGTGGATGGATCAATTGAAAAGATATAAGGCTCGCCTTGTGGCGAAAGGTTATACTCAACAAGATGGTATAGACTATGAGGAAACTTTTTCACAAGTTGCAAGGTTTGTCTCAATACCCCTTATTCTAGCCATCGTTGCATATTTGGACCTTAAATTACATCAAATGGATGTAAAGACGGCATTTCTCAATGGAGAACTAGATGAGGAAATTTATATGAAGCAGCTAATAGATTTCATAGCTAAAGGTCAAGAGGATAAAGTATGCAAGCTTCATCGCTCAATATATGGCATTAAGCAATCATCTAAATAGCGGTATCTTCATTTTTATCAAGCCATAACAACTTTTGGTTTCATGATGATTGAATAAGATCACTGTGTATATGTCAAGCAGTCCAAAAATAAATGGGTGATTTTTATTACTTTATGTGGACGATATTCTATTGGCTAGAAATGACAAAGTTTTGGTTATCACTATAAAAGAATGGTTGTCCTCCAATTTTCAAATAAAGGATATGGGAAAAGCCGGTTATATATTAAGAGTTAAGATCGAAAGAGATCAATCAAGGAAACTCGTTGCTTTATCACAAGAGTCTTATATAATGAAGATTCTTGAGTGTTTTAATATGTAGCATTGTAATCTCTGATACCCCTGTCATGCAAGGTGAAGGCCTAAGTATTAAGATATGTTGTAAGACTCCAGAAGAAAATAAAGTGACGGAAACTATTCCTTAGGCTAGTGCGGTTGGAAATTTGATGAATGCTATGATGTGTACTTGACCTGACATATGTTATGCCGTGGGATTGGTGAGCCAATATTAATCAAATCCCAGTCAAGTTCACTAGAAAGTAATGAAAAGGATCTTGAGATACTTGAAAGGCACTATGAACTATCGACTTTGTTACCAAGGGAGTGATTTACGTCTATCAGGCTATTCAGAAGCTGATTGGGGTGAAGACCTAGATGGGTATAAATCGACTTTTGGATATGCGATCTTGCTCAATGGAGGTACGATTTCTTGGAATAACAAGAAACAGACATGCACGGCCTTGTCTACGATGGAGGCAGAATTTGTTGCATGCTCTGCCGCAATGCAAGAAGCAGTATGGCTAAAGCGTTTTTTGGAAAATTTAGCCACTATTACTAAGGTTCCAAAATCGATAATGGTTTATTACAATAGTCAAGCAGCCATTACCTATGTAAAAGATCTCAAGTATCATGGAAGTACGAAGCACATTGACATAAAGAACAACTTCATGAGAGATATAATGGCGTAAAAAGAAGTATTCTACAATACATTTCAACTAATAGAATGGTTACTGATTTATTTACGAAGGCTATTCCTAGAGACATATTCTTGACCCACAAGATGTCACTAGGATTGCGTAGAATGTGATATGTGATATTGTAGATGATCATTGGTTTATGTATTTGTAGACATATTTATTGTACTTGTTTGTTTATTAGTGACTTCATGTTTTATCAATAAGTACAAATCTATTATGAGCCTAGCACATACACACATATATTATTGAAAAGTTTGTCAGCAGGCAATGATTGGCTCACTCACACGAGCAATCACCTCAAGTGCTATAGTTAGCACGTTGAGATGAGATGTTATGTACAAATGAATGCTGAAGAGCAAGTTTAGTACATAAAATAAGATGTCGCCTTGATTGGAGTCAAGATGAGGTCTGTGATTTATTTATGATAAGACCGAACATGATAGTCCCACAATCATGTGTGCCTGAAAGAAGCCAAATGCGAGTATTTAACTGGGTGCTATAGAAAGCGAGCTGATATAGCACTTGAGGTAAACATGAGTACATGAGAAACATGTGACTATATTTAGACTAAAATCTGTATAGTGGATATATTTAATATATGACATACACTCTTATAGAAAGAAAAATCCATTATAGCATGTAATTCATACTTCATATGCATTGTACGACCAACAAGAGAATGTGAGTAAAATTCTCCCTATTTACTCATCGTGTGAGCCATTGAGGTAATTTATAATTTACCTCATTTTGTGCCCTATATTATTTTTTAACTATGTTCTCAAAGTGAAAGATCAAAGTTGCTACTTTAGCATGTTATTGGTGGTCATGAATAGATTTGACTTTATGAGACATGTCTAAAAAAGCAGTTATTTTGAAATGGAGAGAGACATTAGTGCGAAGGAAGACTATTGTTGTTTTACATCTATCACATGTATTTCCTGGTTGACCAATTATATCACCTTATGTGGTTGTGGATATAATTGTAAATACATTGTGTTTTTGAGAATAGTCAAGTATAACCTTTAAGGGATAGGTATACTTGTACTGATGTAACAAAATATGTCTAGGGTACTGTGAGACATCAATTGTTTATTTCTTTTTGAGGTTGTAGCCATTATATTATCCCTAACAGGTGTATAATTTGAGCTTTCAAGTGTAGGTGTACTTACTGGTCGCACGGCTTATTTGCCAATATGAATTGTTTTATAAAGTTGATGAATATTGAATGCCTTGTATTTTTGATAGAGCGCTATCAAGCCCATCATGTTCGAGTGGAAGATGTTATACTTAATTAGTACGTCCATGATGGGATGCGATTGGAACGCACCATTTTGTTTTGATATGCTACAATGGAAAGACACCCTTTGAAAGGGTGTGAGGGAGTCATATAAAAGACTCCTAAAGACAACCGTTGAGGGGTTGGCAGAACTTACGCTAAAAAATTCTCTCATTTTCTTGCCCCCTTTCCATCAAAAGAAAAAGAAGGCGTTCCATTTCTCATTTACAAGAACAATAGAAATTTATGTTGTGAAAATCGGATATTTTCCTCGTGATTACATTCAAACCAACGTGAGGTAATATTGTTCGTGATTCATCCACAATTCAATGATTATTCCAGGGTAAATTGTTGTTTGCGCATCAAAAACAAGTAAATTGTCTTCTGTTGACTTGAATTCCGACATAGAGAAACAACCTTCCACCTCTCTCTCTCTCTCTCTCTCAATTGAGAATGGAGTCAGATGGAGACTGAGGCCACTACATGTTTGGTTTGGTATGAGGACGAAAGACACATAAGAAGAGTTGATCTGCATTTTTGTTGCCGTGTTCTCCACTTTCTTCGTGGATCGTTGATGGATTTCTCTGATTCGGGACTGCTTCAAGCTTGACTGAGTAAAAATTCGAAGGAAGCCAGAGTAATGCCAGTGCGGAAAAACTGGCATACCTTGATGGTCTGTCTCCGTCTCGTACTCGAGCGAGAGCGACCGTGACTGAGATTGCCGTGTCTGGAGGGGTTTTGAAATCAAGGTCGCCCCTTTGCATGTTACGGAATTTGGTATTGAAAAGGGCAAGGCGTGAGGAGAAGCCGAGGAAGACCAGACTCGGTCATGGAATCTGAAGATTCAATCCATTGTATCTGGGGAAAGTCTATCTGGTCACTTTCATGATGGTCCCCATGACTCCAGCCTATGGCCAAATGACTAAAAAAATTAGAAGTCCACCGATGGTGACTAAGAGAGTGCCTTCTGCAGGAATATATAGAAGAAGAGGAATTAGTTATTGGAAGAAGAATACGGGACATTGTTTGGTATAACCAGAAAATAGTAACTCTAAGCAAACGATAACAAAAAATAAATGGGAGATGAGATACGACAAACCAAATCTCCCTAAGATTGTTAGTTCCTATCAACAATACTGAACAACTTCATGAACTATGCCTCTTAATATACACTACCTCGAATCCATTTGAACTAGCACTGTTGCGATCCAATCTCCTCGGCTCCCCTTGGCCAAGTGTGGCCACTACTAAGAGGAGGAGATGTTCAAGGAGTGGGGGCTAAGCCAATTAATACGGAACCTTACCAACCAATGAGCAACAGCGCTGCCTGCCAGGCAGGAATTGTAACACCCCTTAACCCAAAGGGATCATTACAGTCATTCATCTCCTTTTTAACTAAGCCAATAAATACGTGGACGAAATTTTTTTTTTTTTTTTTTTTTTAAATACGGTCCCAGCGCAGTTTAATTTGCGGAAGCATAATCTTACCAACTCTCCCTTCACACAAACATGAGACAATCGCACACCAGCTAGACATCAAGGAAAGAAAACCGAACCATTTTATTTGCATATTTACAGGATGGGTTAATCCCGGGGTAGGTACATACAAAAGTAAGCCATCGCACAAACTAGTGTGGCTTATACTCAAAAAGGGACACCTCTACCCCCTTTTCACTGATCTCAAAAGAGCGACCCATCCCTCCTTGGTATCGGTCATGTCCAAAAAGACCTTCAGCTTCTAGCCTTTCCCCCTCACGCAGCAGCTACACCCATCCAGGCGCATCAAGTGGTGGAGGTGGCAACATCCCTCGCATTATCCCATCCCGGAGCACATGGATGGAGATGAACTCCTGGGTGACTGGGCCATCAGGTAGGCCCACCTCATAAGATACTATCGCACGAACCCGAAGAATAGTCAATCTAGGAACATGGGGACAGTCGATCACCGTCACCTCTATATCCACGTCAGAAGGTATACCATAAAAGGTGCCCCGCGTGACAGGTGGAATCGGCATCTCTAAGCTGAAATGTTAGTCCCCAAAAGGGGTGAGTACAACCACTCAAAGCAAATAAATAATTCCCTATGGCTACTCAAGCATCACACAAGACATCACAATTAGAGTCCATATACATGAAATTGCATCATATAGGAATACATCATCACACTTCCACATATGTGTCACATGTCGCCATAAGGATCCATTTATCTATATATTTAAATTCAATACTCATGCATACATATCACCATATGCATCAATTCAAGCTCATGCATACATGTCACCATATGCATATTCACATATACCATGCCATGTCCATGCATACATACCACCATATGCATATTCACATATACCATGCCATGTCCATGCATACATACCACCATATGCATATTCACATATACCATGCCATGTCCATGCATACATACCGCCATATGCATATTCATATTTCAATTTTCACAATTTTTAATTGGCTTTTTAATGCATTCCTGGCACACACCATCCGAGCTTCCGGCCCCCCACATTCCGGGCATCTCGCACCCCAACTGGCACCACGAGGAATCACGGCACACACCATCCGTACTTCCGGCATTTACACTCCCTGCCCGGGCATCCCGCATCCCAACTGGCATCACGAGGCATCACGGCACACACCATCCGTGCTTCCGGCATCCCCTACGCTCCGGGCATCCCAACTCCGGGGCCATCCAGATTTACGCACACAGGGCTACTGGGCATCCGGCATTTTCACTCCCTAGCCGGGCATCCCGAAAACTCCCGGGGCATTGTCGGCTCACACCATCCGACAGCCTTCTCATTTATTATGAGATATAATTTATGCATGGCTAAATCTTACATGGCATACGACGTGATGCACATATTCAATATCATCATGATATGCTAAAAATCATTATTTATGTACCATGGTAAAACATTTAGGGTCATATCAATCCTCTAATTCATGTCATCTAATTTTGCTCATATATTTCCTTTATTTAAATTTATTAAATTCCAATATACATGTTTCAAGAAAATACTCAAAATCAAATACTCAATTAATCTTCAAAATTATGGGTTTGCATAAGGAATAGTCATAACATGATAAATTATTCCCATGAAAATTTATAATTTTAGAAGTCATTATGTAAAAATAATATTTAACTTTTACAAAGGAAAAAAATTTCAATTTCCTCAACTCACATCAATTCGGCATTCTCCTTATTTAAATAATTAAATGGCCTCTACAAATTACAAAATTAAACCACAACATAGACAAGACATAGAGGTACAACATTCAAGAAGGATTCAAGTCCAAATAGTCATTACATAAAAAGATATAGATTTATAAATCAAGCGGCTAACCCTTGTATACACGGTTTGCACCGTTTTTTTTCAATTTATTTAAAATTAATTATTAAACGAGCTTCAAGATTTACAAGAATTTACCACGTGATAGCAAATATGTTAAGGTATGTTTTTCATTAAGACATCCAAGTCAGATTCATTTTAATTAATTAAGTGTAAAAATTATAAGCTACTGTTCCAACATTATTGCATTCCAGTCGACGTCCAGTGTTAACATTCACCTTTCCTTAAAATTTATCAACCAATTGGCATTTAAAATTTATAAAACTTCACCATATGATCCACAAGACTCTAATATAAATTTCTCATGAAGACACTTAGACCAATTTCTTTATTGAAAATTTATTATAAGTAAAAAGAATTTCTGCTCATAAAACGATGTTCCCAGCACGTCCTTCTTCCGAAATCAGTACGTATGACCAACCTATTGTGCTTCTTTTTCTCTAAATTTTTGATATGTTCTTGTTTAAAGGATACTCTTCAACTTTCATTTAGACATCGAAGTGAAAAATCCAAAGGAAAACCCTCTTATAGGCCGTCGAAGCTACTGATGTCCAGTACAGTTCACCCGGTACTCACGTTCTCAGAAAAATCGACCTTTCCCTAGGCTATTCTCGTTCATTTGGTCTCAATTTTTGATATGTTGTTCCTCTCCATGTTCTTTACAATTTTCACGAAGACATCGAAGCAAGATTCTCAGTAGAATTTTAGATACAGCAACCAGAATCACTCGGACTCAACATGCATCACCAGATCTGAACATTTTCTTAGAAAATAGAGTTCACCCCTCAAATCTTGTCCTTTTTCTCTCAATTTTTAGTATGTTAAAATTCAGAATGTGCTCTTTAAATCTCATGAAGAAATCGAGATGAAATTCTCACTCCAAAACCACATGCAAATCTATACAATTTTCTGGCGCATGCAGATTCACACAAAACCGAAAACACCAGCAAGTAACCCAGTCCAAAAATCTTACTTCCAGCTCATACCATCCACGATTTCTATCAAAAAAACACACTAGATCCACACCAAGACATGCAAGAGTAGATGAGGGAATTAATCACTTGCCTTAAACTCAAAAAATCGGGCAAAACGAACAACGAACACGGGCGGGGGTACGATCGGCTTCTCCTCCTTTCCTCTCCTTCTTCTCTTCTTTTCTTCTTTCTCTCACTCTATCTCTCTCTATGTGCGTCCAACCCCTCTAAGAACCGGTCCTCTCCCTTTTATTTCCTCTCTAAACTCATCATTGCTAATGATGACTCTTCAACACTTGGTTTACATGCAAGAATTGCATGTAAACCGGTCTCCCCCTTGCGTCGGTCGCCCATTGTTTTGGGTTATGGGCCGGCGACCTTGTGGGCTTGTGGCCAGCCCACTTGGCCCGTCGCAGGCCCACTCAAAGTCGGCCCAAATTCTAAATTAAATAAATAAATTTTTTATTAATTAATAATAATAATTTCTTGATTAGATTAAATCAAGAATTTAAATTAACTTATAACATGTACAAACTCAAATCACATAGCCAAAGTCTTGTATTCATAATATATATTTCCTTACAAGCTCATGGTCGAGCCTTGGTACTAGTCATGGGCAATTTTCATTGCCAATTAAAAATTCACAAAATTATCTTCGCCTACCTATATCTCAAGGGTTATTAATAAAAATTCCGGGATGCCACAATTCTCCCCTCCTTAGAGAATTTCGTCCTCGAAATTTGGCAAAACTTATATCCCCTAAAACAATTGAGGATATCTTTTTCTCATCTCAATTTCGCTTTCCCAAGTGGCTTCCTCTACATCATGGTATCGCCATAGAATCTTAACCAATGGAATTCTCTTGGTCCGAGAATTTGTTCCTTTCGATCTAACACTTGCACGGGCTCTTCAATGTACCTCACTTTCTCGTCCACCTTGATGACTTCATGATCGAGTATGTGGCTAGGATCCGGTTGATACTTTTTCAACATCGATATATGAAACACATCATGTAAATTTCCTAATTTTGGAGGTAATGCCAAACGATAAGCCACATCTTCAATTCTTTCAAGTACTTCAGAAGGTCCAACAAATCTAGGGCTCAACTTACCTTTCACTCCAAATCGAGATATTCCTTTCATTGGAGATACTTTAAGGAATACATGATCTCCCACATTAAACTCTAAAGGTCTTCTACGCTTATCTGCGTAGTCCTTTTGTCTACTCTGAGCTGTTTTAAGTCTTTTCCTGATAATCTCAACAGCTTCAGTGGTAACTTGTACTAATTCAGGCCCTGTCAATTTCTTTTCACCTACTTCGTTCCAACAAACAGGGGTCCTACATCTCCTTCCATACAATGCTTCGTAAGGGGCCATACCTATACTTTTCTAGAAACTATTGTTATAAGCAAATTCTACCAAATGCAGTCTTTCATCCCAGTTTCCTTTAAAGTCAATCACACAAGCCCTTAACATATCCTCTAATATCTGAATTACTCTTTCCGTTTGTCCATCTGTTTGAGGATGAAAATCAGTACTAAGCTGAAGTTTAGTACCTAAGGCATCTTGAAGGCTCCTCCAAAAGTTTGAAGTAAACCTTGGATCTCGGTCTGAGGTAATGGTTCTTTGGAACACCATGTAAGCGTATTACTTGGCTCACATATATTTTCGCATATCTATTCATTGGGTAATCTGTACGAACCTGCTATGAAATGAGCGGATTTAGTTAAACGATCTACTATTACCCAAATAGAGTCATGACCACTTGATGTCCTTGGCAATCCTTGCACAAAGTCCATCGTTATGTGTTCCCACTTCCATTCTGGTATATCTAGCGGTCTTAAAAGTCCTGCGGGTTTACGATGTTCTGCCTTAACTTGTTGACATGTCAGGCATTGAGATACGTACTTGGCCGCATCTGCTTTCATACCATTCCACCAAAATTGCTGACGCAAATTCTTGTACATCTTAGTACTACACGGGTGGACACCGTAACTACTTTTATGTGCCTCCGACAAAATTTCTTTCTTTAATTCCTCATTGTCGGGAACACAAAGTCGTCCTTGACATCTTACCACTCCATCTTCGGAAATTTGGAATTCTGGTCTTTTTCCTAAAGACACTGCATCCTTCACTTTCGTGATTTCTGGATCAAATTCTTGTAAAGCTTTAACCTTTTGAATAATTTCAGGTTCAATTCTCAGCGCACTAAGCATACCGAAGAAGGCAATCTACTTTCAATCTAAACTCGAGTCCGCCACCGATTTCAACATTCCACTCAGCCATTCTTAAACTAGCTATTTCCATAGCGACTTACGACTAAGAGCATCAGCTACCTTATTTGCTTTTCTGGATGATATTTTATCTCACGGTCATAATCCTTCAATAATTCCATCCACCTTCTTTGCCTCATGTTCAGTTCTTTTTGTGAGAATAGATATTTCAGGCTCTTATGATCGGTATAAATCTCAAACTTTTCTCCATACAAGTAGTGTCTCCATATTTTTAAAGCAAATACTATAGCAGCTAACTCTAAATCGTGCGTTGGGTAATTCAGTTCATGAGATTTCAATTGCCTAGATGAGTAAGCTATGACCTTGCCATGCTGCATCAAAACACATCCTAATCCTTTATGAGATGCATCACTATACACTGTAAAGCCATCAGATCCAGACGGTAAAGTCAGAATTGGGGTTGAGGTTAACTTTCTCTTGAGTTCTAGAAAACTCCTTTCACATTCCCCATTCCATTCAAATTTCACGTTCTTTCGAGTCAATTTTGTTAGATGACCTGCTAATTGTGAAAATCCTTCGATAAATCGCCTATAGTAACCAGTTAATCCTAAGAAACTTCGTATTTCAGTAGGTGTGGTCAGTCTTGGCCAATTTATCACCATCTCAACCTTCGCCGGGTCTACTGCAATTCCTTCTCCTGATATCACATGCCCTAAAAATATTATCTGATCCAACCAGAATTCACACTTACTAAATTTGGCATACAACTTATGATCTCTCAAAGTCTGCAAGACTATCCTTAAGTGTTGTTCATGCTCTTTAGGCCCTCTAGAATATACCAAGATGTCATCGATAAAAACAATCACAAACTGGTCTAAATAAGGTTTAAACACCCTATTCATTAAGTCCATAAATGCAGCCGGTGCGTTAGTTAATCCAAATGGCATAACAAGGAACTCGTAGTGTCCATAGTGAGTCTTGAATGCAGTCTTAGGAATATCTTCTTCCCTAATTCTTACTTGATAGTATCCCGACCTCAAGTCAATTTTTGAGAAAACTGAACTCCCTTGGAGTTGGTCAAAAAGATCATCAATCCTAGGCAAAGGGTATTTATTCTTAACGGTCACTTGATTCAATTGCCTATAATCAATGCACAAGCGCATTGATCCATCCTTCTTTTTTCACAAACAAGACTGGTGCACCCCAAGGTGAAGCACTAGGCCTGATGAATCCTTTATCAAGCAATTCCTGTAGTTGCACTTTCAATTCTTTCAACTCTATTAGTGCCATCCTATAAGGGGCTTTAGATATCGGTGCTGTTCCAGGCATCAACTCAATTTCAAATTCAATTTCCCTATTTGGTGGCAGTCCAGGTAATTCCTCAGGAAATACATCTTGAAATTCATTAATTACTTTAATTTCTTCAATCTTAGGTTCCTCTCGAGTATAATCCTTAATCACAGCCAAATATCCTTGACATCCATCGTCAAGTAACTTACAAGCTTCCATTGCCGAAATAAGGGGTGTAGACAGTGAGTTTGACTTCCCAAAAATTCGCAATTAGACGATCGGGTGAGGTAAAACGAATCACTTTCCTATAACAATCTACTTTAGCCCGATGCTTATGAAGCCAATCCATCCCTATAATAACATCAAAATCATACATAGCCATCACAATTAGGTCTATCTCCATATCTTTTCTCCCACCGTTATCTTACAATTTCTACATCCCAACGTGGATACAATCACATCCTTTAAAGGCGTAGAAACACAAAGAGACGTCTCAAGAGGCATAACTTCTATCTCATTCAACTGTCTATATCTTTCAGACACAAACGAATGTGTAGCGCCAGTATCAAACAATGCATAAGCCTTTCTACCATTTATGAGAATCGTACCTGATATAACATTTTTGGAAGCTTCCGCTTCCTCTTGGGTGATCGCATACACCCTTCCTTGTGCTGGTGGTCTTTGAGGATTTCTTGGTAAATTGGGTCTAACAGCGTTCTGTTGTGGCTGTCGCACTGAGCTTACACTCACTTGCGACCTTTCTTGTGGGCAGCTTCTCCTAAGATGACCTGCTTGTCCACAACTATAACACTTCAGCTGTCCAGTGCAAGGTCCTGGCCCATGTCTTCCATCACACCTCGGGCATTCTCCATTTCTATTAGGCATTCTTCCTATATTCAGGCTATCCTTGCCTTTGTTAAACTTCCCAAAATTACTCTTTTTCTTGGGTGGCCAGGTCTGTCCTTGACCTACATAGGGTCTCTTTCCTCGTTTCACATCATTAAAAGACTACTGTTTCTTACCCTCTGACTGTTCCCTTTCCAATTCCTGCTCTACTAACTGTGCCCTCTCATAGACCTCAGTATAATCTCTTATGTTTAGAGGCACCAGTTGTTTCCTAATATTGGTTCTCAATCCCTTCAAAGATCTCTTAGCCTTCTCTTCTGGGTCCTCAACCAATCTAGGGGCATACCTAGATAACTCAGAAAATTTGGCCTCATACTGGTCTACAGTCAATCCCTTTTGTTCTAACTGAACAAACTCAATAATTTTCCTATCCTTAACACAGTCAGAAAAATGCTTCCTATTAAAAGTCCTAACAAACTCATCCCAATTTACAGGAGTACCTGGTGGAAAGATTATATCCTTTGAAGCTC
Source organism: Eucalyptus erythrocorys (assembly GCA_014182555.1). Lineage (NCBI taxonomy): Eukaryota > Viridiplantae > Streptophyta > Magnoliopsida > Myrtales > Myrtaceae > Eucalyptus > Eucalyptus erythrocorys. The sequence continues at coordinate 26,938,350 of CM024599.1, forward strand.
TCCACCAAAACTTTGCATTTCCCTCCAACTGGTACTCTGCCAAAGTTATTTTCTCAGCATCATTACAGCCCAACAATCTGAAAATTTGTTCCATTCCATCAATCCAATGTTCCGCCTCCTCAGGACTTCCCATTCCACTAAACTTAGGTGGCTTTAACTTCAAAAATTGCTCCACCAGTCCCTGAGTACGGCGTTCTGCTCCAGGTTGTTGCTGTGCCTGTCTTTCCATCAAATTCCCTATATTGGCCAGTGCCTACAGGATATCTTCCATCCGGGGTTCAGCCCTTGCAGCAGAGGCTTCAGCCCTCGATGGATGGGCACTTCCAGGTCGCACCATACCTTTCCTGCAGTTGTCAAGCATTCGCCTCAGGAATAATATGAGACTCACCGTCTCCGTTTAAATCTACCACAGCTATATAAGTAACACTTACGTGTTACTGACGACCCAAAAAAAATAACTCTAATAGGGATCTACGAGTGAATACACATCACCCGTTGTTCAAGGCCAGACAACTACCCCATTAGTATCCTATGGTGTGCATTGTCATCATGTTCCTCAATTTCCAAATGAGGCTCCTTATCGCTCCAAATATACCAAATGCTCTGATACCAAAACATTGCCCTAACGGCTGTAACACCCCTTAACCCAAAGGGATCATTACAGTCATTCATCTCCTTTTTAACTAAGCCAATAAATACGTGGACGAAATTTTTTTTTTTTTAAAATACGGTCCCAGCGCAGTTTAATTTGCGGAAGCATAATCTTACCAACTCTCCCTTCACACAAACATGAGACAATCGCACACCAGATAGACATCAAGGAAAGAAAACCGAACCATTTTATTTGCATATTTACAGGATGTGTTAATCCCGGGGTAGGTACATACAAAAGTAAGCCATCGCACAAACTAGTGTGGCTTATACTCAAAAAGGGACACCTCTACCCCCTTTTCACTGATCTCAAAAGAGCGACCCATCCCTCCTTGGTATCGGTCATGTCCAAAAAGACCTTCAGCTTCTAGCCTTTCCCCCCTCGCGCAGCAGCTACACCCATCCAGGCGCATCAGGTGGTGGAGGTGGCCACATCCCTCGCATTATCCCATCCCGGAGCACATGGATGGAGATGAACTCCTGGGTGACTGGCCCATCAGGTAGGCCCACCTCATAAGATACTATCGCATGAACCCGAAGAATAGTCAATCCAGGAACATGGGGACAGTCGATCACCGTCACCTCTATATCCACGTCAGAAGGTATACCATAAAAGGTGCCCCGCGTGACAGGTGGAATCGGCATCTCTAAGCTGAAATGTTAGTCCCCAAAAGGGGTGAGTACAACCACTAAGCAAATAAATAATTCCCTATGGCTACTCAAGCATCACACAAGACATCACAATTAGAGTCCATATACATGAAATTGCATCATATAGGAATACATCATCACACTTCCACATATGTGTCACATGTCGCCATAAGGATCCATTTATCTATATATTTAAATTCAATACTCATGCATACATATCACCATATGCATCAATTCAAGCTCATGCATACATGTCACCATATGCATATTCACATATACCATGCCATGTCCATGCATACATACCACCATATGCATATTCACATATACCATGCCATGTCCATGCATACATACCGCCATATGCATATTCACATTTCAATTTTCACAATTTTTAATTGGCTTTTTAATGCATTCCCGGCACACACCATCCGGGCTTCCGGCCCCCCACATTCCGGGCATCTCGCACCCCAACTGGCATCACGAGGAATCACGGCACACACCATCCGTGCTTCCGGCATTTACACTCCCCGGCCGGGCATCCCGCACCCCAACCGGTATCACGAGGCATCACGGCACACACCATCCGTGCTTCCGGCATCCCCTACGCTCCGGCATCCCAACTCCGGGGCCATCCAGATTTACGCACACAGGGCTACTGGGCATCCGGCATTTTCACTCCCTAGCCGGGCATCCCGAAAACTCCCGGGGCATTGTCGGCTCACACCATCCGACGGCCTTCTCATTTATTATGAGATATAATTTATGCATGGCTAAATCTTACATGGCATACGACGTGATGCACATATTCAATATCATCATGATATGCTAAAAATCATTATTTATGTACCATGGTAAAACATTTAGGGTCATATCAATCCTCTAATTCATGTCATCTAATTTTGCTCATATATTTCCTTTATTTAAATTTATTAAATTCCAATATACATGTTTCAAGAAAATACTCAAAATCAAATACTCAATTAATCTTCAAAATTATGGGTTTGCATAAGGAATAGTCATAACATGATAAATTATTCCCATGAAAATTTATAATTTTAGAAGTCATTATGTAAAAATAATATTTAACTTTTACAAAGGAAAAAAATTTCAATTTCCTCAACTCACATCAATTCGGCATTCTCCTTATTTAAATAATTAAATGGCCTCTACAAATTACAAAATTAAACCACAACATAGACAAGACATAGAGGTACAACATTCAAGAAGGATTCAAGTCCAAATAGTCATTACATAAAAAGATATAGATTTATAAATCAAGCGGCTAACCCTTGTATACACGGTTTGCACCGTTTTTTTTTTTCAATTTATTTAAAATTAATTATTAAACGAGCTTCAAGATTTACAAGAATTTACCACGTGATAGCCAATATGTTAAGGTATGTTTTTCATTAAGACATCCAAGTCAGATTCATTTTAATTAATTAAGTGTAAAAATTATAAGCTACTGTTCCAACATTATTGCATTCCAGTCGACGTCCAGTGTTAACATTCACCTTTCCTTAAAATTTATCAACCAATTGGCATTTAAAATTTATAAAACTTCACCATATGATCCACAAGACTCTAATATAAATTTCTCATGAAGACACTTAGACCAATTTCTTTATTGAAAATTTATTATAAGTAAAAAGAATTTCTGCTCATAAAACGATGTTCCCAGCACGTCCTTCTTCCGAAATCAGTACGTATGACCAACCTATTGTGCTTCTTTTTCTCTAAATTTTTGATATGTTCTTGTTTAAAGGATACTCTTCAACTTTCATTTAGACATCGAAGTGAAAAATCCAAAGGAAAACCCTCTTATAGGCCGTCGAAGCTACTGATGTCCAGTACAGTTCACCCGGTACACACGTTCTCAGAAAAATCGACCTTTCCCTAGGCTATTCTCGTTCATTTGGTCTCAATTTTTGATATGTTGTTCCTCTTCATGTTCTTTACAATTTTCACGAAGACATCGAAGCAAGATTCTCAGTAGAATTTTAGATACAGCAACCAGAATCACTCGGACTCAACATGCATCACCAGATCCGAACATTTTCTTGGAAAATAGAGTTCACCCCTCAAATCTTGTCCTTTTTCTCTCAATTTTTAGTATGTTAAAATTCAGAATGTGCTCTTTAAATCTCATGAAGAAATCGAGATGAAATTATACTCCAAAACCACATGCAAATCCATACAAGTTTCTGGCGCATGCAGATTCACACAAAACCGAAAACACCAGCAAGTAACCCAGTCCAAAAATCTTACTTCCAGCTCATACCATCCACGATTTCTATCAAAAAAACACACTAGATCCACGCCAAGACATGCAATAGTAGATGAGGGAATTAATCACTTGCCTTAAACTCAAAAAAATCGGGCAAAACGAACAACGAACACGGGCGGGGGTACGATCGGCTTCTCCTCCTTTCCTCTCCTTCTTCTCTTCTTTTCTTCTTTCTCTCACTCTCTCTCTCTCTATGTGCGTCCAACCCCTCTAAGAACCGGTCCTCTCCCTTTTATTTCCTCTCTAAACTCATCATTGCTAATGATGACTCTTCAACACTTGGTTTACATGCAAGAATTGCATGTAAACCGGTCTCCCCCCCCCCCCCCTTGCGTCGGTCGCCTATTGTTTTGGGTTATGGGCCGGCGACCTTGTGGGCTTGTGGCCAGCCCACTTGGCCCGTCGCAGGCCCACTCAAAGTCGGCCCAAATTCTAAATTAAATAAATAATTTTTTTATTAATTAATAATAATTTCTTGATTAGATTAAATCAAGAATTTAAATTAACTTATAACATGTACAAACTCAAATCACATAGCCAAAGTCTTGTATTCATAATATATATTTCCTTACAAGCTCATGGTCGAGCCTTGGTACGAGTCATGGGCAATTTTCATTGCCAATTAAAAATTCACAAAATTATCTTCGCCTACCTATATCTCAAGGGTTATTAATAAAAATTCCGGGATGCCACAGGAATAGTAAACCCAATAAACATGGGGACTATCCTTGTTCCCATCCTGGCGTATCAGCCTCATCGGCCATAAGTTCAAAGGGATTTTGCGGCTAAGCCTCCTTCTCCGCCTAAGGGGCAGGCCAAACGCAGGATCCGCTAGGTGATCAACATTTGATTGAACAAGCAGCTTGTTTGGAAATGCAACGTATGGGATTGGAGGGAGGCATGTATAGACCGGTGTATCGCAAACCTTACCTAGTTGATAATATCCAATATCTGAGGGGATACAGGGTTCCGGATGTAATTGTTTTTACTAAAGAAGATTACCAGCAACAGTTTAACACATCAACAAGTTCATGGCATAATGTGGGGACATTAACAATGATGATAGAATGAAATTAAGCTTGTTCCCTTTATCGTTGTCGAAGATGGCTTTCACTTGGACTTCTGGCAAATTCTGTTCAAAATTGTGATTATATAGAGAACAAGTTCCATATTCAAGTTTACCTGCCAAATCCAGAAATAACCCTGGCGGAACTCGCAACCATGAAAGAGTACAACAATGAGACAGTAGATTAGTATATTGCCCAATTCAAGAAGATGAGGAACCGTTGCCCCTTCTTTCTTCTGAAGAAAGAAGTATCTGAGATGGCTAAGAATGGTCTCAAATTCATTCTAAAAGAGTAATTCGCAAGGCAAAGTTCACGAATCTATTCTCGTTAACTACTGCAGTGACATGGTAGAAGAATCTTTGTAAATAAAAAGGTTAAAAGCCGTACAGAGATTATAAACAAAATGCAGCGCTGTATGATCGCAAAGAGAATTTAGAAGAAGAAAGTGACCAAGAGAAGGCTGTTGAGATTATAGTCAACAAAATGATGCTGGATAAGCCTTATGTCTCCTAGGCCCTGAAGCCCACTCGAGTCAAAGAATCGATTATGGCGAGAGCCAGGTTACGCAGAGATTTTTGTTCGACATGACAAAGTTGGATGAAATCTTTGACCTGCTCGTAAGAGACGAGTAATAAGGGTAACTAAGGGTCAGACAATACTAAGAAGAAATAGCCAACGAAAGGTACTGCAAATGGCACCATTCTTATGACTCATAATACCAATTATTGCAACATTTTCATATCTTAACGTCACCACAACTTCTTATCTTCATATGAATAACTTCCTCATTGTACCTGCGATTATCACTTATCCACAAGAAGCTAAAATATCTGAAAATGTTGCTACTAGGCAGTTACACGTCAATCTTGATGACTTCATCTTTAATAATTGATGTTAGTTGTTGATTACTTTCTTGGTTGTCATTGGTCTTCAAGTTGTTGACATTTATCTAAAAAAAGCTTAAATATCCAAAAATATTGCTATACTCTTCAATTTATTGATATTTATGGAAAAGAGTTTAAATATTTGTATATATTACTATTTGTCTAGTCGTCGATTGTTGTTTTTATCAACAATACCAAACTCTACTATCATCCATCTATCTATTACTTGTCCATAATAACCCAAATTGGTTTTTTTTATTTTTTTTATTTTTTATTTTTTTTTTGGTGCAAACACCATCCAAATTGCACTCCATCTTCACGTATTGGTTCCACTAGAACTGAGAGTATTTTATTACAACCATCCTCTCCTACAAGGCCCCTAGTTTCTGGAAACTCTTACATGCACCCGGGTCCAAGGATCCAAAGTAATCATAACCCGTCGATCATATGAAAATATGTGATATATGTGGTGCTCAGATGAGCAATGGTCCATTGTTGAGAGAGGACACAATCTTATTGAATAGATCAACACTAGGCATATTTTCATTGTTACAAGTTTTAGGTTACTCAACTAAATTGAGCTTATTTTCCTTGAAAAACTCTGCAGGTTATATATCACTCATATGAGACCATGTTTCGCACACCAACTACTTTGATCAGACTAGTTTATGGTATGTACGACAAAATTATCTTAGACCTCATTGCAGTTATGATAGCATTAAATATGTTCGTGGATTATGTACAGTCGCAGCAATTTAAGACGGGATGTAAGCGTAAGGTGGACTGAGATGTTGAAGAAGAGGTCGTTGGGCCTTGCGGAGTGTAGCTTTAACTTGTGGTGGGTAGAACTTGTGACCGGAAATTGTCCAACATGAAAAATAAAAGAAAAAATCTCGCTTGTGTCAGAGATAATATGCTGAGAGAATCGGTGGACGGAGGCTATAAATAGGACTCCGCCATTTGTGTACCCGCTCAAAAAACGGAAACATAGACGTAGACTTTTGTGTAGTGACGTAAGCAAAGAGTGGCACATGTGAAGAGCAATGAACGTGTGAGTAAGTGTATAGATATTTTATAATAGTGAAAGTATATTGCAATTCTAGGAATTAGCAATACAAGTCTCACTTGGCAAGTGGTGTAAGAAATATGTTGCACCACTCAACATAAGATGAGTTGATAATTTGAAATATCGAGTCACTTGGAGAAAATGTTGAGATTATCTTATATCGATTGTAGAAATGGTTGATGTTCAATTTATAAGTGTAAAGAAAAGTCTCACCCTTTAAGTTAACTTTTGTGAAGAAAGAGGTCCAAAACTACCAAACACTGGTATCAAAGCCTAGGTTCACCAACAAGTCTAAACCCAAGAGTCACACGGGAGAGTTAAGAATTGTTATGGCTCTGACCTAGATCCCATGTATGAGGGAGAGATTATTGAGATTATCCTACAATAGTTGTGAAATGGACTAGTGGTCAGTTTATAAGTGTAAGGGAAAACTTAACCCTTTGAGCTAACTTTTGAATGAGATAAACCTAAAACCAACCAACATGATACCATTTGTACGGAGTGCAAGTAAAAGCTTGATGCCTTTTTCTAGGGAAATCACGAAGAGGGAGCCCAAGTTCGATCTCGTATTGGACTCACCTTAATTCAAAAGCTTAAACCAATAAGTAAATTGTCTACCTCCTTATAGAGCATAAAATTTAAAATTAACTCCTAAAAGTAAATTGTCCCCAAATGGGGATTCAAATCTCCCACCTTCCTTTTCTCATATGAGAATGGTGGCTACTAGAGCAAATCATAATATTTGATAACCTCATGATTTTGCTCGCTTGCTTTGCACATTCTTGAAATTTTGTGAAAGGAATTTTTGAATCTTGGAAATAAGTTTTGATCTCTCAATGTTGGCATATTTATTATGAATTTTTATATATTGAATTTTCTCATGATGGGTATAATTTGGAAATTGAAAATATTTACCTATCGAGTTACATAACAAAACTACATATGTATGTGCAGTTCATCGCTTTGCTTTGAGGGGGCGATTTCACAAAACCTCTTTTTACTCACCTTCACATCCTCCCTGGCCTTTTCACTTGATATTTTAATTTTTAACTATTCAACATTTCTTGACGTGAGATTTTGTTTCGAGCATTTATCTTGGTTTGATAGACCTGACTCATGAAGGACGAGATATTAATGCCAAATGACACATCTAACATGGCCGCCTTGAACAGTTTAAATATCTTTCTAGGAGCCATCGAAGAAGTAAAGTGTCATATCAGGTTACCATATCAAGAAGTAAAGTACGATTTCACGTTCCGTGCCAAATGGATTTGTATTTTGCGAAGTTGCCAATGCCAACCTTTCTTTTTTACAGGGAAAAGCTTCCTCGCTTTTGTTGTCCTCTTTGGGTAAGCTTTGACCTGGGGTCCCTCAACTATTCAGAATCGGCAGCCGCGTGCTTTATCTTTTGACTAATTTAAATTTAACTCATGCTGATTATATGGGAGACAAGAGCGCATTTAGGAGGATTCTTGTATAATTTGTGCGGATCCTGTCTAAGTTGTTTTTCCACCTGCTCCTTGTCTCAAGCATAAAAAACCAAGGAAAAAAAGTAAATTAACCACTCCGAATTTTGTCTCGGGTCTTAAAGTTTCAAAGTGGGATTTGAAAACTGACAGCTAGTTAATTTTTTTTTTTTTTAAGAACAAAATCAATAACTAGCCATTTTATAATTTCTAAATTTTTTTAATATTTAATCCTTTTTTATGAGACTAATATTGATCAGCTGGAACAAAAGTAAACTATAAGCTCATCGTCAAAATTATTTCCATCTTTCATTCTTCAATTTCGTGTTATTTGGGTGGAATCAACCAAATTTCTTTATTTCTGCGGTTAGAGTAGAATTGGAAAGAAAGTTTAGTATTTTTCTCAATATGAGTAAATCTCTTGAGCTAAAAAGCTTGCGATTGCGCAGGTCAACCAGGGAGACGTCGAGAGGACGGCAGTTCTAACGGTGCCGTTATCGTTCGACAGCGAGTCGTAGGAACGTACGGCCCGGATCGGATCTCCCTAACTACCAGGCACGTCCACGCTCAGATGAACGGCTTAGATGCGCGGACCCTGTGCATGCAATAACATCTCACCTGACCCACGCGTCCTCTGCAAAAGAAAGGGGCTGCATATAATTGAGATTAAGATAAATAATGATTCCATCTCTCTTGATAAAATTTACGTGCGTTATTTTCAATAAGACTTTCGTTGTTTGTACATTTTAAATTGTTGAGGAAAATCCTCTTTCCTTTTAAATAAAGGTTAGCTTGTTTCATGAAAATAAATAATTTTAAAAATATTTTTAAAAATAATCACTTCCAATAATCAATCAATAAAAAATATTTTCTTCATTGACAGTAATTTAGATGTTAACATTATCATAAACAATGAAAATATTTCTCAGTCATTCATTTTTGAAAGCGGTACAAGCAATCATTTTTAAGAAAATTTTTTTCCAATTATTCAATTTTTCAGGAAATAAATGCACAAAAAATATCCGTTACTCAAGTGAAATTACCTCAATATACTTACTTTGCCACTCATTTTTCAGTCACATAATTATGCATGTCAAATACGATTTACATGGACAATTTGATGGGATTACATCGGATTTATAGCGATTAACTTATGTTGTCTTGATTTCTTATTAGACAATAACGCGTAGAGTAATAAAATTCAATTTGAAATGCCATCATTTATTTTTATTTTTATTTTTTTAAGTTTTAAGGGTTGGATTTCAATATGCAAGTTTTTCTCGATTAAAATATATAGGTGGTAAGCTCATGAGAACGGCTTCAAGTATCTGCCAAGTTCTTTCACTCTCCTGTACCAACATCATCCTATTGATGACGAACTTCGTGATCGTTTTGAACATGAAAAATCATGGCGTCCTCAAATAGAAAATAGCGGAATAGCAGCAGCTCGACACTGAAACATTAGAACTCCCTATCGTGTTTTCGTAATTGTCGTGAATATTTTTCTCAGGCTTGTGTACCATAGATTTTAGAAGCATCTCTAGAATGAATCCTGGCTGAATCAACATGACTATGGTTGAACTTGTATTGAGTCACTAGATGTTTTCGTTCAAGAGTCTCCTTCCATTTTGAAGGCGTCGATGGAACATGATTGTCGCGGGACGTATAGGAATTGCACTGGGTCAAGGGATGCCGATGAATTTCGCTAAAAAGCTACAGTTTTTTTCAGTTGGCACATTGCATTGTTGATGTTATGTGTTATTTTTATCAATTGCAGCTGCCTCCTCTCTTCAACATTCCTAAGTCACAGCTCCAGTGTTTCGGCGAGCTGCTGTACTGCACCAGAGAGGACATGCTGAGCCGGTCCTGCGGGGCTGAGAGCTCGTTGGAGAGATTGACTTCAGTCGTGGCCTGAAGCATCTCGATCACGTGGCCTTTGATCTTCGGCAACGCCCCTGACAAGCCCATTCTGGGGGAGACCCACCATTTCTCCAGGGGAAACCTTAATGTTCTTCTTGAACTGGTGACTCAGTTTCTTCTGCACCGTTCCTCTAAAGCTATTTTCACATAGTTTTTCTAGTAGTGCAAGTAAAAAACATGGAACGAAGTCTGTCATTTCGATCATATTTGTCTTCAATAAAACCATACTTCTCTCAACTAGCATAAAAACTTGTCAATGTTGGCGGATTTCACATCACCCACCAGTCTCTCCTCTTCATGCAACAGATGATAGAGAAGAGCTTGTGATGATCTGGTGTCAACATCCTATCCCCAGATTTTATGGTATGGTGTTTGAGGCAAATTTATGCCAGGCATTTCATCATTCTTTGATTACAGTGCTACTAATCCTGAGACTAAAACAGACTCGAATAGCTTTGTTAATCTCAGGGTTAAAATGTGATTTAGGTACATCGGTGGAAATGGAGGTGCATGGAAAGAGGCAACTTAAGCTCCTCCTTTTAGGAGAGACTGATGTGATGAACTCGTCGAAGCTCTTGATTAGGTTCTTGCCTGTGCCTGGAGTCGATTGGGTTGAAAACGTCAGGATCACTTGCCAAGAGACAGGCCTTGGAGCTGAGTTGTGTTACCAAAGCCCTTCCTCGATCTGCAGGAGCCACACATCGATCAAAGGGAAGATTATTCATCTATCATCCTTGAAGACGTTATACGAAGTTGATGGTCATTGGGATAGCACGGTGACAGTGAAGGACGTCAGCAATGGGAAACAAAAAGTGATATACAATGCCGCAGCAATAGCGTCTGAGTTAAAGACTCCTCAAGTTAAAGACTCAAAGGTAATTGAGACCTCAACCCCATATCTCTATGCTCGAACCTGTTTTTGACGACTATCAGAATACTCTGCAGTTAAATGAGCATGATTTTGTGATTCCATTTAACATTAATGTTTTCAATTTGTCATATGGGTTTAAGTGCGTTTCTCATTGTGTCGAGCAACCTTTCTTGGGGTGTTTTGTGGAGCGAATCGGCCGTGGTCTGGAGCGAAGTTAGCCGAGGGATTCTGAAGAAAGACTGGGACAAGGCAAGAGAAGCGAAGAAAGCCGTAGAAGAAGAGCAGAGGAAGCTCAAAAAGGATAGAGATTCGAGAGGAGAAACGTGGGTTCCGAAGCATTTCACCGTGTCTTACGATGAGGAAAACGGGTGGGATTGCTCGCCTATTGAAAAACCGGTGCCTTCAGCACCTATTTATGTTCCATTTGATTGCTAAGCTTAGTGTCACAAAATGAAAGGAAAGAGAGGAGAATAACTGGAAATGAATAGAGGACTTTGTATTTGTGTAAGGTGGCTTACTTCAATTTCATGTACAACGCTCATTTTGTAATACCGAGTATGAATAATAAAAAGAAGGAAAATCTCCTAGACAAATCTTACAAAATCAATTCTAATCCTAGATTGATTCTTTTAACCAACTACAATTCTGGATTGATTTGATGCATCAATCATAATCCAAAATTGCTTCCCGCATATCTTCTGATACTCTCCTCTCAAGCTAGTGGCTTATATATTTACAAGACACCTCCTAGCTTGCTCAATAGATATGCATGTTGCCTTGGGCACAAAGGCTTGGTGAAGATATCCGCATATTGTTCTGTGGTTTCAATCCCCTTTGTCTCAATTATCCTTTCTTGAATCTTGTCTCTAGTGAAATGATAATCAACTTTGATATGTTTTATTCTTTCATGCATTATGTGATTTACCTCAAGTTGAGTGTTGAATCATTGTCACAAACCAACTGTGTTAGTCCCTTTACTTGTACCCCAAGGTCCAAAAGCAAGCCCTATTTTCATACCATTTCACAAATAGTTTTGGCCATGGCTTAACATTCAGCTTCAGCTGATGATAGGAATACGGTGGACTGTTTCTTTGTTTTCCATGAAGGCAATGATTCCCTTATTTTGATATAGAATCCAGTAATGGATCTTCAACTCATGGGACCTGTGGCATAATCTGTGTCAAAAAAGGCTTTCGTCTCCCTGTTACATGTTCGGGATAGAAGTATCCCCATCCCCAAGCATCTCTTTAAGTACTTCATCACCTTTAGAGCTGCATTTACATGGGATATTTTTGACCTATTGATGAACTGACTGAGAGCCTACATTGCATAACATATATCAAGTATAGTCATGGTGAGATAGATAAACTTTCCTAACAAGTCTCTGATAACTTGACGGGTCTTCAAGTAGTGGATCATCATCTTGAGATAGTGATCCTGCATCATATTCAACTATAGTCAATTTTGCATTTTGCTCAATAGTAACAATGACTAGTTTGCATCTTAATAGACATGCTTCTAATATGATTTTTAGTACAAATTTCTAATTGCTAAGAGAGATCCCCAGGTCCGATTGGGCAATTTCAATTCCAAGGAGATCTTTTGGCGATCCCAAGTCTATAATATGGAAGGTTGAATGCAAATATTCTTTCAGATTCTTGAAAATAGATTCATCAATTCCCATAATAGGTATGTTGTCAACATATATCATTAGATAATTAGATGATGTACTTCTTGTCCATATAAACAGGGCATAATCATGGCTAGACTGATTGAAACCTACTGCTGTAAGTGCGACATCTTGAATCTTCGACCCCGTCTTGATAAAATGAAATGGGCTTTTCATCAACGCGCCTATGGTCTGTTTTCTCTGAGCTGATCACTTACGAGTTAACTAACCTATTAAATGAAGCCATTAAGGGATATAAGTGCGCTAAAATCCCTAAAAGCTCCCTGGTAGTCTAGATTGGACTAAAATCACGTTCGGTCGATTTTAACCACAAAATTGAATTTGATTTCGAGAATCGAATGTTCAAGCATGTCATGATTTATTTTTAGGACCTCGTCTCATCTTTTCGGAAAATTTCGTCGAGCCGGGATTTTTGCGGAAAAATTCAAATTGGACAAAAAGAATTTTTGGAAATTCAGATGGGCACCATTGAGTGAAATTTTGGTTACCAATTTGAGTTGGTTTGTGGAGAGTAAAATGGAAATTCGTAGGGGCTGCTCAAGGGATTTATTTGGCCTCTAAAAAGGCTTTGTTTTGTGAAGAAATGAGAAGAAATCAAGCATTGGAGGACCTATGGACTTTGTGGGCAGAATTAAGGGACTTTTGGCCTTCAAATTGGATTGAAATGTGAAGAAAAGAAAAGAAATTCGTATGGCAGCTCTAGTTGGAATTTTGAGCACCAAAGTGAGCTTGATTTGGTGAGGAATTGTGAAGAAATGGGTGCAAATTCATAGGACAGCTGAAGGGGGGCTGTTTTGGCCTTCAAAGTGAGTTAAATGGTGAGGAAAAAGGAGGAAAATGGTCATTGGTTGTTGGATTGACAAAATGGGCAGAAGACTTTGGGGCTTAGACACTCATTGCTTGATATTTCACCTTGGAAGCTCATTGGCCAGCAGCTTGACTTCCTCTCCCCTTGTCCCCCTTTGTTCCCTCTCTTCTTCTCCCTTCCTTCTTTATGCATGAGACTCCCCTTGGCAGAAGACCATTTGCTTCTGTTTCAGCTTCTTCTCCATCCTCATCTTCTCCATTTTCCCTTTGCTTAGCCCCTCCATCCCTGCCACCTACCAGCCTTCTTCCCCTTCAGTTCGCTGCTGTCGTGCCTCACCCAGCAGTAGCCATAGCTCCTCTCATGGCCACCCGCCATCCAGCGGCCGCCCCCAGCTTGCCAACTGCCTCAGCTGCATCAACATCCAGTCACTGATGCCGCAACCAGCTCCATCCCGTGTTGAGACCAGCCTCGACCAGTAGCTTAGCTCCTCTGAACAGAACCGGTTTTTCTGGCTAGGTAGTGAGCTTTGTTGGCTATTTTTAACCCCTTCCGGGTTTCCTTCGGAGTCGCCATAGGTATGGGATCTCACTGTTGTTGTGCCGCTGTCACCGTAGACCCATTTCCTCACTAATTCGGTGAGTTAACTCCCTAAAACTTGATTAGGTTGTTAATTACACTTAAGGATTAGATTAATATTAATTAGCTTGATTAGATTAGTATTAAGTGAGATTAGCCTTAAGATGGGTTAGTGCTAATCTAGTTTGGTTAGATTAGTATTGAGATGGATTAGTGTTAATCTGATTGGATGGATTAGCACTAATGAGGATGGTTTAACCTAATTGAGTGGAATTCCCCTGGATTTGGATTTTGGACCCTCTCTGTTTGCCATTTTTGTGGATTAAAATATGCTACAATTTTGAGGTTGCTTCCTTCTTGAGAAATGTTTTAGACATCTTCAACTATGACATATATTTTACTTAAGATTTTATGGATTTAAAAGAATAATAATATTTCAACTTCGTTAAAAACAAAATGAAACCTCTATTTTTGCTGGAACTTGTGACCTTTTGGTGTTTAAGGGATTTTTATCAACTCTTAGGGCTCGAATTTTGAAAGGTTAATTCACAAAAGTTATTTGTCACAGCTTGTAGTTTAACATAGTCAAATTTCAGATCAAACGGACAAGTTTTGGACCTCGAACCAAGCTGGTTTTGGAAAACGTGGTTTCTAGAAATGGACACAGTTTTATAACAGTTTGGATGATTTACTTCTCTTAATACATAAGGATCTGGGTCAATGTGTCTTCATGAAAAATGTTCTTTTAAGTGTCCTATATAACATATTAGAATTTTAGAATTTTTCGAACTCGTTTGGTTAGGTTTCTGGATTTAAACTTGGAGACGCATGAGTGTCCCTATTTCTTCCAGTTAGGGCCAGTTATGGTTTTGGGGTTGTTTTGAGTGTTGTGCTTGCTGAACATTGCATATTTGGTGACGTGATTGACTTGTGACATGCTTAGAACTTATGTGTGATGATATGTGAATGATTGTGCTATGGTGATGGTTTATTGTTATTGCAAAAGAGGATGTGTGGTGTTGAGGCAATCAAATGGGTTGTGAGTAAGTGAAGGACTAAGTGCTACACAACAACAAAACCTCGTGTGAGTCACCTGTAGAGTCTTGTAGTCAAGGGCTAACTGCCACATGGTGACTTGAGTCACATGGGAGCCACCTTTACAGCCTTGCACTACTGTCATGTGATAACGTAACTTTGTGGGAGCCACCTCGAGAGCCTTATACTATTACTTTATGTGATCAAGGGCTAAGTACTACAAGACAACGTGACGTCATGGGAGCCACCTTTAGAGCCTTGTACTATTGCTATACGTGGTTGAGGATATGATGCGTTCAAGTTATTGAATGCATTTATTGTATGCATATGTTGTATGAGATGCACTAATGTGCAAGAAGGTGCCGGGGTGAGGTAAGTTCTAATTGGTGCTTGTTTAGGACGCATTTGAGTGAATTCTTGTCCTAATTGAGGTTTAGGGTGTTGACTCGCTAATATTTATTCTCACCTCGTCGTGGTTTACAATTTTTCAAGTCCCTAGTATAGAGATATCAGATGGTGTCGTGAGGATCCCAAGTCAAAGTTGAAAGGATCAGGAATATAGGTTGTCCGGTAGTTCTTTTGGGGCAAACCTTTAGTGTACAAACTTTTAGGACTGACTTGGCTTGTATATAAAGTGTGTATTGTGAAAATTGGTTGACTTGCTTTTCTATCTCATGTTTGATTGTTGTTAGGGTGTTTGTTTAATTCGCTTCCACATGTGCAAAAAATGAATGGGTCAGTGACGTGTCTTGAGAGCATCGCAAATTTTAGTCGACCGCTGAGGGAAGTGTACTTGTAAATCCACTTGCAACCGATTGATTTACGATGAGACAGTGATGGTACAATATCCAAAGTTCTATTTTCAATTAAGGCTTAAAATATTGCTTCCATAGCCTTTTGCCAATGTGGGTTTATGGTGGCTTCATGATAGATAGAAGGTTCTTTTTCTTCTAAGATACAGCTAATGCAACATGTGATTTGATGATAGCCAATAAAAAGTGACATAAGAGGAAACTGGATAGTGAGTATCTAGTGCATTCAAGGCAACACACAAGTAGCCTTTAGTCTATGTAGGTGGCCGAATAGTTTGTTCAGATCCATAGGGTGGGTTATGCTGACTGTGCTCGGGTTGACTAAATTGGCACTTCCTATGGAAGAGGGAGTAGAATTCTCTTAGGAACGTTCTGTAGATTCATTAATCAATTGTTACATATCTAAAGAAGTAGCTATGGTGTCCATTTTTGGATTCGTTGTCAGATGAACTAGAGATGGAACAAGAACATACTACTAATGAGAAGACAAGTCTTCCTCAAATAAGAATCGATGATGGTCAAGTATTGAGCTAGAACGTTTAGGTGAAGATGCCTCATCCAAGAAAGGAAATATGTCTTCATGGAAATTAACATTTCTAATTATAAAGAAATTACTCATGGATGGTTCAAAAATACAATAGCCCTTTTGAAGAGTCGGATATCCCATGAATATGCATCATTAGGTGTGAGGACCCATTTTGTCTTGAGGACCCAAGATGGTAGCATAGTATAAGTAACCGAAGACTCTCAAATGATGAATCTTTGGTTTCTTCCCAAAGAGCAATTTAAAGGGGGTTCTCTAATCAAGAATTCAAGTTTGGATGCGATTTATCAGGTTAGCTGCTGTGACCATATATAATCACCCAAAAAATTTTCTAGAATAGAAGCTTGGAACTTAAGGGTGCATGCAACTTCTAAAAGGTGTCAGTGCTTGTACTCAATAATCCAATTTTGTTGTTGGGTGCTGTTACATGAATTTTAATGCAGAATTCCAGGAGAAGAAAAAAGTATGGCACACTCATTGTTAAAGAATTCCTTCCCATTCTCAATTTGAATATGTTGAACAAATTTCCTGAATTGGTTATGTGATAAGGAAAGGAAAATTTTTAAATGAGAATGTGCCTAACTCTTGGATTGCATAAGGAAGATCCATGTTGCACGAGAATAAGCATCCACAATGATAAGGAAAAAGTGAGAACCATCATGATGTGAGTCTGGTAAGGACCCCAACCATTAACATGGATTAGAGAGAGAATATCAGTGGCATGAGATCTGCTAGTAGGAAAAGATGCATGAGACTACTTTGCTAATGGGAAACTTCACATTGAGGATGTGAGAAAAAAGCACTATGACCTAATCGTTGATGATAAATAAAATTTTTATCATTGGTAGTAGTCTTACATATTGATTGATTATTAAATGAGAAACATGACATGTCAAAAATTTTCGGTAGGTCATTCCAAAAATATAGTCCTTGTAAAATATTACCTAAGCCCATTAGTTAACTAGTCAAAAGGATTTGAAAGAAATAATTATTAGAATTGAAGAAAAATCAATAGGAATTGTCCTCACAAACCCTAGAAATAGAAATAAGATTGAAGTGGAAATTGGCAACATAAAGGATATTTCAAAGAGTAATGAGAGGACTAAGAATTACGGTGCCAACTTTTGTGACATATGTGACGTCTCTGTTCGGAAGACGTATTGAAATAGGGTACTGAAGGTTCTCATGGGTGTGTTAAAAAAAAAAAAAAAACTCTCATTATAGATAATGTGGTCACTAGCGCTTGAATTAATTATTCATGCATTGTTTGCAATGGAGTTCAAGCAATAACAAGTACTTGAGAAACTTGTTCCTCTACCATAAATCTCTACTTTATTTAGAGCCTTCATTAGCTGCTAGTATTGATCATTAGTAATTGGTTGATTGAACTTGTCAAAATTTGGCCAGTGACTTGATAGATTGAAAATTCATTTTCCTTTTTTTTTTCCTTTCTCTATAAGCTTTCCATGTAGTTTCTAGCAAGTGTCTATTGAATCACAAAATAGCTCCTTTCCTTTTGTGTTTTGTCCACTTCCTCTTTGCAGTGACGTGGCCGAAGAGGAGCCATGAGATGGTGTGACATTCTTGATACAGACCCTTACCTAGGTTGTGGGGAATGGACCAAGGATCGGTATGTTAGTAACGAGGATAGGCTATGACTTAATCCTAGGTATTATTCACGAGCTAACTATTTGATTAGGGGCAAGGCAACTTAGGATCAGGGTTGTGATAGATCGGAGCATTTGATCATGAAAGACCGTTTGACCATAAGGATTGATGTGGATAATCATGTGTCGTCACGAGTTGATCAATGGAGGGTATAGATTGATATAGCTTGTGTATATACCAATCATAGGTGACGTCACACGGTTAATGTACCGTTCATGAATGACCCTAATCTAATCTCAAACGATTGTGATATTACCTCAAGTGGATCAATCCCACTTAATTATATGACAACTGAGGGGGTATTCATTGATTGACCAAACTCAAATAAAAATCACGTGTAAAACCCTAGGTAGGCATCAAACTCAGTTCGAGTCTGGTCGTGTGAACTCTGCTAGTGCTGCTCAAATTCACGCGGGTCACGTTAAAGTCACTTCTGATCGAAACTTAGCCACAAACCCAAGTCTGATTATAGGTGTCGATTATAAATGTTATCAAAACATTCCTATCCAATTGAAATGATTTTAGTGAACTTATTAGTGCATTAATTAGAGAAATGCACTAATTTGAGGACATAGAAATGATTTTAGTGAACTTATTAGTGCATTAATTAGAGAAATGCACTAATTTGAGGACATAGACATTAGTGGACCTAGAGATGAGACTAATTTAGCTTCTTGAGATTTAATTGAGATGAGACAAAATTTTGGAGGCCATGCAAAGGGCGATGATGCCCATTGGAAGAAGACAATGAGGATTGGACCATTTAATTTGGGTGACAAAATTAGCCTTCTTGTAACTAGCCAATAATTGGGGAGAAGTACACTAATGATGCCATAAGTTGTATACGGCGCTCACTTTGGTGCCAACGCCGATCGAATCGGTCGGAAATCCATGTGGCTTTTTTTTATTGGTTTTTTATGCTGATGTGGCTCACCAGAGTTTGAGACCACGTCAGATTTTGGCCGGAATCTTTCGCTGGTGACACCAAAGTGATCGTTTTTTCTCCGATTTGGCACTTAAGTGATCTGACGAAAACTTTTGGCACCAAAGTGAGCGCCGTACACAACTTATGGCACCATTAGTGTACTTCTCCCCAATAATTGAGACTTGAAGATGAGATCTTGGCTTGACACTTGTGAAGTTGAAAATTGCTTCTTGCTCCTCAAGTTTGAGGTCATCATAAAGAGGGGACAATAATGCACCTTGCATTAAATGTGATGGACACCCATCTCTTATGTCCTTTCTCCTTCCTCCTTAAGTTTCTTTTCTCTCTCTTTTCTCTCATTCTCCTCCTCACTTTGGCCAACCATCCTTCTCTCTCTCGCTTGGCTCGACTATCACTAGCCCGTTTGCTAGCTACTCATTTGTTCGGCAGCTCATTGCTACTACACTGCCATCGTTACCATGCCATTGTTCAATTGCCATCCTCACGCTGTTCACTGTCCTCACTGTAGTACGATTCTTGAGCTGCCATTCTTTTGCTGTTTGTGTATCTTGCATCTCGGTTCTTTGTAGGTATATTTCCTAAACTTTGACTAGGCCATTGTGTTATGTAACTTGGATTTAGGTTTGGTCCCAGTGTTGTTACAACTATCCTAGATAGAGGAACTCATGTGATTAAATTTGTATGGTTTATTTATGATATGCTTGGACTATAAGGCCTATGGATGAGTGAGGAGTGATTATGTGATTGTTGAGGTTGTTTAGGTTGGCATGATTAGTGCAAATAGTTCATTTAAGCTTAGGTTACTGCTCCAGTTAGGAAGATTGCTGTGATTGTTGCTTGTGGACCGCTTGTTATCGATACCTTGGTCTAATCTTCATGTTTGATTGCTATGGTTGGTTGCATATATGTTATATGAAGTAGTTTATTATGTGTGATGGCTATTGTTGGTCAAATCGTCCATATGTGCTGCTTCTAAATTTGATCTTCAAGGATTATCATTGCAATATGTATGTGGTCTTCGCATGCAGAAGTCTATAGGTCATGGTTGATGCTTGCATTCACATCGAGCCTCTAAAGTTACAATTTCTTTGGTTCTTGGATGTGCATGGAAGCATGCCGAGCCGAGTCACTCTCTTGGTTCAACATTATTGAAGCGTATCGTCCGATCCGGGTTATACCTAGGCTAGTGCTCAAATGTAACGAGTCAAGCCACGATCCTAGTTTCATGCTTGACATATTTTATTGACGCATTTTTGATAGTTACACATCACTTGGCATTCTCTTAGGGAATTCATACCTCGAACTAATATGAAAGTTAAAACCGGCTGTATGCTTGATTCTTATGGTCACATGAGGTATTCCGTCACTGAAGTTTTCAGGGGACGATGCCGCCATCGAGAGACCTTGGAGGGTGATGCTCGGAGGTTTTCAGATGCCATTCATGATAGTGTTATATCGGAATAATGCCTGAAAGGATGCCTGAAAAAGGTTTGCTGTTGTGCTTGATGGGGAAGATGATTTTGTGGATATTTTTGAAAGAGCTAGACGATTTTGGCTATGTATGATTAATAATTGGATGAGAAATAGCATTATATCATGGGGTATTATGTGATTCTCAATGTGTTAAACGTGTACGAAGTATTTGAGTGTTATGTGTGTGACATCTTGATTTTCTAATTCTATTTTCGATTGAATGAGTTCGGCTTTTCATCAATGCGCCTATAGTTCTTTTCCCTGAGCTGATTACTCACAGGATAATTAGTCTATCAGGTGAAGCTGTTAAGGAATTTAAACGCAATAGACTTGAGAATTCGGTTAGAAATCGACTGCTCGACCGTGCTAATCTGCAAAGATTATTATGACACCATCAAAATCGATCAGAGACTGAAGATAGGTCAATTCGACAAAGGTATGTGATTAAAGTGTGGGTGAAGATGTACAATGTGGCTCGAAAATAATCGACCACGGGTCAAATGCACTAAAAATTCCTAAAAGCTACTCAGTAGGTTAGGTCACGCTAAAATTGCGTCCGGTTAAAAGTAATCGTAAAATTGACTCCGACTTCAGAAATTGAAAGTTCCTTCATGTCACAATTTATTTGAGGAACGTCAACTCATCCTTCGAAGATTTTTCGGCAAATCGGGATTTTCGGTAAAAAATTGAAGTTGGGCTATTTTGGACGGGGAAAATTAGAGGGCCATTTTGGTTGCACTTTTGGCTATCAAGTTGGTTCATTTGATGAGCAAAAATCATGGGATGGATGTGGACACCTTGGCTGAATTGTTGGACACCATTTGGCATTAATTTGAATGAGAATTGAGCTCAAATTGGATGGGGAATGTCCAAAATTCGTAGCCTTGGAGGGGTGCAACATTTCAGCAACCTTGGGAGGCTTCTTGGAGATGTTTTGGAGTGGATAATGGGTAGAGCATAGGGCTTGGTGGGGCCTTGGTGATGAGTGAATTGGATATTTTTCAAAGACTTTGTTGGCATATGGGTCCCCCCTTCAGCTGTAGCCTTCGTCTTCTTCCTTGGCCTTGCTTTATCCATTGTTGTGTGCATTTGAGCTCAAGAAAACCAGAGGAAGCCAGCCAGCCAACCCAGCCCTGCATGCCGTCGACCTCCCCCTACCGCCCAAGTGTCGTCACTGCTGCCCGCAAGTCGTGCTATCGCTTACTCGCGTCCAGGTGCGCTTGACCAACTCCTTTAGCCCAAAACAAAATTGAACTCTTGCCTTGGGCTGAGAGCTTCATGGACCGTTTTTGGGCCCTTCTGGACCTCGTTGGGTGTCGTAGTTGACTTGAGTCTCACTCGTTGTCGTGCCGTCGTCACCGTGAACTCTTTGGCTCGCTAATTCAGTAAGTTTACATGCTAAACTCTGCTTAGGGAGTTAATGACATTTAGTAGGTAATTAGATTAGACTAAGTATGGATTAGGTGGTTAATTAGTTGTAATTAGTAATTTAGTTTCTTAATTAGGATTGTTAGGTGGTTATATTAGATTAATTAAGGGCTAGATAGAATGTACTATTTATGTAGATAAGTGCATTATATTTCTAGGCCCACTTTGGTGGTTAGATTAGCATTTTAGGCCTAAGTATGCATTTATTGATTTAAATTGCTTCTATTTAATTAATTTTTTAATTTATTTAATTATTCATTATTTTTCCGAAATTATATTGGGATAGTCGATGATCGGAATTCCGTGCTGTGCCCAGTTTATGCAATTGATTACTAAATTGTGCAATTGAGCAGCGATTGTTAATTTTGGGTTATTATTTTAAAATTCTGAAAATTTAGTAATTGATCAGATAATACTAGGTGTCAATTTTTTACGCCAAAAATATTTTTAGGTATTATATTAAATAGTGGGATTTTTAAAACAAAGGATATCACTTTTTAAAGTTTGATTTGATCGTGTACCCATACACGATTTTTTTCACCGGGTGTTTTTTAATTGAGACACATGAGTGCAATGCATGGTATCATTGGCTATAATTGAATGATCGTGTGATGGTTATGAGAACCCGTCCCCGATGTGCGTCGAGTGAATGTTGCTCTTATATGGGATGCCCCTGGACAACGGATGCTGATTGTAGTAGACTTTGGACCGATGCTCATTCGGGATTGTCGTCTCGAGGTAAGCGTTGTTGTACTCAATGTGGTGAGACAATGCCTGGTTACGCCAGAAGACCACCGAATGTCGAGTAGGCCGTGCCCGTTGGGCCAAGATTAAAATTGGAACACATGATTGATTGAGTGAAACACACTTGATTATGGGACAAAATTGTGTGGCACGGAATAGGACGTGCCATAACGATTTGGCCTTATAATCGGGATCCCTGCAATTGATTGAGATATGAAGTGATGTGTTCCAATTGTTGAGTGTGATTACTGCACTATTTGAGTATACGAACTGTGCTAACGTGCAGGAAGGAACTGAGGCGAGGTAAGTCATCTGTGATGTGTGGTTAGACTACCTCTAGGCATATTTCCTTCCTACTTGGGGTTTAGGGGGTGAACTTGCTGAGACATTGTCTCACCCCATTGTGGGCTTAACCTTTTCGGGTCCTTTGATGGCGGTCCCTCCAGTTCGTTTTGGTCAGCCTCGGGGGGTTACTGAGTGAAGCATAGACGTCCTTGTCCCCGGGAGTCATTGGGTCTATGAGCTCGTAGTAACCAATATCTAGGTCGATGAGGGCCTACCTCAGAGAGTACCTCATCGATTCAGGGCGTGGTTTTGCCATGGGCTCAATGGATATAGGGAAGGTCCCCTTCAGGGTTTTGGTATCCCCGCCGTTAGGGTCAATGCCGCTCTGGGCGAGGGTGTAGCTGACCCTCTTGATGGGGTTGTGGCAGACCCGAAGCCCCCGGATCCTATCGAAGTGGAGTCCGATGGATTGGCAAATGTGTCCAACTAGTATATGGTAGGACAATTTCTTTTTGAAAGCCGATCTTTTTGTAGAAAGATTGGTTTGTTTATAAAAAACATGCTTTGTTTGTGAAATTGTTGTCCTGCTTTTCTATCCCATGTTGTTTGCTGTTAGGGGTTTTTATTTCACTTCTGCATGTGCAATAAAATGAATGGGTCGGCGATGCGTCCTAGGATGTCGCAATTTCATCGACCACTAAGGGATGTGCACGCTCAAGGTTTGGGGTGTGACAATGTGCATACTTTGGAAGTTGATATATGACTCGTGCATGTTTGTTATGCCTTATATGAGATGTGTGAGATATATGCATAATTTAATTGTCATTTTTAGTGACCTGAAAGGCACGTGCATGCTATAGTTGTCACTATTTGTGACGTGAGAGGCATGTGGATGCTCTCAAGGCTGTTAATCGAGTCTTGAAGGCTTTGGTAATATTTTAGCTAGTAATATTCGACATGTGGAAATATTATTGGATGTTAATTACACTATTTGTTGTACGTGTGGATTTATTTGCCTTTATTTAGGACTTGAGGGACTTATGTATGAGATTAAAGTCATTAGTTGATACCTTGTAGTTTTGATAGGATTGATGTCTAGGTGGAGGACGGGTTTCCTCATATATATAGCTAAGGCATAGTATCAGCTTTGCTATTGATTTGCTATTAACATGTTTGGGTTGGGTAATTGTAAGGTTCCGATGTGAGGCATCTGCCTATATGAGGTTTAGGTCATTTACCGATTGAGTTTTTAACTCATTTCTCGTTATTTAACATTTTTTAGGCCTAGAGATATGAGCCTTCCACCTTCACGTTTTGGTCTCCCTATAAATATGGAAGTCATGATGCTCGACACAGAGGACGCTATTACTGACATCCTCTTTCAGCACCATAACACAAATATGTAGGTGGACGAGGGCATGAGGTACCTAGTGCCCCACTTTTTTGTGGCCTGGTTCACCTGAGTTGACAGACTTTTACAAGTCTTTGCATAAGTTTGACGATCCGCCTAGTGACGCTAATAGATCGGTGTTGCCCCCTTCTTGTGGCATTGTGGATGACCTCGAGTCTAAACCCAACTACGACCTAGAGCCCAAGCCCTAGCCATGAAGACATTGGCTTTTGATGGGAACCATTTTTGATAGGGCTGTCCTTGTAGAAGGAGCTAGGACTAGCCCCCCCTTATATCTTTTTGTGTGGGAGGAAAGATCTGAATGGCCTTAAAGTGTTAGGGCTAACAATACAACTTAGAGAGGGGGTGAATAGGCTGTTTTCAAACTTTGATGATCTTTTATGGAAATTAGCTAATCGCTGAGTAAAGATCACCTCAACCTAAAGTTTACATAAGTACTAACTAGCTGTATACCAATGTATAGAAAGGGATGAAAACAATGGGACATATAGAGTTATAGTGGTTCGATTTTATTCATAAGCCTACATCCATTCTTCATACTAACAACCTCAAGACAGGCTAAATTCCACTAACAAGCTGCTTGGAAAGTTACAAATAGCTAGCATTGATCCTTTACACGATAGATCCCACTATTTGGACTTAGTTGTTCCTTAGCACATTTGCCAAACATGATGAATAAATGTTATGACAAAGAGCTTATAGCTAAGAACAACAATACATAAGCTACTTAATCTTTTTTTATATTGCACACTTTCACGGTTCTTTGTGGTATTCTCTTTTATAATCTTCCTCAATCTAACTGTTGAAGATAAATTAGAGAAAAAGGATGATCAGTCGAGAGTTTTCGTTGAGTTGCTGTCGAGGAGATGTACTGCCCACATAATTTTTTTCCTTGAACTTCTTAAGGTTAACCAAAAATAGCAACTGCTATTATCTTCGCATTATAGTCTCTGATTGACCTGTCAAACAACCTAGCTACTCTGCTGCATACTTTATTTTGATTTTGCTACTGTGCAAATCCAAGTCTTTCAACGGCTACTTAGTTGACCTAATGGACATTGTCCGATGTACTTGGTTGTTACATCACCATCAACTTGATCTTAACAGCTTCGACACAAATAGCATTAGTAGTCGATCATTTAGGTTGACTAGTGCTGTTTATCATAACAAGACATTTGCGAACTTCTTTCTAGTGGAATGCACCATGGATGTTGCATAGTCCTTTGGTCCAAACATCTACATACAATATATTAAGTGACATACTAAGGATATTTTGGACATCATCAAAATCACTTGAAGATATTTTCTCCAATAATCTCCACTTTTTTTTTTTTTTTTTTGATAACAAGACTATCCCGCAAATTTGAAAGAATGATGAGGATTGTTTAAAATAGTTTGCATAATTTAAAAAATTGGATGTACTTAGGATGTTTTGCTATAACATTTTGGAGATATGAACTTAGGTGATGTTTAAAAAGATAAAGCATAATTGCACAAAAGATCTTTTGCCTAGAGTGGGTCATCATCTATTTTGGGATTCATAGTGTAATAGTTGAATGCTCCCCCTATTTTGATGATGCACTCACAAGCTCCCCCTCTCTTAGTGAGTAGTTCAATTTCAGAAGTCAGTGGTTTGTATGCAAAACATTATGAGAGAATATTAGCAAATTTTCAATACCAAATGTTATGAGCAAATTCAAATATTGTGAGCATATTCACATTATGTAACTCTCCCCCTTTCTGTCATCAATAAAAAAATATAGTAGATAGTGATAGTGATAGTGATAAAAAGATCTACTACATTGATGACAAGAGATAGATTGATACAAGAGAATGGACTTAAGCAACGAACTATGATAATTGAAATAGCAGGAGCAAAACATGAGCACATAAAGATTTGAAGATGTTTAGGTGTGAAGGCGTCTATGCTACTGAGATGAGGTAGGCTGCTCAAGTTCAATGGTCTCTGGTTTTAGGCATATAGGGTTGTAGCAATCTAGGCTTAGGGGGTATTCTTGATTTTCAATATGTATTGAGTTAGAGATAGGAGGGTGTTCTTGATTTCCTTGACATCTACTTGAAGTTGGTTAAGGCTGGCAAAAGAGGCAGGTGCATTCATAGTAGGTGAGGATGATTTTTCTAGTTGAGGTGAACGAGAAGCCTTAGATGATGTTGCCGAGGTTGGCATAAGGGCATGACGTCTTTCGCGTGTCAAGGTTGAGTATGTATGAGCCTGACCCGACCCATGTATTGAGTCTTGAATAATTAGACGTGGACGACAGAGTGTCGTACGTGGAAAGCCCGGTTCGGCTTGTGGATCAGAAAGGACAGGTTCTGTGTACCAAGATGGTCCCTTTGGTCAAAGTGGTCTAATGACACCACGGGACTGAAGAAGCAACCGGGGAAAGTGAAGACTCGATGAAACGATGATACCCCCGCCTTTTTATTTAAGGATTAAGAAATGTTTGAATTTCGAGGACAAAATTTTTACAAGAGGGGAAGAGTTGTGAGATCTTGATTTTCAGGTTCTAATTTCGATTGGATAAGTTGGGCCTTTCATCGACACAACTATAGTACTTTTCTCTAAGATGGCCACTCATGAGATAACTAGCTTATTAGGTGAAGCCATTAAGGAATATAAATGTAATGGACTTGAGAATTTGACCAAGAATCGACTGTTCGACTGTGTTAGTCTGCAAGGGTCGTTACGGCACAGTTAAAAATCGATAAGAGATCAGAGATAGGTCGGTTTGATTGAGATGTGTGGCTAAACGTAGGTGATTCCACTAATTTGCAAAATTCTCATCGATCAACACTAAAATGATTTTTTGTTGTTTTGACAACCAGTGTCCGTATTTGAAACCTTGAGATTTTTAAGACAACCGAGAGCCACCAATGTGTTAAAGAGATACGTGTGGCTTGAAGAAAATCGACCACGGGTCAATTGCACCAAAAATTCATAAAAGCTACCTGGTAGGTTATGTCATGCTAAAATCACGTTCAGTTGAAATTAACCGCAAACCCGATTTCAGAAATTGAAAGTTTTGTCATGTCACGAGTTATTTTAGGAACGTCGACTCATTTTTTAAGAAATTCTTGGCGAGTTCGGGATTTTTACGGAAAATCGATTCAGATGATTCTAAAAACGAACGGAAATTTATATTGGCCAAATTGAAGGATTTTTTGGCCTCCGGTGTGAGCTACTTGGTGAAAGGAATTGGTGTGGGCTTTTTCTTCAACAAAATTAGACCTCAATCGGAGAGGTCTATCAAGAAATCGGATTTCGAGAAAAAGGAAATAGAATTTGGAATTGAGAGAAATTCGTAGGTTTGAGGGACTGCCTCTTTTTGACCTTCAATTGGACTTCGAATTGTGTAAGCTGGAATTGAAATTGGTCTTGGATGACCAATTGATAATGTTAGTTGAAGGTGAATTGAAGATAAGAAGGATTAAACTCTAGTTTAATTTATTTTGTGGACTTCAAACCCCCTCCCTCCTTCGGTCTCTCTCTATTTCGCTTTTTTTTTTTTTTTTTGCACATCCTTTCCCCTATGGCTAACAACCCTTGCATTAGTCTTCATTTTCCTTTTCTTCCTTTGACCTTGTGGGCTCCACCTTGTCTTTTTCCCCCTTCGATTCCCCTTTCTCTCACGTCTCTTGCTCGCCTCTCTCTCTTTCTCTCTCTCCCTCTTCTCTTTTTCCTTTTCCGCACATTCTCCTCATGGCTGACCGTCCCCTACTCTCTTATCCCTTCATTTTAGTCTCTCTCTCTCTCTCTCTCTCTCTCTCTCTCTTGCCTGCATACGCCATCATCGTCGACCCCTTGGCCTCTTCAGTTTCCTCTTTCATTTTCCTTCCACAGTCCAGCTGTCTTTTTGCTTTCTTCCGGTTTTTGTTGAAGTTGAGCCCCACTCACATCGCCTGCTTCACTTCGGTCTCGTGGTTCACTCGAGGACATCTCAACCAATTTTTGCTAACCATCTCCTCCCTCGCACCACTTGTCCATGTATCCCCCATCTTCGGTCAACTCCAGTGGCTTCTTGGATGCATTCTCCACATGCGGCTAGCCGAACTCCACCGTAGACAGCCCGTATCTCCATTTAGCTCCCATAGTAGCCCCGCTCGCCGAGACATCAGCTACCGTTCCTCAATCTCTCAGCCGTTTCCCTCTCGGCCGCTTCATTTAGTCACGTGAAGGCCCATCTCCATCGAAACGGCAAGGTCAGTAGCGCGGGAGCAGAAAACTAGCTCAACCGTGGGCTTCGTGGGGCCGATTTCGGCCCGATCCGAGCCCTCGCTGGTGTCGCCGCTTCGGGTTTTATTGGCCGCTGTCGCATAGCCGTCGTTGTGGTCCAGTCGAATTGTTAATCCAATGAGTTTAATTCACATATCCCTACTTAGTAAGTTAATGACGCTTAAGGGTTGATTAGTTTAGGCTAAGCTAGGATTAGGTGGTTAGTTAGAATGGATTAGTGATTTGGTTAATTATTGATGCATGTTAGGTGGTTAGATTAGTGCAATTAGCAAGTAAATAGGCTGTAGTATTTTGGTGGACCATATAAAATGGTGGGATTTATGGAAAGGAAAATATTATATTTTGGCTAAGGTCGACCGTGTACCCACACATGAGTATTTTTATTGGGTATGATAAAAGTTGAAAAATCATTGGTTGATTAGAATGATATACTGTATCAACCTGCGGGCTTGATACATTAACTTAAAGTGAGCAGTATACCCTATGTATCACATAGCTTCGGTGAGCAATTAAGATTTGCACAGCTTCGGTGAGCAATTAAGATTCGCATAGCTTTGGTGAGCAATTAACATTCGCACAGCTTCGATGAGCAATTAAGATAAGCATAGCTTCGGTGAGCAATTAAGATTCGCACAGCTTCGGTGAGTAATTAAGTATCGCATAACTTTGGTGAGCAATTAAGGATCGCACGGCTTCAATGAGCATTATTAGTATACTATATCAGCCTGATGACTCAATATGTCAACTTAACTAGAGTAATATACTATTTATTAGCCTTTGTGGCAAGCTATACTAACTACTTTTAACTTAAGGTGAGCAGTTCTTGATGAGATCAGACTTATATATAGTAATAACTAAATTGACCGTGTGATGGTCTTGATGACATGAAATTGACTAAGTCGATTGATCGATGACTCAATCAAATGTGATGATTTGATTTGTTGATGTGATTCGATGAATTACAAATTATATTGACTTGCAGGAAGGGACTGAGGCCAAGATAAGTCCTCTGACTCGTGTTTGTGCTTAGGCAGCCATTTGGGCGTATTTTTCTTCCTAGTTAGGGCTTAGGGGGTGAACTTGCTTAGACATTGTCTCACCTCGTTGTGAGATAACATTTTCAGGTCCTTAGGGTGAAAAATCCTGGTGCTTGAGGTGAAAGGGTTAGGAGCATAGATGGCTTAGAAGTTCTTTTTGAAGATAGACTTCCTATACTTAGACCCTAGAGACATTGTCTCACCTCGTTTGTAAACCAAATTATGGATTTTAATAATGTGTTGATTTGAAAATTGTGGCCCTACTTTTCTATCCCATCTTGTTATTGTCCAAGGATTAATTATTCGCTTCCGCATGCACATTAAAAAAAAAAAAAATGAATGGGTCGGCAACACGTCCTGGGACGTCGTTATTTAATTGACCGCAGAGGGATGGGCATGTGACCGGAGGATTGGGACGTGACTTTCTCGTGTAGTGGTATCAGAGCAGGTCAATAGTTGGAGTGATAAGGTGTGATAAGTCATGGGATAATTAGTAAGAAAGGCCGTTATTTCATACTGGTGCATATGATTGACAGTTGTTTGGTAGCTCGTTTGTGTGGGTCACTCAAATTACAATATGTTATTGGAATTGGAAAACATGTTTCTATGAATATCCTATAGTATGAGTGATCAGGAGCAGAGTACTCTTTAAAAGAGAACCTTTGGACCAGTTACTCGGGGTAGAACGCCGACAAGGGTCGGTACTAGAGGTGGTCGAGGTAGAGCGCAGGCTTGGGCCAGCACGAGTGTAAGAGTACTGCCTCAGGTCGGTACTGGTGTAACAACATCGAGCGATCCTAGGTTTGATGGGATCGTTCAGGCGCTAGTGTTCATTGGGAATTTGTTGAGTCAACATGCTCAGGACCAAGTCACCGCTATTGCCACTGTCACTATCGTTACCAGTGCCGTAACCACTGTCGTTGCCACGGCTGCTGAGGGCTAACCTGGGATTGTGATCTGGGAGCGAGTCCTTCCATCTGAGTCGATGTTTAGTTCAGGCAGAGATGGAAACCAGTTTGGAAAGGAGCCTATGACTGGAGAAAGGTATTCGATTCCGCCCAACAGGAAGAGTGAGATAGACGAGTTAGCATTGAATTAGATTGGAATATGTCGTTTCTATGAAAGACGAAACGGATCGTTTTTGTGTCATTTTAGGACGGGTGCTTGTTTTGAGTGCGACCAATAAGGTCACCTAGTTAGAACTGTCCTAGAAGGTCGATGAGACAGAATAGAGGAAATGTGCCGCAAAACACACCGTGGGATATTTGGAACAAGCCCTAGGTGCAAGAAAGAGTGTATGCTGTCACCCGACAGGAGCTACAGGACTCTCTAGATGAGTGTCGAGTTTGTAGAAGAAAGCATGGATCAATCCAGTGTCCCGGTTTATCTGAAGAGTGCTATAGATGTGGCCAGCATGGCTATTAGGTGAGGGACTATCAGTGAGAGTCCAACGAAGCACAGACACCGCTACCACAGATAGGATGCCACTAGGATGGTGAAAGAGACAAGAATCAAAACTGATCATGCACCGATCAAAAGAAGAATGTTTTTGTGGTGATTTTACCAGAGGAGCACAGTAGTTTGTGGAAATTTCAGTTCATTGTGTTAAGGTTGTAGGAGAAGAACCACTGACTAGAGTTGTACTTGATTAGTTGTTTGTGTATAACTTTGACGTCAAGTATGGAAAAAATTGGCTCATGGAGTATCTTGTGGTACTGAATTGATGTCGTGACCTAACTTAGCTTAATCCATTAGTAGTTGGAAGTGTAGAGTTTATTGGGAGTCGAGGAGGACCCTCGATTTCCTTAATCCCATCACTTGAGGCAACTCATATGTTAGACGGGGGTTGCCAAGGTTACTTGGCGATTGTCATAAATAAGACAATTGAGGAACTAAAAATTGAGGACATCACAGTAGTTCAAGAATTTCTGAATGTGTTTCCATAGGAATGGTTAGGCCTATCATTAGAGAAAGGGATAGAATTTGTGATTGATTTAGCACTTGAGATAGAGTCAATTTCTAAGATTTCTTACCGGATGTCGTTGTCTGAGTTGAAAGAACTGAAAGTGCTGATTCTTCGGGCTTCACCTCTAAGACTAACTAGTCAGACAAGCTCGCCGATTTTTCGGGCTTCACCTTCTAAACTTCGGGTTTCGGGTCCTCCACTGCCGTCAACTAGGAACCTGAAAATGTTATCCCACAATGGGGTGAGACGACGTCTTAGTAAGTTGAACCCCCTAATCCTTGACTATGAAGAAAATACGCCGAAAAGGTTGCCTAAGCACAATCACGAGTCAGAGGACTTACCTTGGCCTCAATTCCTTCCTATAAGTCAATTCAATAAACAATCATCGAATCACATCATCACATCAATCAGGGATTTAGATTGAATCATCGATCAATCGACTCAGTCGATTACCCTGGTCATCTCACTTACTCAACCCTAACACTGAATTATGGCTTTGCGGGCACGGCCTACTAAATCTTCGGTGGTAATACTGAATTACAGCTCAGTGGCACAACCGATTCCAAGTTCAGCGGTAGATTACGGTCCATTGGACACAACCTATTCCAAGTTCGGTGATTTTCTTGATCTAACCCACAACATCACACGATTATTCGCCCGCAGCCAACAACATTACACTTCTCAACTTGATTTCTCAATTAACAAGACATCTTGGCTCATTTTCCTCCTATTAAGGGTATTCGATAAAATAATCGTGTGTGGGTACACAGTTGGCCTTAACTAAAAATATGATATCTTTACTTCCAAAATTCCCACCATTTATATAGTAGATAAAAATATTTTTGGTGCTATAAGCCAACATCTGGTTATGTTCTAATTAAAACTGAAAATAAATCAATTTAGGAATAAATTCCCAAATCACACATAATCAGTGCAATATAACAGTAAAATAAATAAACAGATTACGGCACTGCAATCAGCATAAAATTTCAATTACCAGCTATTTTGATCTATTTTCTGAAAAATAATTAACTAATTTAATAATTACATAAATTAATTATTAAATACCAATAATACAAACTTAGGCCCGTAGAGCCTAATTAAAAGCCGAGACGAGCCAGGAAAATTTTTGAACTACTCTAGATAAATACTAAAGCTTGTCTAGGCTCTAATTACACTACTCTAACCACCTAATATGCAACGACAATAAATTAAATTGCTAATCTAATCCAACTATCCACCTAATCCATAATTAGCCTAAACTAATCAATCCTTAAGTATCATTAACCTACTAAGCAAGGATTAATGAGTTAAACTCACCTATTCAACGATCCGCTCGGATCGAAATGACTGGGACGTGACAAGGGACAAGAACTTCCAAAGCAGGACCAACTTTCGGGGTCAGGAACGGCTTGAAAACAGGTCAACAACGGTTGGAAAAACCCACTAGGTTCTGTCTCTAGATGGTGGCTGTCGAAACTTCTCCGATGGCTGGCTGAGGGAGAAACAATGGTTAGCGAAGAGGCTCCTGGTAGCTTGACGAGCTTCCCCAACAACGGGCTGAGGTTGGATGGCGGCATGCAGCTTGCGACGATGGCCCAAGGGCCTCATAGGTCCGAAAGTAGGTGGAACGGAGGTAGTTAGTCACAGTAGAGGTAGAAGGGCACGTGTGGGCAAGCGGTGGCATCATGGTGGCTGTCCGGCGGCTTGGCGATGGCTACGACAAAGAAGGGAGAGAGCTGCTGATCTTTGCTAGGTTTTTGGAGTCTTCAACTTGCAGGAGGGCGGAAGGCTCAATGAAAGAAAGGAAGGGAATGAGAGAGACCAATTTGCTTTATGGAGGGGACCACCAAGCCTCATCCTATCCCTTTGCTCCCCTAGCTTGGTCCCCACCACCAGCTTTCTTTCCTTAGTCAATTTTAGCCACAAACGCCCTTTCTAGAAGACTTGAGTTGGTCCAAAAGTTGTAGGCAAGGGGGGCACACGAATTTTGATTCAATTTTCCTCCAAATGGACCTCAACCTCACTTGATTCAACTCAATCCAACTCCTATAAATTCCATTATCTAGTCAACGATCAAATCAGTATTTTTTCTCACCAATTGATCCCACTTACTTCCCAAAATCGCGATACAAAATGGTCCTCTGAATTTTCTGGACAAAAACGACCCTACTTCGACTTTTTTCCAAAAAGTCTCAATTTGCAGAAAAATCTTCGGAGACTGAGTTGATGTTCCTAAAATGACCTGTGACATGACAGAGCTTTCAATTTTTGAAATCGGATTCAAATTCGTGGTTAATTTCAATTCGGCACGATTTTAGGGTGAACTAGACTATCGGGTAACTTTCAGATATTTTTTGTGCAAATAACCCACGATTGATTTTCTTCAAACCACAATGAACCTCTTCGACACATTGGCGACTCTCGGTTGTTATGAAAATCTTGAGGATTCAAACACGGACATAGAGTACCAAAACAATAGAAAAATTAATCTAGTACCAATCGACGAAAATTTTGCAATTTAGTGGAATCATCCATGTTTAACCACGCATCTTAGTCGAACTGACCTATCTCTGATTTCTAATCGATCATTACTGTGCCGTAATGATCTCAGTAGATTAGCATAGTTGAGTAGCCGATTCCTGGTCAAATTGTCAAGTCTATTGCTTTAAAATCTCTTAATGACTTCCCCAAATAGTCTAGTTATCTCAAGAGTAATCAGCTCTGAAAATAGTACTAGAAGCGCGTCGATGAAAGGCCCGATTTATTCAATTGAAAACAGGATTGAAAATCCAAGATGTTACAGTTTTCAAACTTTGATGATCTTTTCTAGAAATTAGCTAATCACTAAGTAAAGATCGCCTCAACCTAATGTTTACATAAGTACTAACTAGCTATATGCCAATGTATATAAAAAGATGATAATAGTGGGACATAGAGAGTTATAGTGGTTTGGTTTATTCACTAGCCTATGTCCACTCTTTAGACAACAGCCTCAAGACGAATTGGATTCTACTAATAATTTGCTTAGAAAGTTATTCATGGTTAGCACTGATTCTTAACATGATAGATCCCAATATTTGGACTCAACTACTGCCCTTACACTTGTATACTTAATCCTTAACACATAGCTAAGGACAATAGTATGTAAACTACTTGATCTTTTTTTTTTTTTTTTTTTTTTTTTTATATGTTGCACACTCTCACAGTTCCTCGTGGTCTTCTCTTTTACACTTTTCCTCAATATAATCATTGAAAATGAATTAGAGAAGCATATGACTATTGGGGAGTTTCTATTGAGCTACCGTCTAGGGAAGGTACTACCCATACAATATCCTTCCTTGAATTTCTATATGCTAACCAAGAATAGCAATTGCCGCTGTCTTCTCACTACGGTCTTTGAATGACTTATCAGACAACCTAGCTACTCTACTACATGCTTTATCTTGATTCTGCTGTTGTGCGAATCTAGGTCCTTCAATGGCTACTTAGTTGACCTAGTGGGCATCATCTGATATTGTTGGTTGTTACATCACCATCAACTTGATCTTTACAACTTCGACACAAAACATAATTAGTAGTTGATATTTTAGATTGACTGGTGCGGTTTTAGGCCACTTGCAAACTTCTTTCCAGTGGATCACACCATGGATGTTGTAAAGTCCTTTGGTCCAAACATTTGCGGACAATATATTAAGTGATATAATTAGGATAGTTTGGGCATCATCAAAATCACTCGAAGATGTTTTATCCAACATAAAGAAATAGGCTTGTAAATGAATCATTTTAATTATATAATAAAGCATATAAATTGTATTGTGTAGTATACGTGTGTTTTCCTTACTATCCGTTGTTGTTGTTGATTGGTTGATTGAGGTTACATGCTTCCACATGTACTTAATGCAAAGATAAAATCAATTAGACGACGACGCCTCCTAAGATGTTGCAAACTAATCCTGACATAGCGGATGTTGCGACCTCGTGGTGAGGGTAAGGTTTGGGGCATGATAGATGGCTTAAAATTAAGAGCCAACATGGTTTCTCTGAGGATTGTCCAATTGGGACATAGAGAAGGCTTGCCCCGAGCCGTTCGATCTTGTCAAGAAATTAGGGCTGTTCATTCCACCTTTCTTGAAACCTCATGGGTCTTCTTCCAGAAACCCTAGATGAAGTGCCTGTTGCCTCTTTGCTTGTGTCTTCCCATCGAACCCTTTTTGTTGGGCGTTCGTTTGGGGTACGAGCAGAATGCCCTCTCTAGTCTTGCCAACTTCGATGAAGCAAGGCATTGGCTCTTCTCCTAGATGGAAAGCTAATAGATCCAGCCAAGAGACGACATTGGATCGAGGGCCAAAATCTGGGAATGAAACAATAGGCAGGTATTTGTTCAAAATCGAGAGAAATTGTGCTACCTTTTCTCTCTCTTTCATCGCCTAGTATTGTTGTAAAGTGGACTTCAGTCCTCGAGCTTTTCCTTATCTGCCTTTGGTTCATTCTAGGGAGTCGAGAGCTTGTTGAAGCAAGTCACTATGGTCATGTTTCCTTGCTTTAGATCCGAGACAGCTTGAGTTAGTGAAAAAATCTTTGCCCAATCAAGCTTCTTGTATATCTCTTTAATGTTTTTCCACATCTTTTTTGAATCCTCAATCGAAGGAAGTCCGGCAGCAACATTTGGAGTGATTCAATTTCCCATTCAAGTTCTGACTAATTGGTTGCATTTTCTCTAATATTGCACCAAACACTTGTTGGATGGAATCAAGATGGTTTCGTCTAGAAACTCATCATCTTCTTTGGTGATTAGTTTTCACTAGAACTCCTGCGCCCAAATGGAGTAATTGTCAGGGTCAGATAATTACTTGGTCTCCAGCTTGTTGGGCGTGGAGGTGTAAAGTGGCTCACTGGGCTTCGAGCGACTGCTGACTACTAGAAGAGCGATTGGCATGCTATGTAGTATCGACACAGACACGCAACACATGACACGACACGACACGACATGACATGCCGACACGTCGTTCTCAAAAAATAAAAATTCCAACACATTCCGACACGTTATATATTAAATATATATTTTTATATATAAATGCAAAAATAAATAATAAAAAGAGCATATAATTAATCTATACTAAAAATATTAATGCAACATTTGTTAAAATCATTCATTGTTTTAATTTAACAAAGATTGATTAAGAAATTCAAAAATTGCAAACACATAAGAGTAAATTTGAAGGAACGTGTCATGTTTTCATACACTTGTCAAAAATTAGTGAGATCTCTTATAGTCCCAGACAGATTTCGAAGTTCATGATATAGACTGGCTTGGAGCTTCTCTGCAAAACAAGGTTCGAGAAAAATGAAAATCTAGAGCAAGAACTTAAAGAAAAGGAAATAACTAAATTCGCCATGGAAAATGTAAAAGATAACTCATAAGCTAATGACATAGACCAAAAGAGATAACTCATAGGTGACACCTGCAAGAGGCAGAAAAAAGCAAAAAAAAAAAAAAAGAAAAAAAAGAAAAATCACAACTTTAAGTCTATGGGAGCGACGGAGTGATGCCAGCGAGAAGAGAGGCATTCCATCGTCACTCACGGGAATGTCAAAACTAATAAGTGAGAAACATGAGAGTGAGAATTTTCTTCTTTCCCCTTTATTTTTGTTATTTTCATTATTTTTTTCATATATTTATATTTTGACCCCTCAAGTATTTAAAATTTTTAAAAATGACCCCGTGTGTGTCGGAATCGCGTGTCGGAATTTCAGACTTGCGTGTCGGGAAGAGTTGACCACGTGTCGGATTTCCCAACGCTCATTGACCGCATGTCGGAACGTGTCAGAGTGTGTCGGAGTGTCGAACATGACACGAAGGCTTTCGGAGAGTGTCGGTGCTTCTTAATTGGCATGTAGCCGGGTTGAAGAATCGGGTAGGGGTTTGCTCCCAAACCTCGATTTGTTCCCGAACCTGCCGTACTTGAATCGGGTACTTGAGCCACATGTAAAAAATTTGGTTTGTGGACTATGCCTGCCCTGATCATGGTTGGCGGGCCTTCCTGTGTTTGGACGTGCTCCCGGTTCCCTTGATTTATGGACTCTTGAATATTCCGAGCCCGATCTGGTTGTGAATTAGCCCATGTCTTGGCTTGGGCTAGCCCATAAAACCATGGGCTAGATAGAACTTGGACAGATAGCCACTTTGGATGGGCTGGCCTGAATGGGTTGCCCCTAGTTTGGCTGGGCCTGGAAGGGTTGCCATTGAATGGGCTGGGCTTGGACGAATTGCCCATGACTAGATGTGGGCGGTATGGCTCAACAGGCAGATCCGATCTAGGTTATGTACGTGGGGATAGGTTCTTTACGCCTGAATGTTCTGCATTATGGTTCTCCTCAGGTAGTTGAGGCTCTGCCTGGGATTGGTAAGCCGGTTGGTTTCGTTTTCTTTGTTTTGGTCGCAAATGCTGATTCCTATACCGGAGCACTACCCTAATTTTGCAGGTTAGTGTTTGCTATAAAAACAAGGGTAGAAGGCTGGATGGAGAGGAAAACACCGACAAGTGCGCGGAAGTTAGGCCAAGAAATACCGTTCGGATACCATCTCACCAAATGGAAAGAGGAGTGAAGAACCGAGAATGCATAAAGGACTTTGTATTTGTGTACTGTGGCTTCCCTTGCTTTGTGTACAGCCCTCTTTATGTAATGCAGAGGATGAATAATAAAAGGAAAAAGAAATCTCCTAGATGAATCTTACAAAATCAATTCTAATCCTAGATCGATTCATTTAATCAAATACAATTCTGGATTGATTTGATGTATTAATTGTAATCCATAATTGATTCCCGCATATCTTCCAACACTTAGAAATAAGACTGGATTCTTCAGTGTGCTACCTCGAAGTTCATAATTCTTGTAAATGACGATGGGTTAATAAGCCAAGGGCCCAAAAATTGACAGTGATCATAAATTTGTTCCTCCTGGAAGATATGATATTCTTACACAGTGTCACGACCTAATTTTTCAGTGCACCACCTAAAACTAAGTTAATGGATTACTAAGTCTCTAACTTAGCTCGGGCTCTCCCAGGCCCATACCAATTCATGACTTATGTTCAAATATTTAACATGCAGATGAATTTTATTTAGGAGTCGCCACTAATCATTTTGGGTAGGTTGATTAGACACCTAACTAAAATAACGGGAGAATTATTTTACTCCTACGAACGAGAGACTAAGGGTACGGGAACTTCATTAAATTAGACTACCCTAATGGCCTTTCGGTACCATAAGTTTTCAAAAAATATTTTGGAAGGCAGCTTGGATTTATTTTAAGCTAAGCTAACTAACATGCAACTGGTGACCATGCGGGTGCACAATTACATTCAAATTAAAGCAATTAAAAAAATTAACTTCAAAGCAACAATAGCACTGCAATGTTAAACCAGCATTCACATCAGCAATCCTAGATATGATTTCTAATTAACAAGCAATTTTTGTTTTCACTTTGTTTAATGGAAACTTAATCTATATGTAATGCATACTAATAATCTAATATGACATGGCAACGTGACTTAAGTTACATGACATGGCAATATGACCTAAGTTACATGACATGGCAATGTGGCCTAAGTTACATGATATGGCAAAATGATCTAAACTATATGACATGAATAGATTAAATCATAAAGAAATTAAATGCAATCTAAATTATCTAATTCTATTGACGGGCAATTTCTAATTAAATGGGCCTAAAAACTAAATGACATGCATTTGATGTTTCTATTCCTAAATGACATGTTCATGACACTTTTTATTTTTTCCTTTTTTTTTCTAAAAATTGCAACTTATGGAAATAACTTATCCTAAGACATTTTTTGGATTTTTTCATGAAATTTGAAATTAGAAAAATGTGAAAATTATCTAGCTAGATTAAGATTCTATTTAATTTATATTAAGGATTAGGTTATGCTAAACCCTAATTTAAACCAAGATATTATCTTAACTTAGCAATCCCTAACCTAAGGTGCAGTCTATCTAAGTCAATCTAAACTTAAAATGAAATATGCAATTTTATTCTAATGTGCAATGACGTGCAAATGATGCCCTAACCCTATATGCATGATGATTTTTTGTCATTTTTTATTTAATTTCAAAATTAAAATTTATATGTGATTAAACATACAACTAACAACCTGAATGAAATCCCTATTCTAGATATGCAAGATAACGAATATTCTAAAAAAACAAACTGAATCCCAATTTGAATATTTTTTGGATTTTCTTAGTGGGTTCTCCAAAACAAACAATTATCAGCTAAACATTAAAATCTAAACAATCAGGATATTCAACAAATAATGGATTAAAATAATCGAAAAAATAACCTGTTGTCTCACAGGTCAAATTAGCGATTATTCTAACCCTGATTATCACGACAAAGATATTCAAAATAATTAAAAATCTAATCCGAAGTCTTACGGATCAAATTAATAATTATATTGATTGCATAATCGAAATCTCGCTAAAAAGCCCAACAATTAATATAATTAAAAAAATGACCCGATGTCTCTCGGGCCAAATTAATAATTAAAATAATTTCGGACTAAACCCCGTGGATAATGCCTACAAGATATTATGAATAGTATGATCCAATATTACAATTTAAACAAATAAAGTAAAAAATATAAACAAAATAAAGTTAAAAAAAAAAAACTACCTAATGTACTGTTTTTTTTTCCTTTTTTTTTTTTTTTTTTTTTTCTTTTCCCCGCTTCCTTCACCCATGGCTAAGCGGCTTCGGAGGATCACCGGGGGATGAGTTGCCGACGTTCAGAGCTCCGACGAAAACCCGCAACAGCCGATCGGTGGTGGGGTGGGTGGAGCGGTTCGGTTCAACTCGAACGACGGAGAGGGGCTGCTGGTGCTCGGACGATTAGGGCGCCGCAGCTACAGAGGGCTTGGTTTGCTGGCGGACGGTCACAGACAAAGGCGCTGCAGCGTCGCCGGGGGGTTTTGGTGTGACCTGCAGAAACGAAACTTCGTCGCGTGCTGGGAGGTGAATCGGCGGTGGACGACACGATTAGGAGGGTCGGCCACAACGACGGCTTCGTCAGGCGGAACAGAGGCGATCGCGTGCGGGACGGAGCAGGAGTGGAGACGCCGTTGCGGTCGGATCAGAGGCGGCAGCGCAGTGCAACAGGCGAGCAGTGTCCGCTGGGTGGCACCGATGTGGTGAGATGACGGCGTCCGGCGGGCTTCGTGCGGCGAAGGGAGGCTCACGGGTGCCTGCAAGTCGCGAGGGGGACTTCGCCTGCCGGTGGCTCGGGCAGCAACGAGCGAGCAGAGGGGACGCGCAGCGCCCGGGTTGAGCGGGCAGCGGTGGCATCACGGGCGGATGTCGAGCGGCGGAGACCGGCGAGGGATTCACCAGCCGAGTAGGGACGGCGCAGCGAGATCGGCGGACGACGAGCGGAGCGGCGGCGGCGGCGCGAGCGCGAGGAAGGCTGGCGGAGGCGGTGGCCTGGCTACCGGCGCGCCGGCAGGAGATCGGGCAGCGGGGAGAGGTGTCGAGAGGAAGAAGACGCTTCCTCTCCCCCCTTTTTTCTCTCTCTCCCTCTCACCTGTCACTCTCACTCTGTTTTCGTACACTCTCTCTCCCTCTCTCTCACGCCACTCTTCTGCTGACCTTTCCTTTTCACTACAGCGTGTCAGTAAAAAGGAGAAGCTCTCTTTTACAAAATTGGACGAGAAAGAAAGTCTTTTCCTCTCTTTTCTTACTTCAGCCGAGAGAAAAATCGTTGAAAAGGACCCCCTTTAATCTGACGAAGTCGTACCCTATTTATAGAGCGAGAATCAGTTCATTCGATCTGCCGAGATTTGCATATTTCGACCCAATCGCTAAGGATCATCCTCCGGAGATGAGATATACGCTCAACAAATCGATAGCCCCCAAATTCTTTATGAAGATTTTTTTTAAAAGATAATTCACTTTAATCATTAAAGATAAACCATTAACCGACTTTAAAATCTTTCAAAAATCCAATCTGCAACCAAAATATTCTACCCTATCAATCATCCATTATCTTCTCTTTTATTTCATTTTCATTTTCCATCATTTTTTCTTTTCATTTTTTATTAAGGATGAATTGAATACTAAATGAAACTAAAATGCTTTATAAAAATAGTCAAAATTTTAGGTGTCAACACACAGCAAAGCCGCTCCAGAATTCTATGTTAGAAGGCGTTAAAGGATGGAGTAACGGCAACTTTTTTCAGTATTTCACTTGTTTATGGAATGATTGAAGGTTTCCTTTGACTGTAACAATGAGATTTTCGTCTTAGCTGGACACTTGCTTGAAAGAAATTCAGAAACGAGTTCTCTTCCTGCAGACCAGTTAAGAAATGCTAGACATCGAAGCGAGCTAGCAGATCTATTGTGGCAGATCTTTTCTCTTACTTGATCTGATTGATACTGGAACTACAATCACTTCACCATCTCTGAATGTTGCTCCAGCAAATCCGATTCGCTCCTCCTATTGAATGATTTCTCCTTTATTGGGTCCAAATTCGGCCTCCATGACCGGGCCCCACTAGAGATCTGCGCACCACTCGCTGTAAGGTCTGTCTCAGTCATGAGAGGCCGAATAGGACTCCTGCTCGGGGAAGAAGAATTGGCCCTGCCAGGGCTCGAAGCATAGCTCCTAGCCGGCGAGCTGCACATCGGGCTTGAGACATAAAGCCTCTCCGACAGACTAGTCCTAGGAGGATCTGCCATCATCACATGCTGCGCGCGCTTGGCCTGCGCGCTGAGCTTCCCAACCAGGATGGCCAGGTTCAAAGGGGAGACATCGGCTTGGAGGGCTGAGAAGGGCAAGAGGAAATAGAGGTGGCCCGGCTCGAGGGCCTCACCGGGCCTCAAAATCTTGGACTTGGAGCTTGTTGTGGTGGAGAGAAGCTGCGAAGCCGTGCAGAGGAAGTGCCTGCTGGAGAGCTTATTGCCATTGCCAGTGACTTGGCCCACCGTGACAGGTGGTTCAAAGTACTCCAAGCAGCCATTCAGATGGACCACACGTACGTAATTCATCAACCCCTTAGCTGGTGATCTGCTAGAGAAACAACCACCCATCTCTCTCTCTCTCTCTCTCTCTCTCTCTCTCTCTCTCAATTGAAGATGGAGATCAGATATCAGACGGAGACTCTCTCTCTCTCTCTCTCTCTCTCTCTCTCAATTGAAGATGGAGATAAGATGGAGACTGAGGCCACTTAGCTGTGTTTAGTGCATACATATACAACATGCTTGGTTTGGTAAGAGGACAAAAGACACATTGGGAGACTTGATCTGCAATTTCGTCGCCGTGTTCTCCACTTTCTTTGTGGACCGTCGATGGATTTTTCTGATTCGGGACTGCTTCAAGCTTGACTTTGCAAAGATTCCAATGAAGCCAGAGTGATACCGGTGTGGAAAAATTGGGCATATCTTGATGGTCTGTCTCTGTCCTGGACTCGAGCGAGAGCGACCATGACTGAGATTGCCGTGTCTGGAAAGGTTTGAAAATTAAGGTCGACCCTTTGCATGTTGCGGAGGGAGAAGGAATTTGGCATTGAAAAAGGTAAGGCGTGAGGTGAAGCCGAGGAAGACCAGACTCGGTCGTGGTGTCTGAAGATTCAATCCATTGCATCTGGGCAAAGTCTATCTGGTCACTTTCATGATGGTCCCCATCTGACTACATACATATGACCAAAAGGCAACAAAAATTAAAGGTCCACACTGGTGGGGACTGAGAGACGGTGCGTTCTGCTGGAATATATAGAAGAGATTATGTATTGGAAGAAGGATACATAAGGTAATTAGTTATTGCCAATGATGTTAAGGACTTGTTTGATAAATGGCTAAACAGTAACTATTTTTTATCTTTTGTTCAGGAAATAGAATCAAGAAATAAAAAGTGCTGCTCTTTCTTCTCGAAAACAACTCAAGAATCAAGCTCAAACCATTTTTTTCCCTCTTTTTCTCCTTTCTTTTTGTCTTCCTTGGCCAAATGAGGCCTGGCGACCTCACTATGGCTGCGCAAGGTCAAGCCTTGCCAGCTATCGGCAAGGGTCAACCTCGCTAGATCTGGGTGAGTCGGCAAGGGTCAATCTCGCCAGATCTAAGTGAGTCAAGCTTCGCTGGGGGCTAGTGATTGTGTAGAGAAAGAAGAAAGGAAAAATAAAATAAAATAAAAATAAAAAAAAAAATAAAAAATTATTAAAAGAATAAAA
This sequence comes from Eucalyptus erythrocorys, assembly GCA_014182555.1. Classification (NCBI taxonomy): domain Eukaryota; kingdom Viridiplantae; phylum Streptophyta; class Magnoliopsida; order Myrtales; family Myrtaceae; genus Eucalyptus; species Eucalyptus erythrocorys. Next base: position 26,982,130 of record CM024599.1, read on the forward strand.
GAAATTCTAAGGTGCAAAAAAATTCGAGAGTTGTACCAAATGCATCTCTATTATGAAAATAGAAATTTTCTATAATTACCAAATGCTTTCAAATGTTCGAAACTTGTCCAAGGAAGAGATTCAGAAAAAAAACCATTCATGAGTAGATATTGTTCCTAAGAATAGATCAGTTATCAAATGCACCCTAAGCAGCTTCGCAAACTATACCTTCTAAGATACAACACCTTGAACACTTCTTAAAGCCGACACTCTTAGAGAAAATTGAATTGAGGAGATGTAGGTGTTTATAGTTATTTTTGGAATGAAGATTTCAAATCTATTTATGAAATTTGAGAAGTCATGTACTTAAGAGATACATGAACTAAAGAAATACATGAATTAAATGGATACAAGAATTTAAGAGAAACATGAATTAAGTAGATACATGAGCTCGAGAGATACATAAATTAATAACATACATGAATTAAAAGATGCATTTTTTTTTGCTCACTTTCGTTAACCTATTAATCTACCATAATTACAACACCTTCTTGGGATTTTCATTTGGATTGTTTTCAGAAACAGTAAGGAGGAATTGGTCCTGGCGGATCGAATGCCGGGGGCTAATGACCGCCCTATCGTGAACGAAGGCCCCGAGCTTATCATGTCGTTTTAAATATTGTTTTGACATCGGTAACTATTTTTCTAAAAACAATCTTAGATTTTGAGAAATCCAGTATTATACGTATGGTCGAAAGGATGAGAATAACCCTGTCGAAAATGCCAAACGTTAACTTTAGCTTCACAACCATTGGGATTCGCCCCAGTGGCCACCCTTCCAACATGGAAGGGGGAGGTGTGGGGTTCAAACCCCCACCTTCTCAGAGAGGGATGGAGTGGGGACGCGCAAGTTTCAGGAGTGGGTTTTGACGCCCACGCCCTACAAGAGGCAGGGCAAAAGTCTGAGAGTGAATGTAGAATAGGTATAGAGTAGGTCTGACAAAAAAAAAAAAAACTTTAACTTCACCATTTTTAAAATTATTCATGTATCATTTAATATCTTGTTATCTTAAGATTCATGCATATTTGACACGTTATCATATGTCATTTCAAAAGCACCAAACATAACGGCACCCGAATTCGTGCATAGATGTAAAGTGAGATTTTCACTAGATTACGTCTTTGGTAAAACAAAAATAGCACTCGTAACTTTAGAAAGTTAATTTGATAACTGCATTCCACGACTCAATTGAAAAATGTCGTACTGAAATGGTGTCGCGGGAGCGCTAACCCTTGCCCACACGTAATCGAACCCCTTGGACCGTAGTTCTTTGGTTTTCGATGACTAGTGCCTTCACACGTGCACCTCGTCTCCAACCATCCTAGGCTCTCTTAAAACATGATTGGTAGTGATTTTATCGATTTGCTATTATTTCTAGATAGATTTTTGATTCTAGGTTTTTCCTTCATACCACTTTACTTTTAGAGAAATGTTTACTTGATTGTCTTTAATCTACTGTGAAAATAATAATTTATTTTAGACTATAAAAAATAATAATTAAAAATCATTATGAGATCTACTTCTTTAAGAATTTATAACCCTTTATTAACTTCCTAGGATAATGATCCGGAGGAGAAGCACTACAAAGTTTTCGAAGCATGTTAGACTTACCTCTTGTGTGCCTAAATTTTTTTCTCAAAGGTCATTTTCATATAATTTCGACAAAACTGAAGACTTGGTTTTCCTCCCCAAAATATATATCAAAGTCAAATTCATGCATTTTTAGACTAGCAATTTCCAAAAATTTTGGAATCAGATTTCTAGATATATATCGTGGAACCTAAAAAGAAAGGAAAAATAAATCATTAGCGTTCATGGAACATATTATTAGTGCATCTCTTTTCAATTTTTTCCATCCTTTTCCACTTGCATCAAATTAACGAGTGGTTATGATGATGAATCTATCTAACGTTTAGAAGTTCCCGAATTTCCTTGAGGAACATAGCAGCTCACACATGACATCAACTGTAAAACTATATATCAGGTGTGTTTGTTTCATGAAAAATAAATGGTTTGGAAAACATTTTTCTAAAATGATTATTTATATCACTTTACAAAAAGAATTAATGAAAGATATTTTCATTGTTTACAAAAATATTTAGAAATAAATTATTGTTGATAATGAAACATTTTTCATGAACTACTTAGTTGATTATCTGGAAAATATTTTTCAAATTATTCATTTTCCACAAGAAATAAGTCTTCAGTAGATCTAGTTGACCAACTTGTAGAGAACTTTCAGTATATGGCAATGTACGTCATGATCTTTGATTAGCAATCAATCCGATTAGTCATAGAATATTTTGGCCAAAATTGGATCTAGTAAAATATAAATTGAAACATCCAGACAAGATCTTCTGCAACAGTTATAGATCATACATTTCCGCACTACTAATCTTCAAAATATATCAAACTAGATCGAAGTATGTCAAAATCATGTTGTGTGTTCATGTGTTCCCTTCCTTTTTGTCATACTTAAAGATGGATGTAACATAATGTCATTAATATCTCCATAGATTCTGAATACGTGAGATGGCATAAACTTGTAGAGGAATTTTAACCTACGATACTTCTTCATTATTTGCTCAAAGAACTCAATTTCATGGATTCCAACATTGGTTTTCAAATTATCCAACATTTCGCGATTCCCTCTTTGAGACACTTCCAGCTTAAATCTTCCTTTCGAGGACGTATAAAGGAGATTTCTCCGTTTTCAAACTATACAAGTGACTTTAGAGTCATCCATCTTTTTGAATTTAACCTTTGAAACTTCGAAAAGAGAAAGGAGAGGAAATTGAGATTTCCTTTTCATGTAATACTTCTTCAAAGTTACTTCTTGAATGAAAAAGCACTGAATATGTCGGTTGTCTTCTTCCATGTGCATGTGCTATTGTGGTATGATATCTGCAAAAGTAGGGATGTCAACGGTTTAGTTCAATTCGGATTTTTAGGAAATTCGAATTGAACCAAACCGATAGGGTGAGTAGTTGACCCTATCACAAATTGACATGGAAGCAAAGAGAAGAAGATATGTCATGCAGGAAAACTTGTATGTTATGCACTACATTAATGTATTCTCGATGTACAAGAGGATCAATATATAATACAAAAAAAAAAAAATCAATAAAAAGGAAAGGAGAGAAGGATACCTAGAGTGCTAAAACTTGGCATGACGGGATACTTGAGTGCCAAAAATTAGGAAAGCGACACTTAAGTGTCAAAATTGGAGCAAAATGGAACAATTATGAGACAAGTGACAAGAAAATCTGGCCAATAAACTAATCTGGCGATTGTTTGGCGAGGCAAGTGCAAAACGATGTCGTTTTACATGCTAATGTGCTATACAAATGCAAAAACAACAATTCAGCTTGGATGCTGGGGGTCGCCAAACCCGGGCTAAGGGCTAGTGACTTTGACTAACCAATGGCGAGGGCCTGTGAGCCTTCACCTTGGATGCTGGTGGTGGCCCTTGGCTCAGCAGGGCAAGGGTCATCCCTCGCTGGATCTAGGGGAGGGCTGCGAGCCTCGCCCCAGATCTGGACAAGGGCTCATAGGCTCTTGTTGCCGATCAACTGGAGTCATCGGGTCTGCCCTACCTGGTGACGGCGGGGAGGTGGCGGCAGCGAGCGTTGAGCCCTCAACCATCTCCAACTATTCATCTTCTTCCTTCCTTCCTCTTTCTTCCTATTCTTCTTCTTCTTCTTCTTCTTCTTCTTCTAATTTGTTTTTAAATTTAATTTAATTATTTTTATATTAAAATTCAAATTCACGCCAAAACGACGTCATTTTTGCATTTATTTATTGAGTCAGCTCTCCGATAAGCCACGTGAGCTAGCAAAATAAATAAAAGATTGCCATGTAAGATTTCTAGTAGGGTTCGTCGGATGTTAAGACTCAAGTGTCCAATTTTTTTAAAAAAGTGGCACTTTCCTAACTTTTCGCATTTAAGTGTCTCATTGTATCAAGTTTGGCACTTTGGCTATTCTTTTTCCAAAGGAAAGACCATATTATTCTAATCTAGGAATATTGGAAGAGAGTCGGTGGAAGAAACGACTAATCCTTTCGATCTGCAATAAACAAATTACCAAAGGAATGTACATGGAATCACGAGCGAATAATGTTGAAGAAAAATCCCTTGGAGTTTTGAAGTTGACAAAACAGCCTCAACAGTGTGGTCTAAGGATTCCAAGACTCAGTCGGCTACGTCTGAAGTTGTCAAGGTCTAAAGGTTTTCAAAGACAAGTGAGACCCAGAATATCGGTCTGAAGTTTTTCTGCCCGAAGTCGGCCAAGACTCGGTTTCCGTCGAAGACCTTCAAGACTCGGTTTCAGCCCCGACGACCCTCGAGACCCAAATCTAAGTCTGAAAATAGTTCGCGATTTTTTTTACAGGCTAGCTACAGGTTGTTCTTATGGCTACAGATATTGGATTTCGTATTTCCTAATCTTAACCATGGAATATCTCTGGCTGTGATCAAGAGCTTGGAAGATTTGATTCTTCGGATTCTATCCGTTGAAGATCAAGTTTATTTTTGGAAGAATTTAATTTTGGGAACTCAAGATCTTGATTGTACAGGCGAACAGGATTGACGAGCTACTGTCCACTTACGTTTTCGGGACAAGGAGATCACTTAAAATGATTCAGTCCAACGGGTTGATTGGATGAATTTTTGGAATGTGCCAACGGGTATGATGGCACAGAGATTATTTAAGTTGGATCGACGTTGCTTGGAAATAAGGAGAGACCGGTAGAGAAATCTTGATGTTAGAATCTCCAAAATCACTTGTTCTCTAAAATCTTTCATGTTTACACTGTGTAACAAAGAGAGTGAGATATAGAGCAAAGCAGCAGAAGGCTGTAGGAGAGACTGTCAATTGAAGAAGTCTAATCCGTCTACTGTAAAGGCACTCTTTTGCTACTTAGTGATTACAGCCAGTTGGCTGTCAGCGTGGAGAGTGGACGTAGGCTTGGTCTAAGCCGAACCACTATAATCCTTGTGTCAATTCTCTCTTACCCTACTCTATTTACTTTGTGAATACGTAATCTGTTTATTATTAATATATCCTTGATATTAACGTATTGCATTGCAAAAGATTCCAAAAGAATTCTGCAACAACCTATTCACCCCCCTCTAGGTTGATTCACTAGCCCATTTTAATTGGTATTAGAGCAGGTTGCTTTTTTGTTAGAAGTGTTATTACTTCTGAAGCTAAAGATCTATGGCTAGTGTTTTGGCTCCAGGGTTAATTGAAGGTCAGAGCAATACCAAACCTCCCTACTTCGATGGCAAGGATTACAACGTATGGAAAAACAAGATGAAGGCGTTCCTAAGATCTAATGATCCTATGGAATGGGATGTAGTGGAGAATGGGATTATTCCTAAAGCTACATCAAGCACAGGAAAAGAAATAGCTGATGGAGCAGGGTTACCACAAGCAGAAATCTCTAAGAGACATGCTCTTGATGCAAAGGCTATTTACTCTCTCTATTGTGCATTATCTCCTACGAGTATAATAGAATTTCATCTTGTGATACAGCCAAAGAAGTTTGGGACAGATTACATGTTACTTATGAAGGAACAGATTGAGTCAAAGAAACCAAGATCAACATCCTTCTTGGTCAATATGAAGCCTTCAAAATGAAGCCAGGAGAAACCATCTCGGATATGTTCAGTCGATTTACAGAAATTATAAACGGCTTGGCATACCAAGGACAGCCAATCTCAGGACCTATGAAGGTCAATAAATTGTTGAGAGGGCTCTCCAAAGATTGGAATCATGTCAAAACATCTATAAGAGAAACATAGAGGATCATGCCTCTTTCAGTGGATGAATTGGTTGGCACACTTCAATCCTATGAAGTCGAGCAATTCAATGAGGAATTTGACACAAAAGGTAAGAAGTCAATTGCTTTAAAATCTAATGATGATTCTGATGTTACAGATTCAGAAGAAGACTTGGATGATGAAGATTTGGCACTTTTGATTAGAAAATTCAGAAGGTTGAATAGAAAAGGTAGAAGATTCAATGGTAAGAAACAAAACAATCAAAGATTTCAAAGGAGATCAAATGAAGATGAAGATACCAGCAAAGAAGTTGTTTGCTTTGAATGCAAGAAAAAGGGACACATAAGACCCAACTGTCCCTTATTGAAGAAAAAGAAAGGAAAACCTGAAAAGTTCAAGAAAGCACTCAAAGCTGAAACATGGAGTGACACTGAATGTGAGGAGAGTGATGAAGAATATGCAAATATATGTCTTATGGCAGACTCGGACTCGCATTCGACTCGGACATAGATTCGACTCGCACTCACTGGATTCGAGACTCGAGACTCAAACAATGATATCAAGGTTAGAAATCTAAAAATTCCTACCAAAGTATCAAAATATATTGATGAAAATGGAGAATTCTGAACTGAAAATGGAGAATTCCAAACTGAAACAACAAGAAAATATCTTACATGAAAAAGTTGAAAGTCTAGACAAGTCCCTTGCTGTTTCGAAAGAAAATGAGAATGATCTTTCAAAAGAGAATGCTTGCTTGAAAGGGGATTTATTGAAAGTCTCAAAAAAATTTTCAATAGGTTCTGAAAAGTTGGACAAAATTCTTTCTATCCAGAAACCTTACTTTAATAAATCCGGTTTAGGAATGACACAAGAAATCGTTCCTTTGATCGATTTCCCAAAAGTAAAGGAAAGAATCAGGAATAGGCCATCAAAAACATTTTATAAAAATCATTTCCAAAAGGTTTTTGTAAAGTCTGTTGGTAGACATGCTCTTACTTGTTCAAGATGTAAAAGTGTAGATCATTTTGAAAAGGAATGTCCTAAAGTTTGGAGACTGTCAAGAAGAGCTGGGCAAAGACTGTTTATGCTACTAACAACTATGGACCCAAGAAAATCTGGGTACCAAAGAAGACATGAGTCTTTCTCTTAATTGCAGGTTACCCTCAAGAAGAAAGTCAAGTGGTATTTGGACAGTGGATGTTCAAGACACATGACAGGAGACTCAAGTTGTTTTACAAAATTTTCTCATATAAAATGAGGAAATGTCTCCTTTGGTAGTAACAACAAAGGTAAGATTGTTGGACAAGGAACTGTGATGATTGGAAATCTCACAATCAACAGCGTCTCTCTTGTTGAGGGATTGAACTACAATCTACTGAGTATTAGTCAATTATGCGATTCTGGATACAAAATAAATTTCCAAGAAGACACATGTTCTGGAACAAGCAAGGATTTTTCACAATCCTTCACTGGTCGAAGACATGGGAATATCTATTTGCTAGATATAAAGTCTGACAGTTCTCAATGCTTGATATTAATTCAAGATGAAGTCATCCTTTGGCATAAGAAGCTTGGACATGTCAATCTGAAGCAAATTGCAAAAGTATCATCCAAAAAGCTTGTTCGAGGACTTCCTAACCTCAAGTATCAAAAGCATGAATTATGCACTCCCGTGTACTTGGTAAACAGGTTAGAAGTTCTTTTAAATCTATAAATCAAGTATCCACTAATCGTGTTTTGCAGCTATTACACATGGATTTATTTGGACCAACTAGAGTTCAAAGCATTTGAGGTAAAAGATATTGCTTGGTTATAGTTGATGATTATTCTCGTTTTACTTGGGTACTCTTCCTTGCAAATAAATCTGATGCTTTGATTCATTTTACTAAGTTTGCAAAGAAAATTCAAATTGAAAAAGGATATGCAATTTCGAGTATTAAAATAGGAGAATTTGAAAATGATGATTTTGCCAAATATTGTGATGACAATGGTATTCAACATAATTTTTCATCTCCATATACTCCACAACAAAATGGAGTTGTAGAAAGGAAAAATCGTTCTTTGCAAGAAATGGCAAGAACTCTTTTAATCGAAAGTAATATTTCACCTCATTTTTGGGCTGAAGCTACTTCTACCGCTTGTTATATTATAAATAGAATCTTTCTAAGACCTATATTAGAGAAGACCCCTAATGAATTATTCAAAGGTAAGAAGCCAATTGTTTCATATTTTCATGTATTCGGTTGCAAATGTTTTATTCTAAAGAATTCCAGTGATCGAATTGGTAAGTTTGAAGAAAAATCAGATGAGGGAATTTTCCTTGGCTACTCCTTGACAAGCAAAGCTTACGAGTCTTCAACAAAAGTACTCAAACCGTGGAAGAATCCATGAATGTGAAGTTTGAAGATTTGTTACAAAATCAGACTCAATCTGAAGATTTAGAGTCTGAGCAAGTGTCTACAAATTCTCATGAAGAAAATTAAGCCTCAAACACTGAGCCTCAAATAAATTCAGAAATTCCAATTGAAGAAGAGCTTCACCAAATTGACAAATCAACTGCAAATTGGAAGCAAAAGTCAAGTCATCCCCCAGACCTCATCATTGGCAATATTGATGAAAGAGTTCGTACTAGATCTAAAAGACGAGAAGCTTCCCGTGCTCTTGCACTAATTTCTGAGATTGAACCAAAAAATATAGAAGATGCATTGAAAGATGAAAGCTGGATCGAAGCAATGCAAGAAGAACTGAACCAATTCAGAATCAACAACGTTTGGGAGCTAGTTCCTAAACCAAAATGAAAATCAATCATTGGTACCAAATGGGTTTTCAGGAACAAGCTTGATCAACAAGGTAAAGTGGTAAGGAATAAAGCAAGACTTGTAGCAAAAGGCTACACACAAGAAGAGGGCATCGACTATGACGAAACCTATGCTCCTGTGGCAAGGTTAGAAGTTATAAGATTACTTCTTGCTTTTGCTTGCTTTAAAAATTTCAGGTTATTCCAAATGGACGTGAAAAGCACATTCCTAAATGGAGTTATTCAAGAAGAAGTCTATGTGGAACAACCACCTGGATTTGAAGATCCTAAAAGACCAAACCTTGTTTTCAAGCTGAAAAAAGCCTTATATGGTTTAAAACAAGCACCCCGAGCATGGTATGAAAGGTTAAGCAATTTTTTAATTCAAAATGGCTTCTCTAAAGGTAAAGTAGATACTACACTATTCATAAAAAGAGAATGCAAGGATTTCATACTTGTTCAGATTTATGTTGATGACATTATTTTTGATTCGTCTAATGAGAGACTTTGCAAGAATTTTTCAAAGTGTTTGCAGAACGAATTTGAAATGAGCATGATGGGAGAACTAAACTTCTTTTTGGGACTTCAAGTCAATCAATCAAGTGAAGGAACATTCATCCATCAAGAGAAGTATGCAAAAGACCTTATCAAGAAGTTTGGAATGGAGAATTGCAAGAAAACAGAAACTCCTATTTCAAGCTCATCAAAGCTGGATAAAGACGAACAAGGGAAGAGTGTAGACCAAAAGCTATACAGAAGTATAATCGGGTCACTTCTTTACCTTACAGCTTCTAGACTTGACATCTTGTTTAGTGTTTGCATCGTGCTAGATTTCAATCGATCCTAAAGAATCTCATATGACTCGCTGTAAAGCGTATCATTAAATATGTTGCAACTACATCTAAGCTAGGTCTATGGTATTCTAAGAAAGGAGATTTTACTCTTCTTGGATATTCGATGCTGACCTCGCTGGTTGTAGAGTGGATAGAAAAAGCACTACGGTACATGTCAATTATTGGGAAACAGGATGGTGTCTTGGTTCTCAAGAAAATAGGGTACTTGTGGCTCTTTCGACCGCCGTGAGCGAGTACATTGCTCTTGGAAGTTGCTGCTCTCAAATTCTATGGATGCAACAACAATTGAGAGACTTTGGAGTTGATGAAAGACAGACGGAAATCAAATGTGACAATACCGGCGCAATCAACCTCACAAAGAATCCAATACTTCATTCAAGAGCAAAGCACATTGAAATCAAACATCATTTCATTCGAGATCATGTTCAAAGTGGAGATGTTGTAATTCAACATGTAGATTCAAAGAATCAATTGGCGGATATATTCACAAAACCCCTAGAGAAGGCTCACTTTGAATCAATTTGTTCAAGACTCGGGAATTGTGAATTTTGAAGATGTTCGAGACTCATCGCTAAAGTCTGAAGGTGGTTCAGACTCATCGCTAAGTCTGGAAGTGGTTCAAACTCCATCGCTAGGTCTGAAGACGGCTCAGACTCAAAGCAAGGTCTGAAAGCGCTTCAGACTCTACGTAAAGTCTGATTGTACTCAGACGCAAAGGTAAGGTCTGAAAAAGGGTTCAGACTCAAAGGTAAAGTCTGAACATCCGTCAGACTCTATTTTATTTTATCTCTTTACGAATTTCTTTTTCGTATTCTCTCTTTAACACATTTTTTGGTAATTACTTTTTAGTATTTCAAAATCTCTTTTCGCTCTTTTTCTGACATGCATTAATGGCAGTCTATATTTTCAAAAAGGCAGTTTTCTTTTTACGGTTTATTTCTGGCAGTTCTTTCTTTCACTTTTTGGCGACGCTTCGTATTCCAGTGATTTTTTCTCTCACTATTTATACACTCGAACCGTCACTTTTACTCTCAGCTATTCCATTGCGATTCATTTTCATACTCTTTCACTCTCAAAACCCTAAAAATCTCCCTTTGCCATTTCCATTTCGTCCCTTTTTCACCTTAAAGTTTCCATTTTTTTTTCCTCTCGTTCAAGTTGAAATCTTGCTTGCTCTATGAAAATGTCGTCTCGCAAGTCCTCCAGAATTGCAAGCAGGGGACCACAGCGACAACAAGAGGGTCCTACAAGGGTGGACCTAACAGAGGAAGATTCACCTCAACGAGAAGCAGAGCGTCAACATTCTGAGGAAGTTGTTACCGAAGCAGAACCGGTAAGAACTCTTAAGCCACATACTGCTTGCGATCTCTATAAAAGGCTCAAGGACGGGAAGGTTAGCCTTAAGACGATCAAGGAGTATTTGAGGGAGAGAGGATATAAGAGTGAATATTAATTTTTGATGGAGATGGAAAAACTGAAGGTTGTTGATGAAGGCACTGCACAGAGGACGCTGGAAAATATTTCGAGTGATCCACTTGAGAATGCTCCCGCTGAAACTTTAGATGATGATGAGAGACTTTTCTCTCATTTTGAACCTCGTTTTGGTGTGGCTACTAATCTTTTGTTTGTCCTCCCGGGAAGTCTATTTCGGTCGAGGGAGCATGAACGAGTTTATACAAAGCTGTTGAAGAGGGGTGTGGTCAATCCAAGGAGTGTAGATTTTGACTTCCTTGATTCGATAAAGATAAATTTGAGAGGGAAGTTTGCTAGGTTACAATTGGAAAATTTCTACACGGATAAGACTGTGGCCCACTCTGAGTTGGCGGCTTATTTTTACTTGAATCTTTCCTTTTTGGATGCAAATCGTTTGTCCTTTTCTTTCATGGACAAAGATTATGTTGTTGATGTTGACTTGCTGGCTGACATCATTGGTGTGGAAAGAAGGGGTTTCCAGCCAATCAAAGTCTCACCAACCTATGCAACACTGGATATTGTACGAGACAGATCTGTTGAAGGCAAGATATCCTACACTAGGATGAATGCCACCAATGTTTTGCTGCATAAAGTTGTCATCAATCGCATCCGGCCAAAAACAACCTCGAAGACCGATGTTTCCAAAACAGAGGCAAAGCCGATGTTTGCCATCAACCCGGGCAGACTTTTCTCACTTCCACATGTCATACTTTTCCATATGTATAGGACAAAGTGGTGAAGGATAAGGGTCAATCGCCTTATTCATCAATCATCACCAAATTGTTTAGGCATTTTGATATTCAAGTCCCTGCATCTTTGTGCCTAACAAAGTTGAATTTGATGCTCGTTGGAGAGAAGATGGTGATGAAGATGAAATTTCCAGAACCGACTAAGACTTTGGAAAGGTTGAGGAGGGAAACACCTTCAAGAGAGATCCCCTTTGCTTCATCAAAAAGGAAGGGCAAAGAGCCCATGGCTGAAAAGAAAAGAAGAAAGATCATCCTGCAAGACGAGGAGGATGAAGAAGATGCCATGACTTTGTCCACTCTCTCTAGAATGAGGAGCCCTGTAATCGTAAGAACAGAGGCTGAAGAGAGAGCGAGAAAAGAAGCAGAGGAGAAGGAAGCAGAGAAACAGAGGAAGGAAAAGGAAGAGGAAAGGAGAAGAAAAGAAGAGGAAAGGAGAAGAAGAGAAGAGGAAAGGAAAAGAAAAGAAGAGGAAAGGAAGAGAAAAGAAGAAGAAAGGAAGAGAAGAGAAGAAGAGGAGAGAAGAGAAGAAGGAAGAAGAAGAGAAGAAAAGAGACAGAGGAAGGAAGAAGAAGAAGAAGAGAAGAAGAGAGACAGAGGAAGGAAGAAGAAGAAGAAAGAAGAAGGAACGTAGAGGAAGAAAGCAAAATGCAAGAGAATATGGATGCTGCATTTGAGCCATCTTTTGCTGGGGAAGAGATCGAGAAACATCCTTGTGCTGATATGGATGTTGGCGATAAATTTTCCACTCCACCCACTGACATTCATTCAGGGGGAGTTGCTGCTAAACAAGGGACAATTTCGCCACTACATTTTAGTGATGTGAGTAGGTCTAGTACTGACCCTGAGGAGGTTTATGCATCACACTTCCCAGAGCATGAAGAATCCTCACCTACTGAGAAAGAAAGGGCTGAGAGGGAAGCTCCTAGCTTTCAAACCTATTCTGCTGGTCCAAGTGGAAGCAATGCTAATTCCACGGCATTCTCACAGCTATTGGATGTTATGCTGGACCTGAAGAAACAGGTTTATGGGATAGACTTCGAGATGAGAGATCTGAAAAAGGCGCTGCTGAGTACTTCAGTGAACATACAAGAACAGATCAATGCATTGCGAGCTCAAGTGGAGTCAAATCAAACCGGTGCAGAATTGGTTTCAGTGAAGGAAAATCTTGCCAAACTTGACAAGTCAGTCCAGGAGCTTAGCAAGTTTCAGCTTGTTCATTTCCCTGCAGGCCCCTAAAATTTTCAAAACTTTATCTCAATTTTACTCTACCTCTTTGATGGGACAAAAAGGGGAGAGTTTGTGCAGATTTGTTTACAGGTTTTGAAGATTTGAAATTTTTGAAGCTGAGGAAGCTTGGAGATTTTTTTTTTTTTTTTGATTTTACTTGATTTTGATTTTATTTAGACTATTTTATTTTGGATTTCGATTGGGTTGTTTGAACTTCTATGACCTTATGCTGATGTGTTGATCTGGAGTTAGACTAGTGAATTTGATTGTAGGTTTACTATATCTTGAGAGGATAATTGTTATTGGACTAACACTCTGTTTTGCAGATATAGTATATATGAGTTTTCTCTGCAGGTTTTTAATTCACAAATCTGTCGAGGGTTTTGTCACAATCAAAAAGGGGAAGATTGTTGAAGAAAAATCCCTTGGAGATTTGAAGTTGACAAAACAGCCTCAACAGTGTGGTCTAAGGATTCCAAGACTCAGTCGGCTACGTCCGGAAGTTATCAAGGTCTAAAGGTTTTCAAAGACAAGTCGGACCTGAATATCGGTCCGAAGTTTTTCCGTCCGAAGTCGGTCAAGACTCGTTTCCGTCGAAGACTTTCAAGACTCGTTTCGGCCCCGATGACCCTCGAGACCCAAATCTAAGTCCGAAGATAGTTCGCGATTTTTTTTACGGGCTGGCCACGAGTTATTCTTATGGCTACAGATATTGGATTTCGTATTTCCTAATCTTAAACATGGAATATCTCTGGCTGTGATCAAGAGCTTGGAAGATTTGATTCTTCGGATTCTATCCGTTGAAGATCAAGTTTATTTTTGGAAGAATCTAATTTTGGGAACTCAGGATCCTGATTGTACGGGCGAACAGGATTGACGAGCTACTGTCTACTTACGTTTTCGGGACAAGGAGATCACTTAAAATGATTCAGTCCAACGGGTTGATTGGATGAATTTTTGGAATGTGCCAACGGGTATGATGGCACGAAGATTATTTAAGTTGGATCGACGTTGCTTGGAAACAAGGAGAGACCGGTAGAGAAATCTTGATGTTAGAATCTCCAAAATCACTTGTTCTCTAAAATCTTTCATGTTTACACTTTGTGTAACAAAGAGAGTGAGATATAGAGCAAAGCAGCAAGAAGGCTGTAGGAGAGACTGTCAATTGAAGAAGTCTAATCCGTCTACTGTAAAGGCACTCTTTTGCTACTTAGTGATTACAGCCAGTTGGCTGTCAGCGTGGAGAGTGGACGTAGGCTTGGTCTAAGCCGAACCACTATAATCCTTGTGTCAATTCTCTCTTACCCTACTCTATTTACTTTGTGAATACGTAATCTGTTTATTATTGATATATCCTTGATATTAACGTATTGCATCGCAAAAGATTCCAAAAGAATTCCGCAACAACCTATTCACCCCCCTCTAGGTTGATTCACTAGTCCATTTCAAATAATAGACCATACGACTTCATGATGGTCCGAATATGATCACGAGAAAAGTATTCACATTCCACAACGTTAATGCCGATTGTCTTCTCAAAGTAGGAATAGAATTGCCTTTAGTTTTTTGATGAAGAGATGTGAAGAAGATAGAAGTGTTTATCAAAATGTTCTTTTTGCAAATAGTTGTGATGGTTATCTTCAAAAGTTATTTATATAACTATCTTCACACTTTTCTACGAGGTGTCACTTCATTGTTTTTCATTAAGACAAGTTGGTACGTCTTAATCGCACCCTACCGTGAATGCATTAACAAAATATAACATCTCGCACTTGAACATGATGAGCTTGATAGTGCTCTATCAAGAATATAATGCAATTAACATGTATCTGCATTAAAAATAATTCACACTAGCATGAAAGCCGTGGAACCAGTAAGTATATCTGCACTTGAGAGCTCAAATTATGCACCTATTAGGGATAACATAATGGCTACAACCCCGTAGAAATAAACAATTGATGTCTCACAGTGCCTTGACATAATTTGCTATATCAGTCCAAGTATACCTATTCTTTAAATGCTATACTTAAGTATTCTCATAATAAACAATTATATCCAAAACCATAGAATGTGATATAATTGGTCGAACAGTATATACATGTGATAGTTATAAAACTACAATAGTCTTTTTTTGCACTCATATCTCTCTCCATTTCGGAACAATTGCTTTCCTAAATATGTCATGCCCTGAATCCCAGGCACGCGCCCATCCCTCGGCGATCGACTAAATTGTGACGTTCCCAAGACACGTCGCTGAACCTTTTTGTTTTTATGCACATACGGAAGCAAATTAAACAAACCCCGAACAACAATCAAACATGGATAGAAAAGCAGGACAACCAAATTTCACCAATCACGCTGCATGTACAATTCAAGTCTTACAAGTTTGTACACTAAGGTTTGCCCTAAAAGAATTACAGGACAACCTCTACTCCGAATCCCTTCGACTTAGGACCGAGATCCTTCACGAAACCCTCCGGTATCTCTAGACTAAGGACCTGAAAAATTGTAAACAACGACGGCGTGACAATAAATCTTAGTGAGTCAACACTCTAATCCCTGATTAGGACGAAAATTCACTCAGAGGCGTCCTAAACATAAACCACTCAAAAGTTAGCTCGCCTCAGCACCTTCCTGCATATTAGTACACCTCATAAACACATCGATTCACTCATACAGCAAAGGCATTCAAGAATTGGAACACATCGATTCACTCATCAAATATTCACAAAAGTCCTGATTATAAGGCTAAATCGTTATGACATATTCCATTCTGTGCCACATAATTTCGTCCTATAATCAGGTGCGGATAACTCATATCAGTGGTTCAATCCACACCCGATATGCACTCTCAATATCCCAACTCCATAATCAAACTCAAGGTTCTAGAGATGACCCCTAACGAAGTTCCGTTATCGTGTGACACTTAGTCCCTAACCACAATCAGCAACAGTACAAGGTTCTAGAGGTAGCTCCCACAAAGTCACGCTGTCGTGTAGCACTTAGTCCTTGGCCACTAAAAGCACTAGTACAAGGTTTTAAGTCTCATTGTCGTATAACACTTAGCCCATTTACTATGTATGATAGTACTGCAAGGCTTCTAGAGATGGCCCCCATATGACTCAAGTCACCATATAGCACTTAGCTCTTGACTACAATAAGCAACAATGCAATGTACCAGAGGTAGCTCATATGAGGTTTCGTCATCATGTAGCACTTAGTTCTTTGCTAGCTCACAACCCATTTGGTTTCCTCAGCACAAAATATGTCACCTCATCTTTCAATGGTCATCACATAATCACATAATCATATATCGCCCATCAATGGCCATCCTTTGCCATGACCATAAACCATTACCATAGCAGCTTGTGTGAGCGTTGTGATTTCAGCTTGAGTGAGCATGTATCTACAGTTGGTATGGTTAGGAGATTCTTGGTGGATGCATTTAGTATGGTGATCTACCTAATTATTAGTGTCATGCCCTGAACCCCGAGTACGCACACATCCCTCAGCGGTCGATTAAAAATGCTACGTCCCAGGACACATCGCCAACCCATTCTTTTTATCTTTCAATCAAGCACATGCGGAAGCGAATTAAATACAACACCCGACCAACAAACAAACATATGGATAGTAAAACACACGACATTTTTTTTTTTCCAGAAACTACAATGTATATATATACAAGTTTGCCAAAAGTGAACTCTTGTACGATTTGCTAACAAAAAAGGTCAAGGTCAGGGTAACATCCAACTGTACAACCTCCACCCTAATATCCAAACCCAACTCCAAGTAAGATGTCGGGCAAGTCACCAGGTGAACATGGCTCCCCGTGCCCTATTGGCTCGGTATTTGGATCTACCACAACACCTTCCGAGATGTCTATATCCATGGGGTCGGTGTCCTACTGAACCCCACTTCCTACGCGCGGCCCATCAAAACCGTGCATGGGACCCTCCCGATCACCATTCGGTTTCGTATATACCAAGCCTGGAATCGGTGGGGCACGTCGTAACCCAAACTCTCGTCAACCCAAACCATGGTCATAACCAGCTCATGGAATCGGTCGGTCCCAAGGATAAGGTAGAAGGTATTATCTACCTCTATATCTCATGGAACCCCAAACAAAACCGGACGCATCTCCATACTAAGGACCTAAAAAAGGTTAACCAAAACGGGGTGAGATAAATCTCGGCAAGTTAACCACCTAATCCCCAATTAGGATGCAAATTCACCTCGAAGGCGGTCCTAAACACGCACCATACAAAACTCACCTCACCTCAGCATGTCCTTGCATATTAGCACATCACATATGCCATTATAAATATGACAAGCATAATTAATAACCAGAACATAGGATTCTCATCCTCCAAACATTCACATGGGTCCCGATTATAAGGTAAAATCATTATGACAAGTCCCATACCATGCCATTCAAGCGTGTTCCAGTTATTACGACCCATTGACCACAACCAACTCAACGGTCAACGATCATCCGACGTAACCGGGCATCGTCCTGCCCTATCGGGCACGGCATCATCCGCGTACTCATATGCATTAGGACAGCATTCCATAAAGGAGAATCGGTTTGGCCTCAACCGCGACTCGACATCTCGTTGATGTGGGGGCATCCAAACTTAATCAGGTATTACATAATCATACGCATTAGGACGGGTTCATTACCCCGTATAATCATATGCATCAGGGTATTTAGGTGACCATACGAGCATATCACCAATAAAATCCATTGTCATCTTTCTCATTAGCCAAGAACACCTAAATCCCTTTTCAAATAATAAACCTTGTAACTCTTTTTTTTTGTTCAAAACTTTCCAAAATAAATTCGTAAGTGCTCTCATACTCAAAATTAATCCGTCAAAATTTGCACGCATCTAGTTTAAAACGTCATTGTTTTATTGAGTAAATAAGTTTTGGTGTCCTAACTCAACACCTCATTGTTTTTCTATTTAAAAGTTTATAAAGCCATCTTTTGACATAGAAATCGAAACCAACATAGAGCAACCAATTTCATAATATCACGCATAAGTTCTCAGCATGTCAAACACCAACCAAATCACAAGATATACATTTTCCAGCAAGCAAGACACCAAGAACATCCATAAAACCACAACCGGCAGTCATCGGCAGAAACCGAGTAGATTCATACGTCTCGAAAATTAATTCTAGAAATATAACTAAAAAAGTTCAAAAAATTCTCAAATTTAAATATGTTATAAAAGATACTTAAAAAGACACTTTTATCAAGACACCTTGACCCAGATCTTCCAAGAATAAGAGACGTAAATCGCTCAAACCGTTACCAAAACTGTGTCTGCATCCAGAAATTATGTTTTTCCAAAACCAGCTTGGTTCCAGGTCCAAAACTCATTTGTTTGCTCTGAAATTTGACTATGTTAAACTTTAAGATATAATGAAAAACTTTTGTGAAGAAACTCTTTCGAAAATCGAATCGTATGAGTTGATAAAAATCATTTGAACACCAAAAGGTCGTTGGTTCCAGCACAAAACGAAATTCTGCCTTCCTTGCAACAAAGTTGAAATCTTGTTCTTTTAAATGCCGAAAATCTTGAGTAAAATTTATGTCACAGATAAAGATGCTTAGAATATTTTTCAAGAAGGAAGCAACCTCAAAATCGTAGCGTATTTTAAACCATCGAAAATAGCAAACAGTGAGCGTCCAGTAAACAAATTTGAACATCACAGCATACATGCAAGCTTAATCCGACTTAATTAGCCTAATCATGGTTAATTAACCTAACCATGATTAATTAACCTAACTATGATTAACTAACCTAACCATGCTTGATTAACACTAATCCATCTTAGCACTAATCTAACAATGATTAGCACTAAATCTAAACATCCCCTAAGTGCAATTAACGGCCTAATCAAAGATTACGGAGTTAACTCACATAATTTGGTGGTTGCAGGCTCACAGCAATGGCAACATGATGGTGACGAGAACTTGAGACAACCGTGTCTCGAACGGAGGCTTGATGGAGGCGGGGTTGGCCTTACAAGTCTTTGGCCAAGGAGGGAGGTTAGGCTGCTGGAAGGTTGGTCTCAGATGATGGCTACTCGACAGAATGGACGGGGGATGCTGGGCCGATAGACAGTGAGGGTTGGACAGGCAGTGAGGCGGTGAAACTGCGGCTGTGGTGTTGGCTGGCGACGGGCTGAGGTGTTGGGCATGGGGTTGTTGGCGAATGCGCCTGGACACTAGTGGCTGGGTGGACGGTAGCTAGCGTGGAGGTGGTGACATGAAGGACCTGCAGTGGATTGGTGCTGCGAAGTGGGCGTGAGCTGCTGGACTTGGATGGTGGAATGTGGAGCAAGGAAGAAATGAAGAAGAAGAATCAAAGGGGAAAATGGTTGAAGAATTCTAGTTGCTCGGGGGGGGGAACTCACGCATGAAAGAAGAGAGGAAAGAGTGGGAGAGAGAATAGAGAACAAATAAGTCAAGGTAACAACCAATCACAACTTAGAACAAATATCTACTCACTCATCACAAATGCCCCAAAGTCTTCATGCCCATAAAGTCCATGGCTCATCCTGCCACGCCCCAAACCTCGGGCATGCACACACCCCTCGGTGGTTGATTAAATTGCAACATTTTTAGGACACGTCGCCGACCCTTTCTTTATGCACAAGCGGAAGTGAACTAACAATCTCCAGATAACAAACAAACACATGGGATAGTAAAACATGCTCACACCTTTTTCATAAACTATACTTTATATAGTCAAGTCAAACCTACGGTTTATATACAAGAGTCTAGATCAAAAAGAGCTACTAAGCCACCTAAGCTTCGGACTCTCTAGTCTTGGGCTCTGGGTTCTCCACGACACCATTAAGGATGTCGATATCCATAGGATGCCCTATTTCCCACTCCCTTGTCCCGATGGGAAACCCGTCAAAACCCTCTATATGACCCTCTCGAACCCCATTAGGCTTGTTGAGATACCACGCTTTGAAACGATGGGGTACGAAGTGAGGTAGGCCCTCATCGACCCAAACAGTGGACTCAACTAACTCACGAGTTAGGTTGGTCCCGAGAATTGGGAAATAGGAGTGCTGAAAGGCTACCTCCCGCGGAACCCCATAACGTACATGGCGTACGTCCATCTAAGGACCTATAAGTATTTAAACCACGATAGGATGAGAATAAATCTCAGCGAGTCTGCATCCTAAACCTCGATTAGTGTTGAGATAGGGCAAGCGATCGAACAATAATATAGACAAAAGAATAAAAATAAATCGGATACGGATTTATGTGGTTCAGTCGTAAAGACCTACGTCCACGGGGAGAGCAGCAGCGAATTTCACTATAGATCAAGCGATACAAGGAGATTACACACTCAAGTCACTTAAACACTCTCTCGGTGTTTCCCAAGCCCCAATTACACCCAAAAACGCACACAGTGTTTAGCCTCGAAATTTCTCATAAAATAATCTCTCAATCTCACGAAGGAATTACAGCAAATCTTACCACAAGATTTAATTGGCTTGAACACTAAATCTTCTTGGATGTAATTCATGAACAAGAATAACAAAGAAAATCCCTCCCAAGCACTCCACGACAAGACGGCGCTTCAAGACCAATTCTTCATGATTAACGGCGGAACACCAAGCACTCACGTGGCTCTTCAAGACAATTTGTGATCCACATCTACCACCCACGGCCACAGGTCTATATATATGAGTAAAACCCTTATTCTTTTGCCAACTTCTCATAGGATTATGTTTCATATTTTAAACGATTTTATCCAAAACATATCTCTATATATTTTAAATAAAATCCAAATCCAAGTCGAAGTTGGACTTTCCTATTTCAGACGTCCATAACATATCCAATTCTGAATATTCGGAATTTCACATTGGACTCAAACTCGAGACATATTTTAACAATCTCCACCTTGGCTCGACGTTTGAGCCAAGTCGCAATCGCTTCGTAAAAATTCAAATTCTGCCGCTACTTTTCCATTGCCCCTGATGGGCTCAACCGCCATAGATATTATCCAAGTCCAAGCCTCACTTGAACTTCGTCATAACTGAGGATCTCATCGGATACCAACTCCACATGCACCTTTAACTGCTCCGCAAGGATTTTCTGACGCAACCTCCCTAACCGCAGATAAAGCAAAACCATTGTTGCATCCAAATCTATCAGGAGATCGAATAAATACCTTGTCAATATCAGCAGTTACAGCAACCGTTGGCTTTATAGGCTCCACCTCACTATGAGCACCATCTGTGTTAATTACTTTGCTAGTACTCATACTCGTTACCTCAGGAGTTTCTGGTCGCAACTCCACCTCAAGCTGAACACCATCTATATCCGTGTTAACACTGCCACAAACACTCCTAGCCAGAAGTATTGGAGACTCATCAAGGGTAACTTCTCTACTGTCAATAGATGAATTTATATCTGGACACCACAACTGATCATCTCGCTCACCTTGTGCATAGCCATGGAATATACACCTTGCCCTCCCATCAAGATTACCATCACTCACTCGAAAATAACATGGGCAACCAAGCATTCTAAAAATAGAATAATCAGCAATGTTACCTGACCACACTTCTTCAGGAGTCCACAATTCAATAGTAGTTGATGGGGATCTATTCAGCAGGTAGCTCATCGTACTTAGCACATCAGCTAGGATTCTCCTAGCAACACCAGCACTAGAGATAATTTTTCGGGCCATCTCTAGTAATATTCTGCTCATCAGTTCTGCAAATTGTTGTGATTTACTAGCACTAGTGCAGTGTTTCACTATGCTCTATTTCATGCAGAATTTATTTGTCAGCTCCGAGCAGAACTCCATGCTATTGTCAGTTTGCACATGCTTGATCGACTTACCAGTTTTCGTCTCGATCAAAGCTCTTGACTGCATGATCTTGACACCAGCATCAAACTTGTGCCTTGGCACAAACACCCAGGTCTTCTTCAAGCAGTCAATAGACCCTCGAACAGATGCATCCAACGTCTCCGGAGCGTAACCTGTCATTGTCTCACCTTGAAGTTTATATAGGCCTCCATGCTTGATTCCTTTCATTATCACCAAGGCACCTCGAACAACCATCAAAACTCCACCTTTTGAAGAATACTTGCAACCAGCTGAATCTAGGGCACCCAAGGAAATTAAGTTCTTCTTTAACTCTGGAACATGCCTCACTCCAGTCAATGTCCTCACGATACCATCATGCATTCTAATTTTAACATCACCAACACCCATAACATCGCACTCAGCGTTGTTTCCTAACTGAACTTTACCACTACCCTTGCACTGATAAGTGATAAACCAGTTTCTAGTTGGTGTGACATGAAAAGAACAACCATAATCCATAATCCATCCATCAAACGATGAATCATTAGTGATAGACAAGACATAATCGGCACTATCTGCTACAGCTGCAACTTTATCTGCAGAATCAACTATAATTCCCTTACCCTTATCATTCTTCAGCTTAAGACAATCGCTTCTAAGATGCCCCCTCTTGCCACAGCTCCAACAGACAACATTAGCAGTCCTAGACTGACTACACCTGTTCATATTAGTATTACTGTTACCCACACGTATTCTAGATCTTCCTCTATTTTCACCTAATAAAGCAGCAGATACATGTTCGCCAGATTCTCTTCTACGAATGTCCTCGCTCAGAATCAAATCTCGAACTCCATCAAACGTCAAACTTGTTGACCCAGAGGAATTACTAACAGTAGTAACAGTAGTATTCCAACTATCATGCAATGAGGATAATAGAATCAAAGCACGTACCTCATCTTCAAAGTCAATCTCAACTGAACTCAATTGACTAACAAATCACATTAAATTCATTGATATGATCTGCAACTGACGCACCTTCGCTCATCTTCAAATTAAACAAACGTCGCATCAAATAGACCTTGTTGATCACAGAGGGCTTCTCGTACATATCTGACAGGGCTTGCATCAAATCAGCAGTGGTCTTCTCCTTCAAGATATTAAACACGACGTTATGAGCCAACGTCAGCCGAATAACACCCATAGCTCGTCTATCCAACAAATCCCAATCAGCTTGCTTCATCGACTCTGGTTTCTCCCCAGATAAAGGCAAGTGCAGATTCATCTGGTAAAGATAATCTTCAATTTGCATCTTCCAGAAACTAAAATCCTTCCCATCAAATCTGTCGATTTTCACTTTTACTTCTTGTGTCGCCATCGATTCACTTCAACTTAGCCAAGCCTGGCTCTGATACCACTTGTTACGATAGGGCAAGCAATCGAAAAATAATATAGACAAAAGAAGAAAAATAAATCGGACACGGATTTACATGGTTTATCGTAAAGACCTACGTCCACGGGGAGAGCAGCAGCGAATTTCACTATAGATCAAGCGATACAAGGAGATTACACACTCAAGTCACTTAAACACTCTCTCGGTGTTTCCCAAGCCCCAATTACACCCAAAAATGCACACAGTGTTTAGCCCCGAAATTTCTCATAAAATAATCTCTCAATCTCACGAAGGAATTACATGCAAACCTTACCACAAGATTTAATTAGCTTGAACACTAAATCTTCTTGGATGTAATTCACGAACAAGAATAACAAAGAAAATCCCTCCCAAGCACTCCACGACAAGACGGCGCTTCAAGACCAATTCTTCATGATTAACGGCGGAACACCAAGCACTCACGTGGCACTTCAAGACAATTTGTATCCACATCTACCACCCATGGCCACAAGTCTATATATATAAGTGAAACCCTTATTCTTTTGCCAACTTCTCATAGGATTATGTTTCATATTTTAAACGATTTTATCCAAAACATATCTATATATATTTTAAACAAAATCCAAATCCAAGTTGAAGTTGGACTTTCCTATTTCAGACGTCCGCAACATATCCAATTCTGAATATTTGGAATTTCACATTGGACTCAAACTCGAGACGTATTTTAACAATTAGGACTAGTATTCACCTAGAGGCAACCTAAACATGCAACATATAGGACATACCTCGTCTCAGTACCTCCCTACACATTAGTACATCTCATATACACTCATAAACACAACAAGCGTACTCAACAACTGGAACATATCATTTCATCAAAACCAATCACACAAGTCTCGATTGTAAGGTAAAATCATTATGACATGTCCCATACTGCGCCATATAATTTTGCTCCATAATATGGCGCAGCTATATCACCCACTCATGCATGTTCCAGTTCTTATGGCCCATCGGCCACGACTAACTTCCCAGTCGGTGATCATTCGGCATAACCAAGCGTCGTCCCATTCCTTAAGGCACGACAACGTCTCGCGTAAACACGTCAGGATGGCATTCCATAAAGAAGTATTGATCCAGCCTCCACTGCGACTGGCATCCGTTGACGTGGGGCATCTAAACTTAATCAGGCATCGTTTCGCATAGACGCATCAGGACAAGTTCACTACCCTGTATAAACGCATCAGGGTACTTAGGGGGTGCTTGTTTTTGTTTCTTATTTCTGTTTTTAAACAGATTTTTTTTTTGTTTCGAGGAACAAAAAAGGAACACAACGTTACCAAAAAAAAAAAAAAAACAAAAAAGGAACACAAACGTGTTTGTTTGCGTTTTTGTTCTAAATCTATTTTTTTGTTCCCAAAAACACATTTATAACAGAAACAAGAAACAAAAAAAGGAACAAAATTTAAGAACAATTTTTCTCTCTCCTCTATTTTCTTCTCTATTTTTTCTTCTTTTTTTTTCTTTTTTCTTTGGCCAGTTGCCGGCCTCAGCCATGGTCGACAACCAGCCGTCGAGAGCTGGCGATGCCCGCCGAAGCATTGCTGGCCCCCGGCGAGGTTGAGCATCACTGGCCCCTCAGCCTTGCCTTGGCTGGGCGAGTACGAGGCCGAGCTCACCCAGCGACCAGCAAGGCCCAGCATTGTCGGGCCACCGCTAGGTGGCCCAGCCAAGGCGAGGCCCAGCCTCGCCCAGCCATGGCGAGGCTCAACCTCGGGGGCCGGCGAGCCTTGCCGTGGCCGGGCAAGGCCGCCGGCCAAAAGTAGAAAAATAAAAAAAAAGAGAAAAAAAAAAAAAAACAAATAAGAAAAATAAGAAAGAAAATAGGAAAAATAAAATAAAAATATTACAAAATTAAAAGAAATGAAAAAATTATACAAATTTACCAAACGTGTTTTGTTCTTTTTCTATTTCGGAATAAATTTACCAAACGCTTTCTTTTGTTCAAAAATTGTTCCCTGGAGCAAAAATATTTTTCTATTTCTGTTTCTAGAAGCAATTTTTAAACAGAAACGTTACCAAACAAA
This sequence comes from Eucalyptus erythrocorys, assembly GCA_014182555.1. Lineage (NCBI taxonomy): Eukaryota > Viridiplantae > Streptophyta > Magnoliopsida > Myrtales > Myrtaceae > Eucalyptus > Eucalyptus erythrocorys. The sequence goes on from CM024599.1 coordinate 27,007,381, forward strand.
CCCTTAGTAATCACACGCACATCCATGCTCGACCAAGAATATCGTGCTTTGCACTCAAATACCTCCATTTTAAATAATGGACTTGGCCTATTTTCTTCGTATTAAAAATACTTGGTAAAATAATTGTGCATGGTCACACAATCAAATCGATTCACAAAATGTGATACTCTCCCATTTAAAAATTCCACAATTGTATATAGTACTTAAAACATTTTGAGCGTAAAAAACCGACACTTGGTATTTTTATAATTAAATACCACAAAATCATATTTTTGCAATAATAATAATAAATCATCACCAATCACCCATTTACATAATTTAGCACTCAATTGTACAAACCTATGCAACCACGATGATCAGCGTAAAATTCTAGTAACCGGCTACCTGGTATAATTTACGCTAATTATAAATTAATTAAATAAATTGTAAATTATTTAAATTAAACCACTTAATTAAATTGAATAACGTAACCGGACTAATCTAATTGGACTAATTGAATTAATGTAACTAAACTAACTAATTTACTCTAATTACACTAACTACATAACCTAACTAACTCCTAACTAAACTAATGTAACCACCTAGTCCACCTAACTTGTGACATTCTGACTTTCCAATTCTGTTTTCAATTGAATGAGTTGGGCTTTTCATTGACGCGCCTATAGTTCTTTCTCTGAGTTGGCCACTCATGAGATAACCAGCCTATCAGGTGAAGTAGTTAAGGAATCTAAACACAATAGACTTAAGAATTCAACTAGGAATCGATTGCTCAACCGTGCTAATCTGGGGTCATTACGGTACATACCGACTAGAGACCAAAGATAGGTCGATTCGATAGAGCCATATGATTAAGTGTGAGTGATTCCATCTAATTGCACAATTCTTGTCAATCGGCAATAAACTAATTTCTCTGTGATTTTGGTACCCTATATCCGCATTTGAAATCTCGAGATTTTCACAATAACTGAGAGTCGCCAATGTGTCGAAGAGATACATTGTGGCTTGAAAATAATCGACCACGGGTCAATTGCACTAAAAATTTTTAAAAGCTATCCAGTAGGTTAGGTCACACTTAAATCGCACCAAATTGAAATTAACTGTGAATTTGAACCCGATTTCAAAATTTGAAAGTTCTATCATGTTATGATTCATTTTAGGACATTAACTCATCATTCGAAGAATTGTTGGTGAGTTCAGGATTTTTATGGAAAATCAATTCGAACAATTTGGAAAAGAACAGAAATTCGGATGGGCCGAGTTGAAGGGAGTTTTGGCTTCCAAACCAAGTTATTTGGTGATGGGAACTTGCAGAAATTGTGTGGGCTTCTTCCCTAGTAAAATTGGACATCAAATTGGAGAATTGGTGAAGAAATTGAAGCTCAATTGAGGAAAATTCGTATGCTTGATGGGGGCCTGCAATTTTAGCATCAAATTGGATTATTTGTGGAATTATCTTCAAGAAAGTATTAGGAGGAACAAGCATTTAATTGAGTAGATAATCTTGCTCGACCTTTCCCCTTTTTCCTTGGCTTCCTTCGCACGCCTCTTGGTCAACTCCTTTTCCTCCGCAGCATCTGCTTTCACTTTCTTCTTTTACTTGAACCCATCTCCTTGGACAGAAGCACCTCTACCCATTTCTCTACAGCTTCAATTCCTTTCATCTTTCTTTGTTGCCACTAGCCCGCATCTCTCCACTTTCATCCAACCCATGTCTACTAACAAACAGCCACCTCCACTGAAGCAGCTCCATTGTTCCTCTCTCTCTCTCTCCGCTAACACATGCTTCCATTTCCCTCCGTTGAGTCCCCCATCCAAATACCTCGAAGACCACTGCTCCCCCTCAACGCCACAGCTCCTTTCTACCGAATTCTTCTCCTCTGCCACACATCTCTCGGTCAAACCAATGAAGTCTCCTTCCCCATCGCTGACCTAGTAGCTCCTTCGTGCACCAGCTGCCAACGCCACTGATTCTCCTCCATCTTTGCTGCCACCCATCCACGAAATGTCCCCACCAAAGTCCACTCCTTCGTGCCCTTGCAACTCCACCCAATTTCCATCTCGTGAGCCTATCACCTTCATAACTTAGCCCAACTTTTGGTCTTGCAGCAACCATGAGCTTTGTAACCATTTTCGGCCTAGTCCAAGCCTCCATCAACGCCACCAAAAGTTTGAGTTTCGGCCGCCGTCACGCCGCCATTGTGGTGAACTGGTTTTTGCACTAAATCGGTGAGTTTATGCACTAAACTCTAATTAGTATGCTAATGAGGTTTAAGGGGTGATTAGGTTAATTTAAGTGTGATTAGTTTAATTGTTGGCTTGTTTAGTTAAATTAGGTTAGTTAGATTAGTTAATTAGGTGGTTAGAAATTGTAGTTAGTTAAGTTAGTATATTGTTACATAGCTAGGATTGTTAGAATAATTTAATTAGCCCAATAGGTGGTTAGATTAGCATTATTTGACCTAAGTATGTATTTATGGAATTAACTTGTATTTATTTAATTAATTTTGGTAATTATTCAATAATTAATTATTTACCAAAAATTAGAACGGGATAAAGGGTGATCAGAATTTCGTGCTGATTGCAATGGTGTGTTTAGTTTATGCAATTAGGTGTTATTTTATGCCAATTGAGTGCTGATTAAAGTTTTGGTCATTTATCCCAAATTTTGTGAATTTCGATATTTATAAAGAAAATCCCGGATGTCGCATTTTAACATCAAAAATGGTTTTGTATGCTATATAAAATTGTGGGATATTAAAAAGGAAAATATCAATTTTCGAGTTCGATTTGCTCGTGTACCCACACACAATATTTTCACTGGATGTTTTTAATAAGAAGAAAATAGGCCAAGGTCGTCATCTTAATTGCGGCATGTGAGTGCAAAGCACAATATCCTTGGCCGAAATTGAATGATCGTATGCTGGTTACAAGAACCCGTCCCCGGTTTGTGTCGGTGGATGTTAACCCTATATGGGATACCCACTCAATGGGTTCGGGTCGCAATAGATTCTGGACCTATACTCCTTCGGAAATGCCATAAGGAATGCCGTCCCCGATGTGTGTCAGAGGATGTAGCCGTGCTCGAAAGAGGGAGATGGAGCCTAGCTATGCCAAAGGATCGGCGTGTGTCGGGTAAAATTGCCTGTGTGAGTAGTAATAATTAATTGGAATGCATGTTGAGTGAAATTGATGCGTCGGATTATGAGACAAAATTGTGTGGCATGGAATGGCACGTGTCATAACGATTTGGCCCTATAATCAGGACCCCTCTGATTGAATTGATGGACTGATGTGTCAGTATTTCTTGCTTGTGTGAGTAGTGATTGATTTAAACGTTCCAACTGATGTGTGAATTTGCTATATGCATATGGTTGGGATATGAAATGTGCTAAAATGCAAGAAGGAGCTGAGGTGAGGTAAGTCATTTGTTCTAATTTTGTGGTTGTGTGATTAGGATGCCTTGGGTGTATTACCCTCCTAATTGGGGTTTAGAGCGTGAACTCGCTGAGATTTATATCTCACCTCGTCGTGGGCTCAATTCTTTTCAGGGCCATAATGTGGAGGATTTGGAGCCGAGCTGAGGTGATCTAAAGTGTAGGTCAGATAGAATAGCTTCTTTTAAGAGTCGATCTTTTGAAAGTCTTTTGGTTGTAGACTTTTGTACATGACTCGGTATATTTTTAAAGCATGTTTTGTCTGTGAATATGTTATCCTACTTTTCTATCTGGAGATGGTTACTGTTAGGGGATCTGTTATTCGCTTCCACATGTGCAATAAAATGAAAGGATCGACGACTCGTCATAGGAAGTCGCAATTTTAATAGACCACCAAGGGATGGGCACGTGCTCGAGGATCGGGGCGTGACATAACTAACCTAGCTAACTAAATAATTACAATAACTAACTACATTAATCCATAATTACACTAATCCTTCTAACTAAGTGGAACTAACCCCCTAATCAGAGATTAGGATGCTAACTCATCGGATTAGCTAGAAAACGGGTCCACGGTGACGGAGGCACAACGGCTACCAAGACCCGGGCTTACAGCTACTCCAAAGGAGGCCAAACTGAGGCTGAAAAAGCCTTGGAAGTCCTTACTTGAGCTATTGGGCTTGGTCTTCAGCTGAACTGGTTGGGGGTTACAAGGGCTGAAATGGACTAAGATGGATGATGGCTGGCAAATAGGGACAGTGAGCGGTTGACAGCAGCAACGGACGAGCTAGCGGGGTTGGTCGACGGCAGTGATGGGCGGCCCTCGTCACGAACTAGACGGGATGGAGGCTGGAGCCAGGCGGTTGGTGCGGGCATGCAAACAATGACATCGGTGAGCTGCTAGACTGAAGACGGTGGAGCGGTGGGTTGTCTACTAGAAGTGGAAGGCTGGTGGCTTGCAACTTCAAAGGGAGGGAAATGAAGAAGCTGAAGTGAAGAGGAAGAAGGGAGAAGAAGAAGCTGCAGGGCTGGCTTCTACTGGGGTGGTCGAACAAGAGGGGGAAGGAGGGGGCAAGAGAGAAGAGAGGGGGACAAGGGGCTTGAAAGTCTTGCTTGTGGCCAATGAGCACCCAAACATAACGAGTTGCTCAACAATAAAAGAATGAGTTACACTAGGGTTGAATAAAGCATAAGTAGCACAGTTGTTCAGCAAAACCGTACCTATGATCACATTAGGCACGTCCTTTGCCTGACCTCTGGTGATGACGTACACTGTCCCTTGAGTTAGGGGTCTGACCTGTCCACCCTACGATGCGTTCTGCGGTGCAAATCCTCTGATCTGACCCATCGGTGGCGACGGTGGTAACTGTTGTTGTCCTCTTGACCTTCTAGGACAATCTCTGGCCATATAACCATACTGGCCACATTCAAAACAAACACCTAGCCTTTGAGGGTACGGAGTCGAACCATGTCGCCTTCCATAGAAGTGACATATACCATTCTAGCTGGGGCCTGCCCACTCCATCCTTTCTATTGGGCGGGACATGAATCTTCCTCCGGTCATGGGCTTCTTCCCATACCTATTCCTATCTCGGTTAGATCCAAACTGCGACCCAGATGTGGCAGCTCTTTTATTCTGATGTCTCTCGATCGTCTAGACCCGTTCATACAAGTTGTTATAGTTCCTCATGTTAAGTAGTATCAGCGGACTCCTCAATTCCAACTTGAGTCCATCTCTGAATCTCGTAACTCAATTTACTAGATTCTCAACTTGTTCAGAAGCGTACTACGATAGTTCAGCGAACTTCGCCTCATCCTAATCTACCGCCATTGAGCCTTGGCGAAGGCGCTGGAATTCTGCCATCTTCAGTTCTTTGGCAGTCTCAGAAAAGTATTTACTATTGAAGACCTCAACAAAGGCGTTCCACTTCAGGGCTACACCTTCAGGGAATACCGTTCCTTGGGTGGTTCTCCACCAAGTACTTGTTATTCCCTGCAACTTAGTTCACATCAAAAGTGCAAAGGCCTTCTCCAAGCCTTGGATCCATAAAGTTGCAGCTTCGGGGTCGCTTGCCCCAAAAAACTTTGGTGGGTTCAGTTTCAGAAAATTTTCCACAAACTTATGCATTGGTCTTCCAATGCCATATTCCCTGGCAGAACCTCAGCAGGTGCGACAATAAGTGTGGCAGCAGCATCCGCGGCAGCATTATCGATAATTGTGGTAGCGGCGGCTGAAGTGGCGGCATTGGCAGCTTGAATCTGAGCTTGCTGATCCATCCTATTACCCAACAACTCTAACGCTTGCATGATCCCAGTGAACCTTGGATCATCAGCGGTTACTACCCCAGCACCAATGGGAGGTGGTGCTACTCCATTAGCACTAGCCTGAGCTAGCGCTCTACCATGGCCTCCTCGGGTACTGACCCTCGTCGGTGTTCTACCCTGAGTCATTGGACCCATGGTCCTCTTCCTAGGAGTCCTCTGCTCCTGATAACTCATTTTGCAAGTTTTCTACTGAAACCTGCCTTCCAATTCCGAATAGAATTAGAAGTTGAGTGATCTACACAAACAAACAATTCTACCAATCAGCTATCATATACATGAACCATCAAGAATTAATGGCTTTCCTACTAACTATCCTATAAACCTATTGCACCTTATCTCTCCAATCACTAACCTGCTCTGATACCACTAAACAGGGATGTCATGCCCTGATCCTCCAAGCACATGCTCATCTATAACATTAGCCGATAATATAGAAAAGTAGGACCATAATTTTCTTGAGACCACGACACACTTATATACATATCAAGTCAAGTCGTATATAACATTAGCCGATAAATACAAGGTTTGCAAAAAGGGAGGCTACAGTCCTCTAATCATTCGAGTTCTCGACTGAATACTCTAGGGTCTTTGGATCAGAACGATCCGGGTCTACCACTGAACCCTCGGGGCGATCAACCGTGCCATTGCCAAAAGCAACCTCCAGCACCGACCTAGGAATCTCAGACTTTGGAAGGGGGCCTTCTCTGAGTCTTATTGGCGTGTGATGATAACACGATTTGTATCAATGAGGTACCTTGTGAGGTAAACCCTCAATGACCTAGATGATGGATCGTACGAGTTCGTATACCCAAGCTCCTTGGCTCCCAGGGAGGGGAATCTGAAAATGCTGCTCGGTGACCCTTTTTGATTGGCCAAAACATTCAGGTGGTGTGGCCATTTACGGACTTGTAAATGTTATCCCACAATGGGGTGAGAAGACGTCTCAACAAGTTCGCCCCCTAAACTTCGACTAAGAAGGAAATATGCCCCCAGGGCTGCCTAAGTACAAACACGAGTCAGAGGACTTACCTTTGCCTTCGTTCCTTCTTGCAAGTCAGTACAATTTTCATATTCAACCAAATCATTTCCACATATCAAGCATCAATTCAGATCGAGCCATCGATTAATCAACATAGTAGATTCCATGTCATCAAGACCATCTCTCGGTCAATCCATTTAATACTATCTATAAAGTTCAATTATATTAAGGATTGCTCGCCATAAGCTAAAGAAAGATAGTATAACTCGTCCAAAGCTGATAATAGAGTATACTGCTCTCCCAAAACTGACATTTCAAAGCCTGTAAGCTGATATAGTATACTCACCATGCTCACTAGAAGCTAATAAGGTATGCTGCTCACCCTAAGTTGATATATCAAAGCCCACAAGCTGATATAGCATATCGGTATACTGCTTACCCTAAGCTGACATATCAAAGCCCGTAAGCTAATATAGTATACCTATGATGCTTATCCTAAGCTGATAAAGTATATTGCTCTCCCAAAGTTGATATATCAAAGTCTATAGGCTGATATAGTATATTTGTTCTCGCCAACTGCAAATGCCACTATTTTTATCATTTCTGATAAAAATAAATATCTTGCACTCAAGTGCTCTCCTCTAATGTCTTCGGCCACCATTTTGTCAAACCAACATCCAATGGCCAATTTTCTTCACAAATCTTCACCAAAATAAGCCAAATCAAAGGCAAAACATTAGTAGCCCAGCAGCCCTACGAATTTCCCCTTAAATTCTTCTCAATTCTCCACAATTAACTTCAATTTGATGGCCAAATTTGCTGAGGAGGTTGCCCATACAATTTTCCACAATTTCCTTCACAAACTAGTTCATTTTGAATGTCAAAAATCCACTTAAAAATGCCCCTCCGAATTTCCTTGTTTTTAATTTGCCAATTTTGATTTTTCCACCAAAATTCGGGGCTCGCCGAAAATTCTTCAAAGGATGAGATGATGTCCTAAAAATAAATCATGACATGCTCGAACTTTCGATTCCTGAAATGGAGTTCAATTTCATAATTAAAATTGATCAGATGCAATTTTAGTGTGACCTAACCTACTTTGTAGCTTTTAGGGATTTTATCGCATTTGACCCATGGTCTATAATTCTTGATCCACATTTGTGCCTCTTTGACTCATCAGCGACTCTTGGTTGTCGAAAAAATCTCAAGGTTTCAATTATGGGTACTAGGTACAGAATTGATAGAAAAATCAATTTAGTGCCGTTTGATGCGAATTTTGCAATTAGCTAGAATCACCCATCATTTAGTTACGTGCTTCTGTCGAATCGACCTATCTCCAGTCTCTAATTGATTATAACGGTGTCGTGTTGACCTTGCCAATTATCACGATCAAGCAGTCGGTTTCTGATCGAATTCTCAAGTCTGTCGCATTTATATCCCTTAAAGGTCTCACTAGATAGATTAGTTATCTCGTGAGTGACCAGTTCAGAGAAGAAGGACCATAGGCACATCGGTGAAAAGCCCATTTCATTTATATGAGACGGGTCGAAAATTCAGAATGTCACACATCCAATCACAAATTAGCCCTCATTTTCACAAATAAGCCATTTTAGGGGTTTTAAAATCCAATTATTCAGCCCATCCAAATTTCCCTTTCCATTTTCTTTTGTCTGAAAATCGTTTTTTCGCAAAATTTCGTACTTGACAAAAATTCGCCGAAAGATGACGATGTGCTATAAATGAATTGTGATATGCTCGAACGTCCAAATTCCGAAACCGATTTCAATTTCATGGTTAAAATTGACCGAATGCGATTTTAGTACGACCTAACCTATTTGGTAGCTTTTAGGGATTTTAGCACGTTTGACCCATCATCAATAATTTACAATCCACGTTTGTGCATATTTGAATCGTAGACGACCCTCGATTGTCATAAAATCGCAAGGGTTCAATTATGTTTTACGAGTATAATATCGATAGAAAGTCAAGTTATTGCCGTTCGACGCGAATATCATAATTGTGTAGAATCACCCACAATTCGACTATGTACTTTTGCTGAATCAACTTGTATCTATTCGCTAATTGATTTATAATGGTGTCGCATTGACCCTTGCTGATTATTATGGTCGAGCAGTCGATTTCTGATTGAGTTCTCTAGTTTGTCTCATTCATATCCCTTAACGGCCTCACCTAATGGATTAGTTAACTCGAGAGTGATTAGTTCCGAGTAAAATAACCATAAGCAAGTCGACGAAACAACCCTTTCATACATTCGAAAGGGGGCCAAATTTTGGGATGTCACAAATAGATCCCCCTCTATTATGATTAGATGTCGGACTCTCAAAGAAGTGTGGTTAGGTAATGTTATTGATTATTTTTTTCTTAGAATATTTGGTTGCCTTTGCTATGTTTGAGTTAGTGATGGTAAACTCAATAAAAGGGCAAAAGAGTGCATATTTCTAGGTTATGCACAAGGTAACCACGGTTATCAATTGTGGTGCCCTAAATTAAATTCACTTGTTATCAACAGAGAAGTTATATTTGACAAGTCTCCTATACTTCTGGCTAAAAGTGATTGTAGTAGTGTTTATACGGATTTGAATAGTATTTAGTTTGAGGGGGGAATTGCAACCGAAAACTCTTAAGATAGCTAGTACCAGCAAAGTAATGGACACAGATGGTGCTTGTAGTGAGATGGAACGTGTAGAGCTAATGGTTATTGTAACTACTGATATTGATAATATACATGTTCAATCTTCTGACAAGTATGGATGCAACAATGTTTTTGCTTCATCTATGATAAAGGATGTTGTGCCAGAAAATCCTTACAAAGTAATTAAAGGTGCATGTGGAGTTGGTGTTCTAATGAGAACCGTTATGGCGAAGTTCAAGTGTAGCTTGGACTTAAAAAATATTTGTTGCGATTAAGTTCATTAGGGGTTGCGAGAGAGTAGTAATAGAGTTTAAATTTTTATGAAGCAATTGTGACTTGGCTCAAATGTTGAGCCAAGGTAGAGATTGTTAAATAGATCTTGAGTTTGAGTTCGAAAGGAAAAAGTTCCCTAACTCAAATAGGTACCATTTTTTGAATAGATTTCCTAATTGAATGGTTTTCCTAATTTGAAAAGGTTTTTATAAAAGGAGATTTCCAATTTTGGATCCAATTCTTGCCCACATATAAGAAGTGGATGTTTCTTTGTGAAGATTATCAAAAGGAGAGCTTTTGCTTTTGAATAACGCCTTCAAGATATCCTAGAATCTTGAAGCACGATATATTGAGTGCTTGAAAGTAGGCTCATTGTTCTTGTTTGTGCAATTACACCAAGAGCTTTTATGTGTTGAAGCCAATTAAATCTTGTCGTTAGGATTTGTGTAATTCCTTTGTGTGATTGAAATATTAGTTCATGAGAAATTGTAAAGTTAAACATTGCATGATTATTAAGTATAATTGAGGCTTGGGAAACACTAAGAGTGTTTGAGTGACTTGAGCATACCTATTATCTATATTGTATCGCTTGATCTTTAGTGGGATTTGTCGCTCCTCAACTTATGGATGTAGATCACTACGAATAAACCACGTAAATTTGGTGTTCGATTTATTTTATTGTTCTGTCTATTTTATTATTTGATCGCGTGCTTTCCGTAATGAACTCCGTGTGCCGCTATGGTGTCCCTTTCGGTCTTGAGAGGCTAAATAAGAATCCTGTTTGGGCAAGACGAATTGGTCCTGCCAGGGCTTAGAGTGTAGCTCTGCCAGCTAGCTGCACATCGAGCTCAAGACATAAAGCCTCTCTGAAAGACTAGTCTTAGGAGGATTGGCTATCAGCACACGCTACACATGGTTGGCCTGCACGCTAAGCTTCTCGAACAAGACCATCGGGTTCATGGGGGGAGACATTGGCTTGGAGGGCTAAGAAGGGTAAGAGGAAATAGAGGTGGCCCGCCTCGAAGGCCTTGCTGGGCCTCAAAAGATTAGACTTGGAGCACGTTGTGGTGGAGAGAAGCTGTGAAGCCATGCAGAGGAAGGGCCTGTTGGAGAGCTTATTGTCATTGCTGGTGACTTGGCCCACCGTGACTAGAGGCTCAAAGTACTCCAAGTAGCCATTCAAATGGACCACATGTACGTAATTCATCAACCCTTTAGCTAACATCTACTAGAGTGTTGTAGTTAATTAGTACGTCCATGATGGGATGCGATTGGAACGCATCGTTTCATCTTGTTATACTACGATGGAAAGACACCCTTTGAAAGGGTGTGAGGAAGTCATATAAAAGACTCCTAATGACAACCGTTGAGGGGTTGCCAGAACTTACGCTCAGAAATTCTCTCATTTTTTTGTCCTCTTTCCATCAAAAGAAAAAGAAGGCATTCCATTTCTCATTTACAAGAACAATTAGCATTTATGCTGTGAAAATCGGATGTTTTCCTCGTGATCACGTTCAAACCAACATGAGGTAATATTGTTTGTGATTCATCCGCAATTCAAAGATTGTTCCGGGGTAAATTGTTGTTTGCGCATCGAAAATAGGTAAGTTGTCTTCCGCCGACTTGAATTCCAACTTTGGTATAAGAGTCAGGTCGTGATTTCTGCCTTGTTTATATCAAATTTTCTCATTTATCATTTGATATTGAGATCAAGAGAATGAAATTTACACTGTTTGGATGTTTAATGCTCGGAATTGCAATATGAATCATCAAAAACGAAGCGAAGCAAAGAACGGATTCAGAGTCGCATACACCCACATGATTTTGGACATTTTTCGGAATATTTTTTTTGGCCAAAATAAATTTTCAAATATACAGGGCGAAAGTACTTGTTGAGACAAGTCCAATGGTGGGTCGAGCGCCGCCGGAGGACGCCGGACGTGCCCACACGCATAGCCAAAAGCCGTTGCACATGGGCACCATGTGCTTGACGCACTGGGCATGCTAGCGTGTGCGCGTCACGCGCACGTCGACGAACCGACGCGTGCTGATGTCACCTTGACATCATCCAATGGTCAGTAACCACTAGGATGACGTCATCGATGACGTTACCGCCAATGGCAATTGGCTAGCCGATGACCGACTAGCGACCCGACCTAACCCGAGATCCGACCCGAAGTTGACCCAACCCATCCCGACCCGACCGGTCAATTGGTTGGTAGTCAAACCGGTCGAACTGGTCTTTGGTTGGACTAGTCGAATCGACTAGGAGCCGTTTGGCTTGCTGGCGTGTGCATCACATGAGCCGCACACTCAGGCGGTGTGTGTGGGTGCATTAGTGCTCCAATTGGAGAGTGATCGGCGGTGTTTGGTTCGTATGGATGTTCTTTTACACTATGGTGTATTTATTTTTTATTTTTGAATATGATAAATGTATAAAATTTTGTTCGGAACCTTAAGTACGTATATTTTTAGGGTATAATTGCGTTGTTTATTCCTTTGTAGCTTGTATTTTCTTATGTTTTAGGAAATACAATATCTACCTTATATGAAAATGATGTCATATGTGCTGTGTAGAGCTTGGTTCAATTGTAGCATGTATATAGTTTAATATACTTGCAATATTCTAGTTCTAAGAAAATTCAACAATGGTAGGAAATCCTTATTTTTCCATTACATGTGGAATTGCGGTTTTGATTGTAGTTGCAACATGATTATTTTTTGTACGTTGGTTCAAATTATGCTATGTTTCTGTGTTAATGGAAAAATGTAGAAATTATATGAGGTCATGTAATTATTTTTCGAGTGGGAATTCATAGGTTGGTAGAATTCGAATGAGTTCTCACCTAGATCTTAAAATTTACGCAAATTAAACTAATTAATGATAATAGAACAATCATACCTGGGAGCTGATTAGGAACATAGTGAACTTTCATTTTTGTGTCTTTTGTTGAATTATCATTAATTTAGTTTGTCTTTGCTGCAAATTAAATATATGTTACTCTGAAAAGTGTGCTAGTATTGATTCTGTGTTTATTATGTCAATGTGTTATAGCAATTGATTATGGCTTCAGCATCCAAGACCATTGTAGCTGACTTCAATAAGGGTGAGAAGCTGAACGATGACAATTACGATATTTGGCACCAAAAGGTTCAATACATCTTTGAGGAGCAAGAGGTTTTGGAAACCCTTAACCACACAATGGATGAACTTGAGCATAGAATTTCAACTCAACACAAGAGATATCTAGAAGCTTATCGAGCTTGGAAAAAGAAAAATAGTATTACTTGCAGAGCTGTATGCAAAATGATCTCATGTGTAAATTTGAAAGTTATGATAAAGCTTAAGTTATGTGGGTTGCCTTGAAAGATAAGTTTAGGGGTACATCTGCCACTAAGCTGAGGAGACTCACCAACAAGTTTGACACATATCGAAAGAGCCTAAATATAACGATGAGGTAGCATTTTCGGGAGATGTCAAACATGATTTGTGAGCTGAAGTCGGCAAGTCACTCCCTTACTGATGAACAGCAAATTCAGGCCGTTATAAGGTCTCTTCCTAACAACTGGGAGCATATGAAGATCAATATGATGTATAATGAGAATATTGTCACTTTTGATGATATAGCGTGTCATTTGGAATTAGAGGATGAGCGCCTAGAGGCTGCGAGATCCTCTACCCATGCTTATGTTGCTGAATTGAGTTAGCGCAAAGCTTTGGGCTTTAGGCACAAAAAGAATCATCAATTCAATAACAAATGGAAGAAGACTGATCATGCACCTAAAAGGGCTAAGACCTTCCAACGTGAGAAGTGTGGTAGGAAGAAGGACAAGGCCAAGATGAAGTACTACAATTGTGGCAAAATGGGTCACTTTGTTCGTGAATGCATTGAGCCGAAAGAGGTACCCTATTACTCAATTACTTTATGTAATGTTTTTGTTTTTAGTACTGTGATGCTTGCTGAGTCTTATCTAATGTGGATTGTAGACTCAAGAGCAGCAGATCACATAGCTAGAGATCGAGAAGCATTTGTGGAGTATCGTCGGATACAGCTTGGAAGAAAATGGATATATGTTGGAAATTATTCAAGAATTGAAGTGAAAGGTATCGGTACATGTAAATCAATTTTATGTTGTGGTCAAAACCTATTCCTACATATCCTTTATACTCTAGATATTCAAAGAAACTTGGTCTCCATAGTTGTTCTTCTTAGCCTAGGTTATGCATTGAATTTCCATGGTGATTGTGTTAATATTTTGTTTGGAACAGTTTATTATGGTTTAGGTCATATATTGAATGGTTTTATGGTGTTAGACATTGACTATGATCAATACAATGTTAATGTCAATGGCCGTTTTTCTTTAATTGCATCTTTTAGTAATGTTGAGATTGATGCAAGTATTTGGCATGCTAGATTATGTTACATTGGGTTGCAAAGAATGCAAAGATTAGCTAGATAAGACATTTTAGGGTCACTCACTAATGTTAATCTACCCGTATGTGAACATTGTCCAATGGGAAAAGTAATGAGAAAACCATTCAGTAAAGGTACTAGAGCCGAACTTCCATTACAACTTACATATTCTGACAATTGTGGTCCTTTGAATGTGAGGGCGAGGCATGGAGCCTCATATTTTATCACTTTCATAGATGACTTCATGCGTTTTAGTTATGTTTTTTTGATCTCCCATAAGTTAGAAGCATTAGACTGCTTTAGACGATATATAACAATGGTAGAGAATCAGTTGAACAAAACAATAAAGGTATTGAGAACTGACTGCGGACGTAAGTATCTATTGAAGCAATTCAAGGCTTTTTGTGATGAAAAGGGAATTGTACGACAATTTACTATTCCTAGTACTCCACAACAAAATGGGGTAGCTGAGAGAAAGAATAGAACCCTATTAGAAATGGTTAGGTCTATGATGGCGCGCGCAAGCAAATCTACCTATCTCCTATTGAGGAGATGCGTTATTGGCTGCTGCCTATGTACTTTAACCAAGTGTCCTCAAAGTTGGTCACTTCCACCCCTTATGAATTGTGGACTGATAGGAAACCAGACTTAGGTATTCTACGTCCATGGGGATGTGTAGCTTACGTTCATGATTCTTCCCATAAATATGGCAAATTAGGTCATCGAGGAAGAAATGTATCTTTATAAGATATTCTGAACACTCCAAAGGGTACGTGTTCATAGGCGAACAAGCTGATGGAAGTGTGATTGAAATGAAGTCATGATATGTCACATTCTTGGAAAACGATTTTCCTAGGAGAGTTGAAATTGATAAGGACTTCTAATTATATGAGATCGAAAGATTCTAATAACACACTCACTATTGTTGTAGAGGGAAATAAAGATTTACCTCAACATACAAGACCTAGTAGGAGTGTTACATTGCCTAGCAAACTGAATTAAAGAGAATTTCAATTACGTAAAGGTAATCGTAAAAGCATTCCCCATCGTCGTTTTGAGATTGAGGGGGAAGTATTTATGATTGCTTAGAAAGACAATGCCGAGCCTAAAACTGTTCAAGAGGCTCTCTCATCCTCCGATAAGGAAGAATGGAGAAAATCTTTGGAAGATGAGATGGAGTTAATAATGGCAAATCATGTCTGGGACTTGGTTGATCTACCACCAAATCGCAAGGCAATTGGAAACAAATAGGTCTTTAAGATTAAGCGAAGGGCGGATGGATCAATTGAAAAGGTATAAGGCTCGCCTTGTGGCAAAAGGTTATACTCAACAAGAGGGTATAGACTATGAGGAAACTTTTTCACAAGTTGTAAGGTTTGTCTCAATACCCCTTATTCTAGCCATCGTTGCATATTTGGACCTTAAATTACATCAAATGGATGTAAAGACGGCATTTCTCAATGAAGAACTAGATGAGGAAATTTATATGAAGCAGCTAATAAATTTCATAGCTAAAGGTCAAGAGGATAAAGTATGCAAGCTTCATCGCTCAATATATGGCATTAAGCAATCATCTAGATAGCGGTATCTTCATTTTTATCGAGCCATAACAACTTTTGGTTTCATGATGATTGAATAAGATCACTGTGTATATGTCAAGCAATCCGAAAATAAATTTGTGATTTTATTACTTTATGTGGATGATATTCTATTGGCTAGAAATGACAAAGTTTTGGTTATCACTATAAAAGAATGGTTGTCCTCCAATTTTCAAATGAAGGATATGGGAAAAGCTGCTTATATATTAAGAGTTAATATCGAAAGAGATCAATCAAGGAAACTCGTTGCTTTATCACAAGAGTCTTATATAATGAAGATTCTTGAGTGTTTCAATATGCAACATTGTAATCCCATTGATACCCCTGTCATGCAAGGTGAAGGCCTAAGTACTAAGATATGTTGTAAGACTCCAAAAGAAAATAAAGTGAGGGAAACTATTCCTTAGGCTAGTGCGGTTGGAAATTTGATGAATGCTATGATGTGTACTTGACCCGACATATGTTATGCCGTGGGATTGGTGAGCCAATATTAATCAAATCCAGTCAAGTTCACTGGAAAGTAATGAAAAGGATCTTGAGATACTTGAAAGGCACTATGAACTATCGACTTTGTTACCAAGGGAGTGATTTACGCCTATCAAGCTATTCAGAAGCTGATTGGGGTGAAAACTTAGATGGGTGTAAATCGACTTTTGGATATGCGATCTTGCTCAATGGAGGTACGATTTCTTGGAATAGCAAGAAACAGACATGCACGACCTTGTCTACGATGGAGGCAGAATTTGTTGCATGCTTTGCCGCAGTGCAAGAAGCAATATGGCTAAAACGTTTTTTGGAAAATTTAGCCACTGTTACTAAGGTTCCAAAATCGATAATGGTTTATTACGATAGTCAAGCAGCCATTACCTTTATAAAAGATCTCAAGTATCATGGAAGGACGAAGCACATTGACATAAAGAACAACTTCATAAGAGATATAATGGTGCGGAAAGAAGTATTCTACAATACATTTCAACTAATAGAATGGTTACTGATTTATTTATGAAGGTTATTCCTAGAGACATATTCTTAACCCACAAGATGTCACTAGGATTGCGTAGAATGTGATATGTGATATTGTAGATGATCATTGGTTTATGTATTTGTAGACATATTTATTGTACTTGTTTGTTTATTAGTGACTTCATGTTTTATCAATAAGTACAAATCTATTATGAGACTAGCACATACACACATATTTTATTGAAAAGTTTGTCAGCAGGCAATGATTGGCTCACTCACACGAGCAATCACCTCAAGTAATATAGTTAGCACGTTGAGATGAGATGTTATGTACATATGAATGCTGAAGAGCAAGTTTAGTACATAAAGTAATATGTCGCCTTGATTGGAGTCAAGATGAGGTCTGTGATTTATTTATGATAAGACCAAACATGATAGTCCCACAATCATGTATGCCTGAAAGATGCCGGATGCAAGTACTTAACTGGGTGCTATAGAAAGCGAGCTGATATAGCACTTGAGGTAAACATGAGTACATTAGAAACACGTGACTATATTTAGACTAAAATCCGTATAGTGGATATATTTAATATATGACATACGCTCTTATAGAAAGAAAAATCCATTATAGCATGTAATTCATACTTCATATGCATTGTACGACCAACAAGAGAAGGTGAGTAAAATTATCCCTATTTATTCATCGTGTGAGCCATTGAGGTAATTTATAATTTACCTCATTTTGTGCCCTATATTATTTTTTAACTATGTTCTCAAAGTGAAACATCAAAGTTGCTACTTTAGCATGTTATTGGCAGTCATAAATAGATTTGACTTTATGAGACATGTCTAAGAAAGCAGTTATTCTGAAATGGAGAGAGACATCAGTGCGAAGGAAGACTATTGTTGTTTTACATCTATCACATGTATTTCCTGGTTGACCAATTATATCACCTTATGTGGTTGTAGATATAATTGTAAATACATTGTGTGTTTTAGAATAGTCAAGTATAGCCTTTAAGGGATAGGTATACTTGGACTGATGTAACAAAATATGTCTATGGTACTGTGAGACATCAATTGTTTATTTCTTTTTGGGGTTGTAGCCATTATGTTATCCCTAACAGGTGCATAATTTGAGCTCTCAAGTGCAGGTGTACTCACTGGTCGCACGGCTTATTTGCCAATATGAATTGTTTTATAAAGTTGATGAATATTGAATGCCTTATATTTTTGATAGAGCGCTATCAAGCCCATCATGTTTGAGTGGGAGCTTATATACTTAATTAGTACGTCCATGATGGGATGCGATTGGAACGCACCATTTCGTCTTGATATGCTACGATGGAAAGACACCCTTTGAAAGGGTGTGAGGGAGTCATATAAAAGACTCCTAAAGACAACCGTTGAGGGGTTGGCAGAACTTACGCTAAAAAATTTTCTCATTTTCTTGCCCCTTTTCCATCAAAAGAAAAAGAAGGCGTTCCATTTCTCATTTACAAGAACAATAGAAATTTATGCTATGAAAGTTGGATGTTTTCCTCGTGATTACATTCAAACCAACATGAAGGAATTCGAGTCGGCGGAAGACGACTTACCTGATTCCAATGCGCAAACTTCAAATGGCCCCGGAACGAACGTTGAATTGCCGATGAAACACGAACAACACTTCCTCACGTTGGTCTGGATGCAATCACTAGGAAAACACCCGATTTCCACGGCGTAAATGCCGATAGTTCTTCCAAAATTGAATGGAAATGCCTTGTTCTTTTTTATGATGGAAATGGAGAGAATTTTGGAGTGTATATTATGCCAACCAGTGTGTATGAGTGTCTACAAAAGGCTTTTATACGACTCCATGACACCCCTACAAATGGTGTCCCTCCATCATACTGTATCAAGTCCAAATGGTGCGATCCAATCACACCTCATCATGGACGTACTAGCTAGAGTACTTCATCTCGCACCCGGACATGATGAGCTTGATAGCTCTTTATCAAGAATATAAGGCATTCAACATTCATCAACTTTACAAAACAATTCATATATGCAAATAAGCCGTGCGACAAGTGAGTACACCTGCACTTGGGAGATCAAATTATGCACCTGTTAGGGATAACATAATGGCTACAACCCCGTAAAGAAATAATCAATAGATGTCTCACAGTGCCCTAGACCTATTTTGTTACATCAGTCTAAGTATACCTATCCCTTAAAGGCTATACTTGACTATTCTCAAGACAACATGTATTTACAATTACATCCGCAACCACATAAGGCGATATAATTGGTCGACCAGTAAATACATGTGATGGATGTATAACAACAATAGTCTTCCTTCGCACTCATGTCTCTCTCCATTTCAGAACAACTACTTTCCTAGTCACGTCCCATAAGGCCATATATATTCATGACCGCCGATAACATGCTAAAGTAGCAACATTGATCTTTCACTTTGAGAACATAGTCAGAAGTAACATAGGGCACAAAATGAGGTAAATTATAAATTACCTCAAGGGCTCACACTATGAGTAAATAGGATTATTTCACTCACCTTCCCTTGTCGGTCGTATAATGCACATGTAGTATTAATTACATGCTATAGTGGATTTCTCTTACTATAAGAGCGTATGTCATTCATTAAATATATCCACTATACGGATCTTAGCCTAAACATAGTCACGTGCTTCTCACGTACTCATGTTTAGCTCGAGTGCTATATCAGCTCGCTTTCTATAGCGCCTAATTAAGTACTCGCATCCGGCATCTTTTAGGCATACATGATTATGGGATAATCATGTTCGGTCTTATTATAAACAAATTACAGACCTCATCTTGACTCCAATCAATGTGACATATTTTATGTACCAAACTTGCTCTTCAGCATTTATTTGCACATAACGTCTCATCTCAACATGCTAACTACTGCACTTGAGGCGATTACTCGTGTGAGTGAGCCAATCGTTGCCTGATGACATACCTTTCAATAATATATGTGTGTATGTGCTAGTCTCATAATGGATTTGTAATTATTGATAAAACATCAAGTCACTAATAATCAAACAAGTACAATGCATATGTCCACAAATACATAAACCAATGATCCTCTACAATTACACATATCACATTCTACGCAATCCTAGTGACATCCTATGGGTCAAGAATATGTCTCTAGGAATAGCCTTCGTAAATGGATCAGCAATCATTCTACTAGTTGAAATATATTGCAGGATCACTTCTTTCTGCGCTATAACATCTCTGATGAAGTTGTTCCTTATGTCAATATGCTTCGTCCTTCCATGATACTTGGGATCTTTGACATAGGCAATGATTGCTTGACTATCGCAATAAACTGTCACTGGTCTTGGAACTTCAGTGACAGTGGCTAAATCTTCCAAGAAGCGTTTTAGCCATACTGCTTCTTGCACTGCAGCAGAACATGCAATAAATTCTGCCTCCATAGTAGATAATGCCGTGCATGTCTGTTTCTTGCTATTCCAAGAAATTGCACCTCCATTGAGGAAGAACGCATATCCAGAAGTCGATTTACGCTCGTCGAGGTCTCCACCCCAATCAGCATCTGAATAGCCTAATAGGCGTAAATCATTCCCTTGGTAACAAAGTCGATAGTCCATGGTGCCCTTCAAGTATCTAAGGATCCTCTTCACGTTTCAGTGTGCTTGACCGGGATTTGATTGATATCGGCTCACCAATCCCACGGCATAACATATGTCGGGTCGAGTACACATCATAGCATACATCAAACTTCCGATCGCACTAGCGTAAGGAACAGTTTTCATTACTTTAATTTCTTCTCGGAGTCTTAGGACACATCTCAAAGACTTAGGCCTTCACCTTGCATGACAGGGGTATCAATGGGATTACAGTGCTGCATATTGAAACGTTCAAGAATCTTCATAATATAAGACTCTTGTGATAAAGCAAGGAGTTTCCTTGATTGATCTCTTTCGATCTTAACTCCTAATATATAAGCAGCTTCTCCCATGTCCTTCATTTCAAAGTTGGAGGACAACCATTCTTTTATGTTGATAACCATAACCTTATCATTTCCAGCCAACAGAATTTCGTCCACATAAAGTGATAAAATTACAAATTTATCTTCGGACCGCTTGACATATACACAGTGATCCTCTTCGATCATCGTGAAACCAAAAGTTGTTATAGCTTGATAAAAACGAAGATACCACTGTCTAGATGATTGCTTAAGGCCATAAATCGAGCGATGAAGTTTGCATACTTTATCATCTTGGCCTTTAGCTATGAAACCTATCGGCTGCTTCATGTAGATTTCCTCATCTAGTTCTCCATTGAGAAATGCCGTCTTTACATCCATTTGATGTAATTCTAGGTCCAAATGTGCAACGATGGCTAGAATAAGGCGTATTGAGGCAAACCGTACAACTGGTGAAAAAATTTCCTCATAATCCATACCCTCTTGTTGAGTATAACCTTTTGCCACAAGGCGAGCCTTATATTTTCAATGGATCCATCCGCTTTTCGCTTAATCTTAAAGACCCATTTGTTTCCAATGGCCTTGCGATTTGGCGGTAGATCAACCAAGTCCCAGACATGATTTGCCCTCATTGACTCCATCTCATCTTCCAAAGCTTTTCTCCATTCTTCCTTGTCAGAGGATGAGAGAGCCTCTTGAACAGTCGTTGGCTCAGCATCGTCTTTCTGAGCAATCATAAGTGATTCCCCTTCAATCTCAAAACGACGACGAGGAATACTTTTACGATTACTTTTACGCAACTGAATTTCTCTTGAATTCGGTTCACCAGGCCATGCAACACTCCCACTAGGTCTTGCATGTTGAGGTAAATCTTCATTTCCCTCTACAACATTAGTGGGTGTGTTATTAGGATCTTCCATCTAATATAATTGGAAGTCCTTATCAATCTCACCTCTACTTGGAAAATCGTTCTCCAAGAACGTGACATCTCGTGACTCCATTTCGGTCACACTTCCATCAGCTTGTTCACCTATGAACACATACCCTTTGGAGTGTTCAGAATATCTAATAAAGATACATTTCTTCCCTCTAGGGCCTAATTTGCATATTTATGGGAAGAATCATGAACATAAGCTGCACAACCCCATGGTCGTAGACTACTTAAGTCCGGTTTCCTACCAGTCCATAATTCATAAGGGGTGGAAGTGACCAACTTTGAGGGCACCCGGTTAAGTACATAGGCAGCAGTCAATAATGCATCTCCCCAATAAGAGATAGGTAAATTTGCTTGTGCCATCATGGACCTAACCATTTCCAATAGGGTTCTATTCCTTCTCTCAGCTACCCCATTTTGTTGTGGAGTACCAGGAATAGTCAATTGTCATACAATTCCCTTTTCATCACATAGAGTCTTGAATTGCTTCGATAGATACTCACGTCCGCGATCAGTTCTCAATGCCTTTATTGTTTTGTTTAACTGATTCTCTACTATCGCTATATATCGTCTAAAGCAGTCCAATGCTTCTGACTTATGGGAGATCAGAAAGACATAACCGAAACGCATGAAGTCATTTATGAAAGTGATGAAATATGAGGCTCCATGGCTCGCCCTCACATTCAAAGGACCACAAATGTCGGAATGTATGAGTTGCAATGGAAGTTCGGCTCTAGTCCCTTTATCGAATGGCTTTCTAGTTGCTTTTCCAGCTAGACAATGTTCACATATAGGGAGATCAACATTGGTGAGTGACCCTACAAGGCCTTCTCTAGCTAATCTTTGCATTCTTTGCAACCCAATGTGACCTAATCTAGCATGCCAAGTACTTGCATCAATCTCAACATTACTAGCAGATGCAATTAAAGAAAAACAACCATCAACATTAACATTGTACTGATTATAGTCAATGTTCAACACCATAAAACCATTCAATACATGACCTGAACCATAATAAACAGTTCCAAACAAAATGTTAACACAATCACCATGGAAATTCAATACATAACCTAAGCTAAGAAGGACAACTACGGAGACTAAGTTTCGTCAAATATCTGGAGCATAAAGGACATCATGCAGGAATAAGTTTTGGCCACCACGTAAAATCAATTTACATGTGCCGATACCCTTCACTTCAACTCTTGAGTTATTCCTAACATATATCCATCTTCTTCCAGGCGGTATCCGACGATACTCCACAAATGCTTCTCGATCTCTAGCTACGTGGTCTGTTGCTCTTGAGTCTACAGTCCACATTGGATGAGATTCAGCAAGCATCACAGTACTAGAAACAAAAGCATTATTTAAAGTAATGGAGTAATAGGATACCTTTTTCGGCTCAGTGCATTCACGAGCAAAATGACCCATCTTGCCACAATTGTAACACTCCATCTTGGCCTTGTCCTTCTTCTTACCACACTTCTTGCGTCGGAAGGTCTTAGCCCTCTTAGATGCCTGATCAGTCTTCTTCCCTTTGTCGTTGAATTGAGAATTCCTTTTGCGCTTGAAGTCCGAAACTTTGCACGAACTCGATTCAGCAAGATAAGCATGGGTGGAGAATCTCGCAGCCTCTAGGCGCTCATCCTCTAATTCCAAATGACGCGCTATATCATCAAAAGTGACAATATTCTCATTATGCGTCATATTGATCTTCATATGCTCCCAATTGTCAGGAAGAGACCTTATAACAGCCTGAACTTGGTGTTCATCAGTAAGGGAATGACCTGCTGACTTCAGCTCACGAATCATGTTTGACATCTCTCGAAGGTGCTGCCTCATCGTTACATTTGGGCGCTTTCGGAATGTGTCAAACTTGATGGTGAGTCTTCTCAGCTTAGTGGCAGATGTACCCCCAAACTTATCTTTCAAGGCAATCCACATAGCTTGAGCTTTGTCATAACTTTCAAACTCACACATGAGATCATCTTGCATACAGCTCAGCAACGTGACGCGAGCAATGCTATTTTTCCTTTTTCAAGCTTGATAAGCTTCCAAATCTCTCCTGTGTTGAGCTAAAGTCCCATGCTCAGGTTCATCCATGGTGTGGTTGAGGGTTTCCAAAACCTCTTGCTCCTCAAGGATGTACTGAATCTTTCGGTGCCAAATATCATAATTGTCACCGTTCAGTTTCTCACCCTTATTGAGGTCAGCCACAATGGTCTTAGATGCCGAAGCCATAATCAATTTCTATAGCACATTGACATAATAAACGCAGAATCAATACTAGCACACTTTACAAAGTAACACACATATTTAATTTGCAGCAAAGACCAACTAAATTAATGATAACTCAACAAAAAACACAGAGGCAAAAGTTCACTGTATTCCCAATCAACTTCTATGTACAATTGTTCTATTATCATTAATTAGTCTAATTTGCACAAATTTTAAGTTCTAGGTGAGAACTCTCACAAATTCTACCAACCTATGAACTCCCACTAGGAAAAATAATTACAAGTCCTTATGTAATTCTACATTTTTTCATCAACACAAAAATTGTAGCATGATATGAACCAACGTACAAATAACAATCATGCTACAACTATTGATCAAAAAATAGCAATTCAACATTTAATGGATTTCCTACCATTGTTCTAATTTTCCAGCAATTAGAAAATTGAAAGTATATTAAAATATACATCATATCATTGAACCAAGCTCTACACAGCATATACAACATCATTTGTACACAAGCTAGCTACTGTATTTCTTAAATCACAAGAAAATACAAGCTACAAATGAATAAACTGCATTTTGTACCTCAGAATATGCGTACTTAGGGTTTCGCACCCAATTTTAGACATTTATAAAACTCAAATATCCAAAATAAATATACCACAGTGTCGGGAACATCCATATGAACCAAACACCACCAACCACGCTCTCATCGGAGCTCGCACGCGCCCACAAGCGCCGCCTGGCGCACGCGCCAGCTAGCCAAAAGGCTCCTAGCCGGTCCGACTGGTCCGACCGGTGTCTGGTTTGACCGGTCCAACCGTTAACTGGTCAACGATTGGGTCGGGTCGGGTCGGGTTAACAACGTCGGGTCGGGTTGCCGGTCGGCCAACTGCCGCCGTCGATGACGTCATCGATGACGTCATCCCAACGGTTACAAGCCGTTGGGTGACGTCACCACGCGCCAGTTGGCGAACCGGCGCGTGACGCATAGCCGCCGGTCCGCTGACCGGCGCGTGTGGCGCACGCGCTGGCTGTGCCAGCGCTCCAGGCTCGTAGCGCCCACGCGCAGCGACTTTTGGCCGCGCGTGTGGGCGCGTCCGGCGTCCTCTCGCCGCGCTCGACCCACCGTTGGACTCGTCTCGATGAGTACTTTCATCCTGTATATTCAAAAGTTGATTTTGTCCAAAGTAATATTTTGAAAATTGGCCAAAACCGTACAGATCGCGTGACCCCGAACCCGTTCTTCACTCCGGTTGAATTTCGAGTTTTTCGTATGGCAATTCCGACCAACAGAGATCCAAACAGTGTAGATTTCATACTCTTGATCTCAATTTCAAATGGTAAACGAGAAAATTCAATGAAAAGCAAGGCAGAAAACACGACAAGGCTCTGATACCAATGAAGGAATTCGAGTCGGCGGAAGACGACTTACCTGATTCCGATGCGCAAACTTCAAATGGCCCCGGAACGAACGTTGAATTGCTAATGAAACACGAACAACACTTCCTCACGTTGGTCTAGATGCAATCACTAGGAAAACACCCGATTTCCACGACGTAAATGCCGATAGTTCTTGCAAAATTGAATGGAAATGCCTTGTTCTTTTTTATGATGGAAATGGAGAGAATTTTGGAGTGTATATTATGCCAACCAGTGTGTATGAGTGTCTACAGAAGGCTTTTATATGACTCCATGACACCCCTACAAATGGTGTCCCTCCATCATACCGTATCAAGTCCAAATGGTGCGATCCAATTGCACCTCATCATGGATGTACTAGCTAGAGTACTTCACAACATGAGGTAATATTGTTCGTGATTCATCCACAATTCAATGATTATTCCGGGGTAAATTGTTGTTTGCGCATCAAAAACAAGTAAGTTGTCTTCCGTTGACTTGAATTCCGACATAGAGAAACAACCTCCCACCTCTCTCTCTCTCAATTGAGAATGGAGTCAGATGGAGACTGAGGCCACTACATGTTTGGTTTGGTACGAGGACAAAAGACACATAGGAAGAGTTGGTCTGCATTTTTGTTGCCGTGTTCTCCACTTTCTTCGTGGATCGTTGATGGATTTCTCTGATTCGGGACTGCTTCAAGCTTGGCTGAGTAAAAATTCGAAGGAAGCCAGAGTGATGCCAGTGCGGAAAAACTGGCATACCTTGATGGTCTATCTCTGTCTCGTACTCGAGCGAGAGCGACCGTGACTGAGATTGCCGTGTCTGGAGGGGTTTTGAAATCAAGGTCGCCCCTTTGCATGTTACGGAATTCGGTATTGAAAAGGGCAAGGCGTGAGGAGAAGCCGAGGAAGACCAGACTCGGTCATGGAATCTGAAGATTCAATCCATTGTATCTGGGGAAAGTCTATCTGGTCACTTTCATGATGGTCCCCATGACTCCAGCCTATGGCCAAATGACTAAAAAAATTAGAAGTCCACCGATGGTGACTAAGAGACAGTGCCTTCTGCAGGAATATATAGAAGAAGAGGAATTAGTTATTGGAAGAAGAATACGGGACATTGTATGGTATAACCAGAAAATAGTAACTCTAAGAAAACGATAACAAAAAAATAAATGGGAGGTGAGATACGACAAACCAAATCTCCCTAAGATTGTTAGTTCATATCAACAATACTAGACAACTTCATGAACTATGCCTCTTAATATACAATACCTCGAATCCATTTGAATTAGCACTGTTGCGATCCAATCTCCTCGGCTCCCCTTGGCCAAGTGTGGCCACTACTAAGAGGAGGAGATGTTCAAGGAGTGGGGGCTAAGCCAATTAATACGGAACCTTACCAACCAATGAGCAACAGCGCTGCCTGCCGGGCAGGAATAGTAAACCCAATAAACATGGGGACTATCCTTGTTCCCATCCTGGCGTATCAGCCTCATCGGCCATAAGTTCAAAGGGATTTTGCGGCTAAGCCTCCTTCTCCGCCTAAGGGGCAGGGCCAAACGCACGATTCGCTAGGTGATCAACATTTGATTGAACAAGCAGCTTGTTTGGAAATGCAACGTATGGGATTGGAAGGAGGCATGTGTAGACCAGTGTATCGCAAACCTTACCTAGTTGATAATATCCAATATCTGAGGGGATACAGGGTTCCGGATATAAGTGTTTTTACTAAAGAAGATTACCAGCAACAGTTAAACACATCAACAAGTTCATGGCATAATGTGGGGACATTAACAATGATGATAGAATGAAATTAAGCTTGTTCCCTTTATCGTTGTCGAAGATGGCTTTCACTTGGACTTCTGGCAAATTCTGTTCAAAATTGTGATTATATAGAGAACAAGTTCCATATTCAAGTTTACCTGCCAAATCCAGAAATAACCCTGGCAGATCTCGCAACCATGAAAGAGTACAACAATGAGACAGTAGATTATTATACTGCCCAATTTAAGAAGAGGAGGAACCGTTGCCCCTTCTTTCTTCTAAAGAAAGAAGTATCTGAGATGGCTAAGAATGGTCTCAAATTCATTCTAAAAGAGTAATTCGCAGGGCAAAGTTCACGAATCTATTCTCGTTAACTACTGCAGTGACATGGTAGGAGAATCTTTGTAAATAAAATGATTAAAAGCCGTACAGAGATTATAAACAAAATGCAGCTCGCAAAGAGAATTTAGAAGAAGAAAGTGACCAAGAGAAGGCTGTTGAGATTATAGTCAACAAAATGATGCTGGATAAGCCTTATGTCTCCTAGGCCCTGAAGCCCACTCGAGTCAAAGAATCGATAATGGCGAGAGCCAGGGTTACGCAGAGATTTTTGTTCGACATGACAAAGTTGGATGAAATCTTTGACCTGCTCGTAAGAGACGAGTAATAAGGGTAACTAAGGGTCAGACAATACTAAGTAAAGAAGAAATAGCCAACAAAAGGGGAGAAGTACACTAATGGTGCCATAAGTTGTGTACGGCGCTCACTTTGGTACCAAAAGTTTCAATCGGATCATTTAAGTGCCAAAAAATTTGAAAGACGCTCACTTTGGTGCCAATGCCGATCTGATCGGCTGGAAATCCACATGGCGTTTTTTTATTGGTTCCGTACATTGATGTGGCTCGCCGGAGTTTAAGGCCACGTCAGATTTTGGCCGGAATCTTTCGCCGGTGGCTGGAATCTTTCGCCGGTGGCACCAAAGTGATCGTTTTTCCTCCGATTTAGTACTTAAGTGATCCGACGGAAACTTTTAGCACCAAAGTGAGCACCGTACACAACTTATGGCACCATTAGTATCCTTTTCCCCCAACAAAAGGTACTGCAAATGGCACCCTTCTTATGACTCATACTACCAATTATTGCAACATTTTCATATCTTCGTGTCGTCACAACTTCTTATCTTCATATGAATAACTTCCTCATGTACCTACGATGATCAATTATCCACGAGAAGCTAAAATATCTGAAAATGTTGCTACTAGGCAGTTAAACATCTTTCTTGATGACTTCATCTCAGATAATTGATGTTAGTTGTTGATTACTTTCTTGATTGTCATTGGTCTTCAAGTTGTCAACATTTATCTAAAAAAGCTTAAATATCGAAAAATATCGCTATTCTCTTCAATTTGTTGATATTTATGGAAAAGAGTTTAAATATTTGTATATATTACTATTTGACTAGTTGTCGATTGTTGTTTTTTATCACCAATTTCTGTTTTTCACCAAACTCTCATCCATCTACCTATTACTTGCCATAATAACCCAAATTGGTTTTTGTTTTTTTTTTTGTTTTTTGTTTTTTTTTGTTTTTTGGTGCAAACACCATCCAAATTGCGCTGCATCTTCATGTATTGGTTCCACGAGCACTGAGAGTATTTTATTACAACCATCCTCTCCTACAAGGCCCCTAGTTTCTGGAAACTCCAACGTGCACCTGGGTCCATGGATCCAAAGCAATCATAAACCGTCGATCATATGAAAATATGTGATATATGTGGTGCTCAGATGAGCAATGGTCCATTGTCGAGAGAGGACACAATCTTATTGAATAGATCGATACTAAAAATTCGTGGCATATTTTCACCGGTACCAGTTTTAGGTTACTCAACTAAACTGAGCTTATTCGCCTTGAAAAACCCTGCACGTTATATATCACTAATACGAGACCATGTTTCGCACATCAACTATTTTAATCAGACTAGTTTATGGTACGTACGACAAAATTATCTTAGATCTCACTGCAGTTTTGATAGCATTAATTATGTACAGTCGCAGCAATTTAGGACGTGATGTAAGCATAAGGTGGACTGAGATGTTGGAAAAGAGGTCGTTAGGCCTTGTGGTGTGTAGCTTTAACTTGTGGTGGGTAAAACTTGTGACCGGATATTGCCCAACATGAAAAATAAAAGCAAGAATCTCACTTGTGTCAGAGATAATATGCTGAGAGAGTTGGTGGACGATAGGGGTGAGCGGTTCCTGGTTCCTTACAGGTTCCGCTTGGAACCTGGAACCTACCCTCGGGTACAGGTTCCTCATTTTTTGGAACCTGGAACCTACCCGTCAAAACTAAGAACCTGGAACCTACCCTGTCACAAGTTCCAGGGTCGGTTCCAGGTTCCAACAGGTTCTTTTTTTTTTTTTTTTTCATTTTCAGATTTGAACTAACGAAGAAGGAAAGAGACAAACCAAAGCTTCTATGTCCATAAAAAAACATTAGACTATTAATTCAAAACCCAATAGCATTTTATTGAGATTCAAAGGTAACATAGCTTTCAAAGAACGCATTGGTGTGATGAATGTGTAGTGACACGTACTAGACTCATCCAAACTAACTAATAAGTAATAAGTAAACAGGTCGTGTATATGCACATAATCACATATAATGGCCATTGGCCTGTTCACCAGTAGTAATTTGTAGCATTGTCCATCTTGACCAACGAGATGCACATAACAGAAACCAAAGACAAAAAGAAAAAAGAACCTCAATAAATTGCCACATAACAAGCAAATCCAAAGTTTAGGCCTCAAAAGCAACCATGGAAGACGAGTGAAACTACAAACAAACAAACAGCCATGAAAAAAATTCTTACCATCTCTTTTGTGAAAATCACCACCCTGCAAAAAGCAAAGAAAAAGAAAAACAAGAAAAAATTAATGAAAAATCCAATGGTGAGAAAGATAATATTCAAAGAATTGTATGTGAAATGTTAACCAAAGAAAAGATCAAATGGTGGACAACATGGTAAGTACAACCTTAAAACTATATCACAAGAAAAAAAAAACCAAAATAATTGCTCTTGATGACAATATTTGCTTCTGTTGATTCTTATAGTTCACATGGAAACCTGTTGTAGTAGGAACACAAAAATTCAATTGAAGCGATGAATAGAATGACACCTTTGTTCGCTCCGCTGCATCTTTCTTACACATGAACCAGAATGGTGAATTTTTTTCAACAAATAACTTATAAATAGACAGCACAAAGGGGTTTTAAGATCAGCCATATTTAACATCTAAATCAATTAAAATGGTGAAAGCATATGCCCTTGTGGGAATGACCATTTTTTTGTGGGAAGGCTATCAATTTCTGCACCGCCATGCAAATTACAAAATTGGAAAAATAAAAAAGCATATCTGGAAGAACTTGTAAGACTAGTGTGATCAAAAAAATTACAATGGACAAGCTGTTTATGATGGATCGAATCTTTTCAAGATAGAGAGCAGTATGTCCACAGCCACAGTTGTCCACCAAATCCTAAGGCATGTGCAGGAGCTTTTAAAGTTTGATAGATTGGGCATACTACATATGCCAAGGAATTGTCCCTATGATGCATCGTTGGATATGCCTAGCAGATGTAAATAGGAAAAGCATTTAGGAGTCAAACCAAAGCATGATAAGCAAGTTCGACTTACCGCAATGTCAAGAAAGCTTGCCCCTTCGTTCTTTCCCCTGAATACAGAAAATAGAACACTTCCATAAGTAGCTACTTAATCTTGGTATCAATGCAAACTCATGCCAGTTGAGCTATAGAACCACATATAAAAACTACAACTTGCACAGGTTTTAAAAATTCCTCTTAACAGAACAAGCAAAAAAAATATATATAGCGAGACAAGAGAACACAAAAATGCAATATAGCAATTTGACATATGGCTTGACCACAAGAAGACATCCAGGAGTAGTGGGGAGAGGACATTCACACTACACTTGGATTGCGCAAGATATGAAAGGACTCCGAGTACTCAAACCCCTATGTACTGTGTTTCTCACAAATTCACTATTTGAGTTATTGTCCTTGCTTGCTTAGCAACTTTGGTGGGCTCTTTTTCTGTGCTTTTTCGCCTGGGATATTTTAGGTCCTAGTGCCTTTTGCTTTTGAGGCTTTGGCAACACTAGACCATATAGACAAAGTGATTCAAGGGTACGCTGGACTACCAATAATATAAATTTCACCATCGAGTTGGCTTGCACAAGAATGAACTGGAACCTAGCATCTCTGGTTCTAGAAAAGTTCAACGCAGCATAATTATTGTGAACAGATGGTATAATCATGTTGGTGTCCCTTGAAAGAAGTAGACTCTCAGTCAAACTTGGGGATGAACGAAATCCACAAAAATGTAAACAGCACAAGCACAAAGCAACTTAATCTTCGAAGGACAATCAGGAGATTTACCTGCATTACCTCAAGAGTAGGCTGCGCGAGTGGCGAGCAGCCTCAACCGAGGGGATGAGTGGCGTCCACTGGCGGCGTTGACGGCGAGCGGCTGAGTAGTGACGCAAGCGAGGGGTGACGGCGTCGAGGGAGCAAGAGGCAAGGGTGAGACGAGTGTGGGGTGACTGGCGTCTGGCGGCGTCCGGCGTCGGCGACGGGCAGAGGTAGAGAACGGGAGGGTCCGGTTCGATTCTCCAATTCCTGGATCTAACAGAGAACCATGCTCACCCCTTGCAAGAGGAAGAAGAAGAAGAAGAAGAGAGAAGAGAAGAGAAGAATGGGGGTTTCGGCCGAGAGAGGGGGAAAGAGGAGAGGAGAGAGAGAAGAAAAGAAAAAAGTAGGGGTAGGGGGCAGGAAGTGATGTGTGAGAAGGAAAAAGAAGAGAAAAGGAAGAGAGAGAAAAAAAGAAAGGGGAAGGAGGGAAAATCGAGGGGAATCACCTAGGGAAGGAGGGAAGGGGAGGTTTAGGGTTTTCTTTTTTTTTTGAATTTGACCGGTTCCGGTTCCAGTTCCGGTTCTTGTTCTAGGAACCGGAACCGGAACCGAGAACCGCCGGTTCCTAGAAAAAGGAACCGGGAACCGGAACCGGCCACTTCAGAACCGAGAACCGAACCGGACCCTCCTCCGGTTCGGTTCCGGTTCCCGGTTCTACCCGGAACCACGCTCACCCCTAGCGGACGAGGGCTATGAATAGCACGGCCTCCACCATTTGTGTACCCGCTCAAAAAACGGAAACATAAATTTAGACTTTTGTGTAGTGACGTAAGCAAAGAGTGGCACGTGTGAAGAGCAATGAACGCGTGAGTGAGTGTAAAATATATGTGGTTGTAGTAGATATTTTATAATAGTGAAAGTATATTGCAATTCTAGAAATTAGCAATACAAAGTGGTGTCAGAAATATGCTGCACCACTCAACATGAGATGAGTCGATGATTTGAAATATTGAGTCACTAGGAGAAAATGTTGAGATTATCTTATATCAATTGTGAAAAGGGTTAGTGCTCGATTTATAAGTGTAAAGAAAAGCCTCACCATTTATGTTAACTTTTGTGGAGAAAGAGATCCAAAACTACTCAACACTAGTATCAAAGCCTAGGTTCACCAACAAGTCTAAACCCAAGAGTCACACGGGAGAGTTAAGAGTGTTGTGGCTCCGACCTAGACCCGACGTATGAGGAAGAGATTATTGAGGTGATCCTACAATAGTTGTGGAATGAGCTAGTGGTCAGTTTATAAGTATGAGGGAAAACTTTACCCTTTGAACTAACTTTTGAGTGAGATAAGCCTAAAACCAACCAGCATGATACCATTTGTGCGGAGTGCAAGTAAAAGCTCGATGTCTTTTTCTAGGGAAGTCACGAAGAGGGAGCCCAAGTTCGATCTCATATTGGATTCACCTTAATTCAAAAGCTCAAACTAATAGTTAAATTGTCTGCCTCTTTACAGAGTATGAAAGTTAAAACTAACTCCTAAAAGTAAATTGTCCTAATATAGGGATTAGAATCTCTCACATTCCTTTTTCCATATGAGAAGGGTGGCTACTATAGTAAATCATATTATTTGATAACCTGATGATTTTGCTCGAACACTTTGCACATTCTTGAAATTTTTGTGAAAGGAATTTTTGAATCTTGGAAATTAGTTTTGATTTCTTAATGTTGGCATACTTGTTATGAATTTTTTTATATATTGAATTTTCTCATGATGGGTATAATTTGGAGATTGAAAATATTTATCTATCGAGTTACATAACAAAACTACATATGTATGTGCAGTTCATCGCTTTGCTTTGAGGGGGCGATTTCGCAAAACCTCTTTTTACTCACCTTCACACCCTCGTTGGCCATTCAACATTTCTTGACGTGAGATTTTGTTTCAAGCATTTATCTTGGTTTGATAGCATGACTCATGAAGGACGAGATATTAATGCCAAATGACACATCTAACATGGCCGCATTGAATAGTTTAAATATCTGTCTAGGAACCATCCAAGAAGTAAAGTGCCATATCAGGTTACCATATCAAGAAGTAAAGTACGATTTCACGTGCCGTGCCAAATGGATTCGTATTTTGCGAAGTTGCCAATGCCAACCTTTCTTTTTTACAGGTAAAAGCTTTCTCGCTTTTGTTGTCCTCTTTGGAAAAGCATTGACCTGGGGTCCCTCAACTATTCATAATTGGCAGCCGCGTGCTTTATCTTTTGACTAATTTTAATTTAACTCATGCTGATTATATGGGAGACGAGCGCATTTATGAGGATTCTTTTGCAGAGGACGCGTAGGGTCAGGTGAGATGTTATTGCATGCACAGGGTCCGCATGAGTTAAGATAAATAATGATTCCATCTCTCTTAATAAAATATACGTGCGTTATTTTCAATAAGACTTTCGTTGTTTGTACATTTTAAATTGTTCAGGAAAATCCTCTTTCCTTTTAAATAAAGGTTAGTTTGTTTCGTGAAAATAAATAATTTAAAAATATATATTTTTTAAATAATCACTTGAAATTATCAATCAATAAAAAATATTTTCTTCATCAATGGTAATTTAAATGTTAATATTATCATAAACAATGAAAATATTTCTCAGTCATTCATTTTTGAAAGCGGTATGAGCAATCATTTTAAAGAAATTTTTTTTTTCAATTATTCAATTTTTCAGGAAATAAATGCAAAAAAAATATTCGTTACTCAAGTGAAATTACCTCAATATACTTACTTTGCCACTCATTTTTCAGTCACGTAATTATGCATGTCAAATACGATTTACTTGGACAATTTGATGGGATTACATCGGATTTATACCGATTAACTTATGTCGTCTTGATTTCTTATTAGACAATAACGCGTAGAGTAATAAAATTCAATTTGAAATGCCATCATTTATTTTTATTTTTATTTTTTTAAGTTTTAAGGGTTGGATTTCAATATGCAAGTTTTTCTCGATTAAAATATATAGGTGGTAAGCTCATGAGAACGGCTTCAAGTATCTGCCAAGTTCTTTCACTCTCCTATACCAACATCATCCTATTGATGACGAACTTCGCGATCGTTTTGAACATGAAAAATCATGGCGTCCCCAAATAGAAAATAGCGGACTAGCAGCAGCTCGACACTGAAACATTAGAACTCCCTATTGTGTTTTCGTAAGCCGTGAATATTTTTCTCAGGCTTGTGTACCATCGATTTTAGAAGCATCTCTAGAATGAATCCTGGCTGAATCAACATGACTATGGTTGAGCTTGTATTGAGTCACTAGATGTTTTCGTTCAAGAGTCTCCTTCCATTTTGAAGGCGTTGATGGAACATGATTGTCGCGGGACGTATAGGAATTGCACTGGGTCAAGGGATGCCGATGAATTTCACTAAAAAACTACAGTTTTTTTTCAGTTGGGACATTGCATTGTTGATGTTATGTGTTATTTTTATCAATTGCAGCTGCCTCCTCTCTTCAACATTCCTAAGTCACAGCTCCAGTGTTTCGGCGAGCTGCTGTACTGCACCAGAGAGGACATGCTGAGCCGGTCCTGCGGGGCTGAGAGCTCGTTGGAGAGATTGACTTCAGTCGTGGCCTGGAGCATCTCGATCACGTGGCCTTTGATCTTCGGCAACGCCCCTTACAAGCCCATTCTGGGGGAGACCCACCATTTCTCCAGGGGAAACCTCAATGTTCTTCTTGAACAGGTGACTCAGTTTCTTCTCCACCGTTCCTCTAAAGCTATTTTAGCATGGTTTTTCTAGTAGTGCAAGTAAAAAACATGGAACGAAGTCTGTCATTTCGATCATATTTGTCTTCAATAAAACCATACTTCTGTCAACTAGCATAAAAACTTGTCAATGTTGGCGGATTTCACATCACCCACCAGTCTCTCCTCTTCATGCAACAGATGATAGAGAAGAGCTTGCGATGATCTGTGTCAACATCCTATCCCCAGATTTTATGGTATGGTGTTTGAGGCAAATTTATGCCAGGCATTTCATCATTCTTTGATTACAGTGCTACTAATCCTGAGACTAAAACAGACTCGAATAGCTTTGTTAATCTCAGGGTTAAAATGTGATTTAGGTACATCGGTGGAAATGGAGGTGCATGGAAAGAGGCAACTTAAGCTCCTCTGTTTAGGAGAGACTGCTGTGATGAACTCATCAAAGCTCTTGATTAGGTTCTTGCGCGTGCCTGGAGTCGATTGGGTTGGCAACGTCAGGATCACTTGCCAAGAGACGGCCCTTGGAGCTGAGTTGTGTTACCAAAGCCCTTCCTCAATCTGCAGGAGCCACACATCGATCAAAGGGAAGATTATTCATCTATCATCCTTGAAGACGTTATACGAAGTTGATGGTCATTGGGATAGCACGGTGAAAGTGAAGGACGTCAGCAATGGGAAATAAAAAGTGATATACAATGCCGCAGCGATAGCGTGAATTAAAGACTCCTCAAGTTAAAGACTCAAAGGTAATTGAGACCTCAACACCATATCTCTATGCTCGAAACCTGTTTTTGACGACTATCAGAATACTCTGCAGTTAAATGAGCATGATTTTGTGATTCCATTTAACATTAATGTTTTCAATTTGTCATATGGGTATAGATTGATACAGCTTGTGTATATACCAATCATAGGTGACGTCACACGGTTAATGTACCATTCGTGAATGACCCTAATCTAATCTCAAACGATCATGAATTTACCTCAAGTGGATCAATCCAACTTGATTATATGACAACTGAGGGGTATTCATTGATTGACCAAACTCAAATAAAAATCACGTGTAAAACCCTAGGTAGGTGTCAAACTCAGTTTGAGTCTGGTAGTGTGAACTCTGCCAAGCCGCTCAAATTCACGCGGGTCACTTTATGTAACTTGGATTTAGGTTTGGTCCTAATGTTGTTACAACTACCCTAGATAGAGGAGCTCATGTGATTAAATTTGTATGGTTTATTTATGATATGCTTGGACTATAAGGCCTATGGATGAGTGAGGAGTGAGTATGTGATTGTTGAGGTTGTTTAGGTTGGCATGATTAGTGCAAATAGTTTGTTTAAGCTTAGGTTACTGCTCCAGTTAGGAAGATTGCTGTGATTGTTGCTTGTGGACTGCTTGTTATCGATACCTAGGTCTAATCTTCATTTTGATTGCTATGGTTGGTTGCATATATGTTATATGAAGTAGTTTATTATGTGTGATGGCTATTGTTGGTCAAATCGTCCATATGTGCTGCTACTAAATTTGATCTTCAAGGATTATCATTGCAATATGGATGTGGTCTTTGCATGTAGAAGTCTATAGGTCATGGTTGATGCTTGTATTCACATCGAGCCTCTGAAGTTACAATTTTGTTGGTTCTTGGATGTGCATGGAAGCATGCCGAGCCAAGTCACTCTCTTGGTTCAACATTATTGAAGCATATTGTCCGATCTGGGTTATACCTAAGTTAGTGCTCAAATGTAACGAGTCAAGCCACGATCCTAGTTTCATGCTTGACATATTTTATTGACGCATTTTCGATAGTTACACATCACTTGGCATGCCCTTAGGGAATTCATACCTCGGACTAATATGAAAGATAAAACCGGCTGTATGCTTGATTCTTATGGTCACATGACGGATTCTGTCACTGAAGCTTTCTGGGGACGATGCCGCCACCGAGAGACCTTGGAGGGTAATGCTCGGAGGTTTTCGGATGCCATTCGTGATAGTGTTATATCGGAATGATGCCTGAAAGGATGCTTGTCAAAGGTTTGGTGCCATGCTTGATGGGTTGAGATGATTTCATGGATATTTTCGAAAGAGCTAGACGATTTTGGCTATGTATGATTAATAATTGGACGAGAAATAGCATTATATCATGGGGTATTATGTGATTCTCAATGCGTTAAACATGTACGAAGTATTTGAGTGTTATGTGTGTGACATCTTTATTTTCTAATTCTATTTTCGATTGAATGAGTTTGGCTTTTCATTGACATGCCTATAGTTTTTTTCCTTGAGCTGATCACTCATAAGATAACTAGTCTATCAGATGAAGCTGTTAAGGAATTTAAACGCAATAGACTTGAGAATTCGGCCAAAAATCAATTGCTCGACCATGCTAATCTGCAAAGATTATTACAACACCGTCAAAATTGATTACAGACCAGAGATAGGTCAATTCGACAGAGGTATGTGATTATAGTGTGGGTGAAGATGTACAATATGGCTTGAAAATAATCAATCATGGGTCAAATACACTAAAAATTCCTAAAAGCTACCCAGTAAGTTAGGCCACGCTAAAATTGCGTCTAGTTGAAATTAACCGCAAAATTGAATCCGATTTTAGAAATTGAAAGTTTCGTCATGTCACGATTTATTTTAGGGATGTCAACCCATCTTCCAAAGATTTTTCGGCAAATCGGGATTTTTGGCGAAAATTTGAAGTTGGGCTATTTTTGATGGGGAAAATTCAAGTTGGTTCATTTGATGAGGAAAAATCATGGGATGGATGTGGACATTTTGGCTGAATTTTTGGACACCATTTGGGATTAATTTGAAGGAGAATTGGGCTCAAATTGGATGGGGAATGTCCAAAATTCGTAGCCTTGGAGGGCTGTAACATTTCAGCAACCTTCGGAGGCTTCTTGGAGAAGTTTTGGAGTGGATAATGGGCATAAGATAGGTCTAGACATGGTTAGGCCTTGGTGATGAGTGAATTGGATATTTTTCAAAGACTTTGCAGGCATATGGGTCCCCCCTTCAGCTGCAGCCTTCATCTTCCTCCTTGGCCTTGCTTTATCCATTGTTGTGTGCATTTGAGCTCAAGAAAACCATAGGAAGCTAGCCAGCCTAGCCCTACATGCCGTCGACTGCCCCCTGCTGCCTAAGCGTCGTTGTTGTTGCCCGCAAGCCGCATTATCGCCCACTCGCGTCCAGGCGCGCTCGACTAGCTCCTTTAGCCTAATATAGAATCGAACTCTCGCCTTGGGGCGAGAGCTTGGTGGACTGTTTGTGGGCCCTTCTGGACCTCGTTGGGTGTCGTCGTTGACTTGAGTCTCGCTCGTCGTCGCGTCATCATCACCATGAACTCATCAGCTCACTAATTCAGTAAGTTTAGTTGCTAATCTCTACTTAGAGAGTTAATGACATTTAGTAGGTAATTAGATTAGACTAAATATGGCTTAGGTGGTTAATTAGTTGTAAATAGTAATTTAGTTTCTTAATTAGGATTGTTAGGTGGTTAGATTAGATTAATTAAGGGCTAGATAGAATGTACTATTTATGTAGATAAGTGAATTATATTTTTAGGCCCGTTTAGGTGGTTAGATTAGCATTTTAGGCCTAAGTATGCATTTATTGATTTAAATTACTTCTATTTAATTAATTTTGTAATTTATTTAACTATTTATATTTTTCGGAAATTATATCGGGATAGTTGGTGATCGGAATTCCGTTCGATTGCGTCTTTGTGCTCGGTTACGTAATTGATTACTAAATTGTGCAATTAAGCGACAATTGTTAATTTTGGGTTATTATTTTAAAATTTCGAAATTTTAGTAATTGATCATAAAATACCGGGTGTCGGTTTTTGATGCCAAAAATATTTTTAGGTACTATATTAAATAGTGGGATTTTTAAAACGAATGATATCACTTTTTAAAGTTTGATTTGATCGTGTACTCACATATGATTATTTTCACCGATGTTTTTAATATGAAGAAAATGGGCCAAGCACATTATCTTAATTGAGACACTTGAGTACAATGCATGGTGTCATTGGCTGTAATTGAATGATCGTGTGATGGTTATGAGAACTCATCCCCAATGTGCATCGAGCGGATGTTGCCCTTATATGGGATGCCCCTGGACAACGGATGCTGGTAATAGTAGACTTTGGACCGATGCCCATTCGGGATTGCCGTCTTGAGGTAGACATTGTTGTACTCAATGTGATGAGACGATGCCTAGTTATGCCAGAAGACCGCCGAACATCAAGTAGGCCGTGCCCATTGGTCCGAGATTAAAATTGGAACACATGATTGATTGAGTGAAACGCGCTTGATTATGGGACAAAATTATGTAGCATGCAATGAGACGTGTCATAATGATTTGGCCTTATAATCGGGACCGCTGCAATTGATCGAGATACGAAGTGATGTGTTCCAATTGTTGAGTGTGATTACTGCACATATTTGAGTATACGAATTGTGCTAACGTGTGGGAAGGAACTGAGGCGAGGTGAGTCATTTGTGATGTGTGGTTAGACTACCTCTAGGTGTATTTCCTTCCTAGTTGGGGTTTAAGGAGTGAACTTGCTGAGACATTGTCTCACCCCATCGTGGGCTTAACCTTTTCAGGTCCTTTGATGGCAGTCCATCCAGTTTGTTTTGGTCAGCCTCAGGGGGTTACTGAGTGGAGCATAGATGTCCTTGTCCTCAGGAATCATTGGGTCTATGAGCTCGTAGTGACCACTATCTAGGTCGATAAGGGCCTACCTCAGAGGGTAACTCATCGATTCAGGGCGTGGTTTCGCCATGGGCTCAATGGATATAGGGAAAGTCTCCTTCAGGGTTTTGGTATCCCCGCCGTTACGGTCAATGCCGCTCTGGGCGAGGGTGCAGCTGACCCTCTTGATGGGGTTGTGGAGGACCCGAAGCCCCCGGAGCCTGTCGAAGTGGAGTTCGAAGGATTGTCGAATGTGTCCGACTAGTATATCGTAGGACAGCTTCTTTTTGAGAGCCGATCTTTTTGTAGAAAGATTAGTTTGTTTATAAAAACATGTTTTGTTTGTGAAATTGTTGTCCTGCTTTTCAATTCCATGTTTTTTGCTATCAAGGGTTTTTATTTCGCTTTCACATGTGCAATAAAATGAATGGGTCGGCGATGCGTCTTGGGATGTCGCAATTTCATTGACCACCGAGGTATGTGCACACGCTCAAGGTTCAGGGCATGACAATGTGCATACTTTGGAAGTTGATATATGACTCATGCATGTTTGTTATGCCTTATATCAGATGTGTGAGATATATGCATAATTTAATTGTCATTTTTAGTGACCTGAAAAACACGTGCATGCTATAGTTGTCATTATTTGTGACGTGAGAGGCATGTGGATACTCTCAAGGCTGTTAATTTTGTCTTGAAGGCTTTGGTAATACTTTAGCTACTAATATTCGACACGTGGAAATATTATTGGATGTTAATTACACTATTTGTTGTATGTGTGGATTTATTTGCCTTTATTTAGGACTTGAGGGACTTACGTATGAGATTAAAGCCATTAGTTGATACCTTGTAGTTTTTGATAGGATGGATGTCTAGGTGGAGGATGGGTTTCCTCGTATATATAGCTAAGGCATAGTATAAGCTTTGTTATTGATTTGCCATCGACATGTTTGGGTTGGGTAATTGTAAGGTTCCGATGTGAAGCATCCGCCTATACGAGGTTTAGGTTATTTACCAATTGAGTTTTTAACTCATTTATTGTTATTTAACATTTTTTAGGCCTAGAAATATGAGCCTTCCACCTTCACGTTTTGGTCTCCCTATACATATGGAAGTCATGATGCTTGACATAGAGGACGCTTTTACCGACATCCTCTTTCAGCACCATAACACAAATATGTAGGTGGACGAGGGCATGAGGTACCTAGTGCCCCACCCTTTTATGGCCTGGTTCACCTGAGTTGACAAAGACTTTTACGGGTCTTTGCATAGGTTTGACGGTCCGCTTGGTGACGCTAATAGATCGATGTTGCCCCCTCCTAGTGGCATTGTGGATGACCTCAAGTTTGACCCCAACTACGACCTAGAGCCCAAGCCCTAGCCATGAAGGCTTTGGCTTTCGATGGGAACCATTTTTTGGTAAGGCTATCCTTGTAGAAGGAGCTAGGACTAGCCCCCCCCCCAATATCTTTTGTGTGGGAGGAAAGATCGAAATGGCCTTAAAGTGTTGGGGCTAACAATACAACTTAGAGAGGGGGTGAGTAGGTTGTTTTCAAACTTTGATGATATTTTATGGAAATTAGCTAATCACTGAGTAAAGATCACCTCAACCTAAAGTTTACATAAGTACTAACTAGCTGTATACCAATTTATAGAAAGGGATGAAAACAATGGGACATATAGAGTTATAGTGGTTTGATTTTATGCATAAGCCTACGTCCATTCTTCATACTAACAACCTCAAGATAGGCTAAATTCCACTAACAATTTGCTTGGAAAGTTACAAATAGCTAGCATTGATCCTTGACACAATAGATCCCACTATTTGGACTTAGTTGTTGCTTTTACACTTATATACTTAATCCTTAGCACAATTGCCAAACATCATGAATAAACATTATGACAAAGAGCTTATAGCTAAGAACAACAGTGCATAATCTACTTAATCTTTTTTTACATTGCACATTTTCACGGTTCTTTGTGGTCTTCTCTTTTATACTCTTCCTCAATCTAATTATCGAAGATGAATTAGAGAAAAAGGATGATCATTAGAGAGTTTTCGTTGAGTTGCTGTTGAGGGAATGTATTGCCCATATATTTTTTTTTTCCTTGAACTTCTGAAGGTTAACCAAAAATTGCAACTGCTATTATCTTCGCATTGTAGTCTCTGATTGACCTGTTAAACAACCTAGCTACTTTGCTGCATGCTTTATTTTGATTCTGCTGTTGTGTGAATCCAAGTCTTTCAACAGCTACTTAGTTGACCTAATGGACATTGTCCGATATACTTGGTTGTTACATCACCGTCAACTTGATCTTTACAGCTTCGACACAAATATCATCAGTAGTTGATCATTTAGGTTGACTAGTGTTGTTTATCATAACAGGACATTTGCGAACTTCTTTCCAGTGGAACGCACCATGGATGTTGCATAGGCCTTTGTTACAAACATCTACATATAGTATATTAAGTGACATACTAAGGATATTTTGGGCATCATCAAAATCACTTGAATATATTTTCTCCAATAATCTCCACTTTTTTTTATGATAACAAGACTATCTAGCAAATTTGAAAGAATGATGAGGATTGTTTGAAATAATTTGCATAATTTAAAAAATTGGATGTCCTCAAGATGTTTTGCTATAACGTTTTGGAGATATGAACTTAGGTGATCTTTAATAAGATAAAGCATAATTGCACAAAAGATATTTTGCCTAGAGTGGGTCATCATCTATTTTGGGATTCATAGTGTAATAGTTGAATGCTCCCCCTATTTTGATGATGCACTGACAAGCTCCCCCTGTCTTAGTGAGTAGTTCAATTTCAGAACTCAGTGGTTTGTATGCAAAACATTATGAGAGAATATTAGCAAATTATCAGTACCAAATGTTATGAGCAAATTCAAATATTGTGGCATATTCACATTATGTAACTCTCCTCCTTTTTGTCATCAATAAATAATATAGTAGATAGTGATAGTGATAAAAAGATCTACTGCATTAATGACAAGAGATAGATTGATACAAGAGAATGGACTTAAGCAACGAACTATGATAATTGAAATAGCAGGAGCAAAACATGAGCACATAAAGATTTGAAGATGTTTAGGTGCGAAGGCGTTTGTGCTACTGAGATGAGGTAGGCTGCCCAAGTTCGATGGTCTCTGGTTCTAGGCATATAGGGTTGTAGCAATCTAGGCTAAGGAGGGTATTCTTGACTTTCAATATGTATCGAGTTAGAGATAGGAGGGTGTTCTTGATTTCCTTGACATCTGCTTGAAGTTGTTTAAGGCTGGCAAAAGAGGTAGGTGCATCCACAGTAGGTGAGGATGATGTTTCTAGTTGAGGTGAACAAGGAGCCTTAGATGATGTTGCCAAGGTTGGCGTAAGGGCATGACGTCTTTCGCGTGTCGAGGTTGAGGACGTATGAGCTTGACCCGACCCATGTTATGAGTCCTGAATAATTAGACGTGGAAGATAAATTGTCGTACGTGGAAGACCAATTTGGCTTGTGGATCAGAAAGGATAGGTTCTATGTACCAAGATGGTCCCCTTGGTCAAAGTGGTCTAACAGCACCATGGGACTGAAGAAGCAATCGGGGAAAGTGAAGACTCGATGAAATGACGATCCCTCCGCCTTTTTGTCTAAGGATTGGGAAATGTTTAAATTTTGAGGACGGAATTTTTACAAGAGAGGAAGAGTTGTGACATCCTGATTTTCAAGTTCTAATTTCGATTGGATAAGTTGGGCCTTTCATTGACGTAACTATAGTGCTTTTCTCTAAGATGGCCACTCATGAGATAACAAGCTGATTAGGTGAAGCTGTTAAGTAATATAAACGTAATATACTTGAGAATTCAACCAAGAATTGATTGTTCGACTGTGCTAGTCTGCAAGGGTTGTTACGGCACAATTAAAAATCAATCAGAGATTAGAGATAGGTCGCCACAGCTATCCTTTTTACTTCGCATTTCAGTTTGAGCTGTAAATTCTTAGGCTCTTTTTTTTTTTTTTTTTTAACAAACGGTCCCCGTGCACTCGACTTGCATAAGTGAGATCACATCTCACCAAATCTCCCTTCACATAACCAAAAAGGGCAATGCACACAACTAAACATCATAGGATAGTGAACCGGACCTCTTTTATTTACATAACTACAAGATGGATTCTTTCAGGGTAGGTACATATCAACAGAAAGCCAGCTCATACTAACAAGGCTTATACTCAAAAAGAGAAAACTCATCTACCCCTAAAAAATTCTCAAAAATCGGCTCATCCATCTCTCGGTCTCGGTTTGTCCAAAAAATCTCAGCTCTCAGCTCCCAGCTCCCCCCCTCAGGCCCTACATCCTCCCTGGTGCGTCGGATGGCGGTGGTGGTAGCATGCCTCGCATAATCCCATCTCGTTGCACGAAGACGGAAATGAACTCCTGGAACACGGGGCCATCCTCTAGACCCACCTCATAGCGTACTATCACCCGCACCCGGAAGAATATCAGTCCAGGGACATTTGAATTATCGATCTGGGTCACCCCCACCTCTACGTCAGATGGGATGCCATAGAAAGTGCCTGGAGAGACTGGCTGGAGCGACATGACTAGGCTGAAAGTTATTCCCCAAAAAGGGGTGAGTATAACAACTCAACAAATACATGATCTCTATGGCCACTCATACAACACACAAGACAGTCAAACACGTCACATCATCACATAACAGCAACAGATATATCATGACATCATATAGCATCAACAAGTAAAATCATGCATATGCCAACCATTAAGCCATAGACACTCAATCATTCATGCACTTATTAACCAGT
Organism: Eucalyptus erythrocorys; assembly: GCA_014182555.1. Lineage (NCBI taxonomy): Eukaryota > Viridiplantae > Streptophyta > Magnoliopsida > Myrtales > Myrtaceae > Eucalyptus > Eucalyptus erythrocorys. The sequence goes on from CM024599.1 coordinate 27,052,063, forward strand.
GCTCATGCATGTACCATGCATACAAATCATCAATACTCAGGCATACATATCACCATATGCACATATATATCATCCAATGCCCATGCATACATTTCACCATGTGCACATATATACCATTCAATGCCCATGCATACCAAATTCCACCATATGCACATTTCATTTCCAACTTTCACAATATTAATTAGCTTTTAATGCATTCCCGGCACACACCATCCGGGCTTCCGGCCCCCCACATTCCGAGCATCTTGCACCCCAACTGGCATCACGAGGAATTCACGGCACACACCATCCGTGCTTCCGGCATTTACACTCCTTGGCCGGACATCTCGCACCCCAACTGGCATCACGAGGAATTCACGGTACACACCATCCGTGCTTCCGGCATCCCCTACGCTCCGGGCATCTCAACTCCGAGGCCATCCAGATTTACGCTCACAGGGCTACTGGGCATCCTGCATTTTCACTCCTTGGCCGGGCATCCCGACACTCCTGGGGCATCATCGGCTCACACCATCCGATGGCCTTCTCATTTGTCATGATTTACAAACACAGGCATGGTTCATGACATACAACATGATGCTCACCACTCATAACTATGTGCAATGCCAAACATCTTTACTCATGTGGCATGAAATTCACATGAAACAACTCCATTTAATCAATTCCCATCCTTTCCTTATAAGTTCATAAAATTCAGCATGTATAGTTTTTGGAAAACGGTTCAATTAAATACCAAATGACTCTCAAAAATTGTGAAACTCACACACATGACAGTCAAGACAAAATGGTACACTTTCCATGAAGAATGTATATTCTAAATGTCAACAAACAAAAAGATATTACTCAGCCATTGCAACACATCGATTTTCGAACATTATAGCTTACACAGTTATAGAAAAACCCTAAATTAAATATCCAATTGACCACTAAAAATCATGAAATTTTACCACATCAATATTGAGACATAAAGGTACAACTTTCATTAAGAATTCATGTTCAAACAAACCTCAAACAAAAAGATATAAACTCGGCAATACAAATCAGAGTTTCGGACTTTCCAGTTTACACAGTTTTGGAATTACATTAAATTAAATACTCAAACATCATTCAAAAATTATGAAATTTCACCATGTTATAACCAAGAGTCTAAAGTAAATTTCTTATGAAGACATTAACATTATATTTGTCCTACAAAATTTTTTATAACAATCAAAAGCTTCTGTTTACAATCACAAACTATCCAGAATCAACCATCAGCGAACGTTCATCAATTGAGCTACTTATCCTCCTTCATTTGTTCTGAATTTTGGATATGTTCTAGTTTAACATGTTTTCTTCAACTTTCATTTAGATGTCGAAGTAAGATTCCCAAAATAAAGTTGCCTTATGATCCTCACAATCTACTAACGTTCCACAGAGACAGTCCAGAATCCATGTTTGTGAGAAAATACACAATTCACTAGGCTATACCGGTTAGATTTGTCTCAATTTTTAGTATGATGTTCATCAGAATGTTATCTACATTTCATATGAAGAAGTCAAAGAGAAATTGCCAGCAAAAAGTCATGTTCAACAACCAACAAACATCAAAGGTCGACATGCAAGCCGATATTTACCCGGTTTCATAGAAAATCGATTTCACACCTTAAATCTCGTTCATTTTGCTTCAAATTTGAGTATGTTATACTTCAAGACATGCTCTACAACTTCTATGAAGAAACCGAAGTCATATTCTAACCCTAAGATCATCTACAGATCCTCACAAAGTCCTAGTGCATGTTGATTCTACTCGGACAGATTACACCCACAGCAAATTCACTCTCAAAACCTCAATTTCTACCCATCAAACTCACAAATTCGGCCAATAAACAACACCACAGAAACACCACAGCATGCATGAGTAGTTGAGAGACCAAGTCTTGCCTTAAAATTGAGCTAGGCGCGCGAAAAACGGCGATGATCTCACGGGCAGCAACCGTCGGCTTCTCCTTCTCTTCCTCCTTCTTCTTTTCCTTTTCACCTTTCTCTCTCTCTCTCTCTCTCTCACTCAGCCCGTCGAAGACCCCTCAATAAACCGGCCATCTCCCTTTTATATCTCCCTTAAGCCTTCATCATTAGATCTAATGATGGTCCTTGCATGCAACTTGACACCTAGCCAAATTAGTGACACTTGGAAGAACCAAAATGCCACATGGACAGCCACATGGACTCTCTCTTCTTGCGTGCGTGGGAGGCTCGGCCGAAGTCCATCATGGGCTTGCTGGCCGGCCCAAATCCATTCTCCCTTGAGCCCACACTTGGCCCAAATAATTCCTCCTAGAACCCATGCCATTCGGCCCAAGCTCCTAAGGTCCAATTTCCTAAATTAAATTCTAACCTAGCTTATACATTGTTAACTATAATTACTAACTTGGCCATATAACATGACTACAATGTCAATAAAAGGTAATTTAATTCCGTGGAACACACAGCTAGATATAAAAATTCCTCTCAATCCCTTTTTCAGTCCAGACTTAGTCATACATGAGCCTACAAAACCATAGTTCATCAAATGCTCGGCTTTTGGCTCAATTGTAACTTATTAATCCACTGACTAAAGTCTATCAGTGTTTCCATCGATCGGCCACAGTCATCACATCCTCGAGGGTTGTCGAAATTCTTGGATGCCACAATATCAGCCCGATGACTCGAAATGTCAACTTAGCTAGAGCAATATACTATTTATTAGCCTTTGAGACAAGCTATACTATCTACTTTCACCTTAAGGTGAGCAGTTCTTGATGAGATCGGACTTATATAGAGTAATGACTGAATAGACCATGTGATGGTTTTGATGACATGAAATCGATTGAGTCGATTGATCGATGACTCGATCCGATGTGATGATTTGATTTGTTGATATGATTCAATGAATTCCAAATTATACTAACTTGTAGGAAGGGACTAAGGCCAAGCTAAGTTCTCTGACTCGTTTTTGTGCTTAGGCAGCCATTTGGGCATATTTTCTTCCTAGTTGGGGCTTAGGGGGTGAACTTGCTGAGATATTGTCTCACTCCGTTGTGGGATAACATTTTCAGGTCCTCAAGGTGAAAAATCCTAGTGCTTGAGGCGGAAGGGTCAAGAGCATGGATGGCTCAGAAGTTCTTTTTGAAGATAGACTTCCTATACTTAGACCCTAGACTTGGCCTTTGTTTGTAAACCAAATTATGGATTTTATTAATGTGTTGATTTGAAAATTATGGCCCTACTTTTCTATCCCATCTTGTTGTTGTCCGGAGATTAATTATTCGCTTCTACATGCACATTAAAAAAAAAAAATGAATGGGTCGGCGACGCGTCTTGGGACATCGTTATTTAATCAACTGCGGAGGGATGGGCACATGCTCGGAGGATTGGGACGTGACGTCCCTGTTTAGTGGTATCAGAGTGGGTCGATAGTTGGAGTGATAAGGTGCAATAAGTTATGGGATAGTTAGTAAGAAAGGCCTTTATCTCATGCTGGTGCATATGATTGATAGTTGTTTGGTAGCTTGTTTGTGTGGGTCACTCAAATTCCAATGGTATTGGAATTGGAAAACATGTTTCTATGAAGATCTTATAGTATGAGTGATCTGGAGCAAAGTACTCCTAAAAAGAGAACCTTTGGACCAGTTACTTGGGGTAGAACGCCGACAAGGGTCGACACCCGAGGTGGTCGAGGTAGAGCATAGGCTCGGGCTAGCACGAGTGTAAGAGTACCGCCGCAGGTCGATACTAGTGTAGCAGCACCCAGCGATCCTAGGTTTGACGGGATCGTTCAGGCGCTAGTGTTCCTTGGGAATTTGTTGAGTCAGCAAGCTCAGGATCATGCCACCGCTGTTGCCACTGTCATTGTCGTTAAAAGTACCATAACTGCCGTTGTTGCCTGTGGCATCCTGAATTTTTGATAACCCATCAAGATGTAAGGGTTGTAGCAAATTAAATTGTGGAACTTTAGCCATTGGTTTATTGAGTTACAATTGGATTATTCTAGTGGACATAGTAGCTAGAATGTATGATTGGTTAATGGTTGAAATTTAGTGTACATTTGGTTGCACATAGGACCTACGGCCAAGGGAATTATTTTCAGAGGAGCAAGGTTTAATTTAATTGAACTTAAGTGGGCTTAATGAATAAATTGATGGACCGACCAAGCCCAAGGGAAGAGAGAGGCTCGGCCAAATTGTATTACACGAGCAAGAGAGGAGAATGGCTTGGTGAGGTGGCGTCCAAGTGTCCCATTTGCTGCCATGTGTCACCATGCATGGAGAAGTAGATTATAGGCTTAATGATTACCAAATTGAAGTATAAAAAGCAAGGATTACCGTCCATAGAGCCATTTAGTCGACCAAAGAGAGAGAGTAAGAGGGAAAGAGGGAAGTCGGGCAAGGAAAGAAGAGGAAGGAGGAGGAGGAAGAACCGAGAAGTGCCGAGCCGTTTGCTGCCCAATTCTTCATCGTTTTTGCTCAAATCAAAGGCAAGATTTATCTCTGGTCTTCCCATGCTTCTTGTGGTGGTGTGTAGTGGTTAGAATTACGAAATTTATGGCTCGATTGTTGAGTTTTTGAAAGAAATCCAAAACCGGTGCAATCGGGTTTCTAGGAACAGTTTTGCGCCATTAACTTGCATGCATTGATAGACGTTCTTAGAGTGGGAATTAGACTTTGATGTCTTCATGGAAGTTGTTAAGCACCTCTTGAGCTATAACATAGTGAAAAATGAAGTCATTTGAGTGAGATTTGGGGGGTGAAACCTAGTTTCTTTGGAACCGGATGAATTTCGGAGCAGTTTGTGGACCTTTCACCCTTGTTGCTTGCTGTTTGTGTGATTTTGTTGAGAATTGTTATTCGACCCCTTCTTGTGATTTGTAAAGAACATCCTGAGGTACAACATACTGAAAATTTAGCCAATTTCGTTCGGTCTAGTTTGGTGAATTGCTTGTTTTCTCTTGTCGTTGGATTCTGGAATTTCTGGGTTGAACAACAGTAACTTGCGTGGCAATTAAAGTGATGTTCCTGTGGTTTTCTTGTGTCGACTTCTTCATGAAAGTTGTGTATTACTTGTTGGTCTATAACATATCCGAAAATCAGAAAAAAATAAGGTGGATAGGTAGTTCATACGAAGTTGTTTTGCTGAGGAGTGTTGCTGGACAGTGTGTGAACAGTATACCGAGGAATTGAATGTATTGTAGGAATTCATGGAGCACGAATTAGGTGATGATGTCTTCTTGGAATGTGTTCATTAGACTCTTGGCTACAACATAGTTAAAAATCGTGATTTTTGAGCAACATTAAGGCATTAAATTTCTTGAAATACGAGTACAGTGCATGCTGGAAGATGTGAGTATCAAATCTGTTTTTGTGGAATTTGTGTCTTCCTATGTGTGAATCATTTGAATATGATTCCTTAAGGAAAGTTGTATTATTATGTGTGAATATTGTTGTGGCTGAGTGGCATGATGTGATATGGCCAATTAGATGGTTAAAAATTTGGATTTCTTTAAAGCTGTACAAGCTGTTTTGTATAGAAATTGTTGTGATGACATGGCTGAGTGATATTTCCTTTGGTGTTCATTATTGGAGTATACATTTTACATGAGAGGCATTCCATGTGGTCATAATTATTATATATGTATGAGTTTCACACCTTATTAAGGATATATGAGGTTCAAATGAGATGTTTTCTCAATGGATACATGCTGAATTGTGGTGTATTAATTTGATAAAGCATGTTGAGTGCAATTCATGTCATGTGAGTGAGCATACATGGTATTGTTTGCTGTTTTTGCTCATGAATGGTATGGAACATGTGATGAATCATGGGTATGGAAAAGATAATTGCATGACACGTGTTGATTATGCCTCGGGAGTATCGAGATGCCCGGCCAGGGAGTGAAAATGCCGGATGCCCAGTAGCCCTGTGTGCGTAAATCTGGATGGCCTCGGAGTTGAGATGCCCGGAGCGTTGGGGGTGCCGGAAGCACGGAGTGTGTGTGCCGTGGATACCTCGTGATGCCAGTTGGGGTGCGAGATGCCCGGCTAGGGAGTGTAAATGCCGGAAGCACGGATGGTGTGTGCCGTGATTCCTCACGATGCCAGTTTTGGGTGTGAGATGCCCGGAATGTGGGGGGCCGGAAGCCCGGGTGGTGTGTACCGGGATTTGCATTGTTAATTGCAATGAATACACATATGCATGGTCGTTGCCAATATGTGATATATGTGCATTTGAAATTGATGAATTGTGAAAGGCATGTGTGATGGATTACACATATGTATAATGAGGGTGCTGAATTGTGAAAGGCATGTGTGATGGGATATACACACGTATAGATGAGAATGCTGAATTATGATTGCATTCATCTTGTTAAGTCATGAAATGTGCACATGAGGAATATTTGATTTCATTGGCATAGCTGAACTTATGTTATGCGTATGTGCATGGAAAAAGGGCTGAGCTATGAAAGGTGTGCATGATGAGATGTGTATACATTGTTAAGATGCTGATTTGTGAAAGCATGATGTGGCTGCAACTTGATGATTGAAATGCTTGTCTATGATGCTTACATGTTGTTGTGATGTGCTTGATTGCATGGTATGGGTAGTCTTAGAGATTATATCTTTGCTGAGTGGTTGTACTCACCCCTTTTGGGGACTAACATTTCAGCTTAGAAGATGTCTGTACCCCCGGTAGCACCAGGCACATTCTATGGGATTCCATCCGATTTAGAAGTGCGAGTGGCCCAAATCCCTAGCCCTGCGATCCCTGGACGTATGTATTTTCGGGTCTTCATGTTGGTCCGGTTCGAGGTAGGCCTGAATAGTGGCCCGGTCTATCAAGAATATGTCTCCATCTTCACCTGCCAGGATGGGGAGATGGGCGGAATCCTACCACTGTCGCCACCTAGTGCACCTGGCTGGAGGTAGATGAGGGACAAAGCTGGGAAGGTTGGAGGGTTTTTGGACAACACCAGAACTGGTTAGATGGATAGCTTTTGAGTAGGCCATATATAGGCTATTTTCTTACCTTGATGATGGGTAGTGTTATGAGCTTGTTTTGATGTATATACTCTGATGTATCCTACCCTGAAAAGGCGAAGAAACTGTCCATCATTTAATAATAAATAAAACAGAGCCGGTTGCTTAGTATTCTATTGTGTTTAGTGTGTGTGCATTGCCCCTCATATGTGGTGTGGGAGAGTCTTGAGTTTTGCTTTCGCTATATGATGCGCTGGGACCGTTGTGCATTTTCTTTAAAAAAAAAAAATAATACATATGATGAATGAGAGCCCAAGAGTCTTAGCTCTCTTAGGAGATAAAGAATAGGTAAGCATAACTGTAATAGCCTCAAAGGTGTTCGGGGTGTTACATTGCCACGGCTGCTGAGGGCCAACCTAGGATTGTGATCTAGGAGCGGGTCGTTGCATCCGAGTTGAGGCTCAGTTCAGGCAGAGATGGAAACAGGTTTGGAAAGGAACATATGACCGGAGAAAGGTATTCTATTTCGTCCAACGGGAAGAGTGAGATAAACAAGTCAGCATCGAATCAGATTGGAATATGTCGTTTCTTTGAAAGACGAAACGGATCATTTCCGTGCCATTTTAGGATGGGTGCTTGTTTTGAGTGTGACCAACAAGGTCGCCTGATTAGAATTGTCCCAGAAGGTCGATAAGACTAAACATAGGAAATGTGCCGCAAAACACACCGTGGGATATTTGGAACAAGCCCCAGGTGCAGGAAAGAGAGCATGTTGTCACCCGACAGGAGATAGAGGACTCTCTAGATGGGTTTCGAGTTTGTAGAAGAAAGCGTGGATCAATCCAGTTGTCTCAGTATATTTGGAGTGTGCTATAGATGTGGCCAACATGGCCATCAAGTAAGGGACTATGATTGAGAGTCCAACAGAGCATAGACACCGCTACTGCATATAGGATGCCACTAGGATGGTGAAAGGGACAAGAATTAAAACTGATCATGCACCGATTAGAAGAAGAATGTTTTTGGGGTGATTTTACTAGAGTAGCACAGTAGAGTTTTAGGGTTAAGTTTGTGGAAATTTCAATTCATTGTGTTAAGGTTGTAGGAGAAGAACCATTGACTAGAGTTTGTACTTGATTAGTTGTTTGTGTATAACTTTGATGTCAAGTGTGGAAAAAATTGGCTCATGGAGTATCTTGTGGTAATGAATCGATGTTGTGACGTAACCCAGCTTAATCGATTAGCAGTTGGAAGTGTTGAGTTTATTGGGAGTCGAGGAGGACCCTCGATTTCCTTAATCCCGTCACTTGAGGCAACCTGTATGTTAGACGGGGGTTGCCAAGGTTACTTGGTGATTGTCATAGATAAGACAATTGAGGATCTAAAAATTGAGGACATCATAGTAGTTCAAGAATTTTTGAATGTATTTCCATAGGAATGGTCAAGCTTATCGTCAGAGAAAGAGATAGAATTTGTGATTGAGTTAGCACTTTGGACAAAGTCAATTTCTAAGACTCCTTACCGGATGTCGCTGTCTGAGTTGAGAATTGAAGGTGCTGATGTAAAAGTTATTAGATAAGGGACTCATACGTCATAGTGCATCACCTAGGGAAGCACCAGTTCTATTTGTAAACAAAAAAAAAATGGTTTGTTGCATTTGTGCATCGACTATCGTCAACCTGATCGAGTGACGATCAAGAACAAGTGTTCGTTGCCAAAAATCAATGAATTGTGTGATCAGTTACAAAAAAGTCTCGATATTTTCAAAGATCGAATTGAGGACAGGTTATCATCAGTTGAGAATCAGAAAGGAGGTTATACCGAAGACAACATTCCGTACTCGAGACGGCCATTACGTAAGTACTGTAATGCCATTTGGATTGGCGAACACTCTAGCTACTATCATGGATTTGACAAACCTAGTGTTCAAGGAATATCTAGATCAATTCATGAACATGTCTATCAATGATATTCTAGTGTATTTGAGTAGTGCTGAGGAGCACGAGAATCATCTGAGAATGGTATTTCAGACCCTGAGTATTCATGGATAGTGTGCTAAGTTAAGCAAATGTGAGTTTTGGCTGACTTGCGTCACATTCCTAGGTCACGTGATGTCAGGTGAAGGAATCTCCTTGGACCTAACCAAGATTGAAGCGATTATCAGTTGACCAAGACCGACAACAGAGATCAAAAGCCGTTTGGGTTGGACATATTGCTACAGAAGGTTCATGGAAGGATTTTCAGCATCAATGTCACCGTGACTCGACTCCTGAAGAAAGAAGAAAAGTTTGTGTGGATAGACAAGTCCGAGCGTAGTTTCCAAGAGCTTAAGCAGAAGCTGACTATCGCACCTATACTAACCATACCTTCTAGTCCTGGAGGATACAAAATCTATAGTGATGCATCATTTAGAGGATTGGGTTACGTGATTATGCAACAAGGTAAGGTTGTTGCATATGCCTCCTGTCAGTTGAGATCTCATGAGCAGAATTACCCGACACATGACTTTGACCTCATAGCAATCATTTTTGCTTTGAAGATTTTGAGACATTATTTGTGTGGAGAAAGATTCCAGATCTTCACTGATTATCAAAGTTTCAAGTATTTATTCTCTCAAAAGGAGTTGAATATGAGACAGCATTGTAAATTAGAACTTCGAAAGAATTGTGATTGTAATATATTGTATCACTCTGGAAAGACGAATTAAGTTGCAGATGTGCTGAGTCAGGAGTCTTCAGTTGTGCTGATGGTGGTTAAAGAATTGACCTTACTTGAGAAAGTTCGAAATTCGGTTTTCAAATTTGAGGTAGGCCACCTTTCGAATCCTATGGCCACCCTTAGAATTGAGCCGGATGCTCATATTAGAATCAAGGCACTTCAGTTAATAGACCTAAAGATTCAGAAGATCCTTCAAGAGACACCAATGAGAGAAAAGCTGACTTTCAGATTTTTGAAGGCAGAACACTAAGGTTCCGAGGATGATGGTGTGTACCTAACGATGCAGAACTTAGGTAGGAGATTTTGTTAGAAGCATTGCATATTCCTAGTTCACCACGAATGTATTTGAAGGCTGGTTTATCTAACGGCCTAGTGAAAATGTCTGCTAACTATTGTTTTGACTCTACAAATTGTATACAGATATCACAATTGTTAACATGATCTCTAATGAAGTGATGTCTCATCTCGATGTGTTTTGCTCTTTCAATGTAGGATTGGATCATTGGTGAGATTTATAACTCTGGTGTTGTCACACATAATAGGTGTCACGCCCTTGCCCCACCCCTGTTACAAGAGCATGACCCAGCGGGTTAGCATTGATGTCCTAGGCATGTTGATTGCCCCAAAAATCTTTTATCTTCTTTTAAGTACATGCGGAAAATAATTAAAGACAATCCCCATACACAAACAAATATGGAAGTCAGGCAACACGTATACAAGTCAAGCAAACAAAAGTAACATATAGTCATAAATATATACACATATCAAAAGTTACTATGATTAGATGCCCACCCTAATCCTGGGCTTCTTATATTCGTTACCACACATCAACGATCAAAAGCTGGGGTAAACTAACTCCTCTATTGAGCTCCAAAAATGGTCCCCATCTTAGGCCCTTCTTCTATGATGCTCCCATAGGATCCACCAAAATTATTAGGCCTCAGATGGGACCTCAAACATCCCCATCGAAAATGAGGCACCAAGCCTCATACACATGGGGAACCAAGGTTTCTACCCCTTCTTGGACCGATATAGTGGTCGTATACGACTAGGACATATTTAACCAAGGTTTCTTGAACCAAGGTTATTTTACCTATTTTAGGCAACAATTAATGCAATATTTTAGAGCAAATATTTGGATTTCCTTCTGATTATTTGAGTTTTCCTTATTTATGCAAAATAATGAGATATGGAGGAGATAAGGAAAAGAATGGCAACTATCAGGAATTCAAATAAAAGCAGCAGTGGAAGATGGATATCAAATCAGGAAATTCTTGATTTTGTTCCCTAATGTTATCTGCAAGCGTTGGGAGATAGATATTTTGGATCTCCTATAAATAGGAAAGAGAGAGAGTAGCTAGGTTTTGAGGGGGGGTTAAATCGTTTTTCATTCTTCTGAGAGTTTTGAAGAGAAAACCAAAGTGGTGACAGAATTCTTGTTCTTTGATTCAAGATGCTAGGTTTGATTTATATTTTTATTTATTCTTCTACTATGTTCTAATTTTCTTTTATTAGGGCTACGATGTAGCCTAACCATGATGATGTGAATTTTATGATTTTTATGTTTTACAATTGATTTCATTCATGTGAGTTATATATTATTGTATTTAATGCTTTTGAGTGACTGGCCACCACTTGAATGATCGATGTGCATGTTTGAGGCGAGAAGTGATAATATGCAATTACTCATTATAATATATAACCATGAATTAAACGTGGATAGAAATATATCGCGTTATTTGTGTACCTTTCGGTGATAAGGTGATAAAAAAAAACTCATTGTAAGTTGGGAATATTCATAGTTTTTAATGCACTCATGTTTATTTTAATTCACATAGAGATATAGTGGATTAATAAGCTGAGTAGGTTTGCTATGCCTAGAGATAGGATAGTAAATAGGTTAGGAAATTCCGCTATCACATGTTTGATATCGTTCTTGTATTCATAATAATCTGAAATTCATATCTAGTGGTTATGGTGAAATCGGATGCTCTAACATATTTATCTTATCAATTTACTGCATTTAGTCTACAATTGTCGTTTTTAATTTATTCTTAATTATATTTTGATTTGTTAGATAAATTTTAGAATTAGTCTATTTTAGTATTTAATTGGTTTATTAATCATCGATCTTCGTGGGACGATACTTTTTCTCATCATTATATTACTTGTTCGACATGTGCACTTGCGTTTAGAATTTCACGAACAATAACCATATCAATTGGAAGATCGGGACGGACGGGGAGTAGGATTGGTTCAACCATTCCATACCTGAAATGATGAAAACAACAAAAGTGAATCGATGGCTCAGTAAGTAGAAATCATTAATTCTCTTACAGGAGGACGTCTCACCATTGATCCTCTAATACAAGATCACCACCCACTTGTCGATGGCAAATCAATAGTAAGGTTCGTGCCTTGCCTTGTTTATGCATATGAAAGGCTCTCAATTAGCTATGTGCTTTCTGATATAGGCTAGTGAATTGACCGAGAGGGGGGTGAATAGGTGATTATGGAATTCTTTTAGAATCTTTTGCTGAAATATATTTTAATATGAGAATCGCATCAGAAATAAATAGATCATACATCCATAAAACAAGTAGAGTAAGGTAAGAGAAAATTGACACAAGGATTATAGTGGTTCGACTTATTGCAAACCTACGTCCACTCTCCACGCTGGCAGCCAACTGGCTGTAATCATTATGTAGCAAATGAGAGCTGTTACTAGAGATGGCTCATGCAGATGAAGCACATTCCCCTCGTTTGGCTGCCTTGTGCAAACGGTTGGGTCGATTATGTTTGCCTCACGAACTGGAAGTCTAGACTGATGTGCCAACTCTGGCGAAATTGGAGGAGTGCCGATTAACTCTGATTGGTAAGGTTTTCACTAATCCTCCTGTTAATTTCCAGGCATTCCAGAGTACAATGAAAAGGGTTTGGTGGACAGAACAGGTAACTATCTCTCAGAGAGAGGATGATCTCTATGCAGCAAAATTTAAATTTTATCAGGATACTCAGAGGGTGTTAGAGGGTGGACCTTGGGTTTTTTCTGGTCGCTTGGTGGTTTTTAAGGTGTGGATCCCCAACACTCTACTTCACTGCTATGATTTCACCACTTGTACTTTCTGGGTGCAAGTTTTTGGCCTTCCCCTGGAATTATGCATGTAACGATAATTAGGAAAGTCAGATCGATCGGTTGGGAAAGTTTTGGAAGTTAGAGCAGATGGGCAAGATACTTTCACAATGCGATCAGGGCGCGCACGTGTTGATATTGATTTCCAGCATCCCCTATAGACAGGTCGTTTACTTCGGATTAATAATAAGACTATCTGGTTAGACTTTAGATATGAACGCCTTGCCCATTACTGTTATTTTTGTGGGAAGTTGGCCCATTATGTGACCCGATATCTTGTTAAACCTGTTGAAGTTGATGTTTTGCATGGGGAAGAATTGTTACCATATGGACAGTGGTTGCGCGCTGAGCTTAAGGAACATAGTCTGTACTGGAAACTGTATTATGAATCGACGGATTTGGAAGACATAGTGGAAGATGTGGTACCTGAAACTCCCCCTACAGTTGCTCAGTCTCTTCCTTTATTACCACCAATACCTGCATCTGATGCTTCTCCCCTACTGCAACCTTTGGTATCTGCGATTCCTCCTGTCTCTCAGCCCTTGGTTCCCCCAGAGGTAGTGTCCTCACATCAGGGAAGTGTCTCTCATACTGCTTTGATTCTTACATCAGCAAAGCAGAAGGGTGTTCAGATCAATTCAAGCAGTTCGATTCAGGATAAGAAACTGAAGCTTGCTTGGCATTCCACGAAACCTGGCCCTGTCAAGAAACTGAGATGATATAATCCCTATGAGTTGCGTACTACAGCACTGGATGATCTGGATGAATCTTCGTTGATGGATACCCCAGTTGAACAAGCTCCTGGTGATGGTAGTTGGGCATGGGTGGCTGGCCCTCAACAGCCCCCTAAGTACAAATGAAATTGATTAGTTGGAACTGTCAGGGTTTGGGCAATACCCTGACAGTCCAAGCGCTAAAGGCCCTGGTGGTTAAGGAGAAACTTGATCTCCTTTTTTTGGAGCTGCAAGTTCGATTGCATTTTTTGCATATGCGAGTCTATAATCTAGTTGGTCTGGCAAGGGGGTTAGCAGTTTTATGGAATGATTCTATTTCTCTCTCCTTTGAGAGTTCGACCCCTGATTATTTTGATATGACCTGTACTGATGAAGTTGAGAATCTTACCTAGCACCTTACCAGTATTCATGCTCCTGCTGTAGCTCATCTGAGATTGGATGTTTGGCAAGATCTCATACACATCAGCTGAGTAAACTCTCTTCCTTGGGCCTGCATAGGAGATTTCAATGAGATTTTGTATCACTGGGAAAAGCAGGGAGGTAGACCAGTTGATTATCAGCATTTGTTTTCATTTCAATCTATGCTCAATGGCTGTTCTTCATTGCCTATTGAAGCTAAGGGGTGTGCGTTTACATGGCTGAACAATCATCAAGGGGACGAGTTAATTAAGGAATGCCTTGATCGCGCCCTTTGCTCTCTGGATTGGAGATTGATGTTTCCTCGGGCTAAGATCTTGGCTTTACCTGCTGTTGGTTTGGATCATAGTCCTCTAATTCTCAACACTTCCCCAATAGTTGGTTCTAGACAACGCCACTTTATGTATGAATCTTATTGGAATCAGGATGTGGAGTGCAAGGATGTCATTGAATATTCCTGGCATTCGGTTCCTTGTGGTGAAGCATCTTTTCAAAAGAAGATTCAGGCAGTTTCCTCTGCCTTAATCAGGTGGAGTCGTGCTAAGTTCTCAAATAATAAACTCAGGGCTTCTGAGTTACAGCTCCAACTTCAGCATTTAACTAACCAACAGCATGGCTCCTATGACCATAATGATGTTCAAGAGTTGAAGAAAGAATTGCAAAGGGTGTGGAGTCGCGAAGAACAATATTGGGCTATTTGTTCGAGAATTAGTTGGCTTAAATAGGGTGATAAGAACACCAGGTTTTTTCATGCCTTAACTATTCAGCGTCGTCAGAGGAATCGTATTATTATGCTAAGGATTGATGACAACTCTTGGGTTAGTGATCCTGCAAGAATTAAAGAGATGACGACAGATTTCTTTTCACGATTATACACTTCAGTAGGAATTCGAAATTATGCTCCTATCTTAGATCAATGTCATTTAGTGGTAACGCAGGAAATGAATACCAGTTTATCTGCTGCTCTCACTCTTGATGAGGTTCAGCAAGCGACTTTTCAGTTAGGTGCAGGCCAAGCTCCAGGCCCTAATGGCTTTAACAGTTCATTTTACCAAACTCACTGGGACCTTCTTAAATCTGATCTCTTTATTACAGTTAATGATTTCTTTACTTCTGGTGTTATGCCTACTGCTTTCAACAGAACCTTGATCACATTAATTCCCAAGATTCCTCATCCTGAAAGCCTGAATGAGTTTCGCCTCATTAGTTTGTGTAATTTTGTGGATAAAGTTATATCTAAAATCCTTGCCAACAGGTTAAAACCTATCCTACCTGCCCTTATTTCAGAGGAACAGTCAGCTTTTGTGGGGGGAAGACATATACAAGATAATATTTTACTTGTTCAGGAAGTGCTACATCAACTTAAAAACAAAAGAGGAAGGCGTTCTTATCATGCAGTTCTGAAAGTGGATATGAGGAAAGCCTACGACAGGGTCGAATGGGACTTCTTGAAAGATTATCTCCTCAAATTGGGTTTTCACTGTTCCTAGGTTCAGTGGACTATGCAATGTATTTCAACTCAAACATCCAGTGTTAAAATGAATGGAGAACATCTGCGTTATTTCTATCCTTCAAGGGGTCTTAGACAGGGTGATCCTCTTTCACCTTATTTGTTTATCTTGTTGGCTAATATCCTTTCTACTCTTATTAAGAAAGCTGTCGCATTCAAGCATCTTAAAGGAATTAAACTCAATAGGTGGTGCCCTCCTTTAACGCATTTATTTTTTGTAGATGATGCCATTTTCTTTCTAGACACTACTATCAATGAGTGCCATAATATTTCAAACATTTTAAATCAGTATTGTCTAGCAACTAGGCAGGAAATTAATAGAAATAAATCTGGGATCTACTTTGGACATGCTTGCCTTGTTAGTTTGCAGAAGAATTTAGCTTCGGAGCTTAGGGTTCCTATTTTGACTAAATGTGGGAAATATCTAGGGTTACCTACTGATTGGGGGAGTTCAAAAAAAGACATGCTTTCGTGGATTATGGACAGAGTATCTTCTAAGCTACAGAGTTGGAAGGCTAAGCTGATTTCTAAGGATGGTAAAAAGATCTTACTCAAAGCTGTCATTCAAGCTATTCCTCAGTTTGCTATGTCTATTTTCAAGTTGCCCGTGTTTATTTGTGGATCAATTGAGAAAAGTATAGCCAGATTTTGGTGGCAGAACGATTGTAATAAAACAGGGGTGCATTGGAAGAGTTGGGATGTTCTGAAAAAGTGTAAAGCAAAAGGAGGGTTAGGCTTTAGAGATCTTCAGCAATTTAATAGAGCTATGTTGGCCAAGCAGGCTTGGCGTCTACTTACTCAGCCTTCATCTCTCTATAGTAAAATTTTTAAAGGGCTGTATTTTCATTCTAAGTCTTTTTTACATGCCGACAAAGGCTCTCACCCATCTTGGGGCTGGCAGAGTCTCTTGTGTGGTCAGGATGCCCTTTTACCCAACTTACGTTGGTCTGTTGGTGATGGTACATTAATCAGAATTCGTGGTCATAATTGGCTTCCTTTTGGAATGTTATATGGCCCTGCTACTCGAGACGAGCCTAAATTGGTGGCTGGTCTTATTGACCCTGCCACCAAGACCTGGAATGTCAGTCTGCTCCACAGATTCTTTGACATTCAGATCATTGAGCAGATCACTTCTATTCCTCTACGCCAAATGTTACAAAAGATTAGCTTATTTGGACTGCGACTAAAGATGGTTCTTTCACTGTGAAATCTGGTTATCATTCATTAGGCACTGCAACAACATCTAAGACAGGTAGTAACACTTCCTCTTCATATCAGAACCCACATTGGCTATGGCAAAAGATCTGGAAACTGCATTCTCCCCCAAAAATTAGAGTTTTTTTATGGTCGATTTGTCAGAATGCTCTGGCTACTAGGGCTAATTTGTTTCAGCGACATATCATTGACAACCCCTGTTGTTTACTCTGTGATCAACACACCCCCGAAACCCTTGAACATCTATTCCTATTATCTCCCTCGACTAAGAGGGTTTGGGCAAACCCTAATTTCAACATTCGGATTTCTCCTATGCAGATTCATAGAATTGATGAATGGATTGTCAATCAAGTTCAATCCAGATCTTTCTTACCAGGTTTGGAGGCTCTGGCTTCAGTGCTTTGGCAGATTTGGCGGGCTCGCAATGGATTTATTTTCAGGAACGAAGGCCTTTGACCGTCTAGGGTAGCGAAAGATGCAGTGGCTGGCTCCTATGTTGCTCGTCGATTGGCTTATTCCTTGACCAAAAAGGGGATATCTTTACAGCGAAAGGAAGCCCTTTGGAAGCCACCTGATCAGGGATCCTTAAAGATAAATGTAGATGGATCTTATCAGTTAGGCTCAACCGAAGGAAATGTGGCTTGCGTTTGTCGAGATTACAAGGGCAGACTTACTGGGGGCTTTTCACAACGCTGCTCTGCATCCTCTGCTCTCCAAGCTGAGATCCAAGTGGTGCCCTTCTCCCTCCAGTATCTACAGCGCCAGGGACTCGCAAAAGCTTCTCTCGTTATGGAATCTGATTGCTTCAGGGTAGTTGAGATCCTTAACAGACGCCTCAAGCCACTGTGGGAGGATCAGTCCCTCTTCCTAGAAGCCGCCTCTTTGCTTTTAGGGTTCCCTAATCTCTCTCTCTCGTGTATTGCAGAAGGGAAGCTAATGTTGCTGCTGACTAGGCCACTAAGGCCCATGTCGGTTCTTCCTCAGTCCAGTGTTGGACAGTTTTTCCTCCTTTTTATTTAATTGACATTGTCTGTGCTAATGCTTTGGCAGCCGGTTGTACTGGTTTTAATTCTCCAATATAGTTTCCATTTCGACCAAAAAAAAAAAAAAAAAAAAAAGAAATCTATGTATAAAGCATCCATTGATTTATTTTCCTAAAATTATCAACAGAGAGGAACCTTTAAAAGATCTCTAATTGATACCAGTTTTAATGAATGCATTTGGTTTTATTATATCTTTACTACATGTCATTACATTATAGGTTACGCATTTTAACTGCGCAACTTTTATTATGCAGTATATTTATTATGAAATTTTGATTTATTTTTATCCCACAACTTTGCAACTTTTTAAAAGATTTTTTCTGAAAAAAATTAAAAATGCGATAAAGTTAAGTACATTAATAACACTAAACATCCATTAATACCATGCCAATTTGATGGGAAAAATCTCCCTTAATGATCATTATATGGAATGTTATCTTTGCTTGATTACATTGAATAATTAGTTATTGATAAGAAAGTTGTTGCAATTGTAATTGCATTATAAGATATCCCATTCAAAATATTTGCAAAAATACTTATCTTTTTGTGAATTCTAAATGCATCAACATTTCCATATAACCATTAAAGAAGAAAAAATATGATCTTTACATCAGGAATGCAGTTCGATAGGAACAGGCAACTTAAAAAAGGATTCTCCATTTTGCTGCTTAACTGCCCTTTTAAAAACTTACTCTATTGTAAAAAGATATATTAGCTAAATCAAACAAATACCATCTAATAATTTTGATTGTCAGAATGTGTAAGACTCAAACCCTGGAATAGGTGTTTTAAGTTAAATTTTTGCGTTCCTGAATCCTCTAGCCTCTCTTGTGGAGAAGAGAGACACCAATTTCTTATTGTAGGGAAAAACGGATTCCCTAAAACCGATCCGATATGTAATTGAACCCCTAAAATGACGAACGCGAAAGACGAGCCTAGGAAGCACATGTATCACCAATCAAAAAGTACATAACGGAATTGAACGTATCTTATCTTCCACAAATTAAAACACTGATGTTGCAATACAAAGAGGAATTTCTTCCAAGGAGCGTACTATTCTTTTTGGGGAGAAATTTTTGAGAGCGTAAAAACTAAGAGCGTAAAACTGAGAGAATGTTGTTTCCCTTTATCTAAAAGAAGCAACTTCAAAAATCACATAACCGCTCATATATTTTAACCGCTCAGATATCATAACCTCCTCCATGGGCCCTTTAACTTATGGGCCGGGTTTTTGGACCCAACATGGGCGGATGGGCCCACTTAGGCCCATCAACACATAAAAAAAACACATCACTTATCAAATGAGGGAAAAAACAGAGAAAAAACCAAACGCAGAGAAGAAGAAAAAACAGAGAAGAAACCAAACACAGAGAAGAAGAAAAAGATAATAAATATTCATAAATTAGAAGTGGACCCCAAATTTGACCTTAGACTTGTTGTACAAATGGCCCCATTCCAGGGTTTGGCCTGAATGCATGTCTGATTATATTTCCTTCGTGATCAGTCCAATCTTTAATTGCCCAAAAATCTCTAAGTCATTCGAATGAAGACGAGGACGCAAATACCTCTTTCTTAATTTATGCTTCACAGGTGCTAAAAATAACTTAAAAACTATAGGTAAAGATGCATTAGTAGCATCATAAAATTGAATCAAGTCTGTTCAATATCAAAACAATTCAGATGGCTAGACTCCTTCAAGCATATTGCATCCACCTCTTCTTCTTCGTGCTCACAATTATACTCTTCCCTTTTAGAGAGTAGAGAAGATCCAAGTTACATCTACTTTCTCATCACGTATGAATGTAGTATCAAAATTATTTACTTTTTTTACCAAAAAGCGAGAACAATGATGAAGACAATTGTGGGGAATGATAAAGGCTAGTAAATACACCTAGAGGGGGGGTGAATAGGTGTTTATGAATTTTTTTTCAAATCTTTAACCGGAAACCTTTGGCATGAAAATAAAATCAGTGATAAATGAATCATGCAGCTATAAAAATAAATAGAGTAGGGCAAGAGAATTTTGACAGAAAAATTATAGTGGTTCGGCTTATTGTAAACCTACGTCCACTCTCCACGCTGGCAGCCAACTGGCTATAATCACTATGTAGCAATGAGAGCTTTTACAGTTCACGATCTAGACTTCTTTTGTTGAAAGTCTATCTTACAGCCTCTCGCAAATTCACACTGTAAGTATCTCTCCTTAGTACACAATTTGAGCTCATGAGATTTTTGAGAACAAGAAGCTTCAAAGGTTTGAACTTCGAAATTTTTCTATCGGCTCACTCATGTTTTCAAACAACTTCGACACACCTTAAATATCTCTATAGCCGTTAGCACTTTCCAAGAATTCACCCAATCTACCCGTTGGAATGAATCAATTTAGGTGATCTTCACGTTGTCAAATATATAAGTAGAAAATGAATCGTCAATCCTACTCGCCCATACAATCAGGATCTTGAGTTTCCAAAAGTAGATCCTTCCAAAACTTACTTGATCTTCAACGTATAAAATTCAAAAAATCTTTTGAGCTTAGAATCACAGCCAAAAATATTTCACGGGTAAATTTAGGAAGATAATATCCAATTCTGGATTTCCTTAACCGTAAGAATAAACTACTGACAGCTTGGCAAAATCGCGAAACTGAGTCCGACTGTCTTGGACTTTGATAGGGTCGGAGATCATTAGACAAGTAACCACGGGTTTGATAACCTTCAGACGGAAACGCTTGGGTCTTGAACTCTTCAGACTTAAGCGACTGAGTTTTGGATTCTTCAGACTTAACTGACGAGGATGTTTTGTTAACTTCAAAACTTATAAAAGATTTTTCTTCAACAATCTCCCTCTTTTTGATGGTGACAAAACACCTCGGCAGATTTGTAAACTCATAACCTGCAAAGATAACTCATACAAATTTTGAGGAATACTTTTGCAAGCACAAAAAGATGTTAGTCCAATAACAATTATCCTCACAAATATAATGATCCTGCAAGTTCACAAATCTACTGATCCAATTATCAAACCAATGCATAAAGTCATAAGTTCAAATATTTAAACAACCCAAAAGTTTAAAGTCATAAACAAAACATAAAGTCATAAACATAAATAGTCTAAAAACAAAACAAAACAAACGAAATAAAAGTTCAAATAAGTTCCAAATCTCAAATTTGCAAAGCTCTCCCCATTTTTGTCCCTTCAAAAGGAGGTAGAGTAGTCAAGAATAGGGTTGGTAAAAGTCAGGGCTCCTTTGGAATGCGAACAAGATGGTATTCGCTGAGCGAGTGTACTGTCTTCTCAAGGCTGGTAAGCGCCTCCTTTACTGAATCCAACTCATTGCCCTTCACATTCGATTCCACTTGAAGTTTGAGGGCATTGATTTGATCTTGCATTGACTTGGAAGTAACCAGCATTGCCTTCTTGAGGTCTCTCAGCTCGTAATATATCCCAAAAACCTGTTTTTTTAGGTCCAGCATGATATCCAACAGTCTAGAAAAATCTATTGAATTTGCATTACCTAAACTAGGACTAGCAGACTCTATTCTTTGAGTCTGAAAGCTAGGTGCTTCTTTTTCAGCCCTGTGCCCATCAGATGGAGAGGATTCTTCAATCTCTGGAAAGTGTGATGCATAAATGTCTTCTGCATCAGCACCTGACTTACTGACATCACTGTTATGAAATGGCGATAGAGTACCTTGATCTGCAGCAACTCCCCTTGTTTTGTTGCCAATGGGTGGAGTCGAGAATTCTTCACCAAAATTTATTTCATCTTCAGCATTGTGATGCAGTTCAGCCTCCTTTCCAGAGAGTTCTTGAGCAAAGGATGGCTCAATTCCTTCAACAAAATCCTCTTGAGCCTTGCTCTCCTCTTCATCTTTCCTTTTTCTCTCTTCCTCTTCTCTTCTGACCTCTTCTTCTTCTCTTCTTCGTTCTTCCTCTTCTTCTCTTCTCTATCTCTCCTCTTCTCTTCTCTGTTGCTCCTCTTCTCTCCTCTGTCTCACTTCTTCTTCTTCTTCTCTTCTCTTGCTTTCCTCTTCTCTCTTTTTCTGTTCTTCCTCTCTTCTCATTCTCTCTGCTTCTTCTTTCTCTTCTGCTTCTCTCATTGCTCTCTCTTGATTATCAGCTCTCAAACTGACTATGTTCCTTAACTTAGTAAGAGTAGAAAGAGTCATGGCATCATCAAACTCTTCTTCATCATCCTCATCCCGTAGGATGACTTTCCTTCTCTTTTTCTTGGGAACAGTCATGGGCTCTTTGCCCTTTCTTTTGGTAGCAGCGATAGCAAACTCTTTGGAGGGAGTCTTCTCCTTCAGTCCTTCCAGTTCAGTGTTCAGCTCTTGAAGCTTCATCTTCATCACCATTTTATATCCCACAAGCATCAAGCTTAGGTTGGTTAGGCATAAAGGTGCAGGAATTTGTATCTTGAAGTGCCTAAAAAACTTAGTGATAAGAGATGAGTAAGGCAATTGGCCTTTATCCTTAACCACTGTCCTATACATGTGGAATAGGATAACATGGGAGAGTGAAAAGGGCATGCCTTCATTGAGAGCGAACATTAGTTTGGCTTCTATTTTTGAGACGTTAGTTTTTGAGGTTGCCTACGGTCTGAGAAAATTGATGATAACTTTGTGCAGCAAAACATTAGAGGCATTCATCCTAGTGTAGGATATTTTGCCTTCCAAACTTCAATCTCGCACAATCTCAAGAGAAGCATAAGCCGTGGACACTTTAATTGGTTGGAAGCACCCTCTTTCCACCCCAATTATATCAGCAAGAGTGTCAACATCCACAACAAACTCTTTGTCCATAAAGGTGAAAGACAACATGTTTGCATCTAAAAATGACAAGTTGGAGTGAAAATATGATGTCAATTCAGGATAAGCATTTGTCACGTCTGTACAGAAATTCTCAAGTTGTAGCCTAGAGAATTTTTCCCTGAGATTTACCTTGATTGAGTCAAGGAAATCAAAATCCACACTTCTAGGATTCACAACTCCTCTCTTCAGCAACTTAGTATACATCCGCTCATGTTCTCTTGATCAAAATAAACTTCCTTGGGGACAAATGGTGTTCACTGCAACACCCATCTGTGGTTGGAATTGAGAGAACAACCTTTCATCATCATTCATAGGCTGATTGGCAGTTCCATACCGCAGGTCACTAGGTATATTTTCGAGTGTGCTCTTAACGAACCATTTTCCAACAATACCTAAATCTTCCATTTCTTTCAAGAAAATATATTTGTTTCTATATCCTCTCTCTTTTAGAAACTCATCTATCAACCTTAACTCTATACCCCCATCTTTCAACTTTCTATACAGAGAATACGCAAGCTTGGGTCTCAAGGTTCTTACCGGTGCAGCCTCAGTAATTCTTCCTCTTCAAACTGTTGACTCGGAGTCTCCCTTTGTGGAGAATCTTCTTCGCCCGTAGGTCCACTCTGGTAGGACCCTCTTGTTGCCTCTATGGTCCCTCTCCAGCAAGTCTTGATGACTTTCTCGAAGACATGCTTGAATCGAGAGCAAATACTCAACTTGTTCGCAAAAAGGTTGGATTTTTACTGAGTAAAGAAATTGAACAGGGACGCAAGTGGAGAGTTTTTTAGGCTTTTAGGGTTTTAAGAGAGTAAACGAGATGACTTTTGAACGTTGTGATGGATGAAGACGACAATTCAGGAGTATAAATAGCAAGAAAAGATTAAAAAAGAGAGAGAGAGAGAGAGAGAGAGAGAGAGAGAGAGAGATACTGAACCGTCGCAAGAAAGTAAAAAGAAAAACTGCTAATTTTGAAAAAGTAAACTGCTATAATTATGTCAGAAGTCGAATAAAAAGCAGATTTCAATATTTCAAAAACAATTATTAATTTAATACGTAAAGAATGATAAAACATGCAATCAGACTTTACATCAGAGTCTGAGAATATCCAAACTTTACCTCAGAATCTGAACTCTTTTAGACCTTACCTTTGTGTCTGAACACCTTCAGATCTTACCTTTGAGTCTGAGCTTTTCAAGACTCTAGTTTAGAGTCTGAACTTCTTCAAATCTTACGATATTCAATCTTGAGCGAGTTGATTCAAGGTGAACATTTTCTAGGGGCTTTGTGAATATGTCTGCCAATTGGTTATTTGAATCAATGAACTGAATCATCACTTCACCATCTTGAACATGATCTCTAATGAAATGATGCTTGATTTCAATATGCTTTGCTTTTGAATGAAGTGTTGGATTCTTTGTAAGGTTGATTGCGCTGGTGTTGTCATACTTGATTTCTGTGCAAGATTCTTCAACTCCAAAATCTTTCAATTGTTGTTGCATCCATAGTATTTGAGAACAGCAACTCCCAAGAGCTATGTATTCTGCTTCAGCAATTGAAAGAGCTATTGTACTTTGTTTTCTTGAGAACCAAGACACTAACCTGTTTCCCAATAGTTGACATGTACCTGTAGTGCTTTTCCTATCCACTTTACATCTAGCAAGGTCAGCATCAGAATATCCAAGGAGAGTAAAGTCTCCTTCTTTGGAATACCAGAGACCTAGCTTAGATGTGGTTGCAACATATTTGATAATACGCTTCACAACAGTCATGTGAGATTCTTTAGGATTAGATTGAAATCTAGCACAAATACAAACACTAAATAAAATATCAGGTTTAGATGCAGTAAGGTAAAGAAGTAAACCAATTATGCTTCTATATGTTTTTGGTCTACACTCTTTCCTTCTTCATCTTTGTCCAGCTTTAATGAGCTTGACATTGGAGTATCTGTTTTCTTGCAATTCTCCATTCCAAATTTCTTGATGAGGTCTTTTGCATACTTTTCTTGGTAGATAAAAGTTTCTTCTTTTGATTGTTTGACTTGAAGTCCCAAAAAGAAGTTCAATTCACCCATCATGCTCATTTCAAATTCATTTTGCATACAACTCGAAAAATCCTTACAAAGATTTTCATTAGAATAACCAAATATTATATCATCAACATAAATTTGAACAAGTATAAAATGCTTGCCTTCTCTTTTGATAAATAAAGTAGTATCTACTTTACCTTTAGAAAAACCACTTTAAATTAAGAAATTACTTAACTTTTCATACCAAGCTCAAGGTGCCTGTTTTAAACCATACAAAGCTTTCTTCAGTTTGAAGACAAGATTTGGTTTTCTTGGATCTTCAAATCCTGGCGGTTTTCCACACAAACTTCTTCTTGGATAATTCCATTTAGAAATGCACTATTCACGTCCATTTGGAATAACCTAAAAATTTTAAAGCAAGCAAAAGCAAGAAGTAATCTTATAGCTTCTAACCTTGCTACCGGAGCATAGGTTTCATCATAGTCGATTCCTTCTTCTTGTGTGTAAGCTTTTGCCACAAGTCTTGCTTTGTTCCTCACCACCTTTCCTTGTTAATCCAGCTTGTTCCTGAAGACCCATTTAGTATCAATAATTGATTTACCTTTTGGCTTAGGAATGAGTTCCCAAACATTGTTGATTTTGAATTGATTCAATTCCTCTTGCATAGCTTCAATCCAGCTTTCATCTTTCAACGCATCTTCTACAGTTTTGGGTTTAATATCATAAACAAGTGCTAGAGCACTAGACTCTTCACGCCTTTTGGATCTTGTACGAACTCCTTCATCAATGTTGCCAATGATGAGATCTGCAAGGTGACTGGATTTATGCTTCCAATTTGTAATTGGTTTGTCACTTTGATGAGGCTCTGTTTCAGTTTGAGCTACTGATTTGGTTTGCAGTTGAGCGTCTGAGATTTGCTTATCTTCAAGAGAATTCGTAGTCTCTTGGCCAGATTCATAATCTTCAGGTTGAGTCTGATTTTGAGCTGAGTCTTCGAACTTCACATTCATGGATTCTTCCACAGTCTGAGTCCTTTTGATGAAAACTCTGAAGGCTTTACTTGTCATTGAGTAGCCAAGGAAAATTCCTTCATCTAATTTTTTTTCAAACTTACCAATTCGATCACTAAAATTCTTTAAGATAAAGCATTTGCAACCAAATACATGAAGATAAGAAATAATGGGTTTCCTACCTTTGAACAATTCATAAGGTGTTTTCTCTAAAATAGGTTTTAGAAAAATTCTGTTTATAATATAGCATGCAATTGAAGTTGCTTCAGCCCAAAAATGAGGAGAAATATTACTTTCAATCAAAAGAGTTTTTGCCATTTCTTGCAAGAAACGATTTTTCCTCTCTACAACTTCATTTTGTTGTGGAGTGTATGGGGATGAAAAATTATGCTGAATGCCAGAATCATCACAAAATTTAGCAAAATCTTGATTTTCAAATTCACCACCATGATTAGTTCGAATACTTGAAATTGTATACCCTTTCTCAATTTGAATTTTCTTAGCAAACTTAATAAAGTAAGATAAAGCTTCAGATTTATTTGAGAGAAAGAGTACCCAAGTAAAACGAGAATAATCATTTATTATTACCAAACAATATCTTTTACCTCCAATGCTTTGTGTTCTTGTTGGACCGAACAAATCCAGATGTAATAGCTACAAAACATGTTTAGTGGATACCTGATTTATTGATTTATAAGAATTTCTAACATGTTTTCCAAGTACGCAAGGTGTGCATAATTCATGCTTTTGATACTTCAGGTTAGGAAGTCCTCGGACAAGCTTTTTGGATGAAACTTTTGCAATTTGCTTCAAGTTGACATGTCCAAGCTTTCTATGCCGGAGAATGGCTTCATCTTGAATCGATATCAAGCACTGAGAACTATCAGACTTTATATCTAGCAAATAGATGTTTCCATGTCTTCGTCCAGTGAAAGATTGTGAGAGATCTTCACTTGTTCCAGAACAAGTATCTTCTTGAAAGTTGATCTTGTATCCGGTGTCGCATAGCTGATTGATACTCATAAGGTTATAGTTCAACCCTTCAACTAGAGAAATATTGTTGATTGTGAGGTTTCCTATCTTCATGGTTCCTCGACCAACAATTTTTCCTTTGTTATTGCCACCAAAGGAAACATTTCCTCCCATTACTTGAGAGAGTTTTGTGAAGCAATTTGAATCTCCCGTCATGTGTCTTGAACAGTCACTATCCAAATATCACTTGATTTTCTTCTTGATAGTGACCTGCATTTAAATGGAAAAACTCAAGTTTTCTTTGGTGCCCAAACTTTTTTGGGTCCTTCATTGTTAGTACCATAAACAGTCTTTGCCCAACTTTTCTTAACAGGTTTCCAAACTTTGGGACAATCCTTCTTAAAATGTTCTAAGCTTTTACACTTTGAGCATCTAAGAGAATTTCTTCCAACAGGCTTTACAAAAACCTTTTGAAAATGATTCTTGTAAAAGGATTTTGTAGGCCTATTCTTTATTCTTTCTTTTATTTTCGGAAAATCAATCAAGGGAATGGTTTCATATGTCATTCCTAGACCAGATTTATTGAAATAAGGTCTTTGAATTGAAAGAATTTTGTCCAATTTTTCAAACCTATTGAAAATTTCTTTGTGACTTTCAAAAGATCTTCTTTCAAGCAGGCATTTTTTTTTAAAGGACAATTTCATTTTTTTTTTTTGAAACAGCAAGACACTTATCTAGATTTTCAACTTGTTCAACCAAGGTTTTTTCTCGTTGCTTCAATTTGGAATTCTCCCTTTTTAGTTCAAAAATCCTTTTAAGAGATCTTTTAAAACTGAGACAAAGTTCATCAATGTAGTTCCATACTTTGGTAGGAATTTTTAAATTTCTAACCTTGACATCGCTGTTTGAGTCTGAGTCTGAGTCTAAGTCTGCCATAAGACAAATATTGGCATACTCTTCATCACTCTCTTCACATTCAGTGTCACTCCATGTTTCAGCTTTGAGTGCCTTCTTGAACTTTTCTGGTTTTCCTTTCTTTTTCTTTAATAAGGGACAGTTGGGTCTGATGTGTCCCTTTTTCTTGCATTCAAAGCAAACAACATCCTTGTTGGTATCATCTTCTTCATTTGATTTCTTTTGAAATCTTTAATTGTTTTGTCTCTTTCCATTGAACCTTCTTCCTTTTCTATTTAATTTTCAGAACTTTCTAATCAGAAGTGCTAACTCTTCGTCATCCAAGTCTTCTTCTGAATCTGTAACATCAGAATCATCATTAGATTTTAAAGCAATTGACTTCTTACCTTTGGTGTCAAAGTCCTCATTGAATTGCTTGACTTCATATGATTGAAGTGTGCCAACCAACTCATCTACATAAAGAGGTATGATCCTCTGTGTTTCTCTTATGGAAATCTTTATGTGATTTCAATCTTTGGAGAGTCCTCTCAACAGCTTATTGACTTTCATTGGTCCTGAGGTTGGCTGTCCTTGGTATGCTAAGCCATTTACAATTTCTGTAAATCGACTAAACATATCTGTGACGGATTCTATTGGCTTCATTTTGAAGGCTTCATATTGTCCAAAAAGGATATTGATCTTAGTTTCTTTGACTCGATCTGTTCCTTCAAAAGTGACGTGCAATCTATCCCAAATTTCTTCAGCTGT
Source organism: Eucalyptus erythrocorys (assembly GCA_014182555.1). Taxonomy (NCBI): domain Eukaryota; kingdom Viridiplantae; phylum Streptophyta; class Magnoliopsida; order Myrtales; family Myrtaceae; genus Eucalyptus; species Eucalyptus erythrocorys. Next base: position 27,080,309 of record CM024599.1, read on the forward strand.
TTCACAATATGAAATTCTGTTATACTCAGTAGGAGATAAGGCACAATATAAAGAATGGATAGCTTTTGCATCAAGGGCTTGTCTATTTGAAATTTCGGCTTGTGACATTCCCACTCCATTAGCTATTTCTTTCCCTATGGTTGATGCAACTTTAGGAACAATTCCTTTCTCTACTACATCCCATTCCTGAGGATCTTTGGATCTTAGGAATGCCTTTATCTTATTTTTCCATATGTTGTATTCCTTTCCATCGAAGTAAGGAGGTCTGGTGTTGCTTTGGCCTTCAATCAAACCTGGAGCCAAAATACTAGCCATAGATCTTTAGCTTTAGAAATTATAAACACTTCCAATAAAATAAGCAACCTGCTCTGATACCAATTGATAAAGGCTAGTAAATACACTTAGAGGGGGGTGAATAGGTGTTTATGAAATTCCTTTCAAATCTTTAACCGAAAACCTTTGGCATGAAAATAAAATCAGAGATAAATGAATCACGCAGCTATAAAAATAAATAGAGTAGGGTACGAGAATTTTGACACAAAGATTATAGTGGTTCGGCTTCTTGTAAGCCTACATCCACTCTCCACGCTGGTAGCCAACTGGCTGTAATCACTATGTAGCAAATGAGAGCTTTTACAGTTCACGATCTAGACTTCTTTTGTTGAAAGTATACTTTATAGCCTCTCACAAATTCACACTGTAAGTATCTCTCCTTAGTACACAATTTGAGCTCAAGAGATTTTTGAAAACAAGAAGCTTCAGAGGTTCGAACTTCGAAAATTTTCTATCGGCTCACTCATGATTTCGAACAACTTCGACACACCTTAAATATCCCTTCGTGCCTCCATAGCCGTTAGCACTTTCCAAGAATTCACCCAATCTACCTGTTAGAATGAATCAATTTAGGTAATCTTCACGTTGTCGAATATATAAGTAGAAAATAGCTTGTCAATCCTGCTCACCCATACAATCGGGATCTTGAGTTTCCAAAAGTAGATCTTACCAAAACTTGCTTGATCTTCAACGGATAAAATCCAAAAAATCTTTCGAGCTTAAAATCACAGCCAGAAATATTTCACGGGTAAATTTAGGAAGATTATATCCAATTCTGGATTTCCTTAACCGTAAGAATAAACTGCTGACAGCTTGGCAAAATCACGAAACTGAGTCTTCAGACTTTGATAGGGTCCGGAGATCATTGGACCGTAACTTCTGGGTCTGGTAACCTTCAGACGGAAATGCCTTGGGTCTTGAACTCTTCAGACTTAAAGCGACTGAGTCTTGGATTCTTCAGACTTAACTTATGAGAATGTTTTGTTAACTTCAAAACTTATAAGAGATTTTTCTTCAACAGGAAAGAGTTGCACTAAAAATCTAGGAGTATGTAGTGATAGAGTCGATGATTATGAGCGAAGTTGCCATGGGAAGCATGGTTCGGGGTCTCAAGACACTTGCAATACCTCCATCAGTCCTCTGCTACGTTCATGCATTTATCAGTGCCCTCCATGTGCTTAATCTCAATGGTAGACAAGTACTTGCCATGGATGTCGAGGTTATGACAATGACTTTGACACAAGTGCTTGTCCTAGCGTGCGAGAATGTTATTTAGTAGTTTTCGAAAGCCTTATGCAATTTGCTATAAAACAAATATAAGTTATGAATAATTAACAATCCGGTTAATGAGTACATTGTCCTCTCATTATTTTATGGTTATATATACTCATATTGTGCGCCATCTATTATTGTTTTCTTATCTATATTTTAGCATGATAAAGGCCAATCCTTCCCACATTGCTGGAGATTAATCAAGGTCACATATGTATAATTTCAGTTAACTCTTGTAATTCTAAACTGCTCTAACGAAATTAACTTAAATCTCAGTCAAATCACTCCCACATTGTAATCATTGCAATGGTCGGTCTTTGGTCACTCGACAATCACGTTTTCTTGAGTGCTCAAAACAAATAATGACGTTCTTTTGACCAAAAAAAAAAAGAAAAAAGAAAAAAAGAAAGAAACAAAACAAAGAACTTGATCTAATTTTAATCGGTATCATTGAAAACAAATATGAGTTGCATCATACATGTTTATAACTCATACGAACATAAAAAAGAAGCTAAAAACCTCCATCCTTCCCTTTATTCCTCGTTCTTCTTCTTCTCTCGCCTTCAGGTTGTTTGCCACGGCTCTGACAAAGCCATTGCCAGACTTCCCAATGACCAAACTTGGCCTATCAGTGCGTCTCTCTCCCCCTCTCTGTGCTTGCTGCTTCGTCACTCTCATCCATCTCTCCATGGAAATGATGGCCATGGAGGTCACGGGACATGGATGTTGAGGCAATAGAGGTTGAGGTCACCCTTGACGGCTGTGGGTCATGACCTTGACCTCCATGGCCATGGGAGAGAGAGAAAATGGGAAAGATGTGCAGCGGAGGAGATTGGTCTGCGAAGGCAACGGAGCATTGGCTTACGGAGCTGCGAAGTTGGGGACTCCTCGTCTTACTTTTGTTGCTGGGTTCAGACTCGCGGATGAAGTAATGAAGAAGAATAGAGACCAAAGGGAGAGAAAGAAGTGAAAAAAAAAAAATTAAATAAAAGAGATTAGAAATTGTGCCTGAGAGCATAAGGATATATAAGATAACACATACAATTATATGCATATATACCTTCTAATCTTTCCGCATGCATTTCAATTAAATCATATATATGTATATATTCATCAAAATAGAATAATTGGTTTTTTCCTTTGATTGGCAAAGCACTCATATCTTTGTGAGGGCATTTCATTTAACACATAGGTCAGAAAATATCACCAAATCTTCACGTGGATACAATGCAATCAATATATAAAACATCCATTGATTTACTTTCCTAAAATTATCAAGAAAGAACAACCTTTAAAAGATTAATAACCAGCACCAGTTCGTCATTCCCTAATATATCACCATTATGTCTATACTGCCATCGCTATAAATGCGCGGGCGATGCTGTTTTGCGACCAAAATTGGAAGCAATTGAAGCCAAATCCGTGGAAAACAAATAATGGCCGAAGTCTTCCGAAAGTGTTGCCTTCTTATCGTCCTCCTTGTACTCGCAGGTGTGTCTCTCATCCTTTTGCTTGATGACCATGGTGAGACAAAGACAATGAAAAGCATTTCCTGCTCTCAATCAAGCCTTGTATCGTAGGGTTCTAACAGTGATACCATGTTTTCCTTTTTTCTCTTTTCTGTTTTTTTGGAGGACAGGCGGGATGATAGAGATGCCTAAGGTGGAGGCATATTGCAGTGAAGGGATAGGGCTATGTGGGAAGGGCAACGAGTGCGAGCAAAGATGCTACGCAAGTCACGGCCCAGGCTCGCAAGGATCGTGCGACTATACCATCAAGCCTCCACTTTGCACTTGCTACTACGATTGTCCCACACCACCCCTGGAAGGTTGCGGTGGAAGTGGGGGTTCGTGCCCCGAACCGCCGCCAAAAGTGTGCAATGGTGGTGGGGGTTTATGCAACATTGCCTGCACGGACCAGTGTTGCAGCGATCGATGTGCCACCAAGTTCAGTCAAGGCCGAGGGTATTGTGATAATAGTGCTGGTCCTTGGGTGTGTCAATGCCAATACCCTTGCTAATTCTTATCCCTTATTATTGTTATTATTAGTATACTTGCTATTTTTTTTTTCCGTTTCTAGTTTTCTTTTTTTTTTTTTTTTTTTGGTATTGATATTTTTTTGGGTTTTTAATGCTCGTGTGATTCTAATAAGAAAGGATCAGAAGTTACATAGTGGACTTGGTATGCAAATTTTTTTCAATTTGAAGGAATAAATTATGCCTTAATTGCTCATTACCATAGTATTGTTGATTGGATAGAATACCCATTTAAGAAAAGACCGGTTAAAAATGTGATGTATGTTAGAAAATAAATACAATTGTGTATATGAAGAATAAAAGATGACCACTCATGTTTAGCGGTGGGTTGTACATTCGAGGAATAAGATAAATTCAAACACATTGCATGTACGAGAGCATTTCTCGGATAGGTTTCTTTCACCCTAATTTTGTTTCAAGCATTTGGATCCAAACTGAAATGTGCTGATAAGGCGCTTACTTATATATGCTATTGTGTTTAATGAAAGTCTCGCTTATCCTAAGTCGTACATATTTATATTTTTAGATTATCTTAGCTAATTACTCAAGATACAACCCTAATTATGATACAAAGTCAAATAATGTCTAGTGTTAGCTGTTTCACCAAATTCTTCACCATGACCCCCATTATGTGTGGGTGCGTGTGAATCATTATCATATTGATTTTTCCCAATAACGACGTGCTTTAGAATAAAACTGCCATAGTCGTAGTTTAAAGATAAATTAATAAACGGGAAACACGTCTGGCATGTATGTAAGAAATCAAAATTTGAAAGATGAGGCAAAATCATTCTATTAAAACAATATTTAATCAACAAACCTGAGAAAAGTACACAATAGATAGAAAGTGATAAAGATACACATTGGATATAAATGGGTTACATATAAATAGAAAGTGAAAGATATTTTAGGGTTCGGGCTTTTCTTGGAAGGTTAGTGTAAGATACAAAAGATTCCAAGTGTAAAAATAAAACATGTGAGAAATAACACAAAATTATTAGCCTACACATTTATCCATTCACATGATAATTGTAATATAAGTATTTGAGGATATCTGAGAAAGAAAAAAAGTAATTGAGACCCATGAAAGTATATAAGGTCACTTATTTTCTTTTCTTTTTTAATAAAGACTTTTGCCTGCAATATGTAAGAAAAAAAATCTTGGTAATCGAGTTTTTGATGAAAGTAATTAGTCAAATATAAAAAAAAAAATACAATGATCATACAGCCACAAAATGGCAAACTTACTTTAAGTTTTTACTATCGGGCAACTTGTTACATATGACTATCATATATATACTACAAAGTACTAGTCCCAAAACTGTAAAATGCATTCCATTATGACCATTACTAATAGTATAATAGCCACTCGGGAATAATAATTACAGGGTGGTAATTATATTTTTAGACCTATAACTTATGCCAATCGTGCAATCGGTCCTTCAATTTGTATAAGTTGCGCAATCAAGCCTTTTTGTTATTGACGTACTTAATGATGTTGACATGATGGTATGGAATAGGAAAGTTCGAAAACCAAAATATATTAAACAAAAAAAGTAACAAGCTTTTTTCACTGTCCCTTTAACTTCCACACTTCTTAATACAGTATTTTGACTATATTATCTTTTATGATCCCACCTTTTTAGCACATTATACCCACTGACAACAATTAATGTCAAATATGGGACCCTTTTTGTCTCTCTTTTACTTTGTTCTTCTTCTTTTTTCCTTCTATATCTCTATGTTATCTCTATTGCTCGTTCGACCGACAGTTCCTAGGCGTGAGGTGTAGAAGCTGATAAAGGACGAGCTGGTATGGTTAACAAGGAACGTTTGGCTCAGACGGAGTGGATGGAGACTGATGGATTTTCCTTTTTTTGTTGGGCCTAATTTGGCCTGATGGGCCCAGAGGCTCCGCCCATGGGTTTAGGGCCCATGGAAAAGAGTAGTATAAAAGGAAAAGGAAAAGGGTGAAAAGGTACGTTTTGTTTTTTTTCTGGACGTATACGTATCACTCTCTCCACCGTAACGACGCTCTCTCCTCTTTTGAAGAACAATGACCGCTTCCTGCTCGAATTGTAACGCCGGATGTTTAGTCTGTGGAAATAAGGTGCGTTCGTCCATGTGATGCGCTTTTGATCGGTGATTCATGATTGGGTGTCAGGGCTTGCTTCCGCTACGCTACTTCTCTTTTTTTTTTTTTTTTTTTTTTTTTGGGTTCGTTTTTGTGTCGAAACAACCGTTTTGGGAATCCTGTTTCCCAAATCCAAATCCTTCATTGGTATCAGAGCCATCTCAATCATGTTTCCCTTTCTTTATTTGCGTTAATAAACGAGTTTTTTCATGTCTGTTCTTAGTTAAACGTGATTAATGATCAATTAAGAGATGTTTAACCTCGACGCAGTACTGTTTCCCATGTTTTTTGATTTTCCGTACATCGTATTGTAATTATGATGGTTTGGGGTTGTAGTACTCGTCGATACGAGAATTTCGAGTGGTCGCACGTCGCCGGAAGCCACCGGACGCGCCGCCACGCGCAGCCGATGCGTTCGGCTCCGTCGGCGCGTACAACGCACGCGCCGAGACGGTTCCCAGGCGTGTGCGCCGCACGCGCGCGCGGTTGAAACCGCAGGCGCATGCGATGCACGCGCACAGTAACCGCACCCGTGCGCGGCAACTGCTCGCGCGTGCAAGGCACGCGCTGGCTGACGTCACCGTGACGACAGCCAGCGGTTGCCCACGCACGCGCGGGGCACGTGCTAGTCGGTTTGCCCAACCGGCCCGACCGGTCCGACCGGCGACCCGACCACCATTGACCGAGACCGTTGACTTGACCGTTGACCGTTGACCAAAAAAAAAAAGAGGAATGTGTTTCTTTTTTTTTCAATTATGCCAATGTGGGTTATAAGTAATCCATTTTTATTATGCATTTGTTGCATGAATCATGGAAAATTATGTATTTTCCCTTATGTTCAATTATGGATTATAAGTGATCTATTTTTTCAAGTTCTGCATTTGTTGCAGGAACTATGATGCGATATGCACGAATACCTACATTCCCGAGAACAGACGAAGGACATGCAAGACTTAAAAGGCTGATGATAGAGTTATCTAATTATCGATGGCATGATGGTGATTTAGTATCACATGTGGTCAAGGTCAATCGGATGATACAGGAAATCATCTGGAATGGTTATCTTATGCCGGATTTTGAGAAGGTGTCAACCTTCAAGAACACTATTCCACCAGAATGGCAAGCAGTGTTAGATCGGCTATGGGAGGTCAACGTGGTCCCGGGTTATAGGAGGCTGGTAGAAGCTTTTGTGAGAGAATACTATAGGATTGAGTTAACCAAAACTTCAACCCTTAGTATGAGTGCCACATGGCACAAAATGAATGCGCCTTGGAGACGGCATGAGAGCTCTCCAAAATTTTTTCCATGGTTGGCAAATGTGCCTTCAGTTTTCTTAGATTTTTTGATTGATAGATTAGTAGGGACTTTCCCTATTTATTTCTTAGATTAGTTTGAGATGTTTTGGATGTATATATATATCTCTTTCCGTGTTGATATTTTTCCTTTGTATATATGTATTACTTAGTGTAATGGATATACTGTATTTTGTGAAAGCGTTATTATACTATTGAATGTCAGATATTTTATGCTTTCTGTTATTGTTGATTGCTGTGGGTAGTTGATAGAAGTTTTTGTAACTTCATAGAATTTAGTTTACATAAGACAATTATATTAATGACAGTTTTAAGTTAGGATTTTTGGAGGATGATTGGAAATATAGTGACCTTTTGATTATGAAACCTTACTTAAAATTGTTCATTAATATGATGGGTTTGTGCAAAAGTAGATGCATAAATGATAGGCATTAATTATTCGTGCATATATGTCTGATGTGTTCAGATCGATGGTTTCGGCTACTAAGAAAGTAATTGCTAATTTGAACGGTAACAATTGTGAAATATTGAATATGAAGATTCAATATGTGCTGGAAAAGCCAGAAGCACTAGAAGCTCTTGACCATGTTATGGAAGATCTTGAGAATGCCGTGCGCCACCTTGAGCTAGTGGAGGACCACCTAACGGCATTTGAGCCGAAAGCAGATATTTTCAATGATGGTTTAAGCTCATAAAGGGCTTTGAGGTCTAAGCGCAAGCGTATTGATTCGTTCAATATGTGGTCATGCAAAGGATCAAGTCCCCCTTGCAAGAAACCAAGAGTTAACCAACATAAGAGAGGAAAACGTCCTCAAGTGAAGAAAAAGTCAAGGGTAAGGTGTTACAATTGTGACAAGAAGAGTCACTATGCTCGCAACTGTCATGAGCCAAAAAAGGTAAACACCTTTTGTACTTTTGAGAACTTCACTTATGTGTCAAGTGTATTGTTGGATGAATCCATTTCTTTGTGGACTGTAGATTCAGGAGCAACAGACTATGTAGCAAAGGATAGAGGATCCTTTGTGGAATTCCGACGAGTATCAACTGGAACTAAGTGGGTCTATGTAGGAAATAACTCCAGAGCTGAAGTAAAAGGAATTGGCACCTGCCAACTAAACATGCGTGGTGGACGCACTTTGATCCTGCATGATGTATTATATACTCCGGAGATTCGTCGGAATCTAGTGTCTGTTTTAGTGTTGGTCAAACTAGGTTTTAATATGAACATCCATAATAGAGGTGTGGATTTGTTTTTGGAAACAAATTTCTATGGTCGTGGCTATTTTCTGGATGGTTTCATTGTATTGGATATTGACTATGCTAATACAAATATTTGTTATTCCCTTATCACGTCTCTAATTCATATGACAATGATGTGAATGTGTGGCATGCTAGACTTGGTCATATTGGCCAACAACGTATGAATAGACTAGCCAAAGAGGGCTTGTTGGGCAATATTGAAAAAGTCGATTTGCCCATATGTGAGCATTACCTAGCAGGGAAAACAACAAGGAAACCATTTGGAAAAGGTAAAAGAGCTGAATTTCCTCTACATTTAATCCATTCGACATACGTGGTCCAATGAATGTGAGAGGAAGGCATGGGGCTGTTTATTTCATCACTTTTATAGATGATTATACTCGATTCGGATATGTCTATTTGATTTCTCATAAATCTGAAGCATTAAGTTGTTTCAAAAGGTTTATGGCCTTGGTAGAGAATCAATTAGATAGGAAAATCAAAGCATTGAGATCCGATCGAGGTCGAGAATATTTATCTGATGAGTTCAGAAAATTATGTGATGAAAAAGGAATAGAAAGACAGTTGTCTATTCCATATACTCCTCAACAAAATGGTGTTGCAGATAGAAGAAACAGAACCTTACTGGAAATGGTTAGGTTCATGATGGCACATGCTAACTTACCTATCACCTTTTGGAGTGATGCATTATTAACAACTGCCTATGTACTTAACCGGGTGCCTTCCAAATCAATTACTTCCATTCCATATGAGTTATGGACAAGTAGAAAGCCGGACTTAAGTTTTTTTAAGCCATGGGGTTGTGCTGCCTATATTCATGAACCCTCTCACAAGTTTGGGAAATTGGGTCCCAGAGGAAAGAAGAGTATTTTCATAAGATACTCTGAACACTCAAAAGGATATGTGTTCATAGGTGAGCAGGAAAGTGGGAGTATAACTGAATTTGAATCACGGGATGTCACATTCTTAGAGGATGAGTTTCCTAAGAAAGGCGAAATAGGTGAAGAATACTCTCTATTTGAAACCATGGATCAATATAATGATATTAGTGGGGTTCGTCCAAGTGGGAGTAATATGAGAAGTGATGAATTGCATACAACTGATTCTCAATTACAACCACATGATGAGACGACATCATCATTATCTAATCCTAGTGGGAGCATAATGGGAAATGATGTGCTAAGTGCACAATCTCCCATACGGCGAACAAGTCACAAAAGTATTCCCCATCGACATTTTGACATTGAAGGGGAAACTTTTTTGATTGCCCCACAAGATGAGGATGAGCCAAGAAATATACATGATACTCTAAATTGCCCTAGCAAGGAAAAATGGATGCATGCAATGGGAGAGGAAATGGAGTCAATGAAGTCAAACCATGTTTCGGAACTGGTTGATATTCCAAAAGGACGCAAAGTTATTGGGAACAAGTGGCTTCTCAAAATAAAGCGTAAAGCTAATGGCTCGATAGAAAGATATAAGGCTCGCCTTGTTGCGAAGGGGTATAATCAACAGGAAGGAATTGATTATGAGGAAACTTTTCCCCTGTTGTGAGATTCACATCAATGCGCATTATTCTGGCAATAGTGGCAAGTATGGATCTTGAATTACATCAAATGGATGTAAAGACTGCTTTTCTCAATGGAGAATTAGATGAGGAAATATATATGGAACAACCTGCTGGTTTTATTACGAAAGGCCAAGAAGGAAAGGTATGTCGACTTTTGAAATCGATATATGGCCTTAAGCAGTCGTCAAGACAGTGGTATATATGTTTTCATAATGCTATGATGGCTTATAATTTTACAATGATTGATGAGGATCATTGTGTATATATCAAAAGATCCAAAGATCAGTTTGTGATCATATCATTATATGTTGATGATATACTAAATTGCCGAAAGTAATATGGAGTTAGTTGATACCATCAAAAGTTGGTTGTCTTCCAATTTTGAGATGAAAGATATGGGTGAGGCTGCATACATACTTGGAGTTAAGATTTCAAGAGATCGTTCGAAGAGATCATTATCTTTTTCGCAAGAAACATATATAAGTAAAGTTCTTGAACGATTTCGTATGCAAGATTGTAAACCCATAGACACTCCTATTGCAAAAGGTGAAGGATTGAGCCATAGATCGTGTCCAAGGAATCCACAAGAGAAGGAACAAATGAAGCATGTTCCTTATGCTAGTGCTGTTGGGAGCTTGATGTACGCTATGTTGTGTACAAGACTGACATATGCTTTGCGGTTGGAATGGTGAGTAGATACCAATCCAATCCAGGTCAAGCACATTGGAAAGTCGTTAAGAGAACCGAGGTATACGAAGGGAAGCTGGCGCTTTGATTATAAGTTGAATTACCAAGGAAATGATCTGCGACTTGAAGGCTATTCAGATGCTGATTGGAGAGAAGATTTAGATGAAAGAAAATCTACCTCTGGATTTGCGTTCTTACTGAACAATGGCGCCATATCGTGGAGCAGTAAGAAGCAAACGTGTATAGCCTTGTCCACGATGGAAGTTGAGTTTGTGGCATTATCAGCAGCGGTACAAGAAGGAGTTTGGCTTAAGAGATTTTTGGATCATTTAGGTGTTATTGAGAAAGCTGCAAATCCATTATTGGTTAACTGTGATAGCCAAGCAACTATAGTGTACACCAAAGATCCAAAATATCATGGCAAGACCAAATATACAGATACCAAGTATAACTTTGTTAAAGATATGGTTGCACGAAAGGATGTGAACTTACAGTACATAGCTACGCATGGAATGGTAGCAGATCCTATGACAAAGCCAATACCTAGAGATGCGTTTTGTGGTCATGTGAAATCTCTAGGATTGCGTAGAGTCTGATGTATTGGATATTTTAATTTCCCTGAGTTGTTCACATTTATGAAATTGTGTTTTTTCATCATTAATGCCTATGAATCTTTTGTTTAATCTTTATGCATCTTAATGCTCAGTGCACCATATTAAGTTGAGAAAGTATGTCGGTCAGATAAGAGATTAGCCCACTCACACGGGTAATCGCCTCTATTTACTGTGTGATAAATAGAGATGAGACGGTTTTTAAGCTTATTATCTAGGTGATAATCGAGAGCTCAAGCTTAAAATATATATGTCGCCTTAACTAAGTGTTAAGATGAGGGCATGATAAGTACTATGTCCGAAAGTAAAATACCCCACATATTTTACTTTATCTGTCTAAGATGCCAGATGTGAGTTCTAATGAATTATGTGAATGAGTAGATACGTGAACTCAAGTTAGACATTGGGTATGTCTGAACTATCATCTGTACGGTATTGATTGTGTAGACATACACTCCATGGGAAATGAGTTAATACCGTAATACGTATTTCATACCTTTGCGTATGCATGAGACGACCAATAAGAGTGGCAAAAGTTTGATCTCAACTTTTATGCCGTGTGAGACTCTTGAGGGAAATGAGTTCCTCGATTTTAGTCCCCTCAGGACTCTTACTTATTCTCAAGATTTCTATTTAGTGTTTGCTATCTTAGAATGCTGCCAATGGTCATGAGTTGATTCAATCTAATGGGACATTTCTAAAAAAGCAAGCTGGACTGAAATTGAGAGTTTGAAGGAAAGAGGAAGATTGAATTTGGAGAATCACATTGTAGTTTTGTATTCACTGGTCGACCAATTATGACTGTCTTTAGGATAATCATAATTGTGAATGCAATATATATATATATATATATATATATATATATATTGTTAAAAAGAGAGCAAGAGAGATATAAATGTGATCGATCGATCTAGGGTACTGCATACTAAATCTACTCAAAGCGTGTTGCCCATTATGAGCTGCTATATATTCCTAACAGATGTATGGCAACGAGCTCTCAAAGTATGCTGGTCGCACGGACTATTCATCAGTATGAATGTTGCAATGAGGAAAAGGGGACTGCGTTCGGCCCATCATGACGAGTGGGAGATGCATATAATGGATTCTTCTTTGATAAATCTAAGTAAGGCCTGTCTGCCCATGTTGGTTTTGGACCAACATGTGCGAGTGGGAGATGATGGATTTTCCTTTTTTTGTTGGGCCTAATTTGGCCTGATGGGCCCAGAGGCTCGGCCCATGGGTTTAGGGCCCATGGAAAAGAGTAGTATAAAAGGAAAAGGAAAAGGGTGAAAAGGTACGTTTTGTTTTTTTTTCTGGACGTATATGTATCGCTGTCTCCACCGTAACGACGCTCTCTCCTCTTCTGAAGAACAGTGACTGCTTCCTCCTCGAATTGCAACGCCGGATGTTTAGTCTGTGGAAATAAGGTGCGTTCGTCCATGTGATGCGCTTTTGATCGGTGATTCATGATTGGGTGTCAAGGCTCGCTTCCGCTACGCTACTTTTTTTTTTTTTTTAGGTTCGTTTTTGTGTCGAAACGACCGTTTTGGGAATCCTGTTTCCCGAATCCAAATCCTTCAGAGACAATGGAGAGGTCCTTTCACAGGATGGACAAGGAAGTAAATTAATGCGATGAGGGCATAGTGACGATGCATAAGAGAAGCGGGTGCGACCTCCACTAGTGAAAATGCAACATCATTAGGTCGACGGCTGATGTTGCCATCATCACCCCCGATGAGATCTTTATTGCTAACTATGGCGACTCTAGTCTCGCTAAAATTCTCTCTAGATCTCTCTATTTTCTCTTCCACTGTGCCCTTGATCTGTTAACCAACAAAGCTCCTCCTCAGTATGGCAAGGATGGAGGAGGTGGGCTTGGAGTGCCTAAGTTTGAGCTGAGCTCAATTTGCTTGGCAAAGATGGTTGCAACAATTGCTTCAAAGGGAACAACAACAAGAAGTTCAATGATGAATTAGATATCTTCAAGGGCTTTGCTGAGTCATTGACCAACGGATTGTCAGCGATTGACTTTCATCCTCGAAATTGTTCAAACACATGGTGGGGTCAAGTGGCTCTCGCCAATCTTGTTCCCCTTCACGGTGGAGTAGATGATGGTGGGGAAGGTCTCAATGACTACAAGGTTGAGGCCGCAAGGGGTAGCGAGGCATCGAACCGAACGAATGACGCGAGCAATGGAGCCTCATGGTTGAGGGTGCAACGGAGGATGTAAGTGGAGAAGGTAGCAAGTAAGAAGACAATGATGAACAAGCAAAGAGAGAGACCAAGAAAATGAAAGAAGAACCGAATAAAAAATGTGGGATATGAAATGGACCCCACATTTGACTTTAGTAATCATTGGTAGGACCCACAAAGGATGATATCCTCAAAATATTATTTCGACGGAGTGGACAAGTTAAAGAAAGGGCGAAAAAAGTGCAGCTAAAAAAAAATTATAGAGAAAGAAAAGAGAGGGAGTAAGCTCAAGAGATTAAACAGACGCAAGTGTCCCAAACGACGATCTACACTATCGACTTGGCTTCGCCCTCACAAGTTTTTGCCAAGGTCACATGACTAAAGCAAGGGTCTCGCGTGGTCAAATCTCACGTCAAACGAAACTCCAATAAAAACTCATGATTTTGAGTCTCAAATTTATAAATTTCTCTGGCATATCATTATTCACTATATTCTTATTTGCTCAATGGCCTTCTCAGGCCAGGAAATCCAGGTGACTCTGATGATCTCATTGCAGTCAAGTACCTCAAAAACTAGAAAGACAATTTGCTTTAAAGAGGGTCTCAGATTTGGCCACGTGAGACCAAACTGACTGCATCTCTATCTCTTTTTCTTTTTCAGATTTTCTATTTGTTTTGCCTTTCAACCATCTCTATTCATTTTCTCTTTTTTTTTTTAAACGATTAAACTTGTTATCTCAGCCGCTCTGTCAGCGTGATTATGATGTTGTTAATGAAAAGATCCAATTATACAGCCAATACAAATTAAGGCGTAATATCTTGAATTTTGCGCACATTGACCATTGGCGTCTTTCGAAATTATATTGTAGTTCTGGGTTTTTTCTTTTCCTTTGAAAGAAAAGCCTCCAGAGGATTATAATAATTACGTGTCTCAGTATGAACTTGACTGTATGGGAAAAAAACGAAATTACCCCTGAAGTCTGAGACTATTTTTTTTTTTTTTTTTGGGTTAAAAATAATTTACTTATATCATAATTGCAAACTTTCCAATAAACCTTGGGGGCATCATTACAAAGTGATTAGTAAGTCGTAAAATATTATTTTCATCTCATTAAAAAAATTCATCTGGATACACAATTAAAAATTAGTTTGCGAACTTTACTATTCTCAACTTGCACAATTTTGTAAATAATTGTGTTTGGGACTGGTTGCCAATATAATAATTGAAACGTTCTGCTCGGAGCTGGTAAATAAATTCTGCATGAAAGAGGGCATAGTGAAACATCACACTATTGTTAATACGTCACAACAATTTACAGAATGGATGAGCAGAATATCACTAGAGACAATCCATAAAATGATCTCTAGTGCTGGTATTACTAGGAAAATCCTAGTTGATGTGCTTAGTATAATAAGCTGCCTAGTGAATAAATCCCCATCAATTGCTATTGAATGGTGGACTCCTGAAGAAGTGTGGTCAAGTAATGTGGCATCCTCAAATTTTGATAACCCATCAAGATGTAAGGTTTGTAGCCGAATTAAATTTGTTTGTAGCCGAATTAAATTGTGGGACTCTAGCCATTGGTTTATTGAATTACAATTGGATTATTTTAGTGAACATAGTAGCTAGAATGTGTGATTTGGTGAGTGGTTGAAATTGAGTGCACATATGGGTACACATGTAACCTACGGCTAAGGAATTATTTTTGGAGGGGTAAGGTTTGATTTAATTGGATTTAAGTGGGCTTTATAAATGAATTGATGGACCAACTAAGCCCAAAAGGGAGAGGGAGACTCGGCCAAATGGGGTTACACGAGCAAGGAGAAGAGAGAAGTGGTGAGGTGGCGTCCAAGGTATCAAAATTGCTGCCATGTGTCACCATGCATGGAGAAGTAGATTATAGGCTGAATGATTACCAAATTGAAGTATAAAATGCAAGGGATTACCGTCCATTGAGCCATTTAGTCGACCAAAAGGAGAGAGAGTGAGAGAGAAAGAGAGAAATCGAGCAAGAAGAAGAAGGAGGAGGAGGAAGAAACCGAGGATTTCCAAGCCGTTTGCCGCCCAATTCTTCACCGTTTTTGCTCAAATCAAAGGCAAGATTTATCTCTGGTCTTCCCATGCTTCTTGTGGTGGTGTGTAGAGGTTAGATGTACGAAATTTATGGCTGGATTGTTGAGTTTTGAAAGAAATCCAAAACCGGTGCAATCGGGTTTCTAGGAACAGTTTTGCGCCATTAACTTGCATGCGTTGGTAGACGTTCCTAGAGTGGGAATTAGACTTTGATGTCTTCATGGAAGTTTTTTTATACATCTTGAGCTATAACATAGTCGAAAATGAAGTCATTAGAGTGTGATTTGAGGGGTGAAACCTAGTTTCTTTGGAACCGGATGAATTTCGGAGCAGTTTGTGGACCTTTCACCATTGTTGCTTGCTGTTTGTGTGGTTTTGTTGAGAATTGTTGTTCGACCCCTGCTTGTGATTTGTAAGGGACATCTTGGGTTACAACATACTAAAAATTTAGCCAATTTTGTTCGGCCTAGCTTGGTGAATTGCTTGTTTTCTCTTGCCGTTGGATTCTGGAATTTCTGGGTTAAACAGCAGAACATTGCGTGGCAATTAAAGTGATGTTCCTGTGGTTTTCTTGGGTCGACTTCTTCGTGAAAATTGTGTATTACTTGTTGGTCTATAACATATCCAAAAATCAGAGAAAAAGAAGGTGGATAGGTAGCTCATTCGAAGTTGTTTTGCTGAGGAGTGTTGCTGGACAGTGTGTGAACAGTATACCGAGGAATTGAATGTGTTGTAGGAAATCATGGAGCACGAATTTGATGATGATGTCTTCTGGGAATATGTTCATTAGACTCTTGGCTACAACATAGTTAAAAATCGGGATTTTTGAGCAACATTAAGGCATTAAATTTCTTGAAATACGAATACAGTGCATGCTGGAAGATGTGAGTATCAAATCTGTTTTTGTGAAATTTATATTTTCCTATGTGTGAGCCATTTGAATATGATTCCTTAATGAAAGTTGTGTTATTATGTGTGAACATTGTTGTGGTTGAATGGCATAATGAGATATGGCCAATTAGATGGTTAAAATTTGGACTTCTTTAAAGCTGTACAAGCTGTTTTGTATAGAAATTGTTGTGATGACATGGCCGAGTGATGTTTCCTTTGGTGTTCATCATTGGAGTATACATTTTACATGAGAGGCATTCCATGTGGTCATAATTATTATATATGTATGAGTTTCATACCTTATTAAGGATATATGAGGTTCAAATGAGATGTTTTCTCAAAGGATACATGCTGAATTGTGGTGTATTAATTTGATAAAGCATGTTGAGTGCAATTCATGTCATGCGAGTGAACATACATGGTATTGTTTGCTGTTTTTGCTCATGAATGGCATGGACCATGTGATGCATCATGAGTATGGAAAAGATAATTTGCATGACACGTGTTGATTATGCCTCGGGAGTATCGAGATGCCCGACTAGGGAGTGAAAATGCCGGATGCCCAGTAGCCCTGTGTGCGTAAATCTGGATGGCCTCGGAGTGGAGATGCCCGGAGCGTTGGGGGTGCCGGAAGCACGGAGTGTGTGTGCCGTAGATGCCTCGTTATGCCAGCTGGGGTGCGAGATGCCCAGCCAGGGAGTGTAAATGCCGGAAGCACGGAGTGTGTGTGCCGTGAATTCCTCACGATGCCAGTTTTGGGTGTGAGATGCTCGGAATGTGGGGGGGGCCGGAAGCCCGGGTGGTGTGTACCGGGATTTGCATTGTTAATTGCATTGAATACACATATGCATGTTCGTTGCCAATATGTGATATATGTGCATTTGAAATTGATGTATTGTGAAAGGCATATGTGATGGGTTACACATATGTATACATGAGGGTGCTGAATTGTGAAAGGCATGTGTGATGGGATATACACAAGTATACATGAGAATGCTGAATTATGATTGCATTCATCTTGTTAATGTCATGAAATGTGCACATGAGGAATATTTGATTTCATTGGCATAGCTGAACTTATGTTATGCGTATGTGCATGGAAAAGGGTTGAGCTATGAAAGGTGTGCATGATGAGATGTGTATACATTGTTAAGATGCTGATTTGTGAAAGCATGACGTGGCTGCAACTTGATGATTGAAATGCTTCTCTATGATGCTCACATGTTGTTGTGATGTGCTTGATTGCATGGTATGGGTAGTCTTAGAGATTATATCTTTGCTGAGTGGTTGTACTCACCCCTTTTGGGGACTAACATTTCAGCTTAGAAGATGTCTGTACCCCCGGTAGCACCAGGCACATTCTACGGGATTCCATCCGATTTAGAAGTGCGAGTGGCCCAATTCCCTAGCCCTGCGATCCCTGGACGTATGTATTTTCGGGTCTCCGTGTGGGTCCGGTTCGAGGTAGGCCTAAATAGTGGCCCGGTCTATCAAGAATACGTCTCCATCTTCACCTGCCAGGATGGGGAGATGGGCGGAATCCTACCACCGCCGCCACCAGTGCACCCGGGCTGGAGGTAGATGAGGGACAAAGCTGGGGAGGTTGGAGGGTTTTTGGACAACACCGGAGCTGGTTAGATGGATAGCTTTTGAGTAGGCCCTATATAGGCTATTTTCTTACCTTGATGATGGGTAGTGTTATAAGCTTGTTTTGGTGTATATACTCTGATGTATCCTACCCGAAAAGGCGAAGAAACTGTCCATCATTTAATAGTAAATAAAACGAGCCGGTTGCTTAGTATTCTATTGTGTTCGGTGTGTGTGCATTGCCCCTCATATGTGGTGTGGGAGAGTCTTGAGTTTGCTTCCGCTATATGATGCGCTGGGACCGTTGTGCATTTTCTTTAAAAAAATAATAATAATATATATATGATGAATGAGAGCCCAAGAGTCTTAGCTCTCTCAGGAGATAAAGAATAGGTAAGCATGACTGTAATAGCCTCAAAGGTGTTCGGGGTGTTACAGCTCGGGGGGGGTTTTGGTATCGGAGCAATGGTTTCTTGGAGTGATAAGGAGCCTCACTTGGAAAAAATGAGGAATATGAGGACAATGCACACCATAAGATACTACTCTAGTTAGTTGTCTAACCTTGAATGATGGGTGATAGGTATTCACTCATAGATCCTTGTTAGATTGACCTTAGGTTGTCAGTAACACATTGATGTTACTTATATCGGTGGTAAATGATTATGGAGATAATGAGACTCATATTATCCCTGAGGCAATGCTTGGAAACTGCAGGAAAAGCATGGTGCGACCTGGAAGTTCTCATCATGCAATGGCTGGACCTTCCGTCCCAAGAGCTGAACCTCGAATGGAAGATATCCTACAGGCATTAGCCAATATCGGGAATTTGATGGAGGCAGGCACAGCAACAACCTGGGGCAGAACGCCGTACCCAGGGGTTGGTGGAGCAATTCCTGAGGTTAAAGCCACCTAAGTTCAATGGAATGGGAAGCCCTGAGGAGGCGGAACACTGGATTGATGGAATGGAACAAATCTTCAGGTTGTTGGGCTGTAATGATGATGAGAGAATGGTTTTGGCAGAGTACCAGCTGGAGGGGAATGCCAAATTTTGGTGGAGAGCTTCAAAGGATACAATTTTTCCACCAGCTACTCTTGTGAATTGTGATGAATTTGTTAGAGCTTTTAACAGAAAACATTTTTCTGATTGTGCCAAGGATCGAAAGATCACTGAGTTTGTTCAGTTAGAACAAAAGGAGATGACTGTGGATCAATATGAGGCCAAATTTTCTGAGTTGTCGAGGTATGCTCCTAGATTGGTTGAGGACCCATAAGAGAAGGCTAAAAGGTTTCTAAAGGGATTGAGGACCAGTATTAGGAAGCAGTTGGTGCCTTTGAACATAAGGAATTATACTGAGGTCTATGAGAGGGCACAACTGGTAGAGCAAGAATTTGAAAGGGAACAATTGGAAGGCAGAAAACAGTGGTTGTCTGGAGATGTGAGGCGAGGTAAGAGACCTTATGTGGGTCAAGGACAGACCTGGACACCTAAGAAAAAGGGTAACTTTGGAAAGTTTAGTAAGGGCAAGGAAAGTATGAGTATGGGAAGGATGTCTAATAGGAACGGAGAGTGTTCTAGATGTGATGGAAGACATGGTCCTGGTCCATGCACTGGACAGCTGAAATGCTATGGTTGTGGACAAATAGGTCATTTAAGGAGGAGTTGCCCAAGGGAAAGGTCACAGATGAGTGTTGGCTCAGTGGACAGACACAACAGAGTACACCTAGACCTAGTATGTCAAGGAATACTCAGAGACCCCCAGCACAAGGAAGGGCATATGCAGTTACCCAAGAGGAAGCGGAAGCTTCCAAGAATGTTATTTCAGGTACGATTCTGATAAATGATAGAAAGGCATATGCATTGTTTGACACGGGTGCCACACATTCATTTGTATCTAAGAGATATAGACAGCTGAATAAGATAGAGACTGTACCTCTTGAGACGCCTCTTTGTATTTCTACACCTTTAAAGGATGTGATTCTGTCTACGTTGGAATGTAGGAATTGTAAGATAACGATGGGAGGAAGAGATATGGAGATAGACTTGATTGTTATGGCCATGTATGATTTTGATGTCATTATAGGAATGGATTGGCTTCATAAGTATTAGGCTAAGGTAGATTGTTATAGAAAGTGATTCGTTTTACTCTGCCTGATCAGTCAAATTGTGAATTTTTGGGGAGTCAAGCTTGTTTGTCTATACCGCTTATTTCGGCAGTAGAAGCTTGTGAATTGCTTGATAATGGGTGTCAGGGATATTTAGCTGTGGTTAAGGACTGTATTCGAGAGGAATCTAGAATTGAGGAAATCGGGGTAGTTAATGAATTTCAAGATGTATTTCCTGAAGAATTGCCTGGATTACCACCAGACAGGGAGATTGAGTTTGAGATTGAATTGATGCCTGGAACGGCACCGATATCTAAAGCCCCTTATAGGATGGCACTGGTAGAGTTGAAAGAACTAAAAGTGCAGCTACAGGAATTGCTGGATAAGGGATTCATTAGACCGAGTGCTTCACCATGGGGTGCACCAGTGTTATTTGTGAAAAAGAAGGATGGATCGATGCGTTTGTGTATTGATTATAGGCAATTGAATCAGGTGACTATTAAGAATAAGTACCCTTTGCCTAGGATCGATGATCTTTTGACCAACTCGGGGAAGTTCAATTTTCTCTAAGATTGACTTAAGATCAGGATACCATCAGCTGAAGATTAGAGAAGAAGATATTCCTAAGACTGCGTTTAGGACTCGTTATGGACATTATGAGTTTCTTGTTATGCCATTTGGATTAACGAATGCACCGGCTGCATTTATGGACTTGATGAATAGGGTATTTAAGCCTTATTTGGATCAGTTTGTGATTGTTTTCATTGATGACATTTTAATATATTCTAAAGGACCTAGAGAGCATGAACAGCACTTGAAGATAGTTACGGACCTTGAGAGATCATAATTTGTATGCTAAGTTTAGCAAGTGTGAATTTTGGTTGGATCAGGTAGTATTTTTGGGACATGTGATATCAGGAGAAGGAATAGCAGGGGATCCAGCTAAGGTTGAAATGGTAGTGAATTGGCCAAGACCGACTACACCTACTGAAATACGGAGTTTCTTAGGATTGGCTGGTTATTACCGGAGGTTTATTGAAGGATTTTCATTGTTAGCAAGTCCTTTAACAAGATTGACCCGAAAGAATGTGAAATTTGAATGGGATGGGGAGTGTGAAAGGAGTTTCCAGGAACTTAAGAGGAAATTGACTACAGCCCCGAGTCCTAACTTTACCGTCCGGATCGATGGTTTTACAATATTGAGTGATGCATCTCATAAGGGATTAGGATGTGTTTTGATGCAACATGGTAAAGTCATAGCCTATGCATCCAGACAGTTGAAGCCTCATGAATTGAATTATCCGACCCATGATTTGGAATTAGCAGCGATAGTGTTTGCCTTAAAGATATGGAGACACTACTTGTATGGAGAAAAGTTTGAGATTTACACGGATCATAAGAGTTTGAAATACATGTTCTCAAAAAAAGAATTGAACATGAGACAAAGGAGATGGATGGAACTATTGAAGGATTATGATTGTGAGATAAAATACCATCCAGGAAAGGCAAACAAGGTAGTAGATGCTCTTAGCCGTAAGTCAGCTATGGAAATAGCTAGTTTAAGGATGGCAGAATGGAGTTTTTTAAAGTCTATCACAGACTCAGAATTTAAGTTCGAAGTGGATCATTTAACTGGTATGTTGAGTGCATTAAAGATTGAACCTGAGATCATCAGAAAGATTAAGATTTTGCAAAAGTCTGATCCGGAAATTTTAGAGATAAAGGACGATGTGTCTTTAGGGAAAAGACCAGAATTTCAAGTTTCTAAAGATGGAATAGTGAGATGTCAAGGGCGACTTTGTGTTCCCAATAATGAAGAGTTGAAAAGGGAAATTTTTTCGGAGGCACATAAGAGTAGCTACAGCATTCATCCTGGAAGTACAAAGATGTACAGGAATCTACATCAGCAATTTTGATGGAATGGTATGAAAACAGATATAGCTAAGTATGTGTCTCAGTGTTTAACATGTCAGCAGGTAAAGGCGGAACATCGTACACCTGCAGGACTCTTGAAACCCTTAGATATACCAGAGTGGAAATGGGAGCATATAACCATGGACTTTGTGCAAGGATTACCAAGGACATCCAGTGGTTATGATTCTATTTGGGTAATAGTGGACCGTCTGACTAAGTCCGCTCATTTCTTAACAGTCCGTACCAACTACTCAATGGATAAGTATGCAGAGGTATATGTAAGACAAGTGGTACGCTTACATGGAGTCCCAGTGACTATTACTTCCGATAGATATCCAAGGTTTACTTCCAATTTTTGGAAAAGTCTTCAGAATGCCTTGGGAACTAAGCTTCAACTTAGTACTGCTTTTCACCCTCAAACAGATGGACAGAGAGAGAGAGTGATTCAGATATTAGAAGATATGCTGAGAGCTTGTGTCATGGATTTCAAAGGAAATTGGGATGAGAGGTTACATCTGGTAGAGTTTGCTTATAATAATAGTTACCAGAAGAGTATAGGTATGGCCCCTTATGAAGCATTATATGGAAGGAGGTGTAGGACTCCTGTTTGTTGGGATGAAATAGGGGAAAAGAAATTAACAGGACCTGAACTAGTACAGGTTACAACTGAAGCTATTGAGATCATTAGGAAAAGACTCAAGACAGCTCAAGATAGACAAAAGGACTATGCAGATAAGCGTAGGAGGCCTCTAGAATTTGAGGTAGGAGATCATGTATTTCTTAAGGTATCCCCAATGAAAGGAGTGTCTCGATTTGGAGTAAAGGGTAAGTTGAGCCCTAGGTATGTTGGACCTTTTGAGATACTTGAAAGAATAAGGAGTACAGCTTATCGGTTGGTGTTGCCTCCGAAGTTGGGAAGTTTACATGATGTGTTCCATGTGTCTATGTTGAAGAAGTATCAACCAGACCCTAGCCATATACTGGATCATGAAACTATTGAGGTAAGTGAAAAAGTGAGATATGTCGAAGAGCCTGTGCGAATATTAGATCGAAAGGAACGAATTCTCAGGACCAAAAGGATTCCTTTAGTTAAAGTCTTATGGCAACATCATGGTATGGAAGAGGCCACTTGGGAAAGTGAAAATGAGATGAGAGAAAAGTATCCTCACTTGTTTAAAGAGACATAGGTTATGTCTAATTTCGAGGACGAAATTCCTTAAGGAGGGGAGAGTTGTGGCATCCTCAAATTTTGATAACCCATCAAGATGTAAGGTTTGTAGCCGAATTAAATTGTGGGACTCTAGCCATTGGTTTATTGAATTACAATTGGATTATCTTAGTGAACATAGTAGCTAGAATGTGTGATTTGGTGAGTGGTTGAAATTGAGTGCACATATGGGTACACATGTAACCTTCAGCTAAGGAATTATTTTTGGAGGGGTAAGGCTTGATTTAATTGGATTTAAGTGGGCTTTATAAATGAATTGATGGACCAACTAAGCCCAAAAGAGAGAGGGAGACTCGGCCAAATGGGGTTACACGAGCAAGGAGAAGAGAGAAGTGGTGAGGTGGCGTCCAAGGTGTCAAAATTGCTGCCATGTGTCACCATGCATGGAGAAGTAGATTATAGGCTTAATGATTACCAAATTGAAGTATAAAAAGCAAGGGATTGCCGTCCATTGAGCCATTTAGTCGACCAAAAGGAGAGAGAGTGAGAGAGAAAGAGAGAAATCGAGCAAGAAGAAGAAGAAGGAGGAGGAAGAAACCGAGGATTTCCAAGCCGTTTGCCGCCCAATTCTTCACCGTTTTTGCTCAAATCAAAGGCAAGATTTATCTCTGGTCTTCCCATGCTTCTTGTGGTGGTGTGTAGAGGTTAGATGTACGAAATTTATGGCTGGATTGTTGAGTTTTGAAAGAAATCCAAAACCGGTGCAATCGGGTTTCTAGGAACAGTTTTGCGCCATTAACTTGCATGCGTTGGTAGACATTCCTAGAGTGGGAATTAGACTTTGATGTCTTCATGGAAGTTTTTATACATCTTGAGCTATAACATAGTCGAAAATGAAGTCATTAGAGTGTGATTTGAGGGGTGAAACCTAGTTTCTTTGGAACCGGATGAATTTCGGAGCAGTTTGTGGACCTTTCACCATTGTTGCTTGCTGTTTGTGTGGTTTTGTTGAGAATTGTTGTTCGACCCCTGCTTGTGATTTGTAAGGGACATCTTGGGTTACAACATACTAAAAATTTAGCCAATTTTGTCCAGCCTACCTTGGTGAATTGCTTGTTTTCTCTTGCCGTTGGATTCTGGAATTTCTGGGTTAAACAGCAGAACATTGCGTGGCAATTAAAGTGATGTTCCTGTGGTTTTCTTGGGTCGACTTCTTCATCAAAGTTGTGTATTACTTGTTGGTCTATAACATATCCAAAAATCAGAGAAAAAGAAGGTGGATAGGTAGCTCATTCGAAGTTGTTTTGCTGAGGAGTGTTGCTTGACTGTGTGTGAACAGTATACCGAGGAATTGAATGTGTTGTAGGAAATCATGGAGCACGAATTTGATGATGATGTCTTCTGGGAATATGTTCATTAGACTCTTGGCTACAACATAGTTAAAAATCGTGATTTTTGAGCAACATTAAGGCATTAAATTTCTTGAAATACGAATACAGTGCATGCTGGAAGATGTGAGTATCAAATCTATTTTTGTGAAATTTATATTTTCCTATGTGTGAGCCATTTGAATATGATTTTATTATGTGTGAACATTGTTGTGGTTGAATGGCATAATGAGATATGCCCAATTAGATGGTTAAAATTTGGACTTCTTTAAAGCTGTACAAGCTGTTTTGCATAGAAATTGTTGTGATGACATGGCCGAGTGATGTTTCCTTTGGTGTTCATCATTGGAGTATACATTTTACATGAGAGGCATTCCATGTGGTCATAATTATTATATATGTATGAGTTTCATACCTTATTAAGGATATATGAGGTTCAAATGAGATGTTTTCTCAAAGGATACATGCTGAATCGTGGTGTATTAATTTGATAAAGCATGTTGAGTGCAATTCATGTCATGCGAGTGAACATACATGGTATTGTTTGCTGTTTTTGCTCATGAATGGCATGGAACATGTGATGAATCATGAGTATGGAAAAGATAATTTGCATGACACGTGTTGATTATGCCTCGGGAGTATCGAGATGCCCGGCCAGGGAGTGAAAATGCCGGATGCCCAGTAGCCCTGTGTGCGTAAATCTGGATGGCCTCGGAGTGGAGATGCCCGGAGCATTGGGGGTGCCGGAAGCACGGAGTGTGTGTGCCGTGGATGCCTCGTGATGCCAGCTGGGGTGTGAGATGCCCGGCCAGGGAGTGTAAATGCCGGAAGCACAGAGTGTGTGTGCCGTGAATTCCTCACGATGCCAGTTTTGGGTGTGAGATGCCCGGAATGTGGGGGGGCCGGAAGCCCGGGTGGTGTGTACTGGGATTTGCATTGTTAATTGCATTGAATACACATATGCATGTTCGTTGCCAATATGTGATATATGTGCATTTGAAATTGATGTATTGTGAAAGGCATGTGTGATGGGTTACACATATGTATACATGAGGGTACTGAATTGTGAAAGGCATGTGTGATGGGATATACACACGTATACATGAGAATGCTGAATTATGATTGCATTCATCTTGTTCATGTCATGAAATGTGCACATGAGGAATATTTGATTTCATTGGCATAGCTGAACTTATGTTATGCGTATGTGCATGGAAAAGGGCTGACCTATGAAAGGTGTGCATGATGAGATGTGTATACATTGTTAAGATGCTGATTTGTGAAAGCATGACGTGGCTGCAACTTGATGATTGAAATGCTTGTCTATGATGCTTACATGTTGTTGTAATGTGCTTGATTGCATGGTATGGGTAGTCTTAGAGATTATATCTTTGCTGAGTGGTTGTACTCACCCCTTTTGGGCACTAACATTTCAGCTTAGAGGATGTCTGTACCCCCGGTAGCACCAGGCACATTCTACGGGATTCCATCCGATTTAGAAGTGCGAGTGGCCCAATTCCCTAGCCCTACGATCCCTGGACGTATGTATTTTCGGGTCTCCGTGTTGGTCCGGCTCGAGGTAGGCCTAAATAGTGGCCCGGTCTATCAAGAATACGTCACCATCTTCACCTGCCAGGATGGGGAGATGGGCAGAATCCTACCACCGCCGCCACCCAGTGCACCTGGCTGGAGGTAGATGAGGGACAAAGCTGGGGAGGTTGGAGGGTTTTTGGACAACACCGGAGCTGGTTAGATGGATAGCTTTTGAGTAGTCCCTATATAGGCTATTTTCTTACCTTGATGATGGGTAGTGTCATAAGCTTGTTTTGGTGTATATACTCTGATGTATCTTACCCTGAAAAGGCGAAGAAACTGTCCATCATTTAATAGTAAATAAAATAGAGCCGGTTGCTTAGTATTCTATTGTGTTTAGTGTGTGTGCATTGCCCCTCATATGTGGTGTGGGAGAGTCTTGAGTTTGCTTCCGCTATATGATGCGCTAGGACCGTTGTGCATTTTCTTTAAAAAAATAATAATAATAGTAATATATATGATGAATGAGAGCCCAAGAGTCTTAGCTCTCTCAGGAGATAAAGAATAGGTAAGCATGACTGTAATAGCCTCAAAGGTGTTCGGGGTGTTACAAGTAATGTTGCTGGTTATTCTATTTTTTGAATGTTTGGTTACTCTTGTTATTTTCGAGTGAGTGATGGTAAGCTCGATTGGAGGGCAAGGTGCATATTCTATGGCTATGCACAAGGTGAGCGGGGCGATCGATTGTGGTGCCCAGATATAAATTCACCTATTGATAGCACATAATTTACCCTTGACAAGTCTCCAATACTTTTGGCTAGGAGTGTTTGTGGCAGTGTTAATACGGATCTGGACAGTGTTCAGCTTGAGATGGAGTTGCGACCAAAAACTCCTGAGGTAGCATATACGAGTATTAGTAAAGTAATCGACACAGATGGTGTTCGTAGCAAGGTGGAGCCTATAGAGCCAATGGTTGCTGTAACTGCTGATATTGACAAGGTAGGTATTTGATCTCCTAACAGATATTGATGTAACAGTGGTTTTGCATTATCTACGGTTAAGGAGGTTGTGTCGGAAAATTCTTGTGGAGCAGTTAAAGGTGCATGTGGAGTTGGTATTCTCATGAAGTCCTCGGTTATGGTGAAGTTCAAGCGAGGCTTGGACTTGGATAAAATCTATGGTGGTTGAGCCCATTGAGGGCAATGGGAAAGTAGCAACAGAGTTTGAATTTTTGCAAAGCGATTACAACTTGGCTCAAACGTCGAGCTAAGGTGGAGATTGTTAAAATGTGTTTCGAGTTTGAACCCAATGTGAAATTTCTAATATTTTGAATTGGATATGTTGTGGACGTTTGAAATTGAGCAAAGAAGATCCGAAATCAACTTCCCAAAATTCGAATCTACGTTGGAGAGTCTAGCTGCTAAAATAGGAAAGTCCAACTTTGACTAGGACTTGGATTTTGTTTTAAAATATACAGAGATATGTTTTGATTTAAGATTGGAAGCAGAATCCTATGAGAAGTCGGCAAAAAAATAAGGGTCTCATTTATAAATATATATATTTATATATATACTTGTAGCCGTGGGCTAGGTAGCACGGACACGTTCAAATGGCCTCTGTGTCGTGTGGGACACCTCGACACGTGTCCGACACGTTCGGACATGCTTGGACACGCTCGGACACGCGGTCAACACGTGTCGGAGTTTTCAACACGTGGTCAACTCTTTCCGACACGCGGGTTGGAGCATGTCCGGAGGTTTGTGGGTAGATAAGGGAAGAAGGTGATGGAGGGTGAAGATAAGGGTGAGGGAGCCGAGGCGAGCTGCGAGCGATGGCAAGGGAGGGCTGCGACCGCCGACTGCAACGCCGACTACAACGTGGAGAAGGCTGCGACTGCCGACTGCGCTGAGAAGCCTTCTCGATCGTCTTGGTCGGCTGCAACCGCCGACTGCAACGCCGAGATGGAAACCCGCAACGCCGCGATGGAGGGCTGGACGCGAGGCTACGACGGCAAAGGGGAGAACGGAGGCGAGGCAGCGGCGAGAGAGGCGGAGAACGAGCAAAGGGAGAGGAGAAAGACGGCAAAGGGGAGAACGGAGGTGAGGCAGCAGCGAGAGAGGCGGAGACCAAGCAAAGGGAGAGGAGAAAGAAGGTGATTGCTAGGGTTTTTAGGAAGAAGAGAAAGGAGAGTGATGAGGCGTCGACGGCTTCTGGGGAAAGAAAGCGTCGTGTAGGGGAAGTGACAGGCGTAGGGGTGGGTGAGGTTGAGGGAAGAAAACGCGTGCTGAAATAAATGGATGGGACCCATTTAACCCTAAAAAAAAATATTGAATATTAAATAACTTTATTAATACATGATAAGGCTAAAAAATAAATCAATAGACGGGTTAAAAAGTTGTTTCGGAAAATAAAAGTATGGAATATTAAATAATAATAAATTTTGATCATAGTAGAAAAATATAAATTTATTTTGACTCTAATCTTTCATTAGTTATTTATTTTATCGATAACTTTTGTCAAAGTAAAAAAATATCTTTCCAATTTTTTATGAATAAATGTATTAATGTTATTAGTATAGATTTATTAGAGGCTCTTATTTATTTATTTATAAATTTGAATAAATTAATTTAAATATAATAATTAATCATATATATTTATTTAATATTTAACGTGTCAGAACGTGTCGAAATTCTCTACTTTTGTAGAAATGGCGTGTCGCGTGTCGTGTCGTGTCGTGTCGCGTGTTGCGTGTCGCATGTCGGTGCTACCTAGGCCGTGGGTTGAAGAGGTTGATCATGAAGAATTGGTCTTGAAGCGCCATCTTGTTGTTGAGTGCTTGGGAGGGATTTTCTTTCTCATTCTTGTTCGTGAATTACATCCAAGAAGATTTAGTGTTCAAGCCAATTAAATATTGTGGTAAGATTTGCGTGTAATTCCTTCATGAGATTGATAAATTATTTCGTGAAGAATTTCGGGACTAAACACTGTGCACGTTATTCGGTGTGATGGTTTTTATTGTTAATGTGATGAACCTAAGTTGGCCCATCCGCCCATGTTGGGCCTAAAAGTCCGGCCCACAAAATTAGGGTCCATGGATGGAGGGATATGATGAAGGGACACGTTCTCTTTTTGGAGAGACGTATAAAAGGGGGGAAAGAGAGGGAGAAACGAACCTTTTGGCATTACATACGTTCCTCCTCCCTCTCTCCCTCCAAAACACTCCAAAGAAAAAAGAATAGTAGGCAAAGGCGACACCCTTCTTCCCTTCAAGGCTAATTGGCTTCATCAGATTGAACAGGACAGAATTCTCTTCCTCATATTGGCATTGGTGTTTAATCTGTAGCTAACAAAGTACGTTCGATTCTGTGATCTACCTTAGGATCGGTGATGCATATGTTTTTCCCGGGCTCGTCTTCCGCGCAAGTTTACGGGTTCGATTTAGGGTTGAATCTGGTTTTTGGGAATCCAACAATCCCAACAGGATGTAATTAGGGTTTGGGAAACACCGAAAGTGTTTGAGCGACTCAAGTATGTAATCTCTTTGTATCGCTTGATTTATAGTGAAATTTGTTGTTGCTCTCCCCGTGGACGTAGGTTTTTACGACTAAACCACGTAAATTCAATGTTTGATTTATTTTCTTCTTCCATCTATATTATTGTTCGATCACTCGCCCCATCGCAACGCCTTCATCATCAATCCAAAATCTTTAATTGCTTGAAAATCTTGAAATCATTCTAATGAAGACACAAATATCTCTTTCTTAATTTATGCTTCACAGGTACTATAAATAATTTAACAACTATAGTAAAGATGCATTAGTAGCATCATGGAACTATTGAATCAAGTCTTTTTCAATATCAAAACAATTCAAATAGCTAGACTCCTTCAAGCATATTGCCTTCTCCTCGTCTTCTTCGTGCTCACAGGTTATATTCTCCCTTTTAGAGAATTGAGAAGATCCATGTTACACCTACTTTCTCATCAGGCATGAATGTAGTACCAAAATTATTTACTTTTTCGTTCAAAAAGAGGTAAAGATGATGAAGACAACTGTAGCAAAGAGTTGCGTCGAAGATCTAGGAGTATGTAATGCTGAAGTCAATGATTGTGAGCAAAGTTGCTATGCAAAGCATGGTTCGGGGTCTTAGAGCACCTATGATACCTCCATCAGTCCTTCGTTATGTGGGTGCATCTATTCGTGCCCTCCGAGCGCTTAATCGCAATGGTAGACAAGTACTTACCATGGATGTTGAGGTTACGACAACAACTTCGACACAAGTGCTTGTCCCAGCTTGCAGGAATGCTATTTCATAGTTTCCAAAAGCCTTATGCAATTAGCTACAAAATAAAGGTAAGTTATGAATAATTAACAATCCAGTTAATGAGTACATTGTGTCCTCTCATAATTTTATGGTTATGTATACTCATCTTGCCCGCCACCTATTATTGTTTTCTTACCTAAATTTTAGCATCATAAAGACCAATCCTTCCCACATTGCTGGAGATTATTCAAGGTCACATATGTATAATTTCCATTAATTCTCGTAATTCCAAACTGCTCTAACGAAATAAACTTAAATTTCAGTCAAATAACTCCCACGTTGTAATCATTGCAATGGTCGGTTTTTGATCACTTGGCAATCACGTTTTCTTGAGTGCTCAAAACAAATAATGACGTTCTTTTGACCCCATTAAAAAAAAAAAAAAACAAAGAACTCGATCTAATTTTCATTAAATCAAAGAAAAACTTGGGTCTGTCCTGATTGACCAAAAAAAAAAAAAAAAAAAAAGCCAAGCCTGGCCAGTAGAATTGTTTAACGAGTGGCCTGATCGGACCATGAAGATGGCATAACCACGTTAAAACTCAAAAATCACTTCTAGACACCCAAGGGCAAGTAGTGGCCTCTGCTGGAGCGGCGTCCAACGTCTACAACTTGAACTTTAATTGGTATCATTTAAAACAAATATGCGTTGCACCAGGCAATGTTTATAACTCAGACAAACATAAAAAAGAAGCTAGAAAACCTCGATTCTTCCCTTTATTCCGCGTTCTTCTTCTTTTCTTGCCTTCAGGTTTCTTGCCGCGGCTCTGCCAAAGCCATTGCCAGACTTTCCAATGACCAAACTTGGCCTATCAGTGCGTCTCTCTCCACCTCTGTGCTTGCTGCTTTGTCACTCTCATCCATCTCTCCATGGAAATGGCAGCGGTGGAGGTCGCAGAGCATGGACATTGAGGCAATGGAGATTGAGGTCACCCTTAATGGCTGCGGGTCATGACCTTGCCCTCCATGGCCATGGTAGAGAGGGAAAAGGGCAGAGATGTGCAGCGGAGGAGATCGATCGGCAAAGGCAATGAAGCATTGGCTTATGGAGCTGCGAAGCCGGAAACTCCTCGTTTTACTTTTGTTGCTGGGTTCTGTTGACACCTAAATTTTGGGCAACCCATTTAGTCATTTATGGCACAAAAATCAGGGATTAATTTTTAACCCCTAAAAGAAGAAGAAGAAGAAGAAGAAGAAGAAAGAGATAAATAAATTGCATGGCATATAATTTTAGGAGCACTTATTTGCATGAACATTGTTTTTTCTGATATTCAAGGATATGATGGGAGATTTTTCATATATTTAGGTGATATACACCAAGGTATGTATTTTGGCAGAAAGGAAGGTTTCAGGTGGAATTTTTAGAAAATGGATAAAGAGAATATTGCGTGATATATTCAAAAGGCTATGTATGAATGAAATTGATTTTCTTGTGTATTGAAAAAAGGAAATAAAATATTCCATCAAAATCAAAATTTCTCACCTATAAAAGGGTTGCCTGCGTATGACAAAAGGGGGCTTCTTGGTTTATGACTTCGTAGGGGGTTTTACTTTTGTATTTTTGGGAGTTTTTCATTTCTTTTGGGGTAAAAGAAAACACAAAAGTTGGGTTTTTCTTCGGCTAAAAGTACAATAGAGGGGCTACAGAGAAAAGAGACAGAGAGTGAGGAGATGTGGGACAGCCAGAAAAAGGAAAATCAAAAATCAAAAAGACTGCTCATCTTCCTTATGTCTTCGCCTGCTGCCCAAACCGCCGGTTGTCATTGCTCGCGCCATTGCCTCACCGGCGAGCCCGTGCTGCTCGCAACTTCCAGATCTCGTGCCCTGCTTTGCTGGTCACCGTCACTCCGCTAACATCGACACCCGTTGCAACCCGACTTCAGAAGGCGTTGCTCCCACGAACCCCTTCCGCTGTGCCACCGCTTGCGTTGTCCCTCAGCCAAAGCATCGCTGCACCACTACTCCATGCCCCTGAAGTCACGACACTGCCTCTACCGGCCCGCCTCTACCTAGATTTACCCTGCCGGAAAGTGACCCTGAGGCACCGCGCGTCTGTGCATCACCATGCTGCTCCGAGCTTCCCCCGAGCAATGCCGCTGCAGCACCCGACACCCAACGCCCCCCACTCACCTGAGTCGGCCTTGCACCAGCAACCGCACGTGACTCCTGCTCCTCCCTCGCCATGTGTCCGCTGCCCCTCGCTGAAGCTCCGCCCACCACCGGTCCTCACCGAAGCCCTTGCTGACCCACCCACAAGCTACCAAGCGCTATTTGGAAGGAAAAAAAAAGAAGAAGAGAAAAACAAAAAGGAAAAAAATCAATTTAGGTAGTTCTTTTCTTTTATTTATTTATCTTATTTTGTTATTTTATTTTATTTGTTCTTTTAGTATAATTATTCCTTAGTGTAAGGATGAAATGTTCGACATGAAATAGCTTCTGGAATTTGTGATTGAGAGTCCAATTTTCGTGTCCGAAATCCGACTCACAATCGCTTGAAAAATCACCAATCTGATCTCACGCCCGAGATTCGATTAGCGATTTATGTAAAATTGGCCAACCCGATATCAATTTGGATATCAATCTTGCTTTGATTTGCCGGCGTGTTGTTTAAGTTAGATTAGGTTCTTATTTTAGGGTTTGCATATTTAGAATAGAATTTTGTCTCGAATTTCAAAAAAAATTAAAAAATTAAAAAATCAAATCAATCAATTTAGGTTGCTATTTTTTTTTTTAACTTAGGTTGCATGTTTAATTATTTGACAATTTTTAATTTCGAAATTAATAAAAAACACAAAAAAAAGAGGAAAAGAAAAATTAGAATTTGGGCATTCTTTGCACGTCATTGCATATTAGGGTAAAATTGCGTATAGTTAAATTCTAGATTATAGTTTTTAATTTATTATAAGTTTAGATAATTTTAGATAGATTGTATTTTAGTTAAGGATTTCAAAGTCAAGATAGAATCTTAGTTTAAATCAGGATTTGACTTAACTTCATTCCTAATACAAATTAGATGATATTTTAATTTGGGTAGATAATTTTCGCATTTTTTATAATTTCGAATTTCAGAGAAAATACCAAAAAAATGCCTTAGAATAAATTGATTTCTTTTTTTTTAGATGGACCGTATCTTAAGTTAGAGATCGCTAAGTTAAGATAATATCTTAATTTAAGTTAGGGTTTAGCCTGACTTAATCCTTGATATAAGTTGGATAGAATCTTAATCTAGCGAGATAATTTTTACACTTTCCTAATTTCTTAGTTTCCACCTTTAGGATAAATTGCTTTTTTTTTTTTTTTAGGAAAATAAAAAATGTCATGTGCATGCCATATAGAATTAGGTTCATGAAATGCATGCCATTTAGCGATTGTTGCTAAGTCCATTGAATTAGAAATTGCATGTTATTAGAATTAGGTCATTTAGTTAAAGCATGATTCTCATTAATTAAATGAAAATAAAAAGAAATTGCATATTAATTAGAAATCATATCTATGGTTGATAATGTGAATTCTGATCTAACAATGTAGGTGCTTTCGTCGCCACAAGGTAAGTCTTGCGTTTTTTTTTTTTTAATCTGGATGTTAAATTGGTGATTTGCGCACTCGCATGATCACTTCATATGTTACGAAAATAGATTTAAAATTAATCCAAACTGCTTGCAAAAATATATTCTTTAAAATAAAAGAAATTGTACCAAAAGGGCATTAGAGAAGTCTAGTGTAACCAAGTCTCCGTACTCAAAATCTCTGGTTCGTAGAAGTAAAATAATCCTCTCATTGTTTTACTTAAGTGTCTAATCGACTTACCATAAATTGATTAGTGGCGACTCCTAGATAAAATCCATTTGTATGTTAAGAAATTTAAACCTAAGTCGCGAATTGGTATGGGCTTGGAAGAGCCCAAGCTACGTTAGACTTAGTAATCTATTAGCCTAATTTTATGTGATGCACCCGAAATTTAGGTTGCGACAGGTTCAGACTGGCAGATGAAGTAATGAAGAAGAATAGAGGTCAAAGGAGAGAGAAAGAAATAAAAAAAGAAAAATCAAATAAAAGAGATTAGAATTTATGCCGGTGAGCATAAGGATATATAAGAAAACATATACAAATATATGTATATATACCTTCTAATCTTTCCGCATGCCTTTCATTTTAACAATATTCATCAGAATAGAATAATTTGTTTTTCCTTTGATTGGCAAAGCGCTTGTATCTTTATGAAGGCATTTCATTTAACACAAAAGCCTGAAATATCAAGAAATCTTCATGTGGATACAATACAATCTATGTATAAAGCATCCATTGATTTATTTTCCTAAAATTATCAAGAAAGAACAACCTTTAGAAGATTAATAATCAGTACCAGTCCTAATATATCACCATTATGTCTATATTGCCATCACTATAAATGTGCGGGATGGTGTTTTGCGACCAAAATAAGAAGCAATTGAAGCCAAATCCGTGGAAGACAAATAATGGCCGAAGTCTTCCGAAAGTGTTGCCTTCTCATCATCCGCCTCGTGCTCGCAGGTAGACAAGGACATTGAAAAGCATGTCCTGCTCCTAATCAACCCTTGTATTGTAGGATCCTAACTGTAATAACATGTTTTCCCTTTTTCTTTTTTTGGGAGGAAAGGCAGGATCATAGAGATGCCTAAGGTGGAGGCATATTGCAGTGAAGGGATAGGGCTATGTGGGAAGGGCAATGAGTGCGAGCAAAGATGCTACACAAGTCACAGCCTAGGCTCACAAGGATCGTGCGACTACACCATCAAGCCTCCACTTTGCACTTGCTACTACAATTATCCTGAACTGCTAATAGAAGGTTGCAGTGGAAGTGCGGGTTCATGCCCCAAACTGCCACCAATAGTGTACTACGGTGGCGGGGCTTGTGCAGAATCGCATGTACGGACTAGTATTGCAGCGATTGATGTGCCACCAAGGTTAATCAAGGCCAAGGGTATTGCAATAATAGTGTTGGTACTTGGCTGTGTCAATGCCAATACCCTTACTAATTCTTATCCCTTATTATTGTTATTGTAGTACTTTATTAATACGTCCATGATGGGGTGCGATTGGAACGCACCGTTTCGTCTTGATATGCTACGATGGAAAGACACTTTTTGAAAGGGTGTGATGGAGTCACATAAAAGACTTTTGAAGACAACCGCTAACATGGTTGGCAGAACATACACTCAGAAAATGCTCTCATTTGTTTGTCCCATTTCCATCAAAAGAAAGAAGGCGTTCCCATTTCTTTTTTACAATAAGAATCAGCATTTACACCATGGAAATCGGATTTTTTCTCATGATTACATTCAGACCAATGTGAGGTAATATTGTTCGTGATTCATCCATAATTCAACGTTCGTTCCTGGGGTTAATTGTTGTTTGCGCATCAGATAAAGGTAAGTCGTCTTTTGCCGTCTTGAATTCCTTCATTGGTATCAAAGCCCGAATGTGACTTTTACCTTGTTTTCATCGACTTTTCTCATTTATTATTTGATATTGAGATCAAGAGTATGAAATCTACACTGTTTGGATGTTTATTGCTCGGAATTGCAACTGAATCATTGAAAACGAATCGAGGTGAAGAACGGGTTCAGGGTCGCTACAATCATGCGGTTTTGGTCATCTTTCGAAATATTTTCAGCCAAAATCAATTTTTAAATATACAAGGTGAAAGTTCTCGTCAAGACGAGTCCGACGACGGGTTGAGCGTTGCCGGAGGACGCTAGACATGCCCACACGCATGGTCAAAACCCGCTGTGCGTGGGCACCACGTGCTCGACACTCTAGGCGTGCTAGCGCGTGTGCATCACGCACGCATTGTCGAAAAAACGCGTGCTGACATCACCAATGCACTGTGACGTCATCGAACCATCGTAACCGCTAGGATGACATCATCAATGACATCACTGTCGGCGGCAGTTGGCCAACCGACGACCTGTCGACAACCCGACCTGAGACCTGACCCAAGTCCGACTCAATTGTTGACTGGTCAATCGGACTGGCTATCAAATCGGTCGGACGGTCGCCGGTCGAACAGGTCGAACTGGCCAGGAGCCGTTTTGCTCGCTGGCATGTGCACCATACGCGCCGCACAAGCGCGTGACAGCTCTAATTGGAGCGTGGTTGGTGGCGTTTAATTCGTATGGATGTGCTTTACACTATGGTATAATTATTATTTTTATTTAGATTTTATAAATGTATGAAATTGTGTAGGGAACCCAAAATACGCGTATTTTTAAGGTATAAATGCATTGTTTATTCATTTATAACTTGTATTTTCTTGTGTTTTTGAAAATACAGTAGCTAGCTTATATGAAAATGATGTCATATGTGTTATGTCGAGCATGGTTCAATGGTAGCATGTATATAATTTAACATACTTACAATTTTCTAGTTCCAAGAAAATTTGAACAATAGTAGGAAATTCTTATTTTTCCGTTACACGTTGAATTGCGGTTTTGATTGTAATTGTAGCATGATTGTTTTACGTGCATTGGTTCACATCATGCTATGCTTTTGTGTTAAAGGAAAAATATAGAAATTACATGAGATCATGTAATTATTTTTCCTAGTGGGAGTTCGTAGGTTGGTAGAATTCGAAAGAGTTCTCACCTAGAACTTAAAATTTGTACAAATTAAACTAATTAATGATAATAGAACAATCGTACATGGGAGCTGATTAGGAACATAGTGAACTTTCGTTTTTGTGTCTTTTGTTAAATTATCATTAATTTAGTTTGTCTTTGCTGCAAATTAAATATGTGTTATTCTGAAAAGTTTGCTAGTATTGATTCTGTGTTTATGATGTCAATGTGTTATAGCAGTTAATTATAGCTTCAGCATCCAAGACCATTATGGTTGACCTCAATAAGGGTGAGAAGCTGAACGGTGACAATTATGATATTTGGCACCGAAATGTTCAATATATCCTTGAGGAGCAAGAGATTTTGGAAACCCTTAACCACACCATGGATGAACCTGAGCATGGAACTTTAGCTTAACATTAGAGAGATCTAGAAGCTTATCAAGCTTGGGAAAAAAATAGCATTGTGTGCATCACGTTGCTGAGCTATATGCAAGATGATCTCATGTGTAAGTTTGAAAGTTATGATAAAGCTTAAGTTATGTGGATTGCCTTGAAAAATAAGTTTTGGGGTACATATGCCACTAAGCTAAGGAGACTCACTATCAAGTTTGACATATACCAAAAGTGCCGAAATATAATGATGAGGCAGCATCTTCGGGAAACATCAAACATGATTCATGAGCTGAAGTCAGTAGGTCACTCCCTTACTGATGAACAGCAAGTTCAGGTTGTTACAAGGTCTCTTCCTGACAATTGGGAGCATATAAAGATCAATATGACACATAATAAGAATATTGTCACTTTTGATGGTATAGCGCATCATTTGAAATTAGAGGATGAGCGCCTAGAGGTTGCGAGATCCTCTACCCATCCTTATGTTGCTGAATTGAGTTTGTGCAAAATTTCGGGCTTTAAGCACAAATGGAATCATTAATTCAATGACAAAGGGAAGAAGACTGATCAGGCACCTAAAAGGGCTAAGACCTTTCGATACAAGAAGCATGGTGGGAAGAAGGACAAGGCCAAGATGGAGTGCTACAATTATGGCAAGATGGGTCACTTTGCTCATGAATGCACTGAGCTGAAAGAGGTACCCTATTACTCCATTACTTTATGTAATGCTTTTGTTTCTAACATTGTGATGCTTACTGAATCTCATCCAATGTGGACTGTAGACTCAGGAGTAAGAGATCACGTAGCTAGAGATCGAGAAGTATTTGTGGAGTATCGTTGGATACAGCCTGGAAAAAGATGGGTATATGTTGGGAATAACTCAAGAATTGAAGTAAAGGATATCGGCACATGTAAATTAATTTTACATGGTGGTCGAAACCTCTA
This sequence comes from Eucalyptus erythrocorys, assembly GCA_014182555.1. Taxonomy (NCBI): domain Eukaryota; kingdom Viridiplantae; phylum Streptophyta; class Magnoliopsida; order Myrtales; family Myrtaceae; genus Eucalyptus; species Eucalyptus erythrocorys. The sequence goes on from CM024599.1 coordinate 27,118,633, forward strand.
TGCTCCAGATATTCGACGGAACTTGGTCTCCGTAGTTGTTATTCTTAGCCTATGTTATGAATTGAATTTCCATGGTGATTGTGTTGACATTTTGTTTAGAAAGTTTATTGTGGTTCAAGTCATGTATTAAATGGTTTTATGGTATTAGACATTGACTATGATCAGTACAATGTTAATGTCGATGGTTGTTTTTCTTTAATTGCATTTTCTAGTAATGTTGAGATTGATGCAAGTACTTAGCATGCTAGATTAGGTCACAATGGGCTGCAAAGAATGCAAATATTAGCTAGAGAAGGCCTTTTAGGGTCACTCACTAATGTTGATCTACTCGTATGTGAACATTGTCTAGTGGGAAAAGCAACTAGAAAACCATTTGATAAAGGGACTAGAGCCGAACTTCCATTGCAACTCATACATTCTGACATTTGTGGTCCTTTGAACGTGAGGGCAAGACATTGAGCCTCATATTTCATCACTTTCATCGATGACTTCACGCGTTTCGGTTATGTTTTTCTGATCTCCCATAAGTCAGAAGCATTGGACTCTTTTAAATGATATATATCGATGGTAAAGAATTAGTTGAACAAAACAATAAAGACATTGAGAACTGATTGCAAACGTCAGTATCTATCAGAGCAATTCAAGGTTCTATACGATGAAAAGGGAATTGTATGACAATTGACTATTCTTGGTACTCCACAACAAAATGGGGTAGCTGAGAGAAGAAATAGAACTCTATTGGAAATGGTCAGGTCTATGATGGCGCAAGCAAATTTACCTATCTCCTATTGGGGAGACTCGTTATTGACTGATGCCTATGTACTTAATCGAGTACCCTCAAAATCGATCATTTCCATCCCTTATGAATTATGGACTAGTAGGAAACCAGACTTCAGTAGTCTACCTCCATGAGGATGTGCAGCTTATGTTCATGATTCTTCCCATAATATGGTAAATTAGGCCCTAGAAGGGAGAAATTTATCTTTATAAGATATTCTGAACACTCCAAAAGGTATGTGTTCATAAGTGAACAAGCTGTTGGAAATGTGATCGAAATGGAGTCACAACATGTCACATTCTTGGAGAACGATTTTCCTAGTAGAGGTGAGATTGATAAGGACTTCCAATTATGTGAGATGGAAGATCCTAATAACACACCACTAATATTGTAGAGGAAAATGAATATTTACCTCAACATGCAAGACCTAGTGGGAGCGTTGCATTGCCTGGTGAACCAAATTTAACAGAAATTCAGTTGCGTATAAGTAATTGTAAAAGTATTCATCGTTGTCATTTTGAGATTGATGGAGAAATATTTATGATTGCTCAAAAAGAAGATGCCGAGCCAAAGACTATTCAAGAGGCTCTCTCATCTTCTGACAAGGAAGAATGTGGAAAAGCTTTGGAAGATGAGATGGAGTCAATGAGGGCAAATCACGTATGGGACTTGGTTGATCTACCACCCAATCGCATGGCCATTGGAAACAAATGGGTCTTTAAGATTAAGCGAAGGGCGGATGGATTCATTGAAAAGTATAAGCCTCGTCTTGTGGTGAAAGGTTATACTCAACAAGAGGGTATAGACTATGAGGAAACCTTTTCACCAGTTGTAAGGTTTGCTTTAATACGTCTTATTCTAGCCATCGTTGCACATTTGGACCATGAATTACATCAAATGGATGTAAAGACGGCATTTCTCAATGGAGAACTAGATGAGAAAATCTATATAAAGTAGCCAATAGGTTTCATAACTAAAGGTCAAGAACATAAAAGTTTACAAACTTCATCGCTCAATATATGGCCTTAAGCAATCATCTAGATAGTAGTATCTTCGTTTTCATCGAGCCATAACAACTTTTAGTTTCACAATGATTGAAAAAGATCACTATGTATATGTCAAGCAATTTGAAGATAAATTTGTGATTTTATCACTTTATGTGGACGATATTTCTATGGGCTGGAAATGACAAGGTTTCAGTTATCACCATAAAAGAATGGTTGTCCTCTAATTTTGAAATGAAGGACATGGGAGAAGCTACTTATATATTAGGAGTTAAGATCGAAAGGAATTGATCAAGAAAACTCCTTACTTTATCACAAGAGTCTTATATATTAAAGATTCTTGAACGTTTCAATATGCAGCACTGTAATCCCATTGATACCCTTGTCATTGCTCAATATATGGCCTAAGTACTAAGATGTGTCCTAAGACTCCAGAAGAAATTAAAATGTTGGAAACTATTCCTTACGCTAGTGCGGTCGGAAGTTTGATGTGTGCTATGATGTGTACTCGACCCAACATATGTTATGCCGTGGGATTAGTGAGCCAATATTAATCAAATTCTAGTCAAGCTCACTAGAAAGCAGTGAAGAGGATTCTGAGATACTTGAAGGGCACTATGGACTATTGACTTTGTTACCAAGGGAGTGATTTACGGCTATTAGGCTATTCAGATGCTGATTAGGGCGGAGACTCAGATGAGCATAAATCGACTTCTAGATATGTATTCTTGCCCAATAAAGGTGCGATTTCTTGGAATAGCAAGCAATAAACATGCATGGCCTTGTCACGATGAAGGCAGAAGTTATTGCATGTTCTGCCGTAATGCAAGAAGCAGTATGGCTAAAATGTTTCTTGGAAAATTTAGCCACTGTCATTGAGGTTCCAAGACTGGTGATAGTTTATTGCAATAGTCAAGCAACTATTACCTATGTGAAGGATCTCAAGTATCATGGAAGGACGAAGCACATTGATATAAAGAACAACTTCATAAGAGATATAATAAAGCAAAAAGAAGTGATTCTGCAATACATTTCAACCAATAGAATGGTTGTTGATCCATTTATGAAGGCTATTCCTAGAGACATATTCTTGACCCACAGGATATCACTAGGATCGAGTAGAATGTGATATGTATTATTGTAGTTTTATGTATTTGTGGACATATGTATTGTACTTGTTTGTTTATTAGTAACTTGATGTTTTATCAATAAGTACAAATACAATATGAGACTAGCACTACACACATATGTTATTGGAAAGTATGTCAGCAAGCAATGATTGACTCACTCACACGAGTAATCACCTCAAGTGCTATAGTTAGCACATTGAGATAGCACATTGAGATGAGACATTATATATAAATAAATGCTGAAGAGCAAGTTTGGCACATAAAATAAGATGTCTTCTTGATTGGAGTCAAGATGAGGTCTGTGATTTGTTTATAATAAGATCGAACATGATAGTCCCATATCATGTATGCCTGAAAGATGCCGGATGCGAGTACTTAAGCAAGCTGATATAGCACTCGAGCTAAACATGAGTATGTGAGTAGCATGTGACTATGTTTAGGCTAAGATCCATATAGTGGATACATTTAATAAATGACATACACTCTTATAGGAAGAGAAATCCACTATAGCATGTAATTCATACTACATGTGCATTGTTCGACCGATAAAGGAAGGTGAGTAAAATTATCCCTATTTACTTATCGTGTGAGCCCTTGAGGTAATTTGTAATTTACCTCATTTTGTGCCCTATGTTACTTCTGACTATGTTCTCAAAGTGAAAGATCAATGTTGCTACTTTAGCATGTTACCGGCGGTCATGAATAAATATGGCCTTATAGGATGTTTCTAGGAAAGTGATTGTTCTGAAATGGAGAGAGACATGAGTGCGAAGGAAGACTATTATTATTTTACATCCATCACATGTATTTACTGGTCGATCAATTATATCGCCCTATGTGATTGCGGATATAATTGTAAATACATAGTGTTTTGAGAATATTCAAGTATAGCCTTTAAGTAATAGGTATACTTGGACTGATGTAACAAAATATGTCTGGGGCACTGTGAGACATCGATTGTTTATTTATTTTCGGGGTTGTAGCCATTATGTCATCCCTAACATGTGCATAATTTGAGCTCCCAAGTGCAGGTGTACTCACTAGTCGCACAGCTTACTTGCCAGTATGAATTGTTTTGTAAATTTGATGAATGTTGAATGACTTATATTCTTGAAAAAGTACTATCAAGCCCATCATGTCCGAGTGGGAGATGTAGTATTTTATTAATACATCCATGATGGGATGCGATTGGAACGCACCGTTTCGTCTTAATATGCTATGATGAAAATATATTTTTTGAAAGGGTGTGATGGAAAGGGTGTGATTGAGTCATATAAAAGAATTCTGAAGACAACCATTGGCACGGTTGGCAGAACATACGCTCAGAAGATCCTCTCATTTGTTTGTCCCATTTCCATCGAAAGAAAGAAGACTTTCCATTTCTTCTTTACAAGAATAATCGGCATTTACGCCGTGGAAATCGGATGTTTTCCTCGTGATTACATTCAGACCAATGTGAGGTAATATTGTTCGTGATTCATCCGCAATTCAACATTCTTTCCTGGGGTTAATTGTTGTTTGCGCATCGGATAGAGGTAAGTCGTCTTCCGCCGACTTGAATTCCTTCAATTATTATTAGTATACTTGCTATTTTTTTTTTCTGTTTCTAGTATTATTATTTTTGAAATTGATATTTTTTGGGTTTTCAATGCTCGTGTGATTCTAATGAGAAAGGATCAGAAGTTACATAGTGGACTTGGCATGCAAATTTGTTCAATTTAAAGGGATAAAATATGGCTTAATTGCTCATTACCTTAGTACTGTCGATTGGATACAATGCCCATGTAAGAAAAGACCGGTTAAGTACCTTTTGAAAATGTGATGTATGTTAGAAAAGTAAATACAATTGTGTATAAGAAGAAAAGATGACCACTCACGTTTAGTGGCAAATTGTACATTCGAGGAATTGGATAAATTCATATACAGTGCATGTACGAGAGCATTTCTCGAATAGGATTCTTTAACCCTAATTTTGTTTCAAGCAATTGGATAAAAACTGATACTGTGCTGATAAGGCGCATAGATACTTGAAATTGTTACTGTGTTCAATGAAAGTCTTGCTTATCCTAAGTCGTAATATATATATATATACACACACACACATATATATATATATTTAGATTATCTTAGCTAATTACTCAAGATACAACCCTAATTATGATAAAAAGTAGAATAATGTTTAGTGTTAGATGTTTAACCAAATTCTTCGCCATGAGCCCCATCATGTGTGTGGCTGCGTGTGAATCATTATCATATAATGACGTGCTTTATAATACAACTACCATAGTTGTAGCTTAAAGATAAATTAATAAACGAGAAACACGTCTGGTGTGTATATGAGAAATCAAAATTTGAAAGATGAGGCAAAATCACTCTATTAAAATAATATTTAATCAACGAACTTGAGAAAAGAACACGATAAAAAGTGATAAAGATACACAATGGATATAAATGGATTACATATAAATAGAAAGTGAAAGATATTTTTGGGTTCGGGATTTTCTTGGAAGGTTAGTATAAGATACAAAAGATTCCAAGTGTAAAAATGAAATATGTGAGAAATAACACAAAATTATGGCACAACACATTTATCCATTCACATAATAATTGTAATATAAGTATTTGAGGATATTTGAGAAAGAAAAAAATAATTGAGACCCATGAAAGTATATAAGGGTCCCTTCTTCTTCTTCTTCTTCTTCTTCTTCTTTTTTAAAGACTCTCATGCAATATGTAAGGAAAAAAAGTCCTTTGTAATCTAGCTTTTGATGCAATTAATTAGTCAAATATATATGTGTGTGTGTGTGTATATATATATATAAAACAATTATCATACAGCCACAAAAGGGCAAACTTACTATAATTTTTCCTGTCGGGCAACTTGTTACATATGACTATCATATATACTACAAAATACTAGTCCCTAAAATTGTAAAATGCATTCCATCATAACCATTACTAATAGTATAATAGCCACTTGGGAATAATAATTACAGAGCGGTAATTATATTTTTAGCCCTATAACTTATGCCAATCGTGCAATCGGTCCTTCAATTTGTATAAGTTGCGCAATCAAGCTTTTTTGTTACTAACATACTTAATGATGTTGACATGGTGGCTATTGAATAGGGAAGTCCTAGTGGCTACCCTTCTAATATGGAAGGAGGAGGTGTCAGATTCGAATCCCCACCTTCTTAGGCGGGTTGGGGTGGGGGATAAGTAAGTTTCAAGAGTGAGTTTCAACTCTCATGCCCTACAGGAGGTAGGGCAAAAGTCTGAGAATGAGTATTAGAGTAGGAATAGAGTAGGATTAACAAAAACAAAAAAGAATAGGAAAGTTTAAAAACCAAAATCCATTTAAAAAAAAAAAAAAAGAACAAGCTTTTTCACTCTCCCTTTGACTTGCACACTTCTTAATACAATATTTTGATTATATTATCTTTTATGATCCCACTTTTTTAGCACAATAGCCGCTGACAACAATTAATGTCAAATATGGGACCCATTTTGTCTCCCTTTTACTTTCTTCTTCTTCTTCTTCTTCTTCTTCTTTATATTTCTATGTTATCTCTATTGCCTATTCGATTGGCAATTCCTAGGTGTGAGGTGTAGAAATGGGATGCACAAGCTGATAAAGGAGGAGCTGGTGATGGTCAACAAGGAAGGTTTGGCTCCGACGGAGTGGATGGAGACAATGGAAAGGAGTTTTCATGAGATGGACAAGGAAGTAAATGAATGCGATGAGGGCACGATGACGATGCATAAGAGATGCAAATGTGAGCTCCACTTGCCGGAGTGTGTTGACACCTAAATTTTGGTGATCCAGTCATTTATTTATTGCATAGAAAATTAGGGGTTAATTTTATCCCCGAAAAAAGTTAATTACATAGCATATGAATTTAGGTGCATTTATTTTTAATTTACATTCTTTGCATTTATTGATTAGACCGATGGCGGATGGGTTCAAATTAGTGATTTTGAGCTTTAACTTAGTAGGCCAGATTAAGCCCACGAAGCGAGCAAATTGGCCCAAGCCCCTTTTTTTATGATCGGAAATTATCTCGTGAAGAAATAAGGATTTGAAATTTTTTTGGGATATGAAGGACTTTTCTGGATAGGACAGATGTGACAAAAAATATTGTGTTCGGAAAAAGAAATATTGCATTTAGCAAAGATATCTTTGTGTATATGGATTTGAAAAAATCAAAACCTTAATCCTTGGCCTATAAATATGTTAAACACGAAACGTTTTGTAGAGACCATAAATATTGATACATGAGGCCACATGAGGGTTTTTTTTTTTTTTTTATCACGTCGAGGGGGGCTTTTTCTTGGTTCTCTTGGTTAAAAATTGCAATGAAAAGAAAAAAATCCTTCCTTCATTTTTAGGGTTTTTGAGATTTCCTTTCCCATCGGTCCTTTGAAGAAAGAAACACAAAATCCTTTGAAGAAAGAAACACAAAATAAAGGAAAAGTTGAAGGGTGTTGACGCCTAATTTTTACTTTTTAATTTTATTTATGGGTTTCTAATTAATTTTTGGTTCTTATTGCATTTTATTTTATTTTGATTAAAACTAAAAAAACAAAAAATAGAAAGCCGGAAAAACCGGCCTAAAAGCCAAAAAAACAGAAAAACCAGAAAAAACGGCCCAACGGCCAAAAAAGGAAAAAAGCGGCCCAACGGCCAAAAACGGAAGAAACGGCCCAAACGGCTCAGAAGGCCTTCGGCCCCCAAAGCCCGCGGGTCGACCTGCGCCCACGCCCACACCCGCGCGACCCGCCTTCTTCGCCCGATTTCGCGTGTGTTCCACGCGCCTGAGCCTCGGTTGCCAGAGAAAAGCAGGGCGAGCGATGGCGTGAACGACGTGGCGTACGGCGGCAGCAAGCAGAGCAGGTGAACAACAACGGCGAGGGGACGTGGCCGGATAAGCCTGATGGCCGATGGGACGCCGGTTCGGCCGGTGGAAGCCGTGACATCCACCCCGGCCGAACCCTCGCCGACCGGCTGTCTGTCGCCTATAAATAGGGCCTCCCTCCCTTCGATTTCAACACACAGAGCCACGGCAAAGATGAGGGAGAAACCTGCAGCCCTGGAACCCCACTGAGAGACTTCAGAAGGGGAGCCAAGGGCCTGCGAGCCTCGATCCAAGCTTCGCCGGAGGAAACCAGAGAGAGAGAGAGAGAGAGAGAGAGAGAGAGAGAGAGAGAGAGAGAGAGAGAGAGGAGGGGCCGAAGCCCACGGTCGCCGCCACAGGGCCGCCATGCAGGTAGCCATTCGATTCATTGCCGCCATCCTTCACCCCCCTAGCCCGGCCATCGCCATCTTCGCCGTCGCAACCACCTCCGTCGCCGTCGTCGCCGCCCCCCTTCGCTGCCCCAAATTGGAACCCTAGGGTTCCTGGTTTTCCGGGTCGTGATCCCGGGTAACCGGGTCGGACTCGGGCTAGGAACCGGGGAGGGTTCTGTGAGTAAATGGGAGTATTGGAGGTCGGGTCGGGCCGTCGGGTCACGGAGCGGGTCGGGCCGCCGTGACGTCGTTCTGTAGGGAGAGTAGGGTCGAGTCGGATCCTGACCGGAGCCGGGTCGGGTAGGTTTACGGAGGCCACGACGTCGTTTTGCTGAAAATTCGGGTCGACGTCGAGTCGGGTCGGGCAGAACCGCTGGAGAAACGGCATCGTACCGCCCGATTGTGATCCGGGTCGTGGGACGGGTCGAATGCGTGACCGCGGGTTGCACACGACCCGTCCACCCCACGACGTCGTTTCGCGAGGGGTCAGAACGGTATCGTTTCGTGCATAGCCACGATGTCGTTTTTGGGCGAAGAAGCGGAAACGCCGTCATTTTGGGCGAGGAGCGAGTCGCAGCCCGGCGAGTCGGACCGAATCCATCCATGCCCGGCCCGACGTCATTTCGGTGCCCCCCCTCACCCCAAAATGCCCGCATTTTGGACCGGCCGGCGGATCCGAACCGTGGATCCGACTCGGGTCTTTTTTTTTTTTAATATCATTTTAAAATTTCAAAAATCAAAAAATGTTTTAAAAATGTTTTAAATTTCCAAAAATCAAAAATCAAAACAATAATTATTTACTTTCGGGAATATTCAGAAAAATCAGAAATATTATTATTTTCCAAAATATCCAAAAATATTAAAATATTTTAATATTTCCAAAAAATCCAAAAAATGTCAAAAATTCCAAAAAATGCCAAAATTCATAAAAAGCCCAAAATTTTCATAAAATGCCAAAAATACTTGTATTTTCTCAGAAAATACCCCAAAATATCCAAAAAACCCCTTTTTTTATGTCCAAAAATGAGGTAAATACCCAAAATGTGATTTTTCCAAAAATGCATGAAAAATCCCCAAACATCCAAAAAAACCTTAGAATTTAAACAAGATTAGGTATCGAAAGGGCATTAGAGATTAACTAGTGTAATCAAGTCCCCGATCCTAATTTCTCAAGGTTGCGCAGCAGAGCAAGTATTTCTCCCGATACTTTGCTTAGGTTTCTAATCAACCTACCCCAAATTGATTAGTGGCGACTCCATTTTAAAAATTAATTTACAAACCAAATATTTTAAAGTCGTGAATTGGCGGACTTTGGAGAGTCCAGGCTTTAATTAAATCCAGCAAGCCATTAGCCTCCTTTAGGCGCTCGAACCCGATCCGGCCGGGTGCCCCCGAAAAAAGGGGTCGCGACGCCTTGGCGACTGGCTGGGGACTTTTGAGGACTTAGGCCATATTTATTTTGTTTAAATTCTTTTCTGACTTAGGTTTTTTTCTTTTTACAGGTCAATAATTTGAGAGGTTTATTTTAAGCTTACTTAAATTAAATTGTCTTGTGATTATAAACTGTCATGCATGATTTATTGTTTTAAACACTACACATGGCACACACAACCCGGCCGCCGGACCTGGGCCGCCATAGGATTTCTAGGATGGTGTTAAGAAAGATACGGCCTCGAACGCGAGACTGCGATGTAGAGGTTGCCTTTCTTTTCCCCAAATTTCTTAGCCGAGGTTAAGGGGGTACGCTGCTAATGCGAGACTGCAACCGGCAGATGCCCTTTTAATCTCACCAAGCCTTCTGAGTTAGAAATCGAGCCGCACGTCTCATGCGTATGTCTTTGTCTTTGTCATTTTACTTAAAAGTAAAGTAATTTATTTACCCAGTATTTATTTACTTAGTCTCTTTATTGGCCCATGGCAATTTAGGATAAAATTTTCAAAACCCCGGTTTATATGCGATGGGGGAAGATGACATCCAGTTCATTCCCACTCCCAAGGCGAAGCTCCTCAGATGGTGGGGTCAGTTGGATAAGCCTGCCCAAGAGTTTGTGAAGGCTAAGCTCGGCCATCTCCTTTCACTAATCCATATTACTATTCGCCCGGAAGTCATACAAAGCATTGCACATTTCTGGTGCCCAAGGACACTCACCTTTATATTTGGTAGGTTTGAGCTAACCCCGACCCTGGAAGAGTACAGTATCATCACTGGTATGCCCCTTGGGAAGGAACTGGTCAAACCTTCAACGGGCGCCCTCCCTTGGCGCGCACTAGCCCGTTTTTTAGAAATTGAGCTCCATGTCATGACGCAAATTCTCGACGATAACAATAATACTTGCCCATTGGAATTCTTGAATGAATGCTTTCAAAATCGGTCTATGACCAAAAAAGGCGAGATTTTCCTCCTAGCATTTTTCGGACTCATCATTTTCCCCCACCAGAAAAACGCCATATGTCCTAAAATGGTTTGGATTGTCAATCAAATCTTGGGAGGAGCCAATTATGTCAACATGATTTTGGCCGAAACTTTCCTATCTTTTAACCGTTTTAAAGACAACACAGAAAAAATCATGCAGGCTTCTCCCGAAATCCTAGAAGTTTGGTTCTTTTCTCACTTAAGCGAATTTCGAGGCATCATGCGAACGTCTGGGACAAATACTTCTGAAAATCCCTTACAAAAATTCATGGCTTTAGGACCGCATATTCCCAATCAAACCAGTCTCCATTGGGTCGATTTTCTAAGAAATCCGGCTCCCGAGACATTCCAATGGTGTGCCGGCTGGTTCCATGAAAAGAGGGCTCGCTTTGCCTCTAGACATACCCATCCAATTCCCTTGCTTGGCTGGGGGCGCCGTTCCCTATTACCCGTTTCGAGTGGCGCGACAATTCGGAGCCCTACAGGAGATCCCACCGCGCTCCAAATGGAGAGTCCCTCCAGTCTTCTTCAGTACCAACAGTAGCTATGCATTTGACATCTCCACTTGTGAAGAAATATGGGATAATTGCCATCGCAGAAGGATTGTGGTACCTGAAGAACTTGAAGGGGAAGAAAAAGCTCACCACGCTTCTGCGGCCTACATCCATCATTACCACATCTCAAAAAGGCACAGGCCATCGATCCCTCACTCCATCAGGGAGAGCAGCCCACACAAGCAAGTTGACCTCGTGCAAAAGATACGGGAGTAAGCCGGACACTCAGCTCGGGGCCAAGCCAAGGAAGCGAGCAGTCGTCACAAGACCCCTTGTCGCATATGTAGTCATATTTCCCTAGTTTTTTGAAAACTTGGTCCCATTGTCTAGGGACTTTTCTTTAAGTGTCTAGTATTTGGTTCTGTCATTTCAATTCCTAGACATCAGGAGTCTGTAAAAACCCTCTTTTAAATGAAAGTAGTAGATCGTTGCCATGGGTCAATCTTTGTCTACTTTGTGCTTATTCACTGCTTTCAAAGCAGGTAATCATGAATCAGCAACCGTCGGCCACTCGCGATTGGCCCCTCATGATATGGTCAGATCAAAATGAAGTGCAGAATCGCCTTGCCCACATTGAAGATGGCGTAGGGCAAATGTCCATTACCCTTCAACAGCTCTCGAGACGGATGAAGTCCACTCAAGATGAGCCCAACCATGTAATTAGCACCGTCGTGACCCCTACAGATATGCTAAAAACTACCCAACACCACGAACAATTTAGAAAGATCATGGAGAAGTTAAGCCAAATACAGGGGCAGAATCCCATCGACTTATCTGACTACTCCAACTTCGAGATCCCTGAAGAATTCAAGACACCTGAATGTGAAAAGTATGCTGATGCCCCTCACCCTGAAGCCTACCTACAAGCCTACCTGGTCCAAAAAATGATTCAATCATACCAGTCGAACCTGATTGGCCCAACCCTGCGATGGTACATTGTTAGAAAGATTAGTCTCCTTAAGTCCTGGAAGGAACTAATTCACGTTTTCTACCAAGAGTATGACATTAGCCCCGACATAGCCCTGTCCTACGAAGAACCGATAACTGCGGAGTATGAAAGGCCATTGATTGCTGAGACAGGAGAGATAAATACCAACGCAGCCTTGCATAGTGAGTGGGCAATTGAACAGCGTCCAGTCACCGAGAAAACCCCCACTAGGAAGGGCAAGAAACCTTTGTATAAGATCACGGATTCGGAGCCTGTTCAAGACTGGGGCACGACAAAACAACTCCCCAAGCTTACTCCAAGAGCCAGGGTCCAAAGGATACCAACCCCTATCAACCTGGAAAGTGACTCAGACAGCGAAACCTCAGTATCTCTCACTTCCCTTAACAAAGTAGAGATAGCCAAACATAGAGCCTTACTCAAAAGATCCGGACCAGGGACCAATAAAAGAAAGCCTAGCCAGACTAATGCGTCATCCAACGACGAGCTACAGTACCAAAGCTCCGAGCATTCCCAGGAATACAACCTTGAAGGCAGCCATCCCCTGGAATATGATCCTGAAGACTTCCCGTCCCTAGAATACCATCCCAAGGACTTCTAGCGCTATTTCAATGGCGAGACTGACAGTTCATCCTACAACTATTTCCTGCTTTCATCCAAAGATGAAGGCCCGTCAGAAGGGGAGGAATACATCTTTATCCGCTACGATCCCAACGAAGCGCTAAGCTCGTCGCCCGACCGTGAGAATAGCTTAAACGCCCCATCCTCCCTCAGTGATTTTAACTCCGAAGAAAGCAATGGAGTAATCTCAGTAGAATCCAATGTTCTTTAAGAAGAAGAATTCGACACCCCAATGGGTATGCAATGGGAAAGCCAGTGGCCTAACCAAGACCTATCAGGCTCGTCTCACTCCCATAGAATCCTGACCCCCATAGAGATGTGGATACCCAACCTGTGGCATCCTCAAATTCTGGAAGGAATTAGTGATTGAGTTATGATCTGCTCAATTTGGCGATTATGTGTTGCAATGACATTTATTAAGTGGCCATAGTAGCTATGGTATATGTGTGACTAATTTTGCTAGTGAAATTTGTTGTACTTGAGTATGTGATTATAAAAAATTTATGGCCAAGTGTCGCATTATTGGATTAAGACTTAACTTAGTTACATTAGTGGTTAAATTAAATGGACTAATTAAACTTATGTGGAAAAAGACACGGCCAAGGAGAGACCGTATGAGGACTAAGTGTGTGTGAGTGCCGAATGTGATTGTGTACGTGTAATGTGGTGTGTGTGCTGTGGGCTGAGGTGGCACTATGTGTCACCAATCTAAGGAGGTGCAAGAGAGAGAGAGGAGGCCGGATTAAGTGAGTGGAGTGGGTCGGTTAAGTGAAAAGAAAGAAAAAAGCAAGAGAGAGAGAGAGAGAGAGAGAGAGAGAGAGAGAGAGAGAGACGTCGGGCGTGCGCGCGCAAGAAGGAGGGAGAAGCCGAAGGTTTGCTGTGGATTTTTTCTGTGTTCTTCACCAAATTCAACACAATCAAAAGCAAGATAAATGTTTTCTAGCTTTCTCATGATCTTGTGTTGCAAGTTAGAGGTAGAAATTGTATGGTTTTTCGGCTGGGTTGGTGGAAATTCGATGAAGAGCAAAACTGGGCAATTTCGGACCTCCATGAACCAGACTACCCGGTTTGCTTGCATGCCTTTGTAGAGGGTGTTAGAGGGGGAATTGAGGCCCGAGTTCTTCATAGAAGTTGTTGTATACTTCCTGAGCTACAACATAGTCGAAAATGAGAATTTTTGGAGTTGATTTGAGGGGTGAAATTCGAGTCCTACGGAGAGGAAGTGCTCTCGGGCGGACCAGTGTATCGGTTCGAATTGCTGTTCATTGTTCGTGTGGTTACAGTGAGAATTACAAGTCGACCTCTTCTAATGAAATGCTGTGGACATCCTGGGTAATTATATAGTAAAATTTGAGCTGATTTTGTCTAGGATAGCTAGGTGAATTTCATATTTCTTGCTGTCGTTGCAATCTGAACGCTACTGGATAGAGTGTCAGTGAACCCTGTTGGCTTGATGTGTGTTATTCATGTGGTTCTGTGGGGTAATTCAATTTGATTCCTTCTAATGGATTGTTAAAGACTTCATGAGGTACCTTGTGGTGAAATTTGAGCTCATTCCAAGGTGTGTAGCTTGAGGTTTCGAATTTTCTTTATGTGCTTGTGTGCTGGGAATGTTACCAAACAAAAGTCAGTAACTTGTGAGCTTGTAAACCTTATTTTCCTTGGTGAATTTGATGTCGACCTTCAAAGAGAAATTGTAGGAAATAGTTCTGGCTATAACATATCCAAAAATTAGATAAAAAGAGTGAGTGTAAGTGGGTGTTTCGAATTTATCTTGTTAACCCTGTAAACTGTACATAACCGAATAACAGTCAGAAGTTGTTGATTTTTTTTTAAACTACATTTGTAGGTCGAATTTGAAGATGATTTCTTCTAATGAAATGTTTATCTACTTCTTAATTATGATGTGGTAATTTTTGGGAATTTTTGAAGGTAAATTACTGTCCTAATTTGGTGAAAAACCGAAGGTTATGTAAACTGGGAAATTTTGTGTGTATGCTAAATGTGGCCGAAGATGTGTGGGGTGTGGTTTTATGTTCTAACCATGGCTTCTATAAATGTGATTGACTATTTTACTTGCTGTATTAAATGTGAACTTAAGCTATGCCTGATGTTAGTCTATATAAGGTATTGGAAGTATTTTGTCTTGACTGGATGTAGGAATTGTGGACATATATCTTGATCCCTTTATACCGATGGTAATGTGAGTTATACTTAATGAGTAATGCATACTAAATCTTTAATATGCATGCCGGATTGATGGAGTGTCCTCTTGAGGTATATGTACACATGCCATGTAGGTTGGATAAATGGACATTCATCATGAAATTCACTTGATACATGTGCTATACATGCTGCATTTATGTTGAGATCATTGGCTGAGCATGTAGACCTTCGGCATGTGAATGTGATTAAGTGTATGCATTGTTGTCATGCTTGTGTTCCATGGGCATGTTTGTGAATCATGCATGGAAAAAGGTGATTGTGGCATGACATGCATTGATGTTACCTCGGGAGTGTCGAGATGCTCGGCCAGGGAGTGAAAATGCCGGATGCCCAGTAGCCCTGTGTGCGTAAATCTGGATGGCCTCGGACTTGAGATGCTCGGGTGTTGGGGGTGCCGGAAGCACGGAGTGTGTGAGCCGTGGATGCCTCGTGATGCCAGTTGGGGTGCGAAATGCCCGGCCAGGGAGTGTAAATGCCGGAAGCACGGATGGTGTGTGCCGTGATACCTCACGATGCCGGTGTTGGGTGTGAGATGCCCGGAATGTGGGGGCCGAAGCCGGTTGGTTCTTACCGGGGTTTACATGTGAAATTGCATGAACTTGATATATATGTGTGTGCATGATGCATTGAGATACGGTGGCATGAGGTATGGTGAAAATTGTGCACGACTTTACCGAGTCATACATTTGCACTTAAGCTGAAATGGGACAGGTAAGTTTGCATATGACTTGGAGACATTGTTATGTTCATGTCATTGCTGCTATGTCGAGTTGTCATGTGCATGGGCGATGTATCGAATGAGCGTCATGAATGAGCTGCATCCCGATTTCCAAGTTGGAGGTACATATACTATATTTGAGTGTGGGGCTTTTGAATATGAGAAATTTATAGCTTGATGATTGAATGCTTGATTTTGATGTTGTGTGATGTGGTGGTTTAGTTGCAATGCCAGGCATGAGCATTCTAGAAACTTTATCTTTGCTGAGTGGTTGTACTCACCCCTTTGGGGACTTATCTTTTCAGCTTAGAAGAATATGTCGGTACCGCCAGTGGCCCCGAGGATGTTTTATGGAATCCCTTGTGACTTTGAAGTTAGAGTTATCCAGTTTCCTAGTCCCGTGATACCTGGTTGTTCATACTTTCGCGTCACAGTCAGGGTTCGTTATGATGTGGGCTTACTTGGTGGCCCGATCTTTCAAGAATATGTGTCGATCTTCCCCTGCCAAGATGGGGAGATGGGGAGCATGCTGCCGCCGCCGCCTAGCCCTCCAGGGTGGCATTAGACCGTGAGGGCAACCCGGGAGGATGGCGGGATTTTGGAGCCCGACCGCATCGCTGCTACGAGATGGATAGCTTCTTTGTGTTCTTTTGACTAGTCTCTTGTATAGGCTGTCTTTTGATGATCACATCGGGGGTAATGTAGGGCTGTTATAGTGCTATCACGATGATGTTTCCTACCCCGGTGATAAGGAAACTATCCATTCTTCAAGTAAATAATAGCAGTGGCTGTTTCATGGTATATGTCTATGTTATAGTATGTGCATTGATCCCTCATATTCTGTGTTTGGGGTGGTTATGAGTTTTGCTTCCGCTATTTTCACATAATGCGCAGGGACCGTTGTGTTAAAAAAAAAAAATGGTTAATATGACTGTGGCAGCCTCAGTTAGTTCAGGGGTGCTACACAACCTCCACAAGTATAATGGCACAACTTGCCACGTGGCTCACTTGCAATATCTCTATGAAGAAATGAATCAGTATTATGGCCCAACAATCCTCACAACTCAGGCGTTTCAAGAAACCCTTACAGGGTCTGCGTTGCAATGGTTCTTCACAGCAAATATTCATCTCATAGAAGATTGGAGCGAGCTGACTTCCACATTTCTGCATCAGTACCAAAGCCAGATCGGAACCAAGCTGCCGTGCGAGGACTCGGCCCATTTCGAAAGAAGACAGATGGAGAATTTCCGAACATATGCCGAGAGGTGGAGGGCTCCCATAATGTAAATCCACCCAAAGCTGGCTGAGGAAGAATTGATAAAACAGTTTATAGAAGCCTTGCCCTGCGACTGTCGCTGCTGGTTGCGCGGGTTGCACTTCCGTAGCTTCAACAAAGTGGTCATTGCATGCGAGTACTTCGAGTCTGCTGAAGACGAGGAATCCAAGGATGCTTAGCCCCAAGACCGGCACTACCAAAGCATTCCCTTACATAGGAGTTGTCATGGGTTTTACTTATTTTTATGTCATGTCTAGTGTGCTAGCGTTGTATTTTCTCATTCCAAGAACTCTGATGTATAAGTTCCAGTACTTTGTTTTGAAAAACATGAGGAAGTATTCCAAACTTGCTCAGCGATGTTATCCAGCCGCGAAAAGAAAATGACGTCCAAGGAGAATACTGAGGGCAGGGCTTCCTCATGCTTTTTTTCCTCTCCCCAAAAAATGTTTTAAAAATAAAAAGTATTTCGTTACCAAAAGCTTTTGTCAAAATGAGATAACAAATGAAAGCATGTTTGTCTCCCACTTTATGTCTCAAAATATCATGTGATAGAAAGCATCTGAAATCAGCACATCATGTGGACAGGTCAAAACACGAAGACATTGTTCCAAGAAAATGGGGGCAAATAAGAAAGGATCATCCTGTTTCAAAAGGAGTAAGTCTTATCCCCCTAACATGACATTGAAAATAACAAACTCTCCCTTCTATTGATAGGATGCAAAGGATGAAGCATAATAGGTACAGGCATAGAGTTGAGATCCAGAAATCCATGACATGTCTCACTCCTACCTAGCTCCCTCTTGAGCCAAAAGACTATCTTGTCGCACGACATGCCCGGCCAGCCAGGCGTCGCAGCTTTGACAAACCCAGGAGTATGGGGAAGAAACTCCTTTAAAGCAATTACTGTCAACAGGGAGAAAATCCAGGCAGTCAAGGCGATCTGTAGCCCATGCCCTAGACGATGACTTTAGAATCCAGAAGCCACACCCTAGAGGCATGTTTTCCCCCAAGGAGGAGTTGCCATCAGATAACTTGAGATTTCTGATTGCCTATCACAAATTCCATAGAAGCTTGAGGAGCATGACCTTGCCCAATGCAGATATAATTCAAGACGGAAGAAAAAGGACTTCAAAAAGAGAAATAATGAAAAGAATCCTCGGTCGCAAGATGCGGAAAATGAAACGTAATAGGTATAGGCATAGAGTTGAAGTCGAAGCATCCATGACGTGCCTCACTCCCCCCTAAGCGAAAGGACTATCTCGTCACGCAACATAGCCAGGTGCCACGGCTTCGACAGACTCAGAAGCATGAGGAAGAAATTCCTTCTCTACCTTTAAAAGTGATTACTATCAACAGGGAGAAAATCCAGACAGTCAAGGCGATCTATAGCCCCACACCTTGGACAATGACTTTAGAATCAAGAAGCTTCACTCAAAACACATATTCTTCCAAGGAGCAATTGGCACCTGACAAATAGAGGTTTTTGATTGTCCATTCCATAGAAGCTTGAGGTACACGACTTTTGCTCAATAATGCTATAGCCAAGGACAAAGGGAGAAATTCCACAGAAGGAATGCGTTGAAGACAAATTAATGACCAGCAACCATGCATACATGACCACAAGTGAGGGAGGCCAACGGGAGGAAACATTGAACTATGCCGAGATAAATAGGCCGGCGCCAACATTCAAGTATCCACAAGAGCTAGCACGGACAAGCTCTGGTGAAGGGTAATCTGGTATCGTTTCCAATACCCCTACTATCTGAATCCGATCTTGACATATTTTCCCTGTTTGACAGGAAGCATTACAACGCAAGAACCAAATGCGATGGTTGGGTTCGACAAAACAATGCTAGCCAAGCTAGTGTACGGAAATGACTCGCATTAGATACACTAGACCTCGTGTAAGGGGATGTGTCATCCACAAGCCAACTAAGGAGAGTAATCGACCTGACGAGGTGGGAAGCGCGAGGCTTCATCCACCCAATCATCTGCCAACCAGTGAAGAGTAACGTTGTATCACTTCCAATTGTTTGACCTTTGAAAAAGGTTCGTGACTAACATGCCCCTTCTTGCCTTTTACAGGATCACATGAACCGCCAAAGATGTAGAAAACAAATCAATGAAAGTCTTCTCTTTGATAAACTTTCCAAGCAGAATGACATCTCAAATACCACTAAAGCAAATGGAGGAGATCCCTCAGGCTTCAAGTCGCTTACAATCTAGGTCCTATTATTTGAGCCACTTCCACAGCTTCTCTCCTACAAAAAGCAAGAATAGGAATTCCTGATCAAATCCCTGATCCCCGGCTAATCATGCATGTGTCATGCCAATAGGAGCATTTTATTGACACCCACCTGTAAATAACCCTTTGTAAATAACCTCTTTTGATGTTCAAGTTTCAAACACATTTGTAAATACCATTTCACCAAGTAAACTCTCTTGAAGATTGTTTCTTGAGTAAAAGTCATTCATTTTTGAGAAAACACAAAACCCGTTCACATCATACTGTATGCCCTTTTCCATGTGAATTGTGCATGATGATTTCGTCCGTTTAAATCTTTGGTTCCATTGAGAAATATTGGACCAGATGGCCAAGTAAAGAATACAAGATCAATTGAGCATGCTTGACGAGGTGCGTCAAAATGACGACAGGCAAGGCATATCCCTTACACAGTCCCTCCATCTACACACTCGTGAGATGAGTACAGAAAATTCCATGACTACAGGGTAAAAGAGTTCTCTCGCGAATGATACGATGACCAAAACAGCGGGAGGCATTCGATCACCCACCTTAAGCCCCATACACTGGCCAAATTTCCATCTTATCCCCTCGTCAAAAGAACCACCCCACACTGGGGCAGGCCAAAAGCAAGTCAACATCACAAGGTGAGAAAAGGGATAGAAATTCTCTTGCTTGCACTTGCATCAATCTTTGAGTATCTTTATTTGCATATGAACACTCGCGTTAATTTAAGTGCCCTAGAGTCATCAAGAGCAATTCTTTCTTTACACACTTATAACCATTGTACAACTCGATTGAGTCTGTAAAATTATCCTCACAAGGAGGCAAAGTAGGAGTTGCTGTCATTCAAGCAGCATAATCAGAAGAGCCAGCAAAAGATGAAGACTCAACAAGTCTAGTGAAGGCATACGCTTGAACTCGTCAAGACCAGTTCCTCAAGCAACAAAGACAAAAACCTGGGGCATAAAAAAGGCAGTGTACCTGGTAAAAGCAAGGTCAATGCCCATGAATGAAAAAATTGAAAAAGAATGGGGGCATAAAAAGCAGTGTGCCTGGTAAAAGTAAGACCAATGCCCCAAACAAAAAGGCAGTCATTTATATCCCCAAAAGGAGTTACCATCAAGATCCATGGAACCTTCACCAAACTGTAAGAAGAGAGATCGGTGACAAACGCCAAGACGATCACCAGCTGTCACAAGAGTCAAGCCTACGCAGCGTCTTGTTGTAAAAAGTCTCTTCAAACTAGGGGCACTTCAATTAACGTAGGATTTCATATGTTTATAAGCATCGCTCGAAGAAGTACGAGCAAGATTACTCTATCTCTTTTCGCAGGATCCTCGACTTGCAAACCCAGAGATAACCATGCCACATCTTTCCTACAAAACCATGACCTTATTGGTCCCCTTTAATGAGCCATTGGCCAAGCCTTCATCACAACTCAAAAAAGACCTCTCACATTGGTGAAGTCGTATCATTTGCGAGAATACTCAGACCCCTGCTGACATGATGATAGTGAGACAGTGTGGTCCTTATAAATCCTGCATCGATGGTTAGGATAAAACAGCCTTTCCCATGAGAGTGAGTAGAAAGTCCTTTCAGACTGAAAGTCCCTCATCTGGCATGCTCAAGACATCTACATTCTAAACAAAAGTTGTCTTTCAAAATCTTCCCCAATGGATTTCAAAAGATGCAGAACTGACAAGGTCATCATGCATAAATCACATTCTAATTTACAAGTTTACAGCATATACAATCATTGCATACACATCTGCATATCGTGTGAATAACAGGCATACTTATAAAAATTAGAGATGTCACCAGGAAGCATATTCCCATTCTTGTTCCCCAGAGCTTTATATTTGATAATCTTTGAGTACCCCTCACTCACCAAGTACTCCTTTTATTGACACTCAGCCTGTGTGAGTTGTCCCCAGAGCATTGATACTTGTGACTGACCAAGTATCCCTTTATCTTTAAGTACCTACCACTGTTTAGGTACCGATGCTCAGCTTGCTTGATTTGTCCCTCAAATATCGACATTTGCAATTACCCAAGCATCCCCCTGTTTTCGAATGTCTGCCACTACTTAAGTGCTCCCTCTGTTGACACTTGACCTATTCATGCTGTCATTAAAGTTCAGATGCTTGTAACTGTCCAAGTATCCTCTCATCTTTAAGTACCGACCACTGTTCGAGTACCCCCTTTTTATGACACTCGACCTGTTAGAGTTGTCCTCAAAATCGTGACACTGGATGCTAGCGAGCTCTCCAGCATTCCTCCACATCATGCGCCTGCAATTACCCAGGTATGCACCCTTACACTGGACCGTTAAGTGGTCCCCGATCGTATTGTTAAATATTTGTGTTCATCCAAACATTCCTCTCGTGTGTACACACTGCGTACCAACGGCCATCCCGGGTAAGCCTCGCGTTGTATCTAAAATTGCCGAAGGTAGCAACCTTCATGAACATCTCGGTACACCCTCGGTGTTCCCAATTTCCGAAGGCGGGAGGCCTTCGCCAATATCCGAGGTACGTCCTCGGCATTCTAAAATTCCGAAGGCGGGAGGCCTTCATGAACACCTCAGTACGCCCTCGGTGTTCCCAATTTCCAGAAGGCGGGAGGCCTTCGCCAATATCCGAGGTATGTCCTCGGCATTCTAAAATTCCAGGAGGCGGGAGGCCTTCAGGAACATCTCAGGTACGCCTCGGTGTTCCCAATTTCCAGAAGGCGGGAGGCCTTCACCAATATCCGAGGTGCGTCCTCGACACTCTCAAATTCCAGGAGGCGGGAGGCCTTCATGAACATCTCAGTACGCCCTCGGTGTTCCCAATTTCCAGAAGGCGGGAGGCCTTCACCAATATCCGAGGTACTTCCTCGGCACTCTCAAATTCCAGGAGGTGAGAGACCTTCATGAATATCCAAGGTACGTCCTCGATATTCCCCTTTACCAGGAGGTGAGAGACCTTCATGAATACCTAAGGTACTTCCTCGATATTCTCCTTTACCAGGAGGTGAGAGACCTTCATAAATATCTCAGGCATGTCCTCGATATTCCCCATTACCAGGAGGTGAGAGACCTTCATGAATATCCAAGGTACGTCCTCGATATTCCCCTTTACCAGGAGGTGAGAGACCTTCATGAATATCCAAGGTACGTCCTCGATATTCCCCTTACCAGGAGGTGAGAGACCTTCATGAATATCCAAGGTACGTCCTCGATATTCCCTTTACCAGGAGGTGAGAGACCTTCATGAATATCCAAGGTACGTCCTCGATAATCCCCTTTACCAGGAGGTGAGAGACCTTCATGAATATCCAAAGTACGTCCTCGATATTCCCCTTTACCAAGAGGTGAGAGACCTTCATGAATATCTCAGGCATGTCCTCGATATTCCCCATTACCAGGAGGTGAGAGACCTTCATGAATATCCGAGGTACGTCCTCGATATTCCCCTTTACCAGGAGGTGAGAGACCTTCATGAATATCCAAGGTACGTCCTCAATATTCCCTTTACCGGGGAGGTGAGAGACCTTCATGAATATGCGAGGCATGTCCTCGGTATTCCCACTACCAGGAGGTGAGAGACCTTCACGAATATGCGAGGTACGTCCTCAATATTCCGAATTCTCAAGAGGTAAGAAACTTCCACGAATATCACAAGTGCGCCCTCGATATTCTCAATATCCAGGAGGTGAGAGACCTTCATAAATATCTCGTGCACGTCCTCGATATTCCCTATTTCCATAAAGAAAGAGACCTTCACAAATACCTAAGGTATGCTCTCTATGTCTTCAATTATCAAATACCCCTTTCGATACTTGTGAATGTTCGAGTATCCCTAGAAAACTCGTACTTGTGATCATCCAAGTACCCCTTCAATGCTTATGACGCCTGCCAAAGCTCAAATATCCATCAGGTTAGTACTTGTGAATATCCATGTACTCTTTAATATCTCTGTGAATGTCCAGGCACCTTCCGGAACATATCCCCCGAGAAAATTCGGGTCTCAACAGGTGTCCCTGACGGAGGTCACACACCCCCTAGAGAAGATGCCCTGAGAAAGGTTGGCGCATCCCCCGAGAAAGTTCGGGTCTCAACGGGTGTCCCTGACAAAGGTCACACACCCCTTAGAGAAGATGCCCTGAGAAAGGTCGGCGCATCCCCCGAGAAAGGTCGGGTCTCAACAGGTGTCCCCGACAGAGGTCACACACCCCCCAGAGAAGATGCCCTGAGAAAGGTCGGCGCATCCCCCGAGAAAGCTCGGGTCTCAACAGGTGTCCCTGACAGAGGTCACATACCCCCCATAGAAGATGCCCTGAGAAAGGTCGGGTCTCAACAGGTGTCCCTGACAGAGGTCACACACCCCCCAGAGAAGATGCCCTGAGAAAGGTCGGCGCATCCCCGAGAAAGGTCGAGTCTCAACGGGTGTCCCCGACGGAGGTCACACACCCCCGGAGAAGATGCCGAGAAAGGTCGGCACATCCCACGAGAAAGGTCGGGTCTCAAGGCGGTGTCCCCGACGAAGTCAAACACCCCCAAATCGATGCCCCGAGAAAGATCGGTGCATCTCCCGAGAATGGTCGGTATCAAGCGGTGTCCCCGACGAAGTCAAACACCCCCAAATGAGATGCCTCGAGAAAGGTCGGCGCATCTCCCGTCACGGCGACCGAAGAATGGTTCGGGTCCGAGACACCCCCTCGATTGCTCCGACAGGCGACTAAAGAATGGTTCGGGTCCTGGAGAAGTGATTTCCCGTCACGGCAACCGAAGAATGGTTCGGGTCCGAGACACCCCCTGATTGCTCCGACAGGCGACCGAAGAATGGTTCGGGTCTGGAGAAGTGATCTCCGTCACGGCGATCGAAGAATGGTTCGGGTCCGAGACACCCCTCGATTACTCCGACAGGCAACCGAAGAATGGTTCGGGTCCTGGAGAAGTGATTTCCCGTCACGGCGACCGAAGAATGGTTTGGTTCCGAGACACCCCCTGATTGCTCCGACAGGCGACCGAAGAATGGTTCGGGTCCGGAGAAGTGATTTCCCGTCACGGCGACCGAAGAATGGTTCGGTTCCGAGACACCCCGATTGCTCCAACGGGCGACCGAAGAATGGTTCGGGTCCCTGGAGAAGTGATTTCCGTCAAGGCGACCGAAGAAAGGTTCGGGTCCTAGACAAATTACCCCTTTGTTTTAACAGGCGACCGAAGAATGGTTCGAGTCTTGGAGAAGCAGCCTTCTCATATCACCAGGTAAGACGACACCTTGATACTTGCCAAAAACCCGGGGTTCACACCCTATCTCACTTATTCCCGGTAAGTAACTCCAGGTATCTTAATATCTGCCCTAGTATATGTAATATTATATTCTCTTTTCGCATAGGATAATATGTCCTAAATAAGATATAATATGCTTTATTTGGGTAAAAATTAGGCATCGGTTGTCTTTGAATGCAACCTCTACGAGCTCACCTTCAAAGAGGGGCGGTTTGTTGACGCCTAATTTTTACTTTTTAATTTTATTTATGGGTTTCTAATTAATTTTTGGTTCT
The DNA here is from genome assembly GCA_014182555.1 of Eucalyptus erythrocorys. Classification (NCBI taxonomy): domain Eukaryota; kingdom Viridiplantae; phylum Streptophyta; class Magnoliopsida; order Myrtales; family Myrtaceae; genus Eucalyptus; species Eucalyptus erythrocorys. The sequence continues at coordinate 27,143,381 of CM024599.1, forward strand.
TATTGCATTTTATTTTATTTTGATTAAAACTAAAAAAACAAAAAATAGAAAGCCGGAAAAACCGGCCCAAAAGCCAAAAAAATAGAAAAACCAGAAAAAACGGCCCAACAGCCAAAAACGGAAGAAACGACCCAAACGGCTCAGAAGGCCTTCGGTCCCCAAAGCCCGCGGGTCGACCCGCGCCCGCGCCCACACCCGTGCGACCTGCCTTCTTCGCCCGATTTCGCATGTGTTCCACGCGCCTGAGCCGCGGCTGCCGGAGAAAAGAAGGGCGAGCGATGGCGTGAACGACGCGGCGTACAGCGGCAGCAGGCGGAGCAGGTGAACAGCAACGGCGAGGGGACGTGGCGGATAAGCCTGACGGCCGATGGGACGCCGGTTCGGCCGGTGGAAGCCGCGACATCCACCCCGGCCGAACCCTCGCCGATCGGCCGTCTGTCGCCTATAAATAGGGCCTCCCCCCCTTCGATTTCAACACACAGAGCCACGGTGAAGACGAGGGAGAAGCCTACAGCCCTGGAACCCCACTGAGAGACTTCAGAAGGGGAGCCAAGGGCCTGCGAGCCTCGATCCAAGCTTCGCCGGAGGAAACTAGAGAGAGAGAGAGAGAGAGAGAGAGAGAGAGAAAGAGAGGAGGGGCCGAAGCCCACGGTCGCCGCCACAGGGCCGCCGTGCAGGTAGCCATTCGATTCATCGCCGCCATCCTTCACCCCCTAGCCCGGCCGTCGCCATCTTCGCCGCCGCAACCATCTCCGTCGCCGTCGTCGCCGCCCCCCCTCGCTGCCCCAAATTGGAACCCTAGGGTTCCCGATTTTCCGGGTCGCGATCCCGGGTAATCGGGTCGGACCCGGGCTAGGAACCGGGTAGGGTTCCGTGAGTAAATGGGAGTATTGGAGGTCGGGTCGGGCCGTCGGGTAACGGAGCGGGTCGGGCCGCCGCGACGTCGTTCGTAGGGAGAGTAGGGTCGAGTCGGGTCAGGATCCGGAGCCGGGTCGGGTAGGTTTACGGAGGCCACGACGTCGTTTTGCTGAAAATTCGGGTCGACATCGAGTCGGGTCAGGGCGAAACCGGCTGGAGAAACGGCGTCATACCGCCCGATTGTGATCCGGGTCGTGGGACGGGTCGAATGCGTGACTCGCGGGTTGCACACGACGTCGTTTCGCGAGGGGTCGAACGGCGTCGTTTCTTGCGTAGCCACGACATCGTTTTTGCGCGAAGAAGCGGAAACGCCGTCGTTTTGGGCGGAGCGGGTCGCGGCCGGCGGGTCGGGACCGAATCCATCCATGCCCGGCCCGACGTCGTTTCGGTGCCCCCCTCCCCACAAAACGCCCGCGAAAGGACCGGCCCGGGCGGATCCGAACCGTGGATCCGACCCGGGTCAGTTTTTTTAATATTATTATTTCAAAAATCATTTTAAAATTTCAAAAATCAAAAAATGTTTTAAAAATGTTTTAAATTTCCAAAAATCAAAAATGAAAACAAAAATTATTTATTTTCGGGAATATTCAGAAAAATCAAAAATATTATTATTTTCCAAAATATCCAAAAATATTAATATATTTTAATATTTTCCAGAAAATCCAAAAAATGTCAAAAATTCCAAAAAATGCCAAAATTCATAAAAAGCCCAAAATTTTCATAAAATGCCAAAAATACTTGTATTTTCTCAGAAAATACCCCAAAAAATCCAAAAACCCCTTTTTTATGTCTAAAAATGAGGTAAATACCCAAAATGTGATTTTTCCAAAAATGCATGAAAAATCCCCAAACATCCAAAAAAACCTCGGAGTTTAAACAAGATTAGGTACCGAAAGGGCATTGGTGATTAACTAGTGTAATCAAGTCCCCGATCCTAATTTCTCTGGTTGCGCAGGAGCAAGTATTTCTCTCGATACTTTGCTTAGGTTTCTAATCAACCTATCCCAAATTGATTAGTGGCGACTTCGTTTTAAAAATTAATTTACAAACCAAATATTTTAAAGTCGTGAATTGGCAGACTTGGGAGAGTCCAGGCTTTAATTAAATCCAGCCAAGCCATTAGCCTCCTTTAGGCGCTCGAACCCGATTTGGCCGGGCGCCCTCGAAAAAAGGGGTCGCGACAAAGGGGAAAAGTCAGCAAAAGCCCACTTTTTTTGCTGAAAAAGGACACCAGCAACATTGGCAGCAGGGAGCAAGGGACGTGTAGGGACGTGTAGCAGCAGGAAAAAAAGAAAAAAAAAAAGAAAGAAAAGAAGAGGAATAGTCTTCTTCTTCAATGAGCACGCTTCTACTTGCTGCCTAAGCCACCCCTACTGCCCGAACTGCCAATTCACCTCATTGGCGTCTGCTGCTGTTGCTCGTCGCTTCGCTAGATACCGTCCCACCTCAGCCCACACCTGCAACCCTCCGCTTGACGCTCGCCTGCACCTCTGCATCCCTTTGCCACCTTCCTCTCGAAGCACCAGCACCTCCACTAGAAGCCATTTGCAGCATATCCTGAGCTCCACCGCGCCTCACCTACAACCCGCAAGACCGACGAAGCCGCAGCTGTCCCTACTCTATTTTGGGCTCCTCTTTTTTGTTGCTAGTCCACCTCCGCCCGAGATCCATCTCCCACGCTCCTGCGACTTCTCCATCAATGACACCATAGCTCGCAACACCTTACCTTGCCTACAGCCATCCGAAGCTCCACCTCGCTGGTCTCTGCCACTACTTCGTCTCACCAGAAGTCGCCACCACCGTGTGACCTGACAAGCTACTGTTTGTCGCTCCATCTCCCTCTACCGGACCACCACTACAACAGCCACCTCCGCGCTGCACCATCGCGACCTCCCTGCCGTCGTTTGCTCACCGCCGCCCCCTCACCGGAACACTGGCGATCAGTCCCCTTGGCAACACCACGTTGCTACCAAGCCCTATTTGGAAAAAGAGAGAGAGAGAGAGACAGAGAGAGAGAGAGAGAGAGAGAGAGAGAGAGAGAGGAATCAAATTAGGTAGTTTTTTGTTCCATTATTTTATTTTTTTATTATTTTATTTTACTTTACTTTCTTTTAGTAGAATTATTCATTGATGTATGATTGAGATTCCGACATGAAATAGCCTCTCGAATTGGGGATTGTTAGTCCGATTTTCACATCTGAAATTTGAGTCGCAATTGCTTGCAAAATCGTCAATCCAATCTTATGCCCGGATTCGATTCGTGATTTATTTAAAAATTGGCCAACTCGATCTCATGAGCGAGATATGGTTCACTAATTTATGGATATCAATCTATGATCGTGTTAGTTGGATCAATTTTATTTTCATAAAAGAAAAAATCCAAAAAATATTTGAGTTAGGATTAGATTTGTTTTAAAATATTTCTTGTTTTAGGGTTATCTAGAATAGGAATTTTATTTCGAATTTAAACAAAAAATCAAAAAAAAAGATGCATTCATTTAGGATGTTAGTTTTTTAAATTTGAATTGTACGTTTAATTATTTGGCATTTATAATTTCAAATTTCATCAAAGAAAAAGAAAAATTTAGAGTTAGGACGTTCTTTCTACGTCATTGCATATTAAGATAGATTATATCTTAGGTTAGAGACTGGTAGGTTAAGATAATATCTTAGTTTAAATTAGGATTTAGTCTGATCTGGTCCTTAATATAAGCTCGATAGAATCTTAATCTAGATAGTTAATTTTTGCATTTTTCTTAAATTCAAATTTCATGAAAATTAAAATTTGTCTCAAGATAAATTAGTTTTAATTTTTAGGATAGATTGTATTTTTGTTTAGTAGAATAGAAATATCATGTGCATGTCATATAGAATTAGGTTCATTTAGTGATTTTTGTTAGGTTCATTTAATTAGAAATAACCTGTCATTAGATTAGATTATTTGGTTAATTTAGATTGCATATTTAATTATTACATTTCTTTATAAATTACTTTCCTCATGTTATATAGTTTAAGTCATATTGCCATGTGATGTCATTTCATTTTAGATTAGTAACATTGCATATAGATTAGATTCTCATTAAATAAAGTGAAAACAATAATTGAATATTTCTGTGTTAATTAGAAATCATATCTTGGATTGCTGATGTTAATTCTGATCTAACAACGCAGATGCTTTCATTGCTATGAGATAAGTGCTGCATTTTTTTATTTACTTTCTTGAATGCTAAATTGGTGGCTTGCTCACTCGCATGACCACATCACATGTTAGGATAATGAATTAAAATTAATTCAAGCTGTCTGCAAAACATTTTTTTGAAATAAAAAGAAAAAGGCACCGAAAGGGCATTATAAAAGTCTAGTGTAACGAAGTCTTCGTATCCAAAATCTCTGGTTCGTGGAAGTAAAATAATTCTCCCATTATTTTACTTAGGTGTCTAATCGACCTACTATAAACTAATTATTGGTGACTCCTTTTTACATGCTAGATATTTGAACCTCAATCGCAAATTGGTATGGGCTCAAGAGAGCCCGAGCTAAGTTAGACTTAGTAATCCATTAACCTAATTTTAGGTGGAGCATCTGAAAATTTGGTCGCAACAAAGTGCAACATCATTAGGTCGACGGCGATGTTGCCATTGTGACCCCCGACAAGATCTTTATTGCTAACTATGGCAACTCTAGTCTCGCTAAAATTCTCTCTGTATCTTTTTGTGCTCTCTTCCACTATGCCCTTGATCTGCTAACCAACGATGCTCCCCTTCAGTACGACAAGGATGGAGGAGGTGGGGTCGAAGTGGCTGAGTTCAAGCTAAGCTCAATATGCTAGGCAAAGATGGTTTAAAACCCAACAATTGCTTCAAAGGGAACAACAATAAGTCTAACGATGAATTAGACATCTTGGAGAGCTTTGTTGAGTCACTGACTAATAGATTATCAGTGATTGATTTTCATCCTTGGAATTGTTCAGGCACATGGTGGGGTTAAATGACAGCTTGCCAATCTTGTTCCCTTTCATGTTGGAGTAGACGATGGTTTGGAACATTTCAATGATGATAGGGTTGGGACCCACAATATATCATAAAAGAAAAATATGATAGAGAAAGAAAAGAGAAGGAGTAAGTACAAGAGACTGAAGAGATGCGAGTGTTCCAAATGACAATCCACACTACCGTCTTGGCTTTGTTGGCCGGGTTCACTCCTATGTGGAGGAAACCTAATGAGTTGCAAGCCAAAAAAAAAGGTTGAGCCTATATGATAAGTCATATGGAGAAATAGGGTTTCTCACTATTTTTAAAAGTGGTAGCTGGAAAAGGACGTAGAAACAAGAGAAAAACAGAAAATAGAAAATCTGGGGGTTGGGGCAAAGTCTGATTTACATCAAACTGACATTAGAGGTCGATTCGTGGTCCGGTTGAGCTGAAATTTTGTCAACATGTTCATGGTGCAATTTTCTTGAATTTGAATGGTTTGATTTTCATTTGAAGCTCCCTTTATCAGGTTTTTCGTGGATTGATCAAAACCTGCATTTTTGGCCAAATTTATTCTTGATGTCTTGTGAAATTCATGTGTGTTGCCAAGAATTATGTTCTTGAAGTCTTTGCTACTATGTACCTCTAGTATTTGCTAGAGAATAATATTATTCACCCAATTTTATTGATAGTGAAGATTTTCGAATGGACTCCGATCCCATGATTTTTTATCTCCTCACATCGAGGAGGTTTTCCATGTAAAAAGACCATCTTGTGTTGGCGTGCTTGGTATTTATTTTACTCTACTATATTGATTCCTACTAGGTATACACAAGAGAGGAGATTATTTTATTCTTATACACTAATTTGATATTATTCGAATTGTTACCGTTCTCCCATCAGAGTGGCATCAGAGTTTCTGGTTATTACTTGATTTTTCTACCTTGTGTTAAATAATGGAAACGAATACGAGTAAAATGGTTATACTAAATGGTTCAAATGATCATATTTGGAAAGGGAAGATGGAAGACCTTTTATATGTGAAAGATTTTTATTTGCCCATATTTGCCAAGGAGAAACTGGAGAATAAAACTGACACTGAATAGTCTATATTTCATCGTCAAGTGTGTGGTTATATCAAACAGTGGGTGAGTGATAATGTTTTGAACCATATTATTGAGAAAATACATGCACGCAATTTATGGGATAAGCTCGAATAGTTATATGCTCGAAAGACTGGAAATAACAAGTTATTTTTGATAAAACAGATGATGGCTCTGAAATATCAAGATGGTACTCGTTTGACTGATCATTTAAATTCTTTTCAAGGAATTATAAATCAGTTGGTTGCGATGGGAATCAAGTTTGATAATGAGATAGCATTATGGTTGCTTGGTACTTTGCCGAACTCATGGGAGACGGTCCAAACATCTTTGTCTGATTCTGCCCAGATGGTACGATTACCATGGATTTGGTCAAGAGTAGTATTTTGAATGAAGAGATGAGAAGGAAGACACAAGGATCGTCCTCTTTACATTTTGATGCCTTGGTTGTTGAGAAAAGGGGAAGAAGTGAGTCTCAAGGTCCGAGAAATAAAGATAAAAGTCGAGATAAAAGCAGAGATAAGTATTATAAATTTGCTAATGTTGAGTGTCATTATTGTCATCAGAAGATACATATTCGGAGGTTTTGTCGCCTATTAAAAAGGGATAAATAAGACTTTCTCATTATTTTTTATGGTGATGTGATGAATTTTGTATCTCATTAGACTAGTTGGGTAATTGATCGTGGTGCATCTATTCATGCTACGTCTCGTAGGGATTTCTTTACATCATAAAGGTCAGGTGACTCTGGATTTGTGAAGATGGGAAACAATGGGTTAGCTCAAGTTGTAGGCATCAGTCATGTGTGCCTAGAACCAGCAATGGCACAAGGTTAGTATTGAATAATGTTAAATATATACTTGATATCCGCTTGACTTTGATTTCTACAAGCAAGTTGGATGATGAGGGGCATTGCAGCACATTCAGTAATGGTCAATGGAACCTCACCAAAGGTTCTCTTGTTATGGCTAGAGGTGAAAAGTATTCTTCGTTGTACATTATGCAGACAAAGTTGTCCACAAACAAAATTAATGCAGTAGACAGCGAAGATACAGTTGAGTTATGGCATAAGAGGCTCAGTCATATTAGTGAGAAGGGTTTGTCAATATTAGCCAATAAGAAGCTCCTTTCGAGATTGAAAAGTTCGGCACTAAAGAAGTGTGCTCACTGTCTAGTAGAAAAACATAACAAGGTTGCATTTAAAAGCTCCCCTCCTTCAAGAAAGTCAGGTATATTGGATTTAGTGCATTATAATGTTTGCAGTCCTATGAAAACGAAATCACTTGGTGGCTCTCTTTATTTTGGTATCTTCATAAATGATTTTTTAAGGAAATTTTGGATTCATATCTTGAAAACTAAAGACCAAGTATTAGATGCTTTTAAGCAATTTCAGGCTTCAATTGAGAGACAGATTGTAAATAAATTGAAATGCATCAGAACTGGTAACATCGGAGAGTATATTGGACCTTTTGATGAATATTGCAGACAACAAGGTATTCGACATCAAAAAATACCTCCCAAAACACCTCAGTTAAAAGGCTTAGCTGAGAGAATGAACAAAAAACTGGTTGAAAGGGTAAGATGCTTACTTTCATAGTCAAAGCTACCTAGATCCTTTTAGGGTGAGGTTTTAAGTACAGTTATGCATGTATTAAATCTTACTCCATGTGTTCCTTTAAAGTTTGATGTTCCTAATAGAGTTTGGATAGGCAATGATGTTTCTTATAATTATTTGCGTATCTTTGGGTGCAAAGCATTTGTGCATATTCCCAAAGATGAGAGGTCTAAACTTGATGTGAAAACACAACAATGCAGATTTATTGGTTATGGACAAGATATGCTTGGCTACAAATTTTATGATCCGGTTGAAAAGAAAATTGTGAGAAGCAGAGATGTTGTGTTTATGGAAGATTAAATAATAGAGGATATTCAGAAAGCAGAGATGATTTTAGCACGACAGGTTAGTGATAATTTGATTGATTTGGATCAAGTTCCTCTTACAACTATTCCTACACAGGTTAATGAAGAGCAATAGGAAGTCAATGTTCCAAATAGTGCACATGTTCCCGAACATGTTGAAACGGATAATACTATTCTTGAACCAGAGGCTCAATTAGATGTTCCACTGGATGTTCCTGTTTGGAGATTTATTAGAGACCAACGACCTTCCACTAGGTATTCTGAAGATGAGTATGTATTATTGACTAATGCAGATGAACCGGAGTGCTATGTAGAAGCAATAGAAGATAAGTACAAAAGCAGTTAGTTTGATGCTATGCGAGATGAGATACAGTCACTTTATGATAATCATACTTTTAAGTTGGTAAAGTTACCTAAAGGTAAAAGAGTTTTGAAGAACAAGTGGGTATATAGGTTGAAGCAAGATGAACATACTTCACAACCACAGTACAATGCTAGATTGGTTGTTAAGGGATTCGGTCAGAGAAATTATATTGATTTTGATGACATATTTTCTTCGATAGTGAAAATGTCTTCTATTCGTGTGATATTAGAATTAGCAGCTACCCTAGATTTGGAAATTGAGTAAATGGATGTCAAAACAGCCTTCCTATATGGTGGCTTGGAGGAAGAGATATACATGAAGTAACCTGAGGGTTTTAAAGTTAAAGGGAAAGAGAATTATACATGCAAATTGAAGAAAAGTCTCTATGGCCTAAAACAAGCACCGAGACAGTGGTACAAAAAATTTGCGTTGGTTATAACAGAACAGGGCTATAAGAAGACTTCCTCAAATAACTATGTGTTTGTCCAAAAATTTTCTAATGATGACTTTATTATTTTATTGCTTTATGTTGATGATATGCTAACTGTTGGCAGGAATGCTTCAAGAATTGAGTTATTGAAGAAATAGTTGAGCAAGTCTTTTGCCATTAAAGACTTCGGCTCGGCGAAGTAGATTCTTGGCATTAGAATTACCTGAGATAGAGATGCTAATAAGTTATTTTTGTCATAAGAGAAATATATCGAAAAGATCCTTCAGAAATTTTACATGGACAAGGCTAAAGTGGTTAGTACTCCTCTTACTGCCACTTTAAGTTAAATATGAAGTAAAGTCCTACAACTGATAAAGTGAAGAAAGATATGGAAAGTGTTCCATATGCCTCAACTATAGGAAGCTTAATGTATGTGATGGTATGTATATACCTAAACTTGGCGCACGCAGTTGGCATTGTTAGTCGCTATTTGTCAAATCCAGGTAGAGAGCACTAGAATGTAGTGAAGTGGATTATGAGGTATCTTCAGGGAACTTCAAATTTGAAACTTAGTTTCGGGATCGGGAAACTTGAGTTAGTTAGATACACAGATTTTGACTTGGCAGGAGATATTGATACTCGTAAATCTACTTTTGGTTATTTGATTTCTTTTGTAGGTGGAGCTGTGTCATGGAAGTCAAGATTGCTTAAGTGTATTGCACTTTCTACAACCGAAGTTAGATTTATTGCAATGATTGAAGCTAGTAAAGAGACGCTATGAATGAAGAAGTTCTTAGAAGAACTTGGGTTCAAGCAAAAGAGGTATGTGCTATTTTGTGATAATCAAAGCGCAATTCATCTTGGTAAGAATTCATCTTTTCATTTTAAATCAAAACATATTGATGTTAGATATCACTGGATAAGGGATGCTCTAGATGAAAAGTTATTGGAATTTGAGAAAATTCATATGGATCATAATAACTCTGATATGGTGACGAAGACTCTATCAAGAGAGAAGCTTGAACATTGCCAATTGATAGCAGGGATGGTGAATCCCTCAACATTGTCGTGAGGGGGAGATTTGTTAGTTGGGTTCACTCCTCTATGGAGGAAGCCCAATGAGTTGCAAGCCAAAAAAAGGGGGTTAAGCCCATATGATAAGTTACATGGAGGAATATGGTTTCTCACTATCTTTAAAAGTGGTAGCCGCAAAAGGACATAATAACAAGAGAAAAAGAGAAAGCAAAAAATCTAGGGGTTGGGATAAAGTCTAATTTATATCAAGCTGGCATTGGAGGTCAATTCGTAGTCCGATTGAGCTGAAATTTTGTCAACATGTTCATGGCACAATCTTCTTGAATCTGAACGGTTTGGTTTTTGTTTGAAGCTCCCTACATCAAGTTTTTCGTGAATTGATCAAAACCTATATTTTTTGTCAGATTTATCCTTGATCTCTGGTGAAATTCATATGTATTGCCAAGAATTATGTTCTTGAGGTCTTTGTTACTATATACCTCTAGTATTTGCTAGAGAAGAACATTCTTCACCCAATTTTGTTAATAGTGAAGATTTTTCAGATGGACTCCGATCCCGTAATTTTTTATCTCCTCACATCAAGAAGGTTTTCCACGTAAAAAAATCGTCTTGTGTTGGCATGTTTAGTATTTATTTTACTCTACTATATCGATTCCTATTAGATTTACACAAGATGGGAGATTATTTTATTCCGCTGCATCAATTCGATATTATTTGAATTGTTACCTTTCTTCCATCAGGCTTAGTCCTCACAAGTCCTTGCCAGGGTCACATGACTAAAGCAAGGGTCTTGCAGAGTCAAATCTCGCATCAGACGGAACCCCAATAAAAATTCATCATTTTGATTCTCAAATTTATAAATTTCTCCAACATATCATTATTCAATATATTCCTATTTGCTCAATGGCCTTCTCAGGCTAGGAAATCCATGTAACTAATTCTCATTGCAGCCAAGGACCTCAAAAACGTCAAAGACAATTTGCTTTAAAGAGGGTCGCAGGATATTTGGCGATGTGAGACCAAACTTACTCCGCCTCCTTTACCCAAAAAAAAAAAATTACTCCGCCTCTATATTCTTCTTCTTTTTTTTTTTTAAGATTTTTTTTTTTGCCATTCAACCAATTCTATTCATTTTCTATTTTTTTAATGATTAAACTTCTTATGCCAGCCACCATGTCAGCATGATTATGTATGTTCATAACGAAAAGATCCAATTACACGGTCAATACAAATTAAGGCGTAATATCTTGAATTTTTCTTACATTGACTTATTACCTTCTTTCGAAATTATATTGTAGTTTTGGTTTTTTCTTTTTCCTTCGAAATTAAAGCCTCCAGAGGACTGCAATAATTGCGTGTCTCGAAAAGAACTTGACTGTATGGAAAAAAACGAAATTACCCCCTGAAGTCAGACTATTTTTTTTTTTTTTTGGTCAAAAAGAATTTATTTATATCATAACTGGAAACTAGCCAGCAAACCTCAGCGGCATCATTACAAAGTGGTTGATAAGTCGTAAAATATTATTTTCATTTCATTAAAAAATTCATCGGGCTACACAATTAAAAATTACTTTGCAAATAAACTTTACTATTCTCAACTTGCAAAATTAAGTAAATAATTGTGTTTGGGACTGGTTGCCAATATAATAATTCAAAAATTATTGAGGGTGACTATCGATCGGGACTAATAATTCTCAAAATTTTCAATGTAAGGAAATTATCTAATCAGTCCCAAATTAATTGTATGGATGTCAAATCGGTCTAAAATTTTTCATTGCAAATATAGTCATAAATCTTTACACAAGATTCTCATATAGTCATTCCAGCCAACTTTTATCAAAAATTGCTAATATGTTGATGTGCTATTTTATGCCTATGTTTCCACTCTCATTGGTCATTTCTCTTCTTTATATGTAAATTTTCAACCAGACAACAGAAGAGGGATCCCTCTTCAAGGAATTTGATTGCCTAGAATGGGATTCCATTTCAGATGCCCTGGTCATAAATTTAACATAGCAAAAGTTAATTTCAGTAATTTAATAAAGTTATAAACTGTAGATTAATTTTCTGAAAGTAGTGATGGTAACCATTCATAAAGACATTTGCTTAAATTACAAAGATTAATTAAGGTCAAGGTACTTGTCAACTTAAAATTAGGAACAAATTTGCCGTTCAAGAACATAACAGGGCCTTTTATAATTTTTTAAAACTTTGGAATTAAAAATAATTATAATAATTTCTCAGTTTCAAAAGGAACATTGATTATATAGGCAATCTTTGTGAGGTAAATGTATATCAATGTGAAACGGTTTGGGTTTTCTTATTTCTTACAAGGTTGAAATACTTTATTTGTATAATGTGGATATCATTTTAATTGGGTTACAAGAATGATTCGACTAAATCAGATAAGTGACTTAGCTTCAATTTTTCTCATTTATGATGGATTAATTGAGTTTATTATATGATTCATCAAATCAATACTTTTACTAATATCGTAATTGATGAATTGCACATAGCGAATAGGGTTCGACTCGTACATGTATATGAGATACATATATAGAAAAAGATGTTGAAAAGGAGTATATTTTTTGAATTTTATTTTATAATTAATCCATAAATATTCTCAAAACGTGGAAAAGAATAAACTTTTTTTTGGATATTGGAGGGTGCCGACCATATCCAAATGTTCCTTGGAAGTGGGCAGCAGGCACGGGGTCAACCTTACTGTACAGTGACAACAATATGGATTCCCTCCAAATTATTGAGCATCACGGAAGTCGTTCGTTAAAAGTCTCCTCTGCGCTGCCAAGCACAAACGCATCCTGATTCGTTGAGGACCTTTCCCACTTTGGAATTCTCTTTTTATATGCATGATTGTACCCAATTGAAAATTACAGAAGAAAATATATTTCACTATTAATTATAGCATGTAATTCCTACACAAAGATTAAAAAATTAACAAAAGCAGAATAGTGATTAAGTTTGAGGTCCACCGCTTTGAATTTCAATAGCATAAATAAGGGCAGTTTTGTCTCTTTAGAGTAGATAGAATGGAATGCTCTCTTCTAAACATGCTTAATATTGGAGTTCCAATGCTAAACATTATCATTACGTCAACATGCCCCTCCTAATCCAGAGTCGAATATCAATTGAGAGAAGCTCTTTTGAGTGATTTATAAGTTAACTATCATCCAAATTGTCATCACCTTGTATGGTCATGTTGAGTACATTTTTTAAGGGTTTGGCCTAGGTGAAATGAGTTAGTTCACTATAAATAGTATTAGAGCAAATCCTCTTCCAATAGTTGTGTGGTTTGTGAAAAGACTAAAGTCTATACCAGAACTAATGAGGCCATGGAGTGACCACCGTGGCGAGAGAGTTTGGACAAGGTGTGACTTCTGGCAAACTTCAAAAATGATAGAGGGAGTGGGAACTAACTAGACAACACATCGAATAAGAAAGTATAGCGACGACATAGCTTTTTATAGAGGAACCTGTGACATCCCAAAGTTTTACATTAGTTGCAAGATGCCCTGTCGAGAGTTTCATTAGTGAACGGGCACTCCCAAATGTTAATTATTTTGTTAGATTATTTCGAGTATTTTTTCTTTTTGGAGGTTATGTCTACAAGAAACAGGTCGAGTCGTAACACACACATGTTAGGACCTTCCCTGAAGTGAATCATAAAAGTGAAAGCTAATGGATTGCTATGACAAAAACTTAACACAGACTCTGCCACTTATTTACTTCTATGAACTAGAGGACTTAGTTATGTTAGATAAATCTAACAACCCTTCAGTACTTTCTTTCTTTATTTAAAAAGTATTTGGTAGGCAATCTTGGACAATTTTAATTCTTATCACAAACATATAAGAGGTGACCATGCGAGTATGCAATAAAAAAAATTAACACTCGATAATCAAAGCATATAATTGTCCAAAAAAAAAAATCAAAGCATATAAAATAAATTGTAGAGAATAAGGCAAACCTTAATGCAATAAACCAAGTATAACTTCAGCATAATTAATTTTCCCATATCTAGAAGATGTTAATTGAAAAAAAAAAAAATGCATGCATTAGCCGAAACATGATTTCTAAATGCAATGATATTTAAGTCTTACTACATTTGGCGATTTAAATACAATTTAGAATAGAATAAAATTTATCATATCATGTGTTTAATGCTTGCTCAAGATAAGATAAAGTTGGATATAAATGGGATACATATAAAATAAAATTATTCCATGAAGGAAGTGTGATAAAAATAGATAGAATTTTTAATATTTATAGTAGGAAATTTTTTTGTCAAATAATAAATTTTTAAATTAACAAGTTAAAATTATACTTAAATATAAATAATATTCGAATTCTAATATAAGAAATTCAAAAAAACTAAAACTAAAAATTTATTTTTTATTTATATATTCGAATTTAATTCAATCTTATAATATAAATTCAATATTTAAATATATTTATTACATATTTTAGGTGTTTTTGTATTTTAGGTATATCAGTACAATTTTCTATTTAATAAAAATTTTATTAGAGAATGACAGAAGGGGAAGAAAGAAGTAAAGAAAGAAATTAATAAAAAAAAGAGAGGAGAATAAAATAAAAATAAAGTAGACAAGGATGTCGCACGAGATTTTTATTATCTCCATTCTTAAAATTTGTGATTCATATAGTCGTTTATTCCAAACAATATATAATATGATGTTGATATGTCGGACTTTATTTTTACAATCACGAAACAGTAGATATAATATAATACTGTTTCATAAATTTCATATTCTATTCTATCCAGTTCTATCTTGGTTAATTCAATTACCAAACATAGCCTTTAGGTTTTTCTTCTCTAATACATGACTTAATTCAAAGACTTCATAAATTCCAAGCAAACAAGCATTAATGAATTGGAACGAAATTCAACTGACATGTAAACTATGTAACAATTAAATTGAAAGAAATACAAGTTCTATGCAATTATAATGAAAGAGAACTGATTATGCATTAACCCTATTGTTTAGCCAACGAAGAGATTAATTTTTTTTTCGTATTTTTCTTTAATGGAAATAAAAGACTAAACGCTTGGCCACCTAAACATGACCTGAATGAGTTTTATTAAGTGAACGACGTAATAATGCAGTGCTACTTCTTTTTTATATTTTCTTTATTCAAAAATCAAACTATATGCAATGCATGAAGATGTAATTATTAATAAATGTCTTACCAAAAATTCGTTTAATTCAATGACATATATTTCAAAGCAACCGAAGTCTATACAATTTATCTTGCATAATAAACGTAGGTTATTAGTCATGAACTAGAAATAAGACAACATTAAGGCTCCGTCCTTTAGTTTCAAAGGACAAACGCCCTAACCTGCCTTGATCAATGTCAGGAATAATTGAGATAATAATGAAATTATTTATGGTATAATGTCAAATAACATGCATCAAATTACTCACATAAATTGCATAAACTTGACTTTTCCTAATTTAGAATTTTGCAAAGATAACGAGCAATGCGGAGGCGCAGTCGTCTAGTGCATAGGGTGGTGGCATGCAGGGAGTATCACTGGCGACAGTAAGGACTCGCCGGGACAAAATTGAGCGATAGCGAGGCTGCAGGAGAAACTCCTTAGGACAACCTGCCAAAAAAAAAAAAAAAAAAAAAGAAAAGCAGAAAAGTTTGGCTCGGTGCCTGCTGCAGAACACTGTGAGAAGTCGTCCAGGAAAGCGCTGAGTCTCCGCCAAGAGAAACCGCTCGCGAGCTCCTCGGAATTCTACGGCTTACGTACGAGGACGTGTTCTTAAATCCTGAAATTAAGGAGTCTAATGGTCCCTTTCTGGAGATAGAGGGACTTGAATCCTCATGATTTCAAGTGAGGGCTTCCCAATTTCAAAAAGAAGAATTTCGTACGGCTCAAACAAAATCCCAAAATATTGAGATCACTTGAGAGAGAGAGCACTGGGCAAGAGTCAAGGGAGTTTCAAGAAAGGAGTAGGCTCGCTTGAGCCATGGACTCTGCAAGACCCTCACTCTCTCCTAAGATAGCTCCAGTAAAGGTCAGGGTTTCCACGATCGGGGGCACCCATGTATAATACTTACCATCGGAACCCAAGGATCAAGGCAGGCTGGCCCAACGTTACACAAGGCATATCAGTACAGAAACGAATAGAAGATATGCAGCTGGTAATCCAACCAAGACATTAACTTACACTTCACAGGATGATATTAGGCTGTAAGGTTCAATTCCCAAGCTGCTTCATAAGACCAAAAAGGGTTTTGACAGAAGTTGAGACCTGACATGAGAAGAAAGTGAGCAAAGTTGAACCAAGGACAACTTGTCACCTAAGCCCCAATCCAACACATGCAAGACATTTTCCGATGGCAATACATATGGCGGCAAGTCATCCTTGGCTCACATCTACTCTCTTCCTCTTCATGCGAGACCACACTCAACGGCAAGCAGCGAGCATTAGCAATTTTCTCCTTAATTTCCTGACCATCGATCAGGTCTTTCTTGTCATCTGTGGAAGCACTGGTTTAGTATTTATAATCGTCAGCTCAGCTGGTAGCAAGTGGCAATTGCCCACTTGAAATATTCTTATGCATTCCCGATTATAAAGAGAGATTCCACATTCTTCTGCTCTTTGTCAAACGACCCTCATATGGTTTGTTTCAACACGAGATAAAATGGGCATTTTGTGGCTCTGTACCCGTTGGCCTTGTAGTGGAGTCCCTAATGGTGGTGCCCAATTGGGTATTCGGAGAATATAATACCCCCCACACATGTAAGAATTTTTCAAAGGAGGCTCTATCTGTAAACACGATGAACAGAATCAAATACATAACGATAGTGTTGTAGACACTACATATTTTCCATTTCTTAGATTATAATATAAAGTGCGGTTAGGGTTGAGTCGAGATCCCACACCTGTCAAAACCAATCCAAACACACTATCAGGTTGAATTCATCAAATATAAATTCTGCCTCCGTTCGGAATTTCACTATATAAATTCGGTCATGGCGACCTTCTGGCCTAGCTAGAGAAATCGTTAGTGAACGCCTCAGGAGGACGGAATGAAAGAAGTAACAGCTAATATTGCATGGTCTACGGGTCATCTGGACTAAGACCATATTGATCATTGCATATGTGGGTTTCACCGTGAGGCCTTTATGATCAGCCATCAATGGTCAAGATAGGCTAAGATGACATGGTCCAAGTATCATAAAACATAATTTTAGCAAGTTGAAATGTAAAGCCTGAAGGACACCACGGAAAACCACCCCACAACCCCAACCATTAGACTAAGAAGAAAATTAAACATTGATTTTGTAACATCCTGGATTTTTCACTTCTGCTTTCAATTAAATTAATCGAGCATTTCATCAACGTGCCTATAGTACTATTCTCAGAGCTGATCACTTGTGAGATAACTAGACTGTCTGGGAAAGCTATTAAGGAAGGCAAATAGACTTGAAGATTCGACAAGGAATCAATAGCTTGACCGTGCTCATCTGCCGAGATCATTGTGGTACAGATATAAATCGATTAGAGATCAGAGATAGGTCGGTTCAACTCAGATGAGTGGTTAAACATGGGTGATGCCACTAAATTGCAAAATTCTCATCGATTGTAACTAGTTTAATTTTTCTGTCGTTTTGGTACCCTGTGCCCGTAATTGAAACTTCGAGATTTTCACGACAACTGAGAGTCACCAATGTGTCAAAGGGGTTCATTGTGGCTCGAAGAAAATTGACCACGGGTCATTTGCTCTAAAAAGTTATGAAAACTCCCTAATAGCCTAGGTCACACTAAAAACCCGTCGGAGTGAAATTAACCACGAATTTGAATCCAATTTTAGAAATTGAAGGTTCTATCATGTCACAATAAATTCTAAGAACGTCGATTCAGTCTCAAAAGATTTTTCTGCAACCCAAGACTTTTTGGGAAAATGTCGTCCTAGGGCCGCGTTTGTCCAAAAAAAGCCAAGGACCCTTTTTTACCGCAAAATTGGGAAGCAAATGGGATCAATTGATGAGGAAAAATACCAATTGGATTGGTGAGGTGTTGATTGAATTTATGAGGGCCAAATGGGATTAAATCAATAATGAAAATAAGTCCAATTAAAGTAGAAACGTTGGAAATTCATAGCTTCCCCTTGGCCTATGATTTTGGACCATTTCAAGAGTTGTGAGATGAGCATTGGTGGCTAAATTGTTGCCTAGCAAGCCATACTTGGCTATGGATGAAGTCAAGGGGACATTGAAAGAGAAAATGTGACCATGTGGCCCCCTCTTGCCCCTCTCTCACTCCAAGCTGCCGTCCACCCCCATTGCTGCCTTCTTTATGCTTTGAAAACTTCCAATAACCACAAGAGAAGCCATCGAAGCTGCCTTGCTGTCACCAACCCCCGCCAAAGTCACCGTTGGCCGTCGCGACGCCATCATGCCTCATCCGCGCACCTTGCCACGCCCGTGCTGTCCCGCGCCTTGTCTCATGACCCCAACTTCCAACCCTCTGTTCCGCCGTCTAAGCAGCTTTCCATTTATTTAATTGAGCACTGTTTTGTGAAAATTGAGTGAAATTGGTGATTATGAAGATTTATCCAAAAATTGGTTAATGTGGGTATAAATCAAAAATTTGCCGAGTGGGGCCGTGATACCACTAAATCTCACCAAATTTAAGAATTGCCGAGTGGAGCCATGATTTCACTAAATCTAAGAAAATTGCCGAGTGAGGCCGTGATGTCACTAAATATCGAAAATAAAATTGTCGAGTGGGGCCGTGATGCCAATAAATCTAAGAAAATTGCTGAGTGAGGCTGTGATACTACTAAATATCAAAAATTGCCGAGTGGGGCTATGATGCCACTAAATCTAAGGAGATTGTCGAGTGGGGCTAGGATGCCACTAAATCTAAGAAAATTGCCAAGTTGGGCCGTGATGACCACCAAATATAGAAAAGTTGCCAGTGGGGCCATGATTACCACTTAATCTAGGTTGCGCCTGTTAAGCCGTGACCAAGAGTTGAGATTGAATAATCGAAATGTCCATGTGATGGTTTCCATGACATATAATTGACTGAGTCGATTGATCGATGAGTCGATCTGATTGATTGGATGATGTGATCGTCAGAATTTATGAATTGAACTAATTTGGAGGAAGGAACTAAGGCCAAGATAAATCCTCTAACTCGTGTTGTGCTTAGGTAGCCTTAGGGCGTATTGACTTCCTAATCGAGTTTTAGGGGGTAAAACTTGCTGAGACATAGTCTCACCCCGTTGTGGGACAACATTTCAAGTTCGTAGATAACAGCACCCCCAGCTCTTCCCGAGCATTTTGGTATACCTGAGGAAATAACAGAAGTAAGTTATCATATTTCGATACACCCCCACCCTGAAGGTTTGGAGTATGTGATGGTGAAATCCACAGTCTGGGTCGACGTGGGTGAGCCTGAAATGGTGCCTCATAAGTATCGGTCATGGTATCATCACTATCATGATGGGCGAAGGGAGGGTCCTGTATCGGAATTTGATGTGCCTCGGTATGTTTCGGAGGTTGCGCTCGGGAAGGGTACAGTAGATCCTGAGTGTGAATCAGTAGTGGACGCTAAAGACCCTAATCTCGAAGGCGACTCTGACTCTTCGATGTACTCAGCCGAAGGTGCCAATTGGAGCGAGGAAGAAGGAGAGGTCGATGAGGAGGTGGAGCAGGAAGTATTTAGTGATGATGAGTAGCTGTGGTTATTAGAACCCCATCCGTGTTTGCAGACTTTATTTTCTGAGTTTGTTTAAGTTGGATTTGAAATTGTAGTTCGCCTTGTATATATGTGCACTGGTTTGCAATGTATATAAGTGTGGTTTGAAATTTTACGACCCTATTTTCCTATCCCATTGTTTTATTGTCTGAGATTTATATTTACTTTCGCACGCGTATATTAAAATGAATGGGTCAGTGATGCGACCTAAGACATCGCTATTAAATCAACCAAGCAAGGATGGGCACAGGTTCGGAGGATTAGGACGTGATAGATTTTAAGAAGTAACCTAGAATATTCTTTTTTAAGAGAAAAATACACTAAAATTCTTAAAACTTGTCATGAATGTGCAATTGAGTTCTAAGACTTTCAAAAAGTGTAATTAAGTCATAAGACTTGTTACGACAATGCAATTAAGTCCTAAAAGTTTTAAAATGTGCAATCAAGTCTTAAAACTTATTGCAAAAGCGTAATTGAGTTCTAGAACTTTCGAAAAGTGTAATTGATGAAAAGACTTAATTGCACTTTAAAGGCAAGTTTTAGAATTTGATTATACTTTCTGAATGTTTTGGGACTCAGTTGCACTTTTGTGACAAGTTTTAGGATTTAATTGCATTTTTTTTTTTTTAAGTTCAGGATTCAATTGTACTTTAATGACAAGTTTTAGGTATCACACCCCGGACCTTTATTCCCTGCCTTGGGAATGCAACATCCGACGGTGGTTAATTATGCGACGTTCCAAGAGACATTGCTGACCCGTCAGTTGTTATCTTTCAATTAAACACAAGCGGAAGCATACATATCAACATCCAAGCAAGAATCACACAAAAGGAATAGCGAAGAAAATTCATAAGCAAATATACATATTATTTATTTGCTTTGTTAGACTGGATTGTTTAATTTACAAGCCCATTCTTGGGCCAATCTGATATACCTCCAAAAGACAGTAGGGAGTTCACAAGCTTCAAGGTAAGCCTACCTCCTCTAGCGAGATACTAAAAGAAGTGGCTCCCCTACGAGGATCGACTACCTAGACATCATCTATTGGGCTGTTGGGTAGGCTATTGTCCTCATCCAATCTAGATGGCCCACGGATCGCATTAAGAGGTCCGACAAGGTGCTTGTCGAACCACAAGTACCAAACTCAGTAATTGTGGGGGATGAGATTGTCGTAGCCTTCCTCCACCCAAACAATAGTAGTGATCCTTCGATATATGGTGTTTTCCCTAATCATATCCGTGATAGCAACCTCCATACTCATAGGCACCTCGAAACGCACGAAGCACACAAGCGGTGGATCCATACTTACTGGCCTGAAAAAGATGAAACAACAGTAAATGAGTTTGATGAAACAACAATAAATGAGTTTGACAACTCAATAAGTCAATTGCCTAAACCTTGTATAGGCGGATCCCTTATTTTGGAAACCTACAAACTCGATGCCTAGTGTTGCAACCCGATCTCTCTACCACTTGACCCTTTGGGAAAGGAAGGAGGGGAAAGGTTGGATTTAAAGATACTTGACCATAAAAGTTTCCTCACGATTCTCATCCATAGAGACATCAACAGCTTGCCTCCCAAGCGAACCTCTTGTGGGTTCACTTGAGCGTAGTCACGAACTCTCACAAGCTCATACCCCACGTGACAGTAAAAGGTATCATGACCCTACCTTGACATTGTGGCACGTCTTAATCGATGGTTTTAAGGTCAAAAGGAAACTGGATGTTAATGTGAGTTTAATGGTACATTTACAATCATGATAGCCCTCCCAAGATGTACATCCACCAAAGATGGCATCACTTCATCTTTATTAGCTTCACCATCTTGGGTATGCTAAACCATGATCGTGAAAGTTTTCTAAAGGTCCATGCCCCTCATGATGGTTTATTTATATGATCTAGTTGTTTAAGATAACCTAGAGATAAGACGGGAATTGCCACTAGCCTTCTTTTTGGGGGGTCAGCTAGAGAACCTAATCGAGGGTTGGGAGTAATCCCTCGATTCTTACGAAACTAGGTATTGAGATTTGGGGACTTGGGTTATGCTAATGTTTCTATTAGTACCATTTTGGTACGTAACAGTATGTCTTCTCACCTAAAGTGCCAATGCATTTCTTTTTTACTTTTTTGGGATTATTTATCTTAAACTGGTGACCATGCGTGGATAATCATTTTCGTGCCATTCTATTTTCGTAGAAAAATGAAAAGAAGGCAAACAATTGAATTGAAAGTGCGAAATGGTAAGTAAACAACCAAGGAAAGTAATAAATCTATCACACAATCCTAAGAAATATGAAAAAAATCAAAAAAAGATAAGCGAAAAGGAAAAACCTGCAACTCGTCAGGTGTTTCTACAAACAAGGAGAAACTGAGGCATATGGGGATGAATTGTGTAGAAGTATGGTTAGAATGGACGTCGACATTCCATTTTCTTCACATTCTCTCCATCTTCATAATCCTATGTTAAACTTGGTCTAATAACTATAACTAGGTACATATAATAGAAAGAAATAAACATACACGTCAAAACAACCAAAAGTACAACATAAGATTAAGATCACATGATCCAACAAGACAAGGTTTAAGATCAATCGAATATAGGCCTCGGGTTCAGCCTTCGCAGTTTGTGCATAGGTTCCTCTAGACACCTACCCGATTCATTTTTCACGACTTATAGCCATTATTGATCAATTTATGTTCTTGTATGGCCAATAATGCTTGTGAGTCCCTAATGAGGCATTCTATGTGATCCCTAGAATTTCCCGTTGGTATCATGCCTAACATATATCTAGAATTCACATGCGTTGCAAGAATTAAACCTGCATGCAGGCCCTTTAGGCCTTATTCCCTAATCAATCAAACAAGTGAGTGAACCATAAATGGGTCACTTATTACTAAGGCATGTGCTAATCATGGATACAAACATTTCTAATGAATGATGTGATTATATGCATGAGGGGGTACATGTGATATTTTAAAAATGGATTCAAAATCATCGATGAGGTTTTTGAGATGATGTGATATCTCGGCTATGGAATGCATTTAATTGCCAAGACTAACCTGAGGCTCACATAAATGCATTCACAAGCATCGCAAACATTTTGAATACTATCGAAACCATGACTTTCATAATGTCAAATCGAGGATTTAAAAGGATTTGTAGACATTTTAGACTAAGCAGAATCTAGGTTACGAAATGTTAATGTTAACCTAGGGCTTGCATAAATGCACTCACAAGCATTGTAGACATTTTAAATTCGGTCTAGACCATGATTTCTCCTAAGGAAAACCGAGTATCAGTAATGAATTTCTAAAGATTTTATTTTAGGAACATCACATGTACCTATCGTGACCCAACCTCAAGAAGAAGAAAAAAAGGTTGGGTTTAGGGTACTCAATCATGAGAGTTCCTTTGTGATTTGTGCTCTAAAAGATGTTGTCACCTCACTTTTTGAATCAGATCTCTTATGACTTCCCCTGTACACAGTCACGAGTTCTCTCAAACTCATACCTCGCATGACAGGGGAGTATTGCAATATGTACTCACATGGGCGACACACTTTAAGAAATGAGGTTAGGTGTGGATATCGGATTTAAGGGTATCTTTACCATGATAGCCCTCTCTATAGTACTCTTCGCCCATGAGGATGGTATCACTTCATCCTTTGGGGTTCTGCCACATCGAGTGTGCTAAATTGCGGTAAGTCTTTATGTCACACCCCTGCCCACCTCTAGCACGAGAGCATGATCCAGTAGGTTAGCATTGATGCCCCAGGCAATGTCAAATGTCCCAAAAGTCTTTTATCTTTAGTTAAGCACATCGGAAGCAATCATAAACAATTCCCATACAAACAAACATGGAAGTTGGGCAAGACATATGCAAGCCAAGCAAATAAAAGCAACATATATTCATACACATATCACATATCAAAAGTTGTTTTGATTACATGCACATCCTAGTCTTGGGTTACTTATTTTCATTTCCATATGTAGTCAATCAAAAAGGCTGGGTAGCTTAACTCCTCTACTGAGCTGCTCCTAAAGGCGGCCCCCATTCTATGTTCATTCTCTTCTCAGACCCTAGTTCACCCATCACGCACCTAAAATGGTGAGGACAACAAGAGTGAGTTGATAACTTAGTAAGTAGAAATCCCTAATTATCCTATTAGAGGGTGTTTTGTCGTTGATCATCGGATACAAGATCACCACCCACTTGTTGATGGCAAATCAAAAGCAAGATTCGTGCCTTGCCTTGCTTATACATATGAAAGGCTCTCAACCGTCTATGTACTTTCAAGAATCAAAGACAAGGAGTTAGTACATATGAACAAGCTTTCCAAACATCCGTGGCTTATGATCATTTTGGTCACAAAAAGGGATACGTGTAACTCATGAAACCCATTCAAGCACTAAGTGACCCAATTCAAATGTATGCTCAAATGGATGCAAGGACTTAATAATACATATCAAAACAAACACAACTTTTGCAAGCATCACACATGTTTCAGTCATGGACCACACATGGACTTTCCTTTTTCTTTTTCAATATCATATTAGTCAAAATTAATTAACTTTTCCGGTAACAACCGAGCATTGGTCCCTACCATGGCAACCAGCATCGTCCCAATCTCATTATTAGGATGGCATCCAAGGCGACCCTCAGGCATCGGCCTCATTCGGGCCAGCATCGTCCATGATCTCAATATCGGGATGACATCCGGGGCTTTACCATAGGCAACGACCTAGCATCCCCCAACATCGGCATATAAGTTCATCATATATCCATATATTTCAAGCATAAACCAATTCATGTTATGTTGAACTTTTAGCCGAATGAAAGGTCCAAAGGCATGCCATAACTCTTGTGTTTTATTAAATCTAACTAAGATGGATGCAATTTGGGCTCGTGACCTTGACTTGGAACTATTCACTCAAGTTTTAGCATTGTCCATAGTCACCGAGGCCTCTCCTCGACATCTGGGTGTGCTTGACACTTAAGCGAGATCATGAACTTACTCAATTCAACAACAAGCAATAGAAGCACAACAAGAATAATAACACAAAGCCAACATAAGCAAACAATGACATGATCCTAAAATCGATAAGCATAGCACATCAACCTATCAAAGAATTAAGAAAATCTACTTACTACTTTTTGGACCTAGCTCCAAGATGCTTCTTTGGTGGTTGGTTAGCGTCTAGGGTGGCTTGGAAGAGAAGGGCGTGAAAGAGAGGGAAGGAAGGGAGAGGAAAGGAGGGAAATGCCAAGCCTTAAAATGTGCAAATGCCTTCTCCTATTTATATGCCTTTTCCTCTTAGATTTTTATGCAAGCTCACAATTATGCCTAAAATGACGAGTTGGTCTACTGTCGCGACCAAATTTTCCGATGAACCGCCTAGGGTTTGCCTAATGGATTGTTAAGCCTAGACTTAACTCGGGCTCTTCCAAGGCCATACTAATTCACGACTTTAAATTCAAGTTCTTAACATGTAATTGATTTTTCAATTTGAAATCGCCACTAATCTATTTTTGGTGGGTCGATTAGAAACCCAAGTAAAGTAACAGGAGTTTTACTTTACTCCTATGAACCAGAGACTATGGGTATAGGGATTTGGTTACACTAGATTTCTCTAATGCCCTTTCGGTACCATTCTTTTATTTTCAAAAAATGTTTGGCAAGCAATTTGAATTGATTTTAATTTATCTTCCTAACATGTGAGATGATTATGCAGGTGCGCAAACCACTAATTTAACACCCAGATAAAACAATAAATAAATTGCGAATACTTACCTCAAAGCAATGAAAGCATCTGCGCTATTAGATTAGAATTCATATCAACAGTCCTAGATATGATTCCTAATTAACACGCAATTTCTTTTTCTTTTTTTTTTGTTTTCACTTTTTTAATGAAAATTATGCTCGATGCAATGTAATATGACCTAATTCTAATGGCATGCAATTTCTAATTAAATGGAACTAATAACCATTTCTAAATTACGTGAATTTCATGAGTCTAATCCTACATGACATTTTTTCTAAAAATGCAATCTATGCTAAAGAAGGGAATTAATTTATCCTAAGACATTTTTTGGTATTTTTCATGAAATTTGGAATTAGGAAAAATGTGAAAATTATTTAATCAAATTAAGATTCTATCTAATTTATATTAAGGATTAGGTCATGCTAAACCCTAATTTAAAATAAGATATTATCTTAATTTAGCAATCTCTAACCTAAGATGCGGTCTATCTAAAAAAGAAATCAATTTATCCTAAGGCCTTTTTTGGTATTTTCTCTAAAATTCGAAATTATAAAAATGTGAAAATTACCTACCTAAATTAAATTGCCATCTAATTTGTATGAGGAATGAAGTTAATTCAGATCCTAATTTAAATTAGGATTTTACCCTAACTTAGAAATCCCTAACTAAAATGCAATCTATCTAAAATTATCTAGACTTATAATAAAAAACCAACATCTAGAATTAAGCTACATGCAATTTTACTCTAAAATGCAATGACATGCAAAAAAATGCCTTAATTCTACATGAATTATGCATGATGATTTTTTGTTTTGTTATTTTATATTTTTTGTTTTTATTAATTTCGGAATTAATAATTGCCAAATGATTAAACATGCAACCTAAGCTAGAAACTAGCAACCTAAATTGATTGATTTGAGTTTTTGATTTTTTCAATTTTTATTTTTTGAAATTCGAAATAAAATTCCTATTCTAAATATGCAAACCGTAAAACCAAAAATAAACCTAATTCTAACCTGCATTTTTTGGATTTTTTTTTTAGAAAATTAATTTAAATGACACGATAGCAAATCAACAATATTGATCCCAAATTGACGAATTATATCTCGCGCATGAGATTGGGTTGGCCAATTTCACAAAAATCACAAATCGAATCTTGGGTGGGAGATCAGATTGGCAATTTTTGAAGTGATTACGAGTCGGATTTCGGGTGCGATAATCGGACTGGCAATCACTAATTTCAAGGCAATTTCATATCATGCATTTTCAATTTCAAACAAAGAGATAAAATATCAAAAAAACTAAAATAAGATAAAAAAATCTACATAATAGAATAAATCTACCTAAAAATAAAATAAAATAAATCCCTACCTAAATTTGAAATTTTTCCAAAAATCCGATCGCAGAGTGGACCAACGATGGAGGCACGGCGCGGCACAGCTCAAGGGCGGTGGTTATGGTGGTGGGTCACCACAACTATTCATCGGTTTCCTACAAGATAGAAACTTTGCAAATCATGGAAGGGTGACCTACACTGCTCGACTTGATGAGGACCCACCAGGAATGTCGCTAGTCTTGTGACGTCAGAGAATCATGGAAACTTGTTGGATCTTTCAGGAGTTGGCTCCGAGTCTGTGTACGCCACTATCGGAGTTGCTGGGCGATCGTTGGTGTGGCATCCTCCAAATTTTGAAAATCATTGAAGATGTGAGGACTATGGAAGATCTAGTTGTGGAACTGCAACTCTTTGGCTATTTGATATGGCATTTTCAATTGAATGCAATTCTTGGAAATGTGACAATTGTGACTAACAAAATTTATGGAATTTTGTCATTGGATAATTGAGTTACAATTTGCTCAATTAGATGGACATGGTGACTATGCTATACGGCCAAGGTTGACATTTGAAATTGATTGAATTAGTGCATACATTACAACCTACGGCTATGCACGAAATCTTGAGGGATTAAGTTATAATTAAAATTGGATTAAGTGAGAATTAATTGGAGAGGGAGATGGGCCGGCCAACTAAGGAGTCGACCCAGCCCATGAAGCCCCCAAATCTCGCACGTCCAAGGAGGAGGAGGTGGCCGACAAGGTGGCACCATGGAGGCTTGCTTCTTTGACACATGGCGCCCATGTGTGAAGCCTAGGAAGTAGCCTTGGTGAGTGGCCGTGTGAGGTGTGAGAGAGAGAGAGGAGGTGCCATCGACTGAGTGAGTGAGAGAGAGAAGAGTCAGCCAAAAAGTGAGAGAGAAAGAGAGAGAGGAAGAACCGAAGGAGGAAGAAAAGCGTTCGGCCGAGAGGAATTCCAGCTCCAACCAAGGAGATTCTTGCTGTTTTTCTTCAAATCTAAAGGCAAGAGCTGTCCTTAATCCTTCCTATACATGTCTAGAGTTCTATTTTAGCAAGAAATCGTGATTTGTACGGCTGAATTTGGCTAATTATGGAGAAAGGTCAAACCGGGTGAAAATCGGGTAGAGAAAACAGGGTTACGCCCGAATTTTGTAGGGCCATTCTCATGGGTTTAGAGATGGATTATGAGTTTGATGTCTTCTGTGAAGTTGTTGTACACATCTTGAGCTGCAACATAGTCTAATTTGATCAAATTTGAATGAGAATTGAGGGGTGTAAATGGTTTAGCTTGAAACCGGATGGGTTTTGGAGTTAGCCGAGAGACCTTTGTTGATTGTTTGCTCATTTTCATGCCTTTTGAGTTGGAATATTTGCTCGACTACTTCTGATGAATTGTTAAGAACATCTTGATGCACCTTATAGTAAAATTTGAGCCAATTTCGTTGAGATTTACCTGGTGTATCGAATTTTCTTTCTAGCCTTGTGTTCTGGAAATCGGACGAGTTAGGGACAGTAGATTGTGGAGCTTATAATCTAACTTTTCTTTGAGAATTTGACTTCGATTTCAAAAGGGAAGTTGTAGAAAACACACTTGGCTACAACATATCCAAAAATGAGAGAAAAATAATGATTTTAAGTGGGTCATTTTGAATTGTTTTGCTAATGATATATCCTGCGCATTTTTGGAAATAAGCTGAAAGTTGGTGATTTTTATACTATGTTTTGTGAGCCGAATTTCAAGATGATTTCTTCTAGTGAAATGTTCCTCTACCTCTTGGATATAACATAGTAATTTTTGATAATTTTTTAAGATGAATCAGTGCCTCAATTTCATGGATTTTATGGACAGTGTAATCTGGAATTTTCTGGGCATAGTTTGAATGTGGCCGAGAATAAGTATTTTATAAATACATAGCCTAAACTTGTTTTCTTTAGTGTAAAGGATATCTTTGCCTTTTATTTCAATCATGTACATGGATTAACATGTTGAATGGCCAATGTCATGGTGCCTGGAGAGTATTCTTGATTGATTTATATGCTGATCTTAGGGGAAAGCATTGGAGAAGTCTTAAGCCGATTGCTGTATTATTCATTTGGGTGTGTTATGCATGTCAAGTTCATAATGTACATGCTGTATTGGTTGGATACCCTCTTGATGTGTATGTATACATGCCATATGTGATTGAGAGATGGATATTTAGTGTTAAATTCACTTGGTTCTCATGATATACATGCTGTATTGGTGATGGAACAATGGGCTGAGCATGTTGAATGAAGATTCATGTCATGTGATTGTGAATAAGTGAATACATATGCTGTTGTGCTTGTATGCACCATGGTCATGCTTGTGGATCATGCATGAAAAAGAGATTGTTGCATGACATGCATTGATTATGCCTCGGAAGTATCGAGATGCCTGGCCAGGGAGTGAAAATGCCGGATGCCCAGTAGCCCTGTGAGCGTAAATCTGGATGGCCTCGGAGTTGAGATGCCCGGAGCGTTGGGGGTGCTGGAAGCACGGAGTGTGTGTCCCGTGGATGTCTCGTGATGCCAGTTGGGGTGCGAGATGCCCGGCCAGGGAGTGTAAATGCCAAAAGCACGGATGGTGTGTGCCATGAATTCCTCACGACGCCAGGTTGGGTGTGGGATGCTCGGAAAGTGGGGTGGCCGGAAGCCGGGTGGTGTGTACCGGATTGTGCATTTGATATTGCAAGTATTTGATGTGTGCATATGTTTGATGCATTGTTAATATGAGGAAAGGCATGTGATGTCATTGAAATTGCATGAGCATTGTTAGAATGAGGATAAATACATGTGATATTACAAATGTATATGTGCACAATTGAATGATGATGTGAGTGATGTTTAAATAAGAGACACCTGTCCTTATGCTTGCTGGGAATGCCTAAAGTCTCCATATATCTAATTGATGTCTATGTGCAAGGTATAAACATGTGATAAGATGTTCATATACAAGCATGTATTTTATATAATGGCTGATTTGTGTACATTATGATGATCTTACTATACCTTTGATGTTGCTTAGTTTCCATATGATGTGAATGTGTGTTTGGTTGTGCTGTATGGGTAGTTTTAAGGATCTGCTTTTATGCTGAGTGGTTGTACTCACCCCTTTTGGGGACTAACATTTCAGCCTCGAGTATGTCGCTGCCACCGGTTTCCCCGGAGCATTTTATGGCATACCCACGGACGTAGACGTGAGGGTATTCCACCCGGTTAGTCCGACGGTACCCGGCTTATCATACTTTTGAGTGAACGTGAAGATTACATTCGATGTGGGCCCGAGTAGCGGCCAAAGTGTACCAGGAGTTCGTTTCGCTTACATGTGTCGGGATGGCGAGATGGCAGGGATGATGCCACCGCCGTCACCTCCCGGAGCGCCGGGTTGGAGCTAGGCGCGAGGCTACGACGGGGGGAGGCTGGCGGGTTTTTGATTTAGGATCGCTTGAATTAGGATGGATCAGTTGATATGTATGTTTTTCTTTGATGAGGGGTGATGATGTGATGGGTAGTTTGCATATGGTTATGGTTTTTATTTTTTATTTTTGGATACATCATGTACCCTGAAAGGAAAACAAGGAAATCCATCCTGTTATGCTATGAATAAAGAGAACTGATCCCATTATCTTATATGCTTAGTTGTGTGCATTGGCCTTGGTTGTTTGGGAGAGTCATGATTCCGCTTTCGCTACTCAATTGCGCAGGGACCATTTAAAAAAAAAAAAAGGAATGAGAGCCTAAGAATGTATAGCTCTCAAAGCACAGAGGACAGGTAAGTATGACTGTAATAGCCTCAAGGGGGTTTTTGGGGTGTTACAGTTGGAACTTCCTTGCTGGACAATTGTTGCAAATCTAGCGATGAAGGCTCGATGGTGGTGTAGAGTCCGACACTCGTAACAAGTGGCAATGCTTCTCGGCAAGGTAGCAAAGGACGCCAAGGAGACTTTGACCAATGAGAAACTTGGCTAATCCCCAAGTTCCTTGTGAATTCTGTAGGTCTTGAGATAAAACTCCTTGATTACCAAACTTTGACCATAAGGGTATGTCGTTGAAGTGAACCCCACCAAGAACGTATGACTCACGAACAGTGGTAATTCCCAAGTTCTTTGCAAGGCAGCAACTTCTCAGCTTCGGAAGGCGTTGACCCCTTCTATTCTCTCTAGCGTGTGTTCTCTCTAAAATTGCCGACGATGATTGAGCATTGATAATTGCGAGAACAACGCGGGGCACAGCAACTCAGTGTTAGCCTGCGAATAACAAAACAATGGAACTCGCTCTTCCCTTTTTTCTCACGTGTGTCTCAATGCGTTTTCAACGTGGCTGTATGTATTGGCTGTGTGGCTTTGACAAAGCAGCGGCAAATTTGATGGGCTATCATTCGGGACACCAAGAAATCTGTGGCATCGATTTGAACAAGAAGCAACAACGTTAATGCAACAAAACTAGTGAGCTTCGCCATGTTGCAGGGCCATGCTAGGCGCGATCCGAGGCTGAAGAATTAGCGGGCGCTTTCGCAATAATAAATGAACGCTGGAGTGGCAAAGCGGCAGGAACAATAAGCTAATTGATGCTTGAAAGTCCACGTTGATGCTGGAGAAATTGAGGGTGCCTGTGACATCCCGAATTTTCTTGAATTTATTTTCAGTCAATTGAGTCGGGCAATTCAGCTGTGCATGTAGTCGTCTTTCTGAGTTGGCCACTCACGAGAGGACTGGTCTATTGGGTGAAGCAATGAAGGGATTTTGATGTGTCAGGCTCGGGGACGGATCACCCTCGGGCCGGATGCAAAAAAATTTCCCTGAAAGCTACTCAGTGGATCAGGCATGCTGAAATCGCACCAGTTTGAATTTAACCGTGAAAATTGAAATTGAAATTAAAAATTTCAGGCCCGGTCATGTCACAAGTCTTAATAGGATCTTGGATTAATTTTATGGATTTTAATTGGACTCAATTAGAAGAGAATTGAATGAGAAATTGAAGAAATTAAGCGCACAAGATTTTGGACCCCGGCAGAAAAATAAAATGCACCTATTGAACTAAGTTGTTAGAAGGTGATAGTGGATGCTGATGTCATGGGGATGACCTCATGGTGAGGTGGCTTGGAGGCATGAGATGGTGACAAGTGGATGATGGGGATTGAATCAAACATCCCCATCATCTTCAACCTTGGAATAGAGAGAGAAAGGGGGGGGGGAAAGAGAAAAGAAAAGAAAAAGGAGAAGAGGAAGGGCTGCAGCACCGTCGACGCCACTGCCCATCCGCCCCCACAGCTTGCCGCCTCGCCGTAGCCTACCGCCGCGCCCAGCCGCCGTTGTCGCGTCGTCCGCCTCCATCGCCGTGCCGTCGTGCCTCACCGCTGTCTTGCCCGCAACTAGGCGTGCTCAGCCGCGCCCAGCCATTCGCCTCCGTCTCCATCCATCGCAACCAGCACCGCCGGAGCCCCGAGCTATCGCCGCCGTCCCTCCTCCGCCTCCTTCCCCGCCTGAACCGCCGCCGACCAGCCCCCGCCGGCCTTCGTCCAGCAGCCTTTTTTTCAGTGGGTATCCAGCCACTCCCGAGCCCATTTCGACCTCCTTCCCGGCCCCCGACGCAAGACCGCCTTTGGGGAAAATCGGTCCCGGCGTCGCCCTCTTCGATTTGAGCTAAGCGGCGTCCAAATCGTGAGTTTACCTCACTAATCCTTGATTAGAGGGTTAATTACGCCCTAAGTATGTTTAGTTTAAATTAAGCATGTTTAGGTGGATATATTAGATTTTTTTTTATAAGTTGGATTAAGGAATTGGATTAAGCTTAATTATGTTTAATTAAGTTTAAAAGAGGTTAATTAAAGTTAAGTGGTGAAGTGACATAATTGGATTTTAATTTAGATTTATTTAAATGTTTCGAAATTCGGTTAATTAAAATAATATTAAAATATTCCGAAATTAATTAAATAATAATATTAAAAAAAAGAAAATTTTAATTTTTAGCCCCTAGGTTGCTCGAATTTCATGTCGATCGCCATTTCGTGTCTGTTAGAATTTAAATTTGATGCTTGATTTGTGGCGAATTGGGTGTGATTGTGTTAATTAGGGGTTATGTGTAGAAATTCCAAGTGTGGGAATTGTTGGGAATTTGGCCGCGTTTGACCGCCTATTAGAGGCCGTGCCTAGTGAGGCCATGATGAACCACCTATTAGAGGTCGTGCCTTTGAGGCCGTGATGAACCACCTATGAGAGGTCGTGCCTAGTGAGGCCGTGATGAACCACCTATTAGAGGTCGTGCCTATCGAGGCCGTGATTTACCACCTTATTGAAGGTCGTGCCGAGTGGGGCCGTGATTACCACCGATGGTTAAGTCTACCCTAGAGGGTTGTGATGGGATGCATTACTTGATTTATTAGAATGACATGTAATCGGCCGAGCCGATTGATCGCTGAGACGATCCAAGTAGTTGATTGGTTGATGGTGTGATTGTGCCTTGATTAATTAATTGACACATTTGCACGTGATTGAATAATATGAATGTACTAACCTGCAAGCGCGGACTATTGCGAGGTAAGTCTTCTTGATGTTGTGGCTAGGTCATTCTGGGGTGTATTTACTTTCTAATAGGGGCTTAGGAGGGGTGAACTTGCTGACACAATGTCTCACCCTGTTGTGGGAAAAATATTTCAGGGCCATAAATGGCGGTTCCAGCGGAGAAGAATGGTCGGCCAGTGCAGTTTATCGAGGAGATGCAGAGTGCCCCTGACCCTGGGAGTCATTGCACCTACATTTAATTAGATCTACTGTTTTTGTACAAGTATCTATGGATGCCAGAGTCCCGTATAACTTTAGGGTTTGGTACCGTTTTGGGGCCGATGGCATGAGAGTTGGCCCACTGGACAGCATGGACATTCCGTTGGCTATGATGGATCCACTTCTAGGAGAAGGCGTGGCGGACCTTCCTAATTGTCGAGTGATCAACTCCACACCTCCAGTCTCATGGGTGGCGAAGCCTGAAGATGAGGGATCGACGAACGAGTCCGACTAGTAGTCTTAGGACTGTTCCTTCTTTTTGGTAGATCGACCCCTAGTGTGTAGTCTGACCCTTTTTGATGCGCATAGACTTTGACCCATTTTGGCTGTATGTAAACTCTGGTTGATTTTATGATAATATGTTGGTTTGTATTAAATTGATTTTGTTCCTGCTGTTCTATCCCGCTTTTAAATTGTCCGGGGTTCTTAATACGTTCCGCATGCGCTTATTAAATTAATTTGGGTCGGCGACGCTACCTGGGAATGTCACGATTGCACGACCATGGCGGGTTGTTCGTGTGTCTCGGAGTTCGGGGCGTGACAACCCCGTTTAAGTGGTATCAGAGCATGGTCAGTGTATGGAGTGATAAGTACGATGAGTCATGGGATAATTAGTAGGAAGGACTTTACTTATTCTAATGCATGTGATTGTTAGTTGTTTGTTAACTTGATTGTGAGGTTACTCAAATTCTAATGTGGTGTTGGAATTTGCCAATAGGCATCTGTATTGAGCCTCTAGCATGAGTGATCGAGTGCCGAGAGCTGCTTGGAAGGGAGCAACAGGGCCCGTGTTTCGAGGTGGGTCTTCGCTGAGAGTTAGTGCCCATGGTGCCTTGGGAGGAGCACAGGCCGGGACCAGTGCAGGTGGTGCAGCTTTACCTCCAGACAGTGCAGTAGCCCAAGAGGATCAGAGGTTTGTGGGGATCATCCATATGCTCGAGGCGATGAGGGACAGGATGGATCAACAGGCCGCTGCTATCACCACTGCAGTGAACACCGCCAATGCCGCCAATGCCACTGCCACTGCTACTGCCGCCGCAGCTGCCACCGCGCCAGTTGCCGAGCCAGAGGAGGACCCTGATGAGATCCCACCTGAGAATGTGGCCACTGGGAGGATTAGACAGAAGTTGGTGCAGCATTTCCTGAGGATGAATCCACCAACATTCACGGGAGCTGGAGATCCCGAAGCAGCAGCACTATGGATCTTGGAGTTAGAGAATGCTTTTGAGTTGCTGCTGTGCACTGAAGCAGAGAAGGTCATCCTGGCCGCCTATCAGTTGAGGGGGACCGCAGCTACTTGGTGGAGGAGCAACAAGAGGATTGTATTCCCTACGGGCGTGGTTCCAGAGTGGAACGCCTTTATCGAGGTCTTCAACGAGAAGTACTTCTCTGAGTGTGCCAGAAAGGTGAAGATGGCAGAGTTTCAGCGCCTTCGTCAGGGTACGATGACGGTTGATCAGTATGAGGCGAAGTTTGCCGACCTGTCAAAGTATGCCCCTGAGTTGGTCCAACGATTGGCAAACTGAGCTCGAAGGTTTAGGGATGGGTTCCGACCTGAGGTGAGGAGCTTGTTGGTACCTCTGGATCTGAGGGAGTACAATGACCTTTACAAGCGGGCCCAGATGATTGAGATGGACCAAAATGAGAGAGCCGCTATGTCTGGATCGCGGTTTAATTCGAACAGGGATGATAATCAGCTTGGGAAGAGGCCGATGCCTGGAGGAAGGTACCCTATTCCACCCAACAAGAAGGGTGAAGTGGGGAAGTCGTCATCAAGCTTCAACGGAGCATGTCATGCATGTGGAAGGCGACATGGCTCAACCCCGTGCCCTCTTAGGACGAGTGCCTGCTTTGAGTGTGGCCAGCAGGGCCACATGGCTAGGGCTTGCCCGAGGAGACAGATGAGACAGCCGCAGTTGCCACCGCCGCCATCGCTGGGTCAGAACAGAGGATTCACGCCGCAGATCATGCCGCCAAGTGGACCGAACCAACCTCCAGCTCAGGGAAGGACTTATGCGCTCACTAGAGGACAGGCGGAGGATGCGCCTAATGTGGTCACAGGTATGGTCTTACTGAACGACCAACCTGCTTATGCTTTGTTTGATCCTAGAGCTTCGCATTCGTTTATAACTGAAAGATTTGTTAAGTTGGTAGAATTAATTCCTGAGTTGTTGGAGCCCGTGATTAGTATATCTACGCCGTTGAAAGATAATGTGTTAGCTACGGTGGGTTGCCTTGGTTGCAAGTTAGTAATCGGTGAGAGAGAGGGGAGGATAGACTTGATAGTCCTAGCCATGTATGATTTTGATGTGATAATTGGCATGGACTGGCTCACCAAGCAACGAGCTAAGATGGACTGTTATTTCAAGGCGATTCAGTTTAACCCATTAGGGGGTGAGAGTTTCGAGTTCGTTGGGAGTCGGGGAGGACCCTCGATTTCCTTAATCTCTTCACTTGAGGCAACTCGCTTGCTAGACAAGGGTTGCCAAGGTTACCTAGCGACTGTCGTAGACACGACGGTAGAGGAGTCAAGGTTAGAGGACATTCCAGTGGTGCAAGAGTTTCCAGATGTGTTCCCGAAGGAGTTACCGGATTTGCCGCCAGAAAGGGAGATAGAATTTGTAATTGAGCTAGCCCTCGGGACCGAGCCTATCTCCAAAGCACCATACCGGATGGCCTTGTCAGAGCTTAAGGAGCTAAAGGTGCAAATGCAAGAGTTGCTGGATAAGGGATTTATACGTCCGAGTGCATTACCTTGGGGGAGCACCGGTGTTGTTTGTGAAGAAGAAGAATGGTTCATTGCGTCTATGCATCGACTACCGATAGCTCAACCAGGTAACAATTAAGAATAAATATCCATTGCCAAGGATTGATGATTTGTTTGATCAGCTTCAGGGAGCGTCGATATTTTCTAAGATCGACTTGAGGACGGGGTATCATCAGCTAAGGATCAAGAAGGAAGATACATCGAAGTCGGCATTTCGCACTCGATACGGCCACTACGAGTTTACTGTGATGCTGTTTGGGTTGACGAACGCCCCAGCTGCCTTCATGGATCTGATGAACCGGGTGTTCAGGGAGTATTTGGATCGGTTTGCAATTGTCTTCATCGATGATATCCTAGTGTATTCGAGGAGTACGGAGGATCATGAAAGGCACTTGAGGATTGTGCTCCAGACCTTGAGGTATCATGGGTTGTATGCTAAGTTCAGTAAGTGCGAGTTTTGGCTAACTCGTGTGGCTTTCCTAGGTCATGTTATCTCTGGAGAAGGAATCTTAGTGGACCCAACCAAGATTGAAGTAGTGATCAATTGGCCGAGACCGACTACAATGACAGAGATCAGAAGTTTTCTAGGTTTAGCAGGGTATTATAGACAGTTCGTGGAAGGGTTTTCAAGGTTGACATCGCCGATGACAAGATTGCTAAAAAAGGAAGAGAAGTTTGTATGGACAGATAAGTGCGAGAGTAGTTTCCAGGAGCTTAAGCAAAAGCTAACTACCGCACCGGTACTCACTATTCTATCAGGTCCAGGAGGATTCGAGATCTATAGTGATGCGTCGTTTAAAGGATTGAGTTGCGTGTTGATGCAGCATGGTCGGGTCATTGCGTATGCGTCCCGACAGTTGAGACCTCATGAGCTGAATTACCCAACGCATGACTTGGAGCTTGCAGCGATCATCTTTGCCCTTAAGATTTGGAGGCACTACTTGTGCGGGGAAAGATTCCAGATCTTCACTGATCATCAGAGTCTTAAGTACTTGTTCTCTCAGAGGGAATTGACTATGAGACAACGTCGATGGATGGAGCTCCTAAAAGACTATTATTGTGAGATCCTGTACCATCCTGGAAAGGCGAACAAGGTCGCCGATGCCTTGAGTAAAAAGTCTTCGGTTGCACAGATGGTACTCAAGGAGTGGAGTCTACTCGAGGGAGCACGGGATTCGAGTTTCAAGTTCAAGGTAGGCCACCTTTCGAACCTTATGGCCACCCTCAAAATTGAGCCAGAAGTACAGGTCAGAATCAGGGCGCTTCAGCAGATAGATCCAGATGTTCAGAAAATTGTGCAAGAGGATCCGGAGAAGAGAAAAGCTAGCTTTCAGATTTCTGATGATGGAACGTTGAAATTCCAAGGACGATTGGTTGTACCTGACGATGTGGAGCTTAGGGAGGAGATTTTATCAGAAGCGCATCGTAGTAGTTACAACATTCATCCTGGTAGTACCAAGATGTATCAGAATCTGCGTCAACACTACTGGTGGTGTGGCATGAAGGCGGACATCGCCAAGCACGTCGCCAAGTGTTTGACATGTCAGCAGGTGAAAGCGCAGCATTGTAAGCCAGGAGGACTTCTGCAACTCTTGGAGAACCCAGAGTGGAAATGGGATCATATCACGATGAACTTTGTGACAGGACTACCGAGGAGCCAGAGAGGAAATGATTCAATATGGGTAGTGGTCGATAGATTGACGAAGTTGGCACACTTTATCGCGGTTCGAAGGGACCTCAGTTTGGATAGGCACGCAGATTTGTACGTGCGTCACATAGTCCATATGCATGGAGTGCCAGTCACGATTACTTTAGACAGGGACCCGAGATTCACCGCCGCCTTTTGGAAGAGCCTACAATCAGCGTTAGGGACGAAGCTACAGTATAGTACAGCTTGCCACCCGTAAACAGATGGCCAGTCTGAAAGGACGATCCAGATCCTCGAGGATATGCTAAGGGCTTGTGTCTTGGACTTCAAGGGAAGTTGGGAGGAACAGCTTCATCTAGTCGAGTTCGCCTACAACAACAGTTACCAGCAGAGTATTCAGATGGCTCCTTTTGAAGTGTTGTATGGCAGAGTGTGTAGAACGCCAGTGTGCTGGCATGAGGTCGGAGAAAGAAAGATCACCGATCTAGAGTTGGTTCAGCAGTCAGTGGAAGCGATTGCAGTTATCAGAGACAGATTAAAGACCGCTCAAAGCCGCCAGAAAAGTTATGCAGATAAGCGTCGAAGGCCATTAGAATTCCAAGTCAGTGAGCACGTCTTCTTGAAGGTGTCACTGGTGAGAGGTACTTCCCGCTTTGGCAAAAAGGGAAAACTGAGTCCGAGGTACGTAGGTCCCTTTGAGATTTTGGAAAGAATAGGGACTCTAGCGTATCGTCTTGCATTGCCGCCAAAGTTGTCAAAGGTGCATGCCGTCTTTCACGTGTCGATGTTGAGGAAGTATGAACCTGACCTGACTCACGTTCTAAATTTCGAGGAATTAGACGTGGACGACAGGGTGTCGTATGTTGAAAGCCCGATTCAGATTATGGATCGCAAGGAACAAGTCCTGCGCACCCGGACCATTCCAATGGTCAAAGTGGTCTGGCAACACACGGAATTGAAGGAGCAACCTGGGAGACCGAAGAATCGATAAGATAATTGCACCCCTATCTTCTTGCTTAAGGATTTGTAATGGTTTAAATTTCGAGGACGAAATTTTTATAAGGGGGGAAGAGTTGTGACATCCCGAATTTTCTTAAATTTATTTTCAGTCAATTGACTCGGGCAATTCATCTGTGCATGTAGTCGTCTTTCTGAGTTGGCCACTCATGAGGATTGGTCTATTGGGTGAAGCAATTAAAGGATTTTGATATGTCAGGCTCGGGGACTGATCACCCTCAAGCCGGATGCAAGAAAATTTCCCTGAAAGCTACTCAGTGGATCAGGCGCGCTGAAATCGCACCAGATTGAATTTAACCATGAAAATTGAAATTAAAATTAAAAATTTGAGGGCCTGTCATGTCACAAGTCTTAATAGGATCTTGGATTAATTTTATGGATTTTAATTGGACTCAATTAGAAGAGAATTGAATGAGAAATTGAAGAAATTAAGCGCACAAGATTTTGGACCCCAGCGGAAAAATAAAATGCACCTATTGAACTAAGTTGTGAGAAGGAGATAGTGGATGGTGATGTCATGGGGATGACCTCATGGTGAGGTGGCTTGTAGGCATGAGATGGTGACAAGTGGATGTTGGAGATTGAAGCAAACATCCCCATCATCTTCAACCTTGGAATAGAGAGAGAAAAGGGGGGGAAAAGAGAAAAGAAAAGAAAAAGGAGAAGAGGAAGGGCTCCAGCACCGTCGACGCCACCGCCCGTTCGCCCTCGTAGCTCGCCGCCTCGCCGTCGCCTACCGCCGCGCCCAGCCGCCGTCGTCGTGCCGTCCGCCTCCGTCACCGTGCCGTCGCGCCTCGCCGCCATCTCGCCCGTAGCTCGCCGTGCTCAGCCGCGCCCAACCATCCGCCTTCGTCTCCATCCGTCGCCGCCAGTGCCGCCGGAGCCCCAAGCTGTCGCCGCCATCCCTCCTTCGCCTCCTTCCCTGCCCAAACTGCCGCCGACCAGCCCCCGCCGGCCTCCGTCCAGCAGCCTTTTTTTCAGTGGGTATCCAGCCACTCCCGAGCCCATTTCGACCTCCTTCCCGGCCCCGGACGCGAGACCGCCTTTGGGGAAAATCGGTCCTGGCGTCGCCCTCTTCGATTTGACCTAAGCGGCGTCCAAATCCGTGAGTTTACCTCACTAATCCTTGATTAGAAGGTTAATTATGCCCTAAGTATGTTTAGTTTAAATTAAGCATGTTTAGGTGGATAGATTAGATTATTTTATTATAAGTTGGATTAAAGAATTGGATTAAGCTTAATTGTGTTTAATTAAGTTTAAAAGAGGTTAATTAAAGTTAAGTGGTGATGTGACATAATTGGATTTTAATTTAGATTTATTTAAATGTTTCGAAATTCGGTTAATTAAAATAATATTAAAATATTCCGAAATTAATTAAATAATAATATTAAAAAAAGGAAAAATTTATTTTTAGCCCCGTTGCTCGTAATTTCATGCGATCGCTTTGTGCTGTTAGAATTTAAATTTGATGCTTGATTTGTGGCGAATTGGGTGTGATTGCGTTAATTAGGGGTTATGTGTAGAAATTCCAAGTGTGGGAATTGTTGGGAATTTGGTCGCGATTGACCGCCTATTAGAGGCCGTGCCTAGAGTGGCCGTGATGAACCACCTATTAGAGGTCGTGCCTTTGAGGCCGTGATGAATCACCTATGAGAGGTCGTGCCTAGTGAGGCCGTGATGAACCACCTATTAGAGGTCGTGCCTTTGGGGCCGTGATGAACCACCTATTAGAGGTCGTGCCTATCGAGGCCGTGATTTACCACCTTATTGAAGGTCATGCCGAGTGGGGCCGTGATTACCATCGATGGTTAAGTCTACCCTAGAGGGTTGT
The DNA here is from genome assembly GCA_014182555.1 of Eucalyptus erythrocorys. Taxonomy (NCBI): domain Eukaryota; kingdom Viridiplantae; phylum Streptophyta; class Magnoliopsida; order Myrtales; family Myrtaceae; genus Eucalyptus; species Eucalyptus erythrocorys. Next base: position 27,184,070 of record CM024599.1, read on the forward strand.
GATGGGATGCATTACTTGATTTATTAGAATGACATGTAATCGGCCGAGCCGATTGATCGCTGAGACGATCCAAGTGGATGATTGGTTGATGGTGTGATTGTGCCTTGATTAATTAATTGACGCATTTGCACGTGATTGAATAATATGAACTGTACTAACCTACAGACGCGGACTATTGCGAGGTAAGTCTTCTTGATGTTGTGGCTAGGTCATTCTAGGGTGTATTTACTTTCTAATAGGGGCTTAGGAGGGGTGAACTTGCTGAGACAATGTCTCACCTCGTTGTGGGAAAAATATTTCAGGGCCATAGATGGCGGTTCCAGCGAAGAAGAATGGTCGGCCAGTACAGTTTATCGAGGAGATGTAGAGTGCCCCTGACCCTGGGAGTCATTGCACCTACATTTAATTAGATCTATTGTTTTTGTACAAGTATCTGTGGATGCCAGAGTCCCATATAACTTTAGGGCTTGGTACCATTCTGGGGCCGATGGCGTGAGAGTTGGCCCACTGGACAGCGTGGACATTCCGCTGGCTGTGATGGATGCCCTTTTGGGAGACGGCGTGGCGGACCTTCCTGATGGTCGAGTGATCAACTCCACACCTCCAGTCTCATGGGTGGCAAAGCCTGAAGATGAGGGATCGACGAACGAGTCCGACTAGTAGTCTTAGGATTGTTCCTTCTTTTTGGTAGATCGACCCCTAGTGTGCAGTCTGACTCTTTTTGATGCACATAGACTCTGACCCATTTTAGCTGTATGTAAACTCTAGTTGATTTTATGATAATTTGTTGGTTTGTATTAAATTGATTTTGTTCCTGCTATTTTATCCCGCTTTTAAATTGTCAGGGGTTCTTAATACGTTCCGCTTGCACTTATTAAATTAATTTGGGTCGGCGACATTACTTGGGAATGTCGCGATTGCATAACCATGGCGGGTTGTTCGCGTGTCTTGGAGTTCGAGGCGTGACAGCGCCACTCACGGACACAACACCTGGCAGGGAAATCTGGAACACCAGGAAATTTGAAGACCACGCTTGGACTGCAGTAGCGTCCGCTCGAGTGGATGGGCGCTAGCGGCACTGTCCCGGCCACCTGGGGGCACGCCTGGGTTGCTAGTAGAAGCTGGGGATAACGCGGTAAGATGACGGAGCAGCAGATGCAGCGTCTAGTGTGGCAGATCAATGGGAGCAGCACCTGGCGTGTGAAGATTTGAGTATTTGCTGGTGAAGCGGAGAATTGCAGTTAAGACGACGGCAGAAGACCTAGCGTGATGGATCAACAAAAACAGCAAGGAAGAGCTGTAAGCGTGTGTGGAATTCCCTGACGTCAAGGGAGTCCCCTAGCCTTTGCGATCCGCCCCCTTTCTGCGTGTTTTCTCAATTTGTTTTCATTGTGTACTCAATTGACGTCCCCCCATATCTTCTCCAGATGTGGCTCTTTTATAGGTGAATAACTTTGATTTTCGTGGATTATTTCACTTCCTTTTTCGGCTCACATACGAAATCTCCTTTGATTATGAAATATTTCTTATCTTGAGACATAGAATATATCGCTTAAAATATCCCCACGTGCGATATTCTTCTTGATATTTCATGCTTAAACTTCCAATCTTCTGTAATATATTGCCTAATGTGAATATATAAAATAATTATCGAATATTTGAAGAATAATATGAATCCTTTCTGAAAATACCGAATTGTCAACTCGTAAAAGTGAAGCTCATCCACCGCTGATCAAATGCAAAAGTGATAAACAAATAAATAGAATAATGTAAAATGCTTCTAAACTATATGTTATGCAATTTTAATTTTATTTTTTTGGGTAAAAATTAACCCATTTTTTATGCAAAAATTTAGGTTTCAACACCTACCTATCTTCCTGAGTTGGCACCTAGGTCCTTTGATGTTAGCTTATGATTAGTCCACCTATTTGCTTGCTCTTCAAGGCTCAATCTAGGTTCATTATTGCCTATGGTGCCTAAGGGACACATTTCTTCAACGCCTACTGTTTTGTTCTAATCGGTTGGTCCTTACCTTGTTCACCAAGGCTACAATCTAAGGCCATCATAACCTAAGATTTACCTAAAATTTTAGGGGACACCTAAGTAGGTGACTCACCTTTCTCATTAATTGCGAAGATTTCATGTAATCATTAGGCTTAGATGTGTTCACATTAGCCAACTCGCTCTCTAAGTTTTTACTCTTTAACACACTAAGGTCCAAAAGCATTTAATCCATTCTTATCTTCAAGCCAAGAAGTCTCTAGATTAGCTTGCTCCTTAAGTTGGGCGTGCAGCCCCCTTCCCCTCCAAGTTGGATGTGTGGTTCTCCCATTCTAAGACAAAAGCAGTTTTGAGCAAGTTTCAGAATCATTACCATTACCTTATCAAACGGACTTGCAAACAAATAAATTTTTAAGATGTTGTAAGACCTTAGAATTTTTTTTTTTCATGAAGGAACCCAAGCCAAATTCGTTTTGTGGAAAGGGCAGAACATCATTAAACACAACCCAAAAATTCATCCGTTTAGCAAATTCAATGGTGAGAGAGAGAGAGAGAGAGACTTATTTCAAAATACAAATCATCATAAAACTCTTTGAAATGTTAATATGTTGTAGATATGGATGTCATTTAAAACTTTTGTGAAGGAAGTATGTCCAAATTTGAAAGGGAATATTTTATGAAAATTCGAGAAAGTAACTTGGTTACTGTTTTCACTATACTTGGCAAGTTTTATATTGTATTTAGTCTCTAATAGACTTGAACGGGCATGGTGAAGTGCATATGTGATAAAGTCTCATCTTAACCTTAACACTACATCATGATTTTGGTCACCTATGCAAAAATCTAACGAAAAATCTCACATACAGAACACATGACGATAAATATTTTTTGTTAAAAACTTGAAACCAGATTGAGATTATGTGAGTCGTGACAAAAATGGCAAAACAGATCCGCAACATGCAAGGTCTTACATGCAGAAGGACCCTAATGTGTTTATACATACAACTGACATACCGAATGATGAGTTTCCAACAAATCATACACCGTTGAAACACACATGATGTATATTTCATGTTCAATGAAGATCGTGTAGCCAATTTCACTCATTTTTAAGCTCAATTTTGCAATAGTGCAATTCTGGCAATTGTAGTTGCAGTGCATTATTAACCTGGTTTAGGCAAGTGTCACCCAATTGCAACTGCATTACCCCCGAGTGCTCATATTTTTCACAAACAAAGTGTCCTTAAAAAACTGAGTTCATTGCCAATTTGCCACAGAGAGCACATAGATGATCACGCTGTAAATTGGACGATGGACCATCGATGTGAGGTGCTGAAGGCCATGTCGACTTGTCAAGTTAAATAGAGCAAGAGAGAACAAAAAAGGTGGTTGGATGGATGTGTGTGTGTGTGTGTGTGAGAGAGAGAGAGAGAGAGAGAGAGAGAGAGAGAGTTGACCTGAGTGTTGTCATTTATATGTAAATATGTAGTCTGGAATGGACAGATATATGACATGAGGAATTTCGTTTATGAGTAGTCTATAAGGCATGTCAACAAGTACACCTTCTCCTGGTATACTAGCCTAATGGCCAAGTAGACACTATATCTTCGTTCAAAAGTAACATGACGCTATATATCTTCGTTGGATGCAGTCTATTCCACAAATAAGGCAGATATTCAGTTCGTTTAAGACTTGTCAACACCAAAAAACTGAATCGATTCCGAGATAACAATAAAGCAACTGGAATAACATATCTTCGTTGGATGCAGTCTATTCCATAAATGAGGATATGAAAGTTCGTCTAAATCTTTCACTTGCTTTTAGCTTTTCCAAAGTCCAAGTTGATATCCAGCACATTTCTTCTTCACCAACGACTGTCCCATTCATTATATTCTAAGTGCCTTTGACGAGCTCTGAAGTCAATGAGCATTGCCAAAATACATGGTTAACCCCTTATATGTCCCATTTATGTTCTGGGAGTCCATAGAAGATTCAAAGATAGTTCTATCTGTCCTACCTCGGATTTTGCAAATCGGAGTAGCTAAGCTAATAGCGCTCTGTATCTAAGATCTTCTCAAATCCTAAGTTCGGATATTCTACAGCACAGAAAACGCTCTTAATCTTACGTCTTGGGCTAAAGTCGCCACCAATCGGTTCGGAAAACCTTGGTCAATTGGACACCTAAGGGTCAAGGCAGTAATGGAAAATTCAGCGACCAAAGAGCACGTGTAAAGGAAACTGGTCGACGAAAAGCAGAGGTCTTAGATTCGGGGTATGTTAAAACCTGGGTCAGATTAGCATTCCCCAACACGGGTGTAGTACCATAGCTCTACTTTTAGATAAAATCCTATATAATTTATTCTGTGTATTCCTAATCACGCATGATTTTTCTTTCTTAATTTGAAATATGCTGCCAAAACATATATTCGACGTGGTATTAAGTGATGAAAGTGTTTTCTCCTATGTAGTGGCTTGACTCTATTTGTGTAAAATTGTGCAGGTATATGCCAGTTTGAAATGCAAATTTCATTCCACAACATCCTAACGATACCACATCCCACAAACACCGTTGCGATGCCATAGCTCAATTTTGGTTAAGTCCTAAATCATTTCTCATTTAATCGCCTAAGCATGCATAAGATTTTTTTTTTTTTTTATGTAAATGTTGGAAAAACACTTATTCAACGTCGTATTAACAAACGAAGGCGTATTAACAAACGAAGGCGTTTTCTCAATGTAGTGGCATGACTCCAGTTGTGTGTAACGTTGTGTAGGCATGTCATTTCAAATGTGAATTTCATTCCAAACCACCCTTGCGGTATACATCCCACACTCTTGCAGTACCATTGTCCTATTCATTTAATTGCCTTAGTATGCATTTTTTTTCCTTTTTAAATTTTAAGACTTCGTCAAAACACTTATTAGAAGTCATATTAACTAGCGAAAGCGTTTTCTCATGTGTAGTGGCATGACTCAGTTTGTGTGTTACATTGTGTAGGTATGTGTTCGTTCGAATGCCAATTTCATTTTACAACACTCAAGTGGTACCACATCCCACATTATATTTGTGGCACCCTAGCCCAATCTTATGTCAAGTCATAAACATTTATCATTTAATTGCCTAAGCATGCATGATTTTTCTAAGATGTCACCAAAACACTTATTCGATGCTGCATTAACTAAAGAAGGCGCTTTCTCGTGTGTAGTGGCATGACTCCATTTGCGTGTAGCATTGTATAGACGTATGTCAGTTCGGATGCAAATTTCACTCCACAACACACTTACGGTACCACATGCCACAATAACCTTGTGGTGCCTTAGCCCATTTTTGTTGTCCTAAATTATCTTTATTTAATTGCCTCAGCGTGCGTTATTTTTTTATTTTTATTTTTTTTAAGATGTTGCCATATTCGATGTCGGAGTAACTAACGAAGGCGTTTTTTGCATGTGTAGTGGCATGACTATTTTTGTGTAATGTTGTCTAGGAATATGTTGGTTTGGATGCAAATATCATTGCACAGCACCTTTGCTGTACCACATCCCACAGAACTCTTGTGGTACCATAGTCTTATTTTTGGTTAAGTCCTAAATCATTTATCATTTAATTGGATAAGCATGCATGATGATTTTATTCAAATTAAAGATGTTTCCAGAACACTTATCCGACTTCATATTTAAATTACGAGACTGTTTACTCGTGTGTAGTGACGGGACACCATTTTTGTGTAACATTGTATAGGCATATGTCAGTTCGGATGCAAATTTCTCTCTTGATTTGATTGGGGTTAAAATTACAACCTAGAAAGAAGTAAATAGATTGTGCGAGAACTGTGAAAATCATGTGCAAGAGGCACGACAAAAGTCTGAAAGTAAGTGTTAGAGTAGAAATAGAATAGGACTGACCAGAAGAGAAAAAAAAAAAAAAAAAACTTCAAACAACCGTAGCAACAGATAGTAGAAATCAGGCGCTTGTTCTGTTGATAAATCAACAGTGATAATAATAAACAAGTAATGCTGAAAAGATAAAAGATATTGTAAGTAGATACATAGTAAATTGGCTTTATACCGAAACTGCATCCACTCTTAACAACAATAGCCATAACAAGGTTGAAATCCACTAATAATCTTCAAAAGAAGTAACAATCAGCAAATACTGCTTTTCCAATAGATCAAATTATCAAGAGTCACGTACTGCTATTACTCTTGTACACTTTATCTTATCAATGATGACAAACATTAGCACTACACAAATTACACAACGGCTAACAACAAAAGCAAGCAAAGAAGAACAATCAAAACACATAACTCTTTTTTTTTTTTTTTTTTTTTTTGGGGGTAAAGCATAACTCATTTTGTTCATCTTCACCCAACCCAACTACTTTCTTGGAGGCAATATATAGCCATTCATCCGTTGATGATCGTTCCCCATGGAAATTCTCAAGTAGTCATTGCTTTCTACCGTTGCCAGTAGCAACTCAATACTCTTTCCTGAATTCCAAGCCTTGAAGATAACCAATAGACAGCAGATTGAGGTTGGAAAGAAGATGTCACTCGTCTTCCACGTCTCTGATATCGATAGTTGCTCTTGCCAATAACTTGCTACTCCCGATAATTAATTATTGCTCCCTACTAGTCATATCTTTTATCTTCTTAACCTTTCAACCATATTGGTGATTATGACTCTACCAAGCTTAATTCCCTTCATGATCCTTCCAAGATTCATCGAACATCTTCATTCTAGACTTATTCACCATCTAGGTCCATCCAGCAATTCAATAGATCTTGGTACCTCCAAATTATCAGGAATATTCCTCTTCTTCTCGACTTATTCATCCTTGATCAAAGTCCTTCCAAATGTTCATCTTTCTCAAGGTCTTTCCAATTACACTCCCAATACTTTGTTCACCTCTGATATCAGCAATGATTCTTCCATATTGGCAAAGTATTCCAATTATGATAGAGCACTTGACATATTAGTATCACACCTAATAGGACACCATCTACATTGTAGCTTGTGTATATATCACCCGGTACTACTCAATTAATACATACAGTAGTAGCATTTAATTATTTTGTGATCTTCAAAACAATAAATGGGATTTTCCCAATAGATTTGACAAAATGACACGACATGGTTATGACATGGCGTATTCAATATTTAGACATGATGAGAAAAAGACATGACGTGGTAATGAAATGGCAAGTTTGGAATTCAAAGATGATGGGAAATCAACATGACATGGGAACAACATGGAAAATTCGCAATTAGAGCATATTACAAGAAAATGACATGACATGGCAATGGAGGAAAGTACCAAAAAAGTTCTAAACCTACCAATTCAATCAATTTAGTCATAAATATTTCTACATTTATATCAATTGAGCTCATCCAGCTAATTTAAACTAGAAATTGCTTGTGTGGATGACAATCATCCTATGTGACACTACTAGCTCTGATGTGGACTTTTTTTTATACTTTTTATTTATTTTTCTTTTTCTTTTCTTTCTTTTTTCTATTTTCATTATTTTCTTCTATTTTCCTTCTTATTATTTTCTTTGCTTTCTCTTTTATCTTTTTTCCTTACTTTCCTCTGCCAATCACCAGCCTCCATGATGGCTGACAAGGGCGAAGCCACCCCTTGCTAGATCTGATGAGGGGACCCTCATCCATCTCTCACTAGAGGCTGGCCTAGCCTAGGTGAGGGGTGGCCTTGCTAGGAGGCAAGAAACCTTGCTTAGCAAGGGGGCAAGAAGGCCTATAGTGAAGGACGAATGATGGTCCCCTCATTGGATCTAGCGAAGGCAAGGGGTAAGAAGACCTCTAGCGAGGATTGGGTGAGAGTTTCTTGCTGGATCTAGTGAGAGGCGGCCTCGTCTAGCCCTCACCGGTGGCCATCACAAAGGCTAGCAACTAGTGGAGGAAAATAAGGGGGAAAAAGAGAAAGGAAAGGAAAAAAAATAAAAAAATAAAAAATTACAAAAATATCGAAAAATATATAAATTAAAAAAATGTCCATGTCGGTGATAACCATCCATGTCAATAATTTCTTGGCCCGATAGGCTCAATTGGTACAACTGTAAAATGATTTAGGACTAAATTTGTCCAATTAAAAAGTTTAGAACTGAATTAATACTAATGCAATATTAGTTAGACTTTTTTGGTACCTTTTCCCGTGGAAATAATGAAAGAATGCCATGACATGGCAAATCCAATATTCAGGCATCATGAGAAATGAAATAATATGGCAACGAAATGGCAAACTTGTAATTCAGGCACGATGGAAAATGACATCACATGGGAACAACAGCAAAATCAGAAATACATGACATTGTCTCGTCTTGGGCTTGTGAAGTCCAACGTCTGATTTGCATGATTTTTCATTCTTGAAACCCTTGCGTCGGTAAGCTCCCGTGGAAATCCAGATCAGGGCATACTGACCCAACCTTATATCTTCAGTGACATAAAGATGGCGTATGAGTAAGGAAACAGAAACGAATAAAAGATATGCAGCTGGTAATCAAATCTAGACCTTAACTGACACATTACATAATGATATTACGGTTGAAAGCATCACTTCGCAAGCTGCCTCATAAGACAGAAAGGGTTTCGACAGAAGTTGAGACCTGACATGAGAAGAAAGTGAGCAAACTAGAACCAAAGATGCTTGCCGCATAAGACCCAATCCAACACATGTATTACGTCTGCCGATGGCTAAAGATATGGCGGCAAGTCATCCTTGGCTCACATCTACTCTCTTCCTCTTCATGCGAGACCACAGCCATCGGCGACGACCATTAGCATTCTCCTCTTTGATGGAGTTTTTCATGTTTGTTGTGTAATTACTGGTTTTTTATTTATAATAGTCTGGCAAGTGCCCATTTAAAAGATTCTTATCCATTCCTACTTAAAGAGAAAGATTCCACTTTCTTCTTTCCTATGTCAATCGACCCGTGTTTGGTATGTACAGCTTTGAGAGAAAATGGGCATTTTCCGGCTCTGGACCCGTTGGCCTTGTAGTGGAGTCGCTAATGGTGGTGTCCAATCGGGTATTCCGAGAATACAATACCCCCCTCCCCTACAGAAGTGGGAATTCTTCGATGGAGGCTCTTTCTTTAGTTAACGCAATGAAAGGAATCGAATGCGTATAGATGGTGTTGTAGACACTTCACATTGTGCATATAGTTTCTCAAATTAAATGAGCCCTGGTCAAGGTCGACTCAAGACCTCACAGTTGTCGAAATGCAATGCAAGAGCACCGTAAGGTAGAATTCATCAAGAGATATAAATTCTGCTTTTTGCAGATTCACTCGATATAAGTTTTGTCATGGCGACATCTTAGTTTTCAAATGAAATGTCATTCATATTGGTTGCAATCTAGGGTAATCAATAGTAAATGCCTTAGTAGAACTGAATGCAATAACGAAGAGCCGCCATTGCATGGTCTAATGACCATCCAAAATAGACCATCTCCATCATTGAGCATATATATTGGTTCCACCATGAGACCTTTATGGTCGATGGACAACATGGGGTGGGTCCACATGGTCTAAACTATAGAGAACCAACAGGAAACCTAAAATCAAATGTGAATACTAAATATAGATAGTTTATAACTTTTAAAAATCACGTAGATAGGTCTACTTATCTATGACAGAATTTATGGGAAAATCCTTAGAAGTTCTTAATTTAGATTTGCAAAATCTCGAGAACTGCATACATGTATAGTTTAGGTTTGAGAGAGAGGGAGGAAGGAGAGACTGGTGTCCATGTCAAAAGGGATGGAGAGAGCTACGGGTGGTTCTCTCTTGAAAGAGGTTGACACCGTGCTCTTCTAATGAGCATCTGACCACTAATAATGGTATGTAGTCATAATAGCATGTCAAGAAGTTGTCTTCTCATGATTTTATAGCATAAATGGTGTGACTATAATAACCTTTTGTTGAAAATTTTGTAGCATGACGATATATATCTTTGTTGGATGCAGTCTATTTCATAAATCTGCAGATACTAAATTCTTTCAACTCTTGTCAACCTCAAAGAACTGAATCGATTCCGAGATAACAATAAAGCTACCGGAATAACAATGTCTCCTAAATCGGTATCTGTACGTTCATCTAAATTTTTCACTTGCTTTTAGCTTTTCAAAGAACAAGTTGATATGTAGCTCATATTCTTGACCAATTTTTGTCCCATTGATTATATTCAAGGTGCCTTTAAGTATTTGTAAAGACAACATGCATAATGAAAATACCTTGCTTTCACATCTTCGATATTTCCAACTTATGTTCTGGGGGTGGCAAGAGGAATCGAAGATAATTCTATCAGTAGAACCTTGAATTTTACAAGTAGCCAGCTAATGGCGCCTCAGCTCCTAACATCTTCTCAAATTCTAAGTTTAAATAATCTACGCAATGCAATATTATCCTAAACTCAAGAACCAGACTAAAGTTCCCATCAATTGGTTCAGAAAACCTACGTCGACTAAACGCCTAAAGGCTAAGGCAGTGATGGGAAATTCGGCTACCATGTTCACATGTGAAGGAAGTCAATGAAGACTAGAGATTTTAGGTCTCGGGATACCGTTATTCGTGGAAATAGATTAGCATCCCATGAATGCCTTTTTCGCATCATAGTCTTAATTTTAGTTAGATCTTTAGTCATTACTTCTCATTTCATTCTCTAAGCATACATGATGTTTTGCATTAAGTGCTGAAAAGTTCAATTTTCCAGCATCCACATGTTTATCAAAACCCTTATCTAAGAATCATATGAAAGTGTGAAGCATACTCCAAAAGTATCTACTGATTCTTTTAGCACTGAGTATTCATGACATTTTTTTCCCAAATAAACCTTTTAAGATACTATCATTCCTCTATCCACCACCCGGGTGGTGTTGATGAGAAGCTCTTGCCATGATTCGGGTCCATGGACAGGATGCAATCAATGCCATCAAATTTTGTGGGACCATGGGGAATCCATTATCAATAACGATCAATGCTGTGAGGTGATCCGGTCCACGTGGACCAAGGTTGAAGTAAGAATTTCCCTCCAATGATAGCATGGATCAACATTTGTACAATTGAGCATCTATTTTGGAGAAATGGACTTAGTGATATAGCTGGAGGTTAACCTTTCAAATCCCACAACTGAATGCAAACAGCTGTGATCTTGCACTGGTAAAATGTCTTGATTTAACTTATCCATGGAACATGCAAGATATCCCATACGCCTCTAGATAGTTGATATTCATGCCCTTACTGCTAAATTATCAAATAGAAACAAGTAGACTGACTTCTTTTTCTTAGGTACAATAAGGATGAGTTTGGTTCGGCTTTAAGGGAAAGCCTTTGAGAAAATGCAAACCACTTTTGCTTAAGAGAGTTTTTGAAAATGCTAGTGTTTGGTCAATTTTAATTTCAAAGTGCATTGGGAGCAACTTTGGTTTTAATTATTATTCGAAAAAATCACACTTTATAAAGGACTTTTGTTACTTTTTTGTATTTAAAAAATCTTCAAAACCAACAAATGATTCACTGACCGGCAGGCTGCCGAGGGCCGTTAGGGCTGATTCGCCCTAGGTGATGGTTGCCTGAGGCAAGGCTGCCAGCATCTATATATAACCTTGCTAGCAACTTGAGCTCTTCATCGGCGACATTGCATGAGGCGAGGACATTTCTGTAATAGTGAAAATCCAAAGAGGACAAAGTTGGAAGAAAAAATGAATTAACATTTTGGAAATGCTTCAAGTTCAAAGCACCTCTAGACCTGCCTTTGATAAACGATCTTAGGCTTTTGGAAGTGCTCTTTAAGAAATTTATTAAATGGTACTTGCATTTCTCCAAAAAGGTTTAGATTCCAAACCGCCTTAGAAAATGATTCTCAAACAACCCCTAAATTCTTGAAGAACAAGTTGCAAGAGTAGGGTCTCATGAGCCTAACATGAGAAGGAGAGAGTAAAATGTCGCCGAGAATGACTTGCTGGCCATCTAATGTGAAGCCCTTTGCTGCACTACGAAGCCGGCAAATCATTCTTGGCTACAAGTTCGCTCTCTGCAACTTCATGTAAGACTTCCCAACCTATTTGATGACCAAAGTTGAATGACATACATCGATATATCTCTATAATTCGTTTTCGCTGGGCACCAGACATGTCCTAATGCTAGACTGAAGGGACTTAGATATTTATACAGCAAGAACTTGCATTCAGGCACCCACAATATTATGCTGCTTTAGATTCTTCACGCGACTGGCTACTATCCAAAGTTCCTCGTGGGCAAGGTGCGACATTCCAAACGAATAAGCCCAACTTTCCTATAGAAGTAGGGCTGTTGTACCATGCTCATCCAAAAAAAGAAAGTGCTAGGGCACGACCTTTAAAGAGGGACCACATGTCTTAACATCTCCTCAATCATCTCATACTAATCTTCGGAATGCACTTGCTTATATTGTTGGGCGACAAATGGTTTATACGATCAACCTTAAAGCAGATTAATGTCCAAAATACAACCTTTCAATTCCAACTAGGCCAGAAGGGCTTAATTCTAAAGTGACCTTGAAAAGGTAATTGATCAAAGAAACAATGATGCTTTTTGTTCGTTTAAATACTTGAACCATTCACCAGATAAAAGTACATACATAGATTCCTGTTAGAAAGAGTGATGACAAGCAATTTGAGAGATGCTTGGAATTTTTTATTATCTTTGCGTTATTAGTATAGATCGAGAAACCTCATTTCTCACCATGAACATGTCCTCAATTGATCTCCTTAAGAAATATAATTTAGACAAACGAGGTATGGTCAGAAGTGATGTACATTTGAAGGATCAAAGCAAGTCAAAAGCGGAGGTCCACGTGCAGAGACGAGGCCTCACCTTATCTGGGACTATGTCCCCATCTAGAGACCCTTTTTTTTTTTTTTTTTTGGGGGGGAGGGGGTAAGTAATAAACTAGAAACAAGTTTTCTCCAAATCAGTGAGATTAGCTTATAAGCTTGAGGAGCAGAGATGAAGTGCAAATAGAGGCTCAAAACACACCCAAAAAGGAGGTCACAACGGCCTCAACTTCCACGTAGCCAGGCATGTATGCAGCATCACTAGTGCACAGCTTTCGGATTCTATGTAACATGGATGGAAAGATTTATTGTGTCCCACCACATCCTCATTTCCTCTCTCTGTCCGCCAAAAAAATAGTATTTATTGTTTCTCTATTCTAATAAGATTTTGAATTATCTTGTTTCCTTTATCTCTAAATATTTGATTGAAGATGGTCTAACTTTATCCTTATATGGACGGGACACCAATTCCAAAATAGTTAATGAAAGAGGAAATTACGAATATAGTTCTTCTACTATCAATATTCAAATTGTGTACATACTTTAACAAGCGAAAGATTTGGTCTTTAAACTAATCTTTGATCCTGGATTCGATACAAATGTCAAGGAAAATTGTTGGCTAAGAGCTGGAGATGAACATCTGGTGCTACAGTGAAATGAACAGACAACGTAAAATTAAGGATAAATTGGCAAAATCATCCCCAAACTATTGTTTCTACTCAATTTTGTTTCTTATACTTTATTTTGTGATAGATTTGGTCCCTAATTTAATTTCAAGCCGTGATTTTAAGACAATAAATGGAAATATGACAAGTAAGTACCGAACCTATGACCTAAGCCCAGAGTTGTAATAATCTAGTCCTATCCACAACCAAATCTGCAAAAGATGTACTCAAATTTTGGCCATTTACGGGACAGCCGCCACTAGGCTCTTAATTTTCACACTATTTATAACATATCGACATCTTACATGTGCATCTCCAACATTTAGTCTACATCCATATGTATATGGAAAGCTACGAAATCTATGCTCAAATTAAGATCAATAAATAGTCTGAGGATCAAATCTATTACAAAATAAAGAACAAAATTAAACATAGGCAAAAGTAAAGGGATCGAATTTGTAACTCTTGATTTTTTTAATTTTTTTAAATTTGTTTAGACCTCATCAGTACCTCGTGTTCATCTCTAGCATAAAGTCTACATATTCCTTCGATGTTTGGATGGATACAACAAGTCACTAAATTCTTGATCGATTATTAGTTTTTTTTTTTTTTTTTGTCATAAAACAACATAATTATATTACTTAAGAAAACCCCTTACAAGCTGCAGCTAGGGCGTCCGCACAAAGAAGATCCCTAAGTTGGGATGGAGGAGACATTGCAAGATTTTTACACGGTAAATATAAGGGATGGGCTTTGCAGGCCCAATCCGCGACAGAGTTGGCCTCTCTAGGGCAAAACCCTAGGGTTGCAGACAAAAACAGAGAAAAGAGGAAGGCTGCCTCAGAGAACAGCGATCGTTCCTTCCATGGCGGCATCTTCCTTCCGTTCAAAATCTCAACCAGAGAAAGGCTGTCCGATTCTATCTGAAGGTTCTGGTGCTGGAGCCCTTGGTCAAGCAGAAATCGAAGTGCCAAAGAGAGAGCTTGAGTCTCCACCTGCAGGCCAAGGAAGCTACGACACGATGAGAAAACCCGTCAGTGAGTCTACCCTGATGGTTTCTGCAGATGTAGGCTATTTTTCCTTCTTTTTTGCCCAGTTCATACGACCCATCTATGTTTACTTTGAGAACTCCCTCTTCTGGGGGTCGCCAAATTAGGTCTTTCTCTAATGCCGATTTTTTCCGTGAGTGACAAGAGAGGGCCGATAGTCGATCTACCTGGGAATGAATCAAAGCCGTCTCAGCAACCAGATTCAGATTAAGGCTTGTTCGTCTGAAGATGAATCCATTTCGAGCCTTCCAAATCTGCCATAGTACATTCACAATCAGTGCTAGGTGAGTTGAAGGGTTCTGATGGCCTATGGTTGATAATAGCCAAGAGTCGATACGGCGGATGGACCCAGGGTTTGAAGTAATACATATGCTTTTATGAGCCCATACCTTTTTTGTCCACAAACATAGTAAGAATGTATGTTCAATAGTTTCTGGGGCCTGTTGATTGCAGATAATTCAGCACAGATTGTTGATGATGTGACGGCGATACAGGTTGTCTCTAGTGGCAAGGGAATTGCAGCAAACAGACCAAAGGAAGGAACGTATCTTCGGGGCAGATGGCATCATCCAGATCATACGCCAGAGACGGTTGGGAGTTTGGTAAGAAGTAGAAGCCCCTTCACTTGAATGAACTGCTGCTGTCCTGTTGATCGATTATTAGTTTAGAAACCAAAATCCGTCTCAAAATAAAGTGCAAAGGCTAAATTTGGACATGGACAACAATACACGACCACTTGTATAACTTCCCTTTATACGAAGGGCAAACTTGTGTCCAAAAGCGCAAAATTCATACTGTGCATCTAATTGTTAGAGCATTTAACAGCTTAAACTTTAAAATAAGTGTGCAATGATCATCCTCATGATAATCTACTCAAATTTTTCAGATCTATTGATTTGCCAGCCCCTGTTAAAACCAATGAATTAATCTATTGGTTGGAGGTTTATCTATTCAAATTTCTTCAGATCCATTGATTTGCCAGCCCCTGTTATAATCAATGGTCACGCCTTAGTGTCAATTACAATCTACCCATTCTCCATCATCTAATAGTTCATGTTTTTTAATATAGTGAACAGTGTGTTACATTTCAATAGTACTAGAGTATTGCTCTTAGGGGTCTTGTTTACGTAACAAAATTGAAAATAAGAAATGTATCACCGCAAAAAAAAAAAAAAAACAAAACAAAACAAAACAAAACAAAACAAAACAAAAACAAAACAAAAAACAAAAACAAAACAAAACAAAACAAAAACAAAAAACAAAAACTCACATCCCTGATTATTATTATTACAGGATTGACTTTTAAGATAGGATTTGAGAATGTGAAAATATTATAGGTTTTAGGGCCCTGTCAAAACATCTCCCCAAATGGACCTACGATTCACATTTCTTGTTTGCCCTCATCCATTTGTATAAACTAGAAAAAATTACCCAATCAACTACGCTTCAGCAATATATTTCTGGTTTGCCCTCATCCATGTGAATCCCTACTCATATAGGTGCTAACTAGTTCCAACCAATACATTAATGTGGAATGCATTGATACAAGTAACAGAATGAAAATGCAAATCACATTTGTGCATGCCTCCACAAAGTTTGAGGAAAGACAGCAGTTATGGTAGGTATTACAAGATATCAAACCACAGAACTCATTACCATGGATATGCATGGGGGACTTCAACGAAATCTTATATGTATGGGAGAAGATAGGAAAGAGAGAAGCGGACAATACCCGGATTGCAGCTTTTCGACGCATGCTGAATGAAACTGCTCTGTTGGATATGGATAGTCAGGGCTGTGCTTTCACCTGGACCAATAAAAGAGACGGGGATGAGCTAGTCAAAAAAAGACTGGATCGAATGCTTTGCAACCTGGATTGGCACGCTGCCTTCCCAGGTGCCGTCGTGCATGCTTTGCCTCCAATTGGGTCAGATCACATCCCTCTCATTCTGGGTTTATATGCTGAACCTAGATACAGAAAAAAAGAGTTTAAAATGGAGGCTTTCTGGACGGAAAATGAGGAATATCACGATATTGTGCAGACCACATGGAATCAGCCTTCTCAAATGCAGCTTTCTTTCTATCAGAAATTGCAAGAGACTACTAAAGCATTAACCAGATGGAGTAAGGAAAAGTATTGTAATGCTTCTCGAAGAATCAAAGAGTTAACCACAACTCTCACTGTCCTGACCAACCAACCGAATAACTCCAGCAATCGACAGTTATATCAATCCATCACACAACAAATCGAAACACTGAGGCGTCAGGAAGAACAATATTGGGGAATGAGGTCGAGAGTAAAATGGCTGTTGTGGGGAGACAAAAACACACGATTTTTTCATGCTACCACAGTTCAAAGGAGGCGCAGGAATAACATTACAATGCTGCAGGTGGAAGAAAACAGATGGTTTCGAGATCCAATAGAACTCAAAATTCACATCATTGCTTTCTACAACAACCTTTATAAGTCAGAAGGATATCGCCATTACCTGCCTGTGCTGAACCGGTGTCACTCACCTATTGACGCAAGAATTAATGCCGAGCTGGAGGCATATCCCTCAATGGAGGAGGTGCGAGAAGCAGTTTTCCAAATAGGTGCTCTAAAAGCACCTGGCCCGGATGGCTACAATGGCCTATTCTATCAACAATCTTGGAACGTGATTAAAACAGACCTGTTTCAACTTGTCCACAGCTTTTTCGCCATGGGTAAGCTGAATCCTCTCCTCAATCAGACTTATTTAGTCCTGATACCTAAAACCAAAAATCTTGAAAACATCAGTCAATTTAGACCAATCAGCCTCTGTAATGTTAGCTATAAGATTATCTCAAAAATACTGACGAACAGAATGAAAAAATGGTTGCCTGAGATAATTGAATCAGAACAAAGCGCCTTCGTACCGGGCAGACAAATTCAAGTTAACATCCTACTGGTACAAGAAGTCCTACATCATATGCGCACTACAAGCAGGAGGCGAACTCATCAGGCAGTTCTTAAACTAGACATGCAGAAGGCGTATGATAGAATTGAATGGGACTTTCTTCGAGATGTCATGCTCAAAATGGGATTTTCACAGAAATGGGTGAGACTCATCATGCAATGCATCATGACAGTAACTTTTAGTGTAAAAGTCAATGGAGCACCTACCCCGTTCTTCACCCCTTCAAGAGGAATAAGACAAGGTGATCCCTTGTCTCCCTACCTATTCATTTTGGTATCAAATGTTCTATCTTGGAAGATGCACAAAGCTGTAGCTGACGGTAGTATACAGGGATTACAGATAAACATAACAAGTCCCCGACTATCTCACCTCTTATTTGCTGATGACGTCATCTTTTTCCTAAAAGGTACTATTCAGGAGTGTCAAAATTTATCTCTTACCTTGAGCCAGTATTGTCATGCCACAAGGCAAGCCATAAACCTAAACAAGTCTAGAGTCTCCTTTAGCAAACACTGTCCACCTCCCCTACGGAGAAACCTAGCTCAGCAGCTGCGGGTCCCTATTATTGAAAAAATAGGCAAATACTTAGGGCTTCCTACAGAATGGGGTAAATCAAAAACAGAGGTTTTTGCCTGGATTATAGCTCGAGTCAATTCCAAACTAGAGGGATGGAAAGAACTATTACTTACCAAAGCCGGCAAGGAAGTGCTGCTGAAGAGTGTCATACAAGCTATACCGTCCTATGCAATGGCTGTATTTAAATTGCCGGTGTCTGTCTGCAAAGCAATTGAAACCAAAATATCAGTGTTTTGGTGGCAAAAAGGGGATCACAGGCGCGGGATACACTGGAAAAATTGGGACCATCTTAAAAGAAGAAAGGATGACGGAGGTCTCGGTTTCAAGGACTTGATAACTTACAATGATGTGATGCTTGGGAAGCAGGCTTGGCGATTACACCATTCACCAAACGCCTTGTGGGCTAAGCTCTTAAAGAGCATATATTTCCCATCAGCAGATGTCTGGAAGGCGCAGGAAGGCCCGAGAGCATCCTGGGGTTGGAGAAGCCTCATCAAAGGAAGAGATGCAATAAAAAAAATGTCAGGTGGGCAGTCGGCGATGGAAAATCAATCAACATCAGACAAGATAGATGGTTGCAGAATCTCATAGCTGGCTTACCTGGACAAAATGAACCTGCAATAGTTGATGGTTTAATTCAAGCACACACCCGTGCATGGAACCACTCTCTGATTCAATTATCTTTTGAGGAGGAAGTGGCAAAGGAAATCTTAGCCATCCCCTTAAGTCCGATCGAGCAACCAGACCACATCATCTGGACAGGAAATAGCACAAGCATATTCTTAGTGAAAAGCGGGTACAACAAAGCATGCGCATCAGCTAGCCGTACCACATCAAACCAGACATCGAGCTCTTACCTGCCCCCTCGAAATCTATGGACGCGATTATGGAGCCTCCCGACCCTGCCAAAAATCCGAACTTTTCTCTGGAGCTTTTGCCAGAATGCGATTTCAACAAAAGAGAACCTATATCGACAAAAAATCGCCTCAGATCCTCTATGTCCGGTATGTCACACACAAGTTGAAACAATAGAACACCTCTTCTTTTTTTGCAGATGGACAGAAGGGGTTTGGGAAGACCAGACGATGCAAGCCCTAAATTTCCCAAGAAACATCACCCGAACCGACAAATGGCTGACGGGTCTATTCGATCTGATAAAGGACGAACCTGAACGAGTCTTCGTTGAGACGCTGATCTAGCAGATCTGGAAAGAGAGAAACTCGCGGATCTACAGGGGAACCCAGCCACGCCCGTCCATCATCCTCGAGCTCGCACAACATCAAAGGAGTCAGACGCTGAACCAGATGAAAACCCAGAAAAATCAAAAGCAAGATCAGTGCTTACCCACTTCTTGGTGACCTCCGAAGGCTCTAGAGATAAAGTTAAACGTAGATGCCTCATGGGTGCCGGGTGATTTTGTTGGCTCTGTAGCGGGGATTCTGAGAGACGACTCCGGATCTATTATCGATGGCTTCATTGCTGCAGCTAGGGTTTCCTCGGCGCTACAAGACTAAGCTAAAGCGGTTCTGCACGACCTCCTCTTTCTGCAGGAGTTTAGTTCGAAACTGAAGGGAGAGAGACAAAGTCAAAAGCTTCTGGGAATTATTGAAAGTGATAGCTGCTCTATTGCGGAGTATGCGATGGGCCGGGCCTCACCTCCTTGAAATATCCAAGCAACCATCACTCGGTGCCAAAACGCAATATCTCAAAACCCAAATCTTTTCGTCCGATCCTGTCCGCGTGAAGCCAATCGGGCGGCGACTAGTTGGCACGTCATCACTGAGAGAAAAAGCTTCCCATGAACTGGCTGTCCTCACTACCTATCTCTCTTCTAGACATTATATGTTCGGATTGTACCTCATTGCTGCGTTTTTCACGCTTCTAATTCATGCAAGTATCTGCTTTGATCAAAAAAAAAAAAAAAAAAATCCTACACCTATTTTTTAGATATTAATTAAGTGAAAAAATTTTCAACTTTGCGAATTTAATTCTTAAATATTTGTATGAAATTTCATTATAGTCCTTCTTATCAATTTACACTAGAAATTGCCAATATGGCAGCTCATCATCGATAATCTTATGAGGCACACTATCACGTCAGTGATTTTCTACTAGAATTAGTCGAAATGATTGCATTGTATTTGTGCACAAAGATTTAGGATGTAATTGACATAATTGAAATGTTTAGACTGAATTGTCATCTACATAATACATTTAGAATTAATTGGACAATTTTCCCTAGTAAAATGTGTAATAGCCCAATACTCAATTGATTGCGTGTCACAATTTTTCTCTTATGCATGGACCAATCACAATAGATTCCATTGCAAATCCACAAATATCATAGAGTAAATCAAGGGGAAGATAGTAAGGTAAAAATCTAGAGCAACATAATATTTCGATTGCGTTGATGGTAGTACTTACTTTTTATATAAATACATACATATATATATATAAGTCCCTTTATTGTAGCATTGGACATGTCCAATGCCTAATGCAAATGAATTGTATTAGTATTGATATATGCCATCCAACTTTGGTCATCACTGTGACATTCTGGATTTTCACTTCTGCTTTCAATTGAATAAATCAGGCCTTTCATCGATGCGCCTATAATGCTAATCTTAGAATTGATCACTCGTGAGGTAACTAGACTATTTAGGGAAATCATAACGAGATTTTAATGCAATAGACTTGGGAATTTGACCAGGAATTGGCTATTTGACTGTGCTCATCTATAGAGATCATTTCGACACAGTAAAGATTGACTAGGGATTAGAGATAGGTTAGTTTGATTGAAGTGTGTGGTTAAACATGGGTGATTCCACTAAATTGCAAAATTATCGTCGATCAGCACTAGATTGATTTTTCTGTCATTTTGGTACCCTGTGTCCGTATTTGAAACCTCTAGATTTTCACGATAACTTAGAGTTACCAATGTGTCGAAGAGGTTCATTGTAGCTCGAAGAAAATCGACCATGTGTCATTTGCACTAAAAATTTCTGAAAGCTACTCGGAAGCTTAGGTCATGCTAAAATCACATCAGATTGAGATCAACTACGAATTTGAATATGATTTTAGAAGTTGAAAGTTTTTTCATGTCACAAGTCATTTTAGGAACGTCGACTCAATCTCCGAAGATTTTTCTGCAAACCGAGATTTTTGGCGAAAAGTCGAGATAAGGCCGTTTTCAACCGGGAAACTAAGAGGACCGTTTTTTATCACGAAATTGGGTTGCGAGTGGGTTCAATTGGTGAGGAAAAATGCCAAATTGATCAATAATTTGATGGTTGAATTTTTTAGGGCCAAATTGATTTAATTCAAGTGAGGATTGAAGTCCAATTTGAACCAATTGCACCAAAATTCGTATGCCCCCTTGCCCACAACGTTTGGACCACTTCAAGGCTTCTAGAAGAAGAGTTGGCTGTTGGAAATTGGCTGAGGAAGCTAGCTTGCATGGTGGACCAAGTCAAGGGAGCAAAGGGATAGAAGAGAGGCCAAGAGGGACCCTTCACCGGTTAAATCTGTCCCCTTCCCTCTCCCCTTGAAGCCGATCGACCATTCCCCCCATTCTAGCAGCTTGGAGCTTCCAAAATCAAAAAGAAACCAGCCACCTCCTCCCTAAGCCGTCGAGCAGCCCGCCAGAGCCGCTGCACGCCGTCTAACCACTCGCTAAGCTAGCGACCGGCGTCCACTCGCCATCCAATGACGCGTCGGTTCGCGTGTCTCCTCTGCTCATGCTCTTCACCAGCGCCTTGCTTGCCATTTGCCAAAGCTGTCCCAGCCACCACATGTCGCCGTCGACCTCCTCAACCACCCGTCCAAGCTTCCGCCGGTCTGCCCTACTTGTTTCCAGCTCAATCGACCTTGAAATAGCCTTTCTCGGCCCAAGACCAACATCGAACAGAGACCGAAGTTAGTGGGTTTCCAAGCCACTATTTGGCCCATTTCTGAGCCTTTCCAGAGCCCACTTCTTGGTGCCGCTTTGAAGTTTGTGGATCGTCTCCATGTCCCCGTTGTTTTGATCCAAGCGGATTTTTAATCAAGTGACTTTAACTCACTAATCCCTGCTTAGTAAGTTAATGACACTTAAGGATTATTTAGTTTAAGTTAAGCTATGATTAGGTGGTTAGTTAGAATGGATTAGTGATTTAATTCATCCTTGATGCATGTTAGGTGGTTAGATTAGTTCAATTAGGAAGTAAATAGGTTGTACTATTTATTTAGATAGGTTCGGGAATTTTTCGAACCCGGTCTCGGCTTTTAATTAGGCTTTACGGGCCTAAGTTCTATATATTTGCATTTAATAATTATTTTCCGTAATTAATTAATTATTTATTTATTTTCTAGAATTTAGACCGGAATAGCCAGTGGCTGGAATTTTATGCTGATTGCAATGGCGTGATTGATTTATTTAATTGACTATTATTTGGTGAAATTTGAGTGTTGATTGCAATTTTTGGGTATTTATCCCAAAATTTATTATTTTCAGTATTTAATTAGAAAATTACCGAGCGTCGGTTTACAGTGCCAAAAATGTTTTCATCGACCATATAAATGGTAGGAGTTTTGAAAGTAAAGATATTATATTTTTGAATGAGGCCGACCGTGTACCCACACACGATTGTTTTTGTCGAATATCTTTAACATTAGGAAAATAGGTCAAGAAATTATGTTAATTGAGGAATTTAATTGTGAAGTACAGTGTCGTTGGTCGTGGGTGAATAGCCATATGATGTTTATGGGTCGAATTAAGAAAAACAGCTAAAGTATGGCTGTGCTCATCGGGCCGTGATTTACCGTCGAACTTGGAATCGACTATGCCCATCGGGCCATGATTATTGCCTAACATAGGCTGTGCCCACTGGGAAGTGATTAATCTAGTTACACTAGGAGACCGCCGAACCTAGAATAGGGCGTGCCCGAGTGTGGCCATGATTAATAGTTGGAATGAGTAATTGAAATGACCGTGGGATGGTCTTGATGACATGGAATCGACAGGGTCGATTAATCGATGATTCGATCTAATTTAATGATTTAATTTGTTGATGCGATTCGATGAATTGCAATTGTACTGACTTGCAAGAAGGGACCGAGGCAAAGGTAAGTCCTATGGCCTATGTTTGTGCTTAGGTAGCCCTTGGGGCATATTTTCTTCCTAGTCGGGGCCTAAGAGGTGAACTTGCTGAGACGTCGTCTCACTCTATTGTGGGATAACATTTTCAAATCCCTAGATGGCAGCTCCTCCCGAGCATTTTGGATGACCGAAGAAGGTCAAGGAATAGGTAACTTATATTCTGATGCATGGGGACCCTAGGAGATGGGAATACGCACTCGTGCAGTTTGTGGTCTGAGTTGATGTGGGTCTACCTCACAAGGTGCCCCATCATTACCAATCACGGTATCGTCAAGAGCAGAATGGACAGAGAGAGGGCCCCATACCGAAATCTAAGGTTCCTTGGTTCGTGCTAAAGGTTGCTTTTGAGAAAGGCACTACAGATCCTCCTGGTGGTTCGGTGATGGACCCGAGTCCATCGGATCCAGGATCCCCGGTGTATTCAGAGGAGGACTTGACTACATAATGTGCCTGTAGCACTTTGAAAACCCCTCCCCTTGTTTTGCAAACCTTGTGTTTGCATTGGGTAGTTGGTATAAGACATGGCTTGATATATGTATATATAAGCATGTTGTAGTTTGAAAATTTTGTGGCCTTACTTTTTTATCCCATCTTGTTGTTGTCTAGGGATTTAATTAATTGCTCCTGTGTGCACATTAAAATGAATGGATCAGCGATGCATCCTGAGACGTGACTATTTAATCGACCAAGCCGGGATGGGCACGCGCTCGGAGGATCGAGGCATGACAATCATACTGGTTGGGAAGTCATACATTAAGTTGCAGAGAGTGAACTTTTAGCCAAGATAATTTGCAGGCTTCATAGAGCCACAAAGGGCATTCACATCGGATGGCTGGCAAGTTAATCTCGGTGACGTTTTGTTCTCTTTTTCTCATCTTAAGCTCAAGGGACCCTACTATTGCGGTTTTGTTCTTCGAAAATTCAGTGTACCTAACAAAAAAGAAACTCAACCAATTTGTTTTTCATTTCATTATTATTTAATGGTGTGGCATGAAGATTTGCTATCTAAATACTCATAGAACAACCTTCAAGCCCATGGACAAGTTGAGTCAAGACCTTTTACCTATGCAAGATCCAAATGTTGTATACGGTTGGCGGAACTCGAACGGTGAGAATATCTTAATTTGACATGAGTCCACATGGACCAAGTTAATAACCACATTGATCATTATGGGACGCGGATTCCTCATTGATCTCACAAAATGTGATGATTTTGATTGCATCCAGTTTATAAACCCGAATTTGGATAAGCGTTTCCCATTAATGGCTCCTGGGTGGTGGGCAGTGGAATATTGGTGTCTTTTTTTTGGTAAGGTAAGTAATAGATTGACTTTTAACTAAAACTATACATCAAAGGTTCCCGACATCAAAACTTACACTCATAAAGACAACAAGTCATTACAAGTGGAAGGGTGTCGAGAAGAAGAAAAAAACAAAAGCTGCGAAACAGCAACAACAAAGCAGCTGACCAATAGCTAAACTAACCGAAACAACAGTAAGGGAATAGCCAAAAACAACAGCAAAACCCAGCCAAACAACGGCAACAAAAAGGAGTAAAAGAGACAAGGAAATCAGACAGTAGACAACAGCACCCCTACAATAGCAAAGCATCCGTCGAAGACTGAATTACCCCCCCTCACCACGACCTCCCAAGCACATTGGCAACAAACCTCCAAAGAAAAGAGGCTAAGCAGACCCCCTACTTTGCTGAGAACAACGGCACCCCTTGAGCGTGCTCGATGGAACCCTATGAAGAAAACAAAGAAGGATCCAAGCCCCAGGTTCACTAAGCTCTTCTATTTCTTGGTGAATCCGCAACCTGGCTAAAGGAGATAGCCTTATCCCTTACTACCTGTGGAGATGATTCTTCACGGTTGGCATAGAAAGAGTTTTACCCTGGAACAAAATGCCAATCCTAGTCTTCCAAATGATGTGGCATAGAGCAGCAAAGGAGAATATTGCCATAGATTGAGCAAAATCATCACCCAAGAGATAATTTAGGGCCCAAAGAGTGGTGCCTTGCCATTGTCTACTTTGCCAGATCAAATTGCATTTTGAAGCCCAAAACAAAGCCAGTCCAACATTAATTTGGAACCTAAAGAAGAGATGGTTGATAGAGTCCGGCCTAGCAATGCAAAAAACACAAGAACCATCGACAATCCTACCAAAGGAGAGGAGAAGCACCTGAGTAGGAAAGCGATTCCTAGTGATGAGCCAAAGATGAAACTGGTGCCTCGAGGTAATAGTTTTGCTCCAAACAAAAGGGAACCAAGGCACCAAATTTCACTCTGGTTGAATGGTCTCCTAGGCCGATGTAGTGGAAAAGATACTCAAGGTATTCTCCAGCCAAGTAAACCGATCAGGGTTCTATGACAAAATGGGCAAAGGGAGACCCCACGCCTCAATAAGGGTCTTAGTAGCTTGGCT
The DNA here is from genome assembly GCA_014182555.1 of Eucalyptus erythrocorys. Lineage (NCBI taxonomy): Eukaryota > Viridiplantae > Streptophyta > Magnoliopsida > Myrtales > Myrtaceae > Eucalyptus > Eucalyptus erythrocorys. The sequence goes on from CM024599.1 coordinate 27,209,696, forward strand.
CGGTATAGAAAAAAGATCCGTGACCGAAGCCTTCCTAGATAAACTTGAACGGTAGATGTAGGTGTTTGGGAAGACCAAGTTAAGAGGGCCCTGCGGGCGCCAAGGATCAAACCACAAGGACATCGACCGGCCATCTCCCACTCGCCACATAAAGAAACACTAGAAATCTTTCCTCAAAGCAAGGAGTTTCCTCCAAGCCTAGGAACAAATAGTGGGCTTAGTAAAAATCCAGATATTCTTCCTTTCTAATTAGGTGGAGTGAATCCACTTACACCAAAGGGATTCTCGATCTGTAAATAAAATCCAAATATGCTTAAGTATAGCAACCGAGTTGCAATCATGTAAAGCACATATTCCAAGTCCTCCCTCCTTTTTTGGGAGGCACACTTCATCCCAAGATACCTTCGCGCCTCCACTGCCAAGGTCAGGGCCTTTCTAAAGAAATTACCTAAAGGTTTGTTCAATGCGGTCCAGGACAGCTCTAGGTAACATAAATATACCAGCCCAAAAGACTTTTATAAAGTGGAGGACCAACCTGATGAGCTAGAGGCGGCCTGCAAAAGAGAGGAATCATTGCGCCCAGGATTGGACTCTTGCTGTAATGAGATTGACCAGGCCATTGCAATTAGCTTTGCCAAGTCGCAACGAGATAATAGGGACCCCAAGATACTGGACGGGCAACTTGCCCTCCTGAAAGTCGAGAGCCTCGATAATAAGATTATGAGAGACTTCGATCCCTCCTGCTAAGAACAATTCACTTTTGCTCATATTAGGTCTTAGCCCACACCAAGAAGAGAAAGTATCCAACCCCTCCTTGACGAGAGTAATAGAGGTTATATTCGTTACACAAAAAAGGAATACGTTATATGCAAAGAAAAGATGCGACAGGCAAGTCGATTTGCACCTCTAGAAAAACTTAAAGTCTGGTTGCCTGGACTTCATAAGCAGAATCCCAGAAAAGACCTCCATGGCTAAAGTAAAGAGATAGGGGGACATCGGATCTCCTTGGCACAATCCCTGTCCACTAGAGAAGAAATCATGAAGCGCCCCATTAATGGAAATAGAGAATTTAGGGGACCGGACACAAGACATGATAAGACCAATCAAGTGGTTGGGAAAGCCAAATGCAAGGAGCGTTAACTTTAAGAAACCCCAATCAATGGTATCATAATTCTTTTGAAAATCAACCTTAATAGCACATTTAGGCAAATAATGATCAATATGGAACCCCCTGAATAACTCTTGAGCTAGCAAGATGTTATCACTAATTCTCTGTCCTTTCACAAAAGCATTCTGAGGTAAGCTAATGATGGAGGAAAGAATTGCCGCCAGACGATTAGCTATGATCTTTGTGATGCACTTGTAAATTGTGTTACAACACGAGATGGATAGTCAAAGACTAAAGATGCATCAAAAGTTTTAGGCATCAAGACTAAGATTGTATTATTTATCTCTTGCAATAGGTTCCTAGAGATTAAAAAAAAAAAAAAAATCCCTTACGGCCTTAACAACCAAGGTCCCTATAACATCCCAATTATGTTTAAAAAATTCAGCATTGAAGCCATCCAATATAGGGGCCTTTCCCAGCAAGAGAGAACATGGTATCATGAATTTCCAAGTCTATGACTGGATGAGAAAGGCTACTAATCTAATCAGGGACAAGAGAATGTTGAAGAACCGCCTAGATCTCATGCAAAATAAGCCGGGATGGAAGATCACATGGCGCAAAGAGTTCCTGGAAGTGGGAGGTAAAAACCTACTACACCCCGCCAATATCAGTCACAACTGAACCCTGAGAATTCTCAACCGTCAGAATTCTATTCATCAAATGCCTTCTGTTAACTGAGTAGTGGAAAAATTTAGTGTTCTGATCTCTTTCCTTGATCCACCTAATCCTGGACTTTTGTCTAAAGAAGGACTCTTCCTAAAGACGGAGAATCGAGAACATTTGAATGTGGTCCCTCTCCTATTCCGCAAGCTGCCGATTACTCGGGTCACACTGAAGAGCATCCTGAGTGCACAGGAGATCATTCCTAGCATTCACCGTCCTTATCGAAATATCAAAGAAGGATTCCCTGTTGAGCTGCTTGAGGCGTAGCTTAAGGGCCTTCAGCTTGCAAGCGAGCCTGAACAAGGGAGTTCTAACAACCGGACTAGCCCACACCTGGGAAACAATAGTATGGTACTCTGGGTGCTTCATCCAAAAATTAAAAAACTTAAAAGGCTTTTTAAAGGAGGAAGCAGACAACACTCTAACTACATTGGGAGAATGGTCGGAGATATACCCGGGGCAAGGAATGAAGCTTCGGAGAAGGAGAATTCTAGGCACCATTTAGGATTAACCAGAACCCTATCAACCTTCCTCAACTTATGGTTGGAACCCAAAGAAGCAGACCAAGTGAACCAAAATCCAACATATCTTAACTCTTCTAGCTTTGCCCGGGATAGGCATCGTTCGAACTCATCGTAAGATGGAAGCCAAGTGTCAGAGCTATGAACACGATCTGAGGGGTCGCGAATGGCATTGAAGTCCCCCGCCACCAGCCAAGGGGAATCATGAAAATTAGAACCAAGAAGAGTGAGATCATCCCATAACGGTTGACGCAAAACGAAGGTGTGCTCTGCATAAATAGCGGAGTGACAGAATTCAGCCCCTGTATTAAGGGACTCTAGCTTTCCATGAATCGGAATGGCGGTGTCTTAGTTGTTTCTTTAGGATAAAAAATTGTCATGGATGCTCTCGTTTGAAAGAAATTCAAAAGTAGTTTTGAAGTATGCTCCATCGTTTTATATGATTGTCATATAAGGCTTCTGCTAAAAACATAAATACTTAGAGATAAATGATAAATGATGTAGGACTTAACCAAATATAGGACTATAGTACCGAAAGGGCGATATGGAATGCTAATCTGGCCCACGCATAATGGTATTCCAGACCTAAGATATTTAGTCCTTGTTGACGAGTTTCCTGTTTTTTTTTTGGTCGGTTACGAGTTTCCTTCACACGTGTACTTAGGTAGCCAAATTTCCCCTAAATTGACAGAGGCTTTTTGAACCAATTGGTGGCAACTCTAGTCTGATACATGAGTTTAGGATCATTTTGCATCTGGTAGATTTTCCAAACTTAGTATTTGAGAATTTCTTCGGAACCAAGGCGCTCTGGGTTGGCTACTCTCGATTTGCAAAATATATCTTTGGTTCCTCTAGGCACACGCAGGACATAAGTTGAATATATCAAGGATAAGCAAGGGTTCACGAGGTATTTAAGTAATACATATTGACGTTACACATAGTAAAAGCACTTACTGGTGTCAGGAATTTCGTTGACGCAACATGCATTAATTCCTTCGGATGCGCTCGAATTTCGCTTGTCGGCATACGAATTGGGTTCAGTGGTCAACTCCACTCAAATCAGATTGCGGCAAATATTCCTTTTTCTCAAAATTTTCCCCCAACCTCATTATATTCCACTCAAAAAGTCCCCAACCTATCTCTTTGATTGCTCCCCAATCACCTTTCCATGTCCTTCTAATTCCCTTTCTATGAACGTCTGCCTAACTCCATCGTTAACCGTTAGTTAATTTCATATTAGTAGTAATCTCTCCGTCTCCAGCGTGTTCTATTTTGCAGGAGCTAGTCGGCATGACAAATGAAGATCGAACACACACAAGGTTATTTCTTGAATATTAAATAAAGACACTGCGTTTAAGGAAGCGTGCATAAATCGTTACATCGACAAGATTTAACCTTTCTTTTGCTAATATGGCATGCCCCATCTAATCATGTACTTGAATTGTGACGGACTAAAACCATATACTGAGTCTAAGCAGTGAGCTTCTTTCGTTTCTTTTCTTTTTTAGTATTATTTTGTATAGTTGTTTTAGCTATTGCCTACAAGAGCTTCAGTCTTAGACCACCCATATAACTATTATGTTGAATAATCCAAATGGCTGAGGTATGAAGAAGGTTCTAAATTAAATAAGGCAAATCTGATTTTTTTTTTTTTTTGGGTAAAAAAAGGACGCAAAGCCTGACTGTTGTATGGTTACTCTCCGAATAAAACTTGACCGAGTATGATCTCCTATACGAAAAAAAAAAAAAAAAAAAAAAAAAAAGGGAAAGGGAAAAAAGAAGAAGAGTGAACCTCTCGGTGGCCTATTTGAATATAATTTGATTTGACTAGAGCAAGCCGTAAGTCAAAACCAAAAAAGGAAAAAGAAGGAAAAAAAGAAAAAGAAAAAGAGATAATATATTCAGTCTGCTAGTTTCAGATTTTAAACAAACAAACTAGCAAATTAGGACGCGTTTGGTAATGATTCTGTTCCTGGAAATAGATTATGATCGAAATGATTCTTTTTTATTTTGTTCTCAAGAGCAATTTTTGAGCAAAGGAACACATTTGGTAACTGTACAAAATTTCTAATCTTGGAATAGAAAAAGAAGAGAAATGCGTTTAGTAACCACATAAAATTTCTATTCCGATTCTAAATTTTATCAAATTATGGAAATTCTATTGATTAATTATATTTATACTAAGTAATAAACATATTAACTAATCAAATTTTTATTGAATAGTAAATAATAAACTATAGTATAAACCATAAATATAAATATTAAATAATAAATTAAAATACAATTAAATATTTCTTATATATATAGCAAAATTTACATTCATACTTCAAATCATTTTTTTTCAAATAATTTTATTAATTTTTTTTCCTTCCTTTCTTCCTCCCCTTCTTCTTCTTCTTCTTCCTCCTTCTTCTTCTTCAAGGTGGCTGGTCAGCGGCCTTGGGACGACCGACGACTAGCCGGATGAGGGCCGGCAACCTCACCGGAGTGTCGTCGGCCCTCCACGAGGCCGTGTCTCGTCGGCCGAGCCTTGGCTAGGCCGAGCCTCGCCCGGCCAAGCGAGGCTCGCTGGTGGCTGGGGGAGGTTCGCCTCGCCGGCATCTAGGCAAGCCTTCGACGAGCTCGCCAGTCCTTGCCGACGGTTGGGCGAGGCACTCGCAACCGGTGGCCTCGCCAGCAACTAGCGGCGGCAGGTGGCGACGGCGACGTTCGGCGGGGCGGTGGCAGATGGCAATGGTGGCTGTGGCGACACTTGAAAAACAAGAGAGGAAAAATAATAAAAGAAGAAAGAGAAGGAAAAAGGAAAAATTAGGTAAATTTGATTCTAGAATTGTTCCTGAAAATAAAGAATCAACTTTTTTTTTATTCTTAATTATACTTCAAATCTATTCCCGGGAACAAAAATTTTAGCAAACTCGAATTTGTTCCAAAATTACTTTAGGGAACAAATAATCAAAAACGAGTACTGTTTGGATGGTTACCAAACAGCCCCTTATATTCCAACCTTCACTATCATCCTCCTCCTTTCTCTTTCTTTTGAGAAAAGCAAAGTGAAAGAGAAGAAATTATGTTCACATTCCATATTATTTATAATTCATAAGCATATTTTATTGAAGTAGTTCAAATTAACCAATTATAATGGATTTTCCATGCAACGATTGGGACCATCGTATTGTATATCAAAGTCGCATAGCTTTGATAACACTCTCACAAAAGAAACTCTTAAGGAATGAGATGAATACACTATTTTACTCGCTAAAATTTCTTTTCACTCTCCACTATATGAAATGATTACAAGACTCACCTATATACAGGCTTAAAACACGACTCTTGACATACCTTAAATATATGAAAAGACATGTCTAGATACATAGCAATAAAGACATTGTAAGCCGAAAATACTTCCATCGAGAATTCAACAGCCTTTCAACCAAAACACGAGGAGTAACAAGAAATAGGCTGTCATATCTTCAGTAGTCCCCCTCACCAACTACTCTCTCTAAGGATAGTCCTCGCGACCATACCGAGTTGTGTTCGGAACTCTTCATGTGACATCCTGAATTTTAGGTTGTGTTTTCAATTGAATAAATTGGGCTTTTCATCGATACACCTACAGTTTTTTTCCCTGAGCTGATCACTCACGAGATAACTAGCCTATCAAGTGAAGCTATTAGGGAATCTAAATGCAATAGATTTGAAAATCCAACCACAAATCAACTGCTCGACCGTGCTAATCAGTAAGAGTCATTACGACACTGTCAAAATCGATCAGAGACTGGAGATACGTCGATTCGGTAGAGGTATGTGATTAGTGTGTGGGTGATTCCACCTGATTGCAAAATTTATATCGAACATTACTAAATCGATTTTTCTCTCATTTCTATACCCTATGTCCATATTTGAAACTTCGAGATTTTCATGACAATCGAGAGTCACCAATATGTCAAAGATGTGCAATGTGGCTCGAAAATAATCGACCACTGATCAAATGGGCTAAAAATTCATAGAAGCTACCCAGTAGGTTAGGTCACGCTAAAATCGCGCCAAATTGAAATTAACCTCAAATTTGTACCTGATCTCAAAAATTGAAAGTTCTATCATGTCATGATTCATTTTAAGAATGTCAACTCACCTTTTGTAGATTTTTCTACAAACCGGGATTTTTGGAAAAAAATTCGAAGTAGGGCCATTTTGAATCGGGAAAATTAGAAGACTGTTTTTTAGCACACCATTGGCCATCAAATTGGTTCAATTGATGAGGAAAAATGTGAAGTGTGGGCACCTTGGTTGATTTGATGGGGGCCAATTTGAGTCCAATTGGAGGACAATTGAATCAAATTGAAGAGGGAAATTGTCCAAATTCGTAGCTAGGGGGTGCAGCAACCTTTTGGGCCCTTTGGCAAGCTTGTTTAGGAAGCCATGGAGGGGAAATTGGCTGAGGATGACAGCCAAGGTTGGTAGGGGCAATAATTGAGCACAACGGGATATTTTGGTGGACTTTTGAGGCAATTGGGCCCCCTTCAAGCTTTAGTTGGCTTTTTTTTCTTCATTGGACCTCCTTTATCCATTGTTGAGGCATTTGAGAGCTTGAGAGAACCACAGAATAGCCAACAGCCCAACAGCCCCCCTTTCACTGTCAACTGCCGCTCGAAGCCCCCAGCCGCCGTCCCGAGCCCACACACCGCTCGCAAGCCATCCGCACGCCCCTCATGCCTGCGTGCTCGTCCTGCATCGCTCGCATGCCAGCCCAACGTCTCGAAGCTCCTAGTCACCATCAAAGCTCAGCCGGAGCTCCATCGTCACCGTCTAGCTGTCGGAACTGCACACCTAGTCCGCTAGTGCAACCCACCATCCCGCCTAGCCGTTCTAGCCCAGCCAGTCGCCTCAACCAACTTCTTTGGCCCTTGGATAGAGGCTGAAGCTGAACCTCTTGCTAAGAGCGTGTGACCTGTTTTAAGGCTTTTCCGGACCTCCGTTGGTGTCGCCACAGGCTTGGTTGCCACCCACCTCTGTGTTGCCGTTGTTGTGAACTCACCGAATCGCAAAACCGGTGAGTTTACTTGCTAAACTCTTCTTAGGGAGTTAATTATGCTTAAGGGTTGATTAGTTTAGGCTAAGTATGGATTATGTGGTTAGTCCGATTAGATTAGTAATTTAATTGCTTAATTATGCAGGTTAGGTGGTTAGATTAGATTAATTAAGGAGTAGATAGGATGCACTATTTATGTGGATAGTGCACTATTTTTCTAGGCCCGTTTAGGTGGTTAGATTAGCATTTTCGGCCTAAATTAGTATTTATTGTATTTAATTGCATTCACTTAATTATTTTTGTAATTTATTTAATTATTTAATATTTTCCGGAAATTATACCAGGATAGTCAGCAACCGAAATTTCATGTTGATTGTAATAGTGTGCTTAATTTATGCAATTGAGTGTTCATTTGTGCAAATTGAGTGGTGATTGGAATTTTGGTTATTTATTCCAAAATTGTGAAACTTTGGTATTTAATTAGAAAACCCCAGGTGTTAGGTTTTGACACCGAAAATGGTTTTAAATACTATATCGAATAATGGGATTTTAAAAGGAATTATATCAATTTTTTTAGTTCAATTTGACCGTGTACCCACACACAATTATTTTCACTGGGTGTTTTTAATACAAAGAAAATGGACCAAGCGCATTATCTTAATTGAAACATTTGAGTGCAATGCACGTTGTCCTTGGCTGTAATTGAGTGGTCGTGTGTTAGTTATGAGAACCTGTCGCGAGTGTTTATGTCGAACGTTGCCCCTGTATGGGATGCCTTTGGACAACAGAAGCCAATCGTAGTTGATTCTAGACCGATGCTCCTTTGGGATTGCCATCTAATAGAGTCGTTGCCGTACTTAACGGGGTGAGACGATACTTGGCTACACTAGAAGGCCACTAAACATCGAGTAGGCCATGCCCTGGGGGCTGTAATCAATTGGAACGTGTGATTCATTGAGATAGACAAGCCGGATTACAGGAGAAAATTGTGTGGCATGGTATGGGACGTGTCATAACAATTTGGCCTTATAATCGGAACTCTTGTGATTGTTTAAAATTGAGTGAGACATTCCAATTAATGTGTGCATCTGTTATATGCATCTGTGATATGAACTGTACTAACCTGCAAGAAGGAACTAAGGCGAGGTGAGTCATCTATGATGTGTGATTAGACTACCTCTAGGCGTATTTCATTCCTAGTCAGGGTTTAGGGGGTGAACTTGCTGAGACATTGTCTCACCCTATCATGGGCTTTAACTTTTCAGGTCCTTAAATGGCGAAGCCTTTGGTTCGTTATGGTTAGCCTAAGAGGGTACTTGAGCTAGTTACAGACTTCCACATTCTCGAAGGCCACAGGGTCTATAAGCTCGTAGTGACCACCATCTAAATCGATGAGGGCTTACCTCAGAGGGTACCTCATTGATTTAGAGTGTGGTTTAGCTGCATGCTTAATGGATTCAGAGTGGGTCCCATCCAGGGTTTTGAGATCCCAACTGTGGTGGTAGATGCCACTCCATGTGAGGGTACAGCTAACCCTCTTGATGGTGCTGTGGTGGACCCAAATCCCTTGGAGACCTCGAAGTTTTCAATTGGGGATTTGTGGGCCTAACTGGCTTGTTGACCCCTCCCTTTTGTAGTTGGCTTTTGGTTGTTGACTTTTGTATATAAATCGGTGTATACTAAAAGTGTTTTGGTTGTGAGATTATTACTTGCTTCTCTATCCCATGTTGGTTGATGTTAGGGGATTTGTTTATTCGCTTCCGCATGTGGATTAGAATGAATGGGTCGGCGACGTGTCTTGAGACGTCACAATTTCATCGACCACCGAGGGATGGGCACGTGCTCGTGGTTCAGGGTGTGACATCCCCACCCAAAGTGGTATCAAAGCTAGTCGGTAGTTGGAGTGATAAGGTGCGATGGGTTCTTGGGATAGTTAGTAGGAAATGCCTTTATTTTATGTTGATGCATGTGAGTGATAGCTATTTGGTAGATTATTTTGTTGGGAACACTTAGTTTCTAATTTTGTGTGGAAT